>JAWWEU010000091.1:40243625-40272570 GCA_035583155.1 Acropternis orthonyx
AGAAGTTCTTCTGCGATAGCGGGTACTAATCTGTTCAAAAGTATTCTTGCAAGGATTTTACCAGCAATGGAGAGCAAAGTAATACCTATATATATATGTATGTATGTATGTATGTATATGTATATAAAAGGATATATATATATATATATAAAAGGATGTATAAACATACACACACACACATTACTAATATTCAACTGTCGTGGTTTTGTGTTCCCTATAGTGGAATGGAACTAACCTGTGCCTGAAACTAACCTGTGTCTTCATCAATGCGCTCAGCTTGTTCTGCTTAACTCAGCTAGTAGCTGCCAGTAGTCCAGGAACAGTATTTCTTCTCCCTTACACTAAGTGACAAGCTCTTTTTTCTTATTGCAAACCCAAGACTTATTTTAACACATAATTTTTTAACTCTGGTGGTACAAAACCATGCTTGCATACTTAAAATGTGCTGTTGCACAGTCCATCAGCATCTATGTGGCTAATTTAGGTCTTGTGCTTCCTCAGCTAAAAAGCACCTGTACAGAAGATGATCTGCACTGATTAGATCTAACAGTTCTTTCATCTTGTAGTTTGCATTAAAGGATGTTTTTAGGCAGAAAATTCTGTCTTCACTAAGGGATAAAAGAGGTTAAATAAGAGACCATCCAGGAAAAAGGAAGCATTTTAGACTCTCTGCCTGATTGTTCTGAGTTTGGCTGTTCTCCTTTTTGTCTTCTGTGTATTTCAAGCCTTACTCATTTCTCCCATGTGCTGATATGAAACAGTAACAGCTCACATTTACATGTCTGCGAGTGAGATGGACCTCAGACTCGGTAGTTCCCATAGCTTGCAGAATTTTACTGTTGTAAAAAAAAATGCAAGCCAAGTGTGTCTCTGTAAGGAGTTCGATGTTGTATGAAAACACCCTGTAATGCAGACAGGCACTGTGGTGACCCTCCATTTTATGGATGACTGCACAGTTTTTATTGGTTTTGGCATACTTCTGTGGCTATCCTGGCAACTTTGGGAAATGCATCTAAGATCAAGTACATTTTGTGCAAAAAAAAGTGTGGTCAGTTGTTCTACTTGGTAGGAGGGAATAGGTAGCCAAAACATAGCTATAGAAGTGTGAAGAAAGGAAAGTACAAAAGCAGGAGCAGAAATGAGGAATGTGGAACAAAAAGTTTATAAATTACAGTATTGCTATTATATTTATAATTTATCTTACGAGTTACTTCTAGGATTCAATTAGTCCACTGCAGTTCAGAGATAACTGAGAATGCAACTTAGGAAGGGTATTACACTATTGAATTGTACTCATCTCTTGTTAATTAATCTGTTATTTATCTGCATTGCCATTCACTTTGCCAATGTGCTAGTTATTTTTTGTCTGTATGAAATCTCAAGATATTTAGACATTATTTTTGTCTCAGCTAGGAATGGGCTGGATGACTTTTTCTTTGCCTTTCCTACAGCAGTAGAAGCATTTGTGCCTATAGCTCAGGTACAGCAGCTCCCTCCACACAGACCTACCTTTCATTCACACACAGCCAATGTCAAGGAGTGCTCAGGACCAGACCTAATTTAAGCTAACTTGGTTCACTGAGAGAAGGTTAGCAAAAAGACTACACGTTGTGAGTCTGAGATTAAACATTATTTGTATATAAATCTCTCTCATTTGCCTTATTGACAGTAGTATTTCATTCCCGAGATCACACTCATTTTTATTTTCTGTTGCTTTACATTTAAAATGTTTACTAGCCACATTGCCAGCCAGTGGGTACAGACTCACTGGGACCAGAAGATGCTTTTGATCCTTTAAGAATTCCTAATTGGTTTTGTATGATACATTTGGCAGAAGATTTATCCAAACCCATTAATTCAATACTGGTAAGGAAATGGACTGTAATGATGGTAAAGATTGTTATCAGAAAAAGGGTAAATACATTTGGCATACATCCTTGTACTTCATTATTTGCACACAAATATCAATATGACTTGGATAAGGAGTATAGGAGGACTCGTCACAATGTGTCTTTGTAGAGGAAAATACTTTCTTTTGAATTTTCAGTAAGGACTTCAAACATCAGAAGATTTTTGTATTTATGAAACCCAGCAGTCTCTTCATAGGGAATATTGCAATCAAAATTGCAGTATGAAAACTATGTCAGTCCCTTTTAAGTCTGGGGAAAAAAATTGTAATAGTTTGAAAATAGTAATTTTTTTTTCCCCCAGAATGCATACAAGCTGAACATCTGCAAAAATTTGAGTGTTTTTAAAAATGAGAGATCTCAATCAAATAAGATTAGATTTTTGTTGATTAAACCACAGGAAATTTTATATTTAAAACCCAGTGAAAATAAAGTAGTATATGGATAACTTTTAGCTGGAAACATTTATATAGAACATGAGCTAGTAGGGAAAGCCTTCCAGCCGTACACAGCATTAACAAAACTAAAGCTTTCAAGCCCAGCATTTGGTGACCCAATAGCAGGTGAAAGCACAATGATTGCTATCAGGCCTGAGTGCATTTAATGTTGAACCCCTCTTGGAAGAGGTTCTACCTGATTTGCCACATACAAAATTGTCACATATGCTCTCCAGCAGTTGACTCAGGCCAAACAAACACAAACTCACTTAGACAGGAGAAAAAGGTATACATGGGTTGCACTCACAATAGAAAAGTGTGCATTTGGGTCTGGACTTGGAAAGGCCTCACATTCAAGCTTGCTCTTCTGTGCTAATCCAAGGCAAGTCCGAGGGTAAGATCTCGTTTTCACAGACTTCATTAAGACCAGACTTAATTCATAATATTTTTAGCATGTCATTATTTAGTAAAATCTTTAGCAAAGCATGTAGCCCATGGCTCCAGGACTCTTCCTAGAGGCCTAAGAAATGCTAACTCTATGTAAGTATTTACAAGCTGTATCTTCAGTGATTGTTACCCTTAGCTTTCCAATACATATTTGAAATAATTATACCTGTCCTTTTAGATATTTTTCATAAGCAAATTTCTTCTGTTATAATATTAACTTTACCTATTGATTTGGCAGTGTTTTCAATAGTACTTTAACAAAGAAAAAAGTTTTTTGTGTTTTGCCATAGTGGAGCTTTGGAAGGAATGAAGACATGCAAAATCTGTGATATAATTATCTTTAAAAAAGAACCCATGAAAAAACCTCCTCTAGCAAACAACACTAAAACAATTTGAATCCTGTGAGGCTTGTAAAACAGCAAAAAGTGTATTTATGTGCTAGATAGAAATACTTCAGTTTATGAGAGTGTTCAACTACAGCAGGAAAAACCCAAGAAAAATAGTGGACTCTACAGCTGCAATGTTTGTGAGGAGTAAGGAGAAAGATCTTTTTTTCTGATCTACAAGATAATCAAGATGTATGTAGTTTTGGTAGCATTAGGTCAGTGTCTGTCCAGACTCCCATTGCTGAAAAATGACAGATAAACTGCAGCTGAAGCCAATCACAGATGTTTAAAAGATCTCAGATTTTAAGACCAGCTTAAGTCTTCAGATTTTGCTTTGTTTCAAAATAATCCAGTCATCTAGTCTATAGGTTTAAGCTGTCTTTAAAATTATAGATGTGCCATCAACAATTGAATTGCTTAAGGAATTGAGCATTGGTAAGTATTAAATCAATTCTTAACACTGAAGAGTAGTTAAAATGTATAGTTTTAGCTTTAACTTTGAATTCATAATTAGTTGTTATTGAAATGTATTTATTGTTTATATAAAGCCTACATGCCAGTATAGGCTTGTGCTCTTGGTACTTTCTTTTATAGATGTGCACATTTGCATCTGTAATTTGAAACTAAAGCTTTAGGATTCAACTTCTTTCTACTGTATCATGTAAGTAAACTTTAGAGACAAAACTTATTTTCAGGACATTTCAAATATATCATTACATCTGAACCATGTTTTTAATTAATCATTTTTACACTGCTTACGTAATTTTTAAAATTTAAATGCAATTACCATTTTGAGGGGGTTACTTTTTTTTCACAGGAGGAATAAAATTTTTTCTTCTGCCACCTACAGTGTCAGCATTTAATTTTGCAGTAAAAAAGCTGTACTCGTGTCTACTGTTCATGGAAAGATCTGGGGAAGAAATAAGAGCAAGCAGAATGGGAATGCTGTTTCACTTGGCATACAATGCTACTAAATTGTGATGAATGCTTATGACATCCTAACTGGTTAGTTGGTCCTGCATCACTTATAATGTAACAGTTTGACACTGAAATTGGGAAGGTCTGGCAGTCTGTAGAATGTAGGTGCAGTATGCCTTCCATCTTTTTAGGAGACCTATCTGTGTGTTTAGGAGAAATGATGATCTATGATCATTGGACTGATCTGAAACATGAACAAATTAGCACATTTGCTTAGGATTAGCACTAATCCTGTGTTTTGTTTGCAAAAACTAAATTGAAAGGTTACATGATTTTGCAATATCAAACTCACCCATAGCTTTACTCTTCTTTAGTGACCAAAATAGCTAATAAGTGAAAACTTTTAAGGATTTATAGGGAGGTGACATTCAGAAATATCTGCTGATACAACTGGTTAACAATATTGTGTTGTCCTCCAGGTTCTCCCTACAGAACATACAGGCTTTAGAGACTGTTCTTTCCTTTTGAGCAGTGACTCTTAGTGTAGTTTTCTGTTGCATTGTAAAATATTCCCAACATGAATCCTGAATTGCACTGAGGAATGAGGATAAAAGACAATGTTTGATTTATTAATTTCTAGCGGATTAGAACTACAAATGTTTGCTATGTTTTTAATTTGAGAAGTAGAGAGAATCACATCAGCTTTTAATTATGTATTTTGTGTAATGCAGCCCTGAATAGAGCAGAGCAAAATTAAAATTGTGGATCAAATGCTAAATCTGAGTTGTGACTGAAGTGAGCTGTAGTGTAATGCTAATGGTTTTGCGTCTTCTGGCATTATGTCAATAATAGCTCTAATCACATTAAAGAGAGAGCCCATTAGCTTATTCTCTTCAGCAGCATGCACCATAGCAACATATCATGAACCTTAAAATAACTTGAAATTTCTTTCAGAAAGCATTGCTGCCTAGAAGCTAAGAAGGATATGGTATTAAACATCATAATAAAATATGCCTAAACCTAAGAAAGCTTTCTTGTATCTACTTAATTAAACCTCTCTTAGCTTCTATTTAATTTAAGAACTGTAATTTCTACTTGTTGCCCGATTTAGGTGATTTCAGTGAGAATTCATGGTAGTTTTGTGAGACAGTGATTCTTGCACCTACTGTACCTAAAGAATTGCCTTTTACAGGATTTGAACTTAAGAGTGAGCAAATTTTCAGTCCTATTTATGAAATGATTTTTCTGCCATTTTGTTCCAGCATGTATCGTTGCTTTATATTATTATATGTGCATAGAAAAACTTCAGTCATAGTGACCAACCTTCCCTTGTTGTTACATTTAACATGCCCTTCAGAATTTATCATAGACAAAATAGATGGTTATTCATAAAAATACCCAACCCAAACCAAACAAAATCGAATCAACAATACACCATGCTTTTTTTTCAGTCAGATTGATCCACAAATGTCAGATTTTAAGTCCAGTTATACTAGAAGAATATTGTTGGGAATCCTTTTGAGATGACAGAATTGTTCACAATTTATACCATAGAATAAGCCAAATTCAGAGGAGAGAGCCAAATTCTGGCCTTGTATGCTCACATGTATTTCTGCTTCGGTAGAAACTGTAGATTTTTATGTGTGCTGGAAAATTTGACCACTGTATTCTTAGGCCTTTTTCTGCTGGCTCAGCTTATCAGCAACTGATTTCTTCTATCTCCCACCCCAGGCTGCTTGCCATGGCTCATACAACCTCTTTTTCTTCTCTAGCTTTTGCTATTAGATATTGTCTATGCCTTGTTGGCATCCCTGTTTCTTTTCAGGTCTCAGTTGAAAACATTCCTTTTACCTATGCCTCTTAATTTCTCCCTGTTCTGTTATTTACAATATCAGTGTAACACTAGGATATAAGTCTGTGGAGCATTTGAGGATACATCTTGTTTGAAGATGCTGTACTAAATAAAACCATGGTTTATGTCTGCACAGAGTACTGTATCCCAAGTATCTCCCTAAGATATTTATAAATCACTTGCCACATAAATGACTGATTCTGTTTCATACCAATTTTTATTTCAGTTCCTGCTTTCATAGACTGTTTTATTTGGTTTTGCATCACAAATAATAAATTACCAGAAAAAATTTGATACTTGAAATGAGTCCTAGTTACAGCAAGGATCAACTGTTCTAGGGTAACCAGTTTGCCAGGTTTAGGCATTCTCATTAACTTGATTTATCCACAGAAAGGAAATAGGTTCATCTAGCCATATTTGGTGAAATTCATGTTCAAGCAGATAGCTGAAGAAACAATAACACAGATCTGGACAAACCTTTTTGCTGATATATTGGTTCAGAAGATCCAGATCTGTCTTAGGGCTTGTAAAGGAGAAAAAAAAAATTAAAGGAAAAAAGTTGTAGGAATTTACAAAAAGTATTTATGTCCAATAATATTCATGTTTTCTGTTGACATGGGCACAAAAATAAAAGTATTGCTTGGGCATCATCATTGTGGACCACTGAAAGATGGGATATCAAGGTTCACACTTTCAAAGGGATATCACTTTGGGAGGACACAGGAAAGGGGTCAGTTTACTTTGTATGCATATAGGAAACTGGTCCCCAGTGCATACTCATCTTACAAAATATATTCCTATGAGTTTAAACTTTAGATATTTTTTTCAAAGAACACGTGTTCAACATTTTAGATTTCTAGAATAAGTATGTGTTTGAGTCACTCTCAAACATCCCAAACTCCTTCCATTTACAGTTGATAGAAAGGAGAGCTTCTGCTGCCGCTCTCCTCTGCACACTTGTGTAGTGTCTTGTAGCTCTCATGCTGTCATTGTCTTTACAGCTGCAATATGGAGTCAGTAGTGAACGATAAGAAAAGCAGTGTGTCCTTTCTATCCCCACACAACTGTGCTCAGTAACACTGACAAAACCCAGATTCTTTTATGTTGCATTGTTTTGACAGTAGATTACTACTTTCCTTTTCCTTCAATATTTTTAACTACTCTGCCATTTGTCACCTAACTGTTTTAATAGCAAACACTTATGGTCCTCACTCTATTTCCACACTTAGATCTGGGTGTATATGTAGGAGAGCGAGTACCAAGAGACTTCATTCCTATTGTATTGCTAAGCATTCCAGGTTCCTACATTACTACCAAGTTCTCTGTATAGACACTGGAAGTATTACATGATTTTGTGGGAGTTACAAAAAGTTGTGTAGTTTCTTAATTATTGCATGATTTGAGGTGACTGCCTGCATGAGAACAATGTTTTGTAACTGTTGCTTGAAATTAGGACTTACTTTTTATCTGTCTACTGTGAATAATAACAGCAGAAACAACATGCTTAGGTGCCTCATTTTATCAGTGTCTGATAATGTTCGTATATCTGGATGGAGTGTTAATGATGAAAGATACAGTTTTGGGTAGATAAGCGTACTTCAAATTAATTTTATCTTGCATCATACATATAGAGTTACATTTTAAAAAATCTCTTAATAATACACGTTTTTTTGTCTTTATTACTGACAATATCATCAGACTTAAACCCACAGAAAAAGAAGAGGCTGTAACACAGTAAGAAAACTATGTACTAATTTATCGGTGAAGAGAGGGTAAGAGGGCATTGAAGGTCACCAATATAATTTTTTTTTTTTTTTAGTGATACATAGCCTCAGTATGCAAAGTGTACAGAAATCTAATCTGATTTCAGCATTCATGCCTTTCCTAACTCTTGTCTGTATTTTATGTCTGCAGCTAAAAATTAACTAAACTGGGTCACAGTTGCATAAGCACATGAGCAGTTTTACATCAGCAAGTAGTTGCACTGGATACTTCTGTAATGTGAAAGACTGGAATTTTGAATTTTTAATATGATCTCTTTTAAATAGAAGAGAAAGGAAAGTGGATGGGTTAAGCACTGTGGTTTTGACAGTCAGTGTTCTATACTTTCAGCAGTTTTGAAACAGGTTTTGGAAAAATATTGTAAGTATGTAGGTAGATTTACTCTTAGAGAAATAGATAAAATGGGAAGGAAACAGAAGTTCTAGAAAACTGTCCTCTCGCTCTCCTGTTTCTCTCCTTTTCACTCTCATTCTTCATTTTTTTCTTTTGCTTCTGCCTTTCTTTCTCCCTATCCTTTTTCCTTTCCTTTTCTCGCTTCCCTCTGTCTCTCTTTTTCTCCCTCTCCCTCCCAACATGTAAAATAGCAGCAGTCATGCACTGTAGATTCATAGAAGGTGAGAATATTTCTAGCTCTCTGACAGGTAGAAGACATTGTTATGGGCTGAATACACTTATATCTGAATAAATTCCCAGGGAGGCTAAGAACCACTGACATGGTAGGTATGTAAAACCATGTAACTGACATCAAGGCCTGTTGCACTTGTGTAGCCTTATTGAATCAGTGGAGCGCTCAGTCCCCAGTGAGGCAGATGTCACCAGCATCTGCATTCCTGACAAGAAGCTACACCTGAGTTCAGGGGACACTTATATACTTATGCTAAGCCATACGTCACCAAGGCTTCATCACCATATCTGAAAAGTGTATTTTGATAATGAAGCCAACAGCTTTTATATATTGATTGGGTATAGTGTAAGCTGTCACTAGAGTGTGAGTTCTTTAGCTGTGGTGTCTTTTCAAGTGTTGTGAGTGCTGTGCTCATACTCCAAATGAGATTGGTTCTCCTGATGGTAACATCATGCCGACACTAAATAATTTCAAAATACATCACGTGCATTGTGACTCTCTTGTGTTTTTTCTGGAGTTTGTCTTGAACATGACATATCCCATCCCCCTTTCTTTCTTTTTTTGTCAATTAGTTTTATTTCAAAGCCCTGTATGGCACAGGAGAGAAGGACTTTTTTTTTACTCCAATTCAAGTACAATAGCACTCAAGTTACACAAACACAAAATGCAAACCAGATAAATGAAGTGACAGAAGAGCACTATCAGAAGTCATTTTATATCCCACAAAGAAAGACCAAAACATTCAGATACAAAAAAGTCCAAGAAACTTTTATTACAATTCTTTCAGGGGATTCTGCTTCATATTCTTTGACTAGATAGCTCTTACCTGGGCAGTAGTGATGATGCGGGGATCAAAAGTGATGATTAAAAAAATTTAAATAATAGGCCGCATTCTCTAGAAAATGCAGACAAAATGCATGAAATATGTGTGTGCACATATATGTGTGTAACTATTTTAACGCTAGACACTGTTGTCTTGGTTTATTGCTCTTTGAATCTATGGGTGACCTAACGCTATGCCTTGCCATACATGCCCGTATTCCCTAAGCCCTGGCTAATACAAGGGCTGCTTGTGGTGGGTCTGAAATTCCACTGCAGGACTTTTGAGTGGAGAAACTCTTGTGGCTTATGGCATCATCAGTACCTGGAGATGGAAATGGAGTTTTATGGAAATCAATCTTCCTTAGAGGGAATACAATACAAAGTGCTTAAAAATACTAAATGAATGCTGCTTTTACTGTTCTGACATCAGCCCAGTCTGTGCTCACTTACAGATGGTTATACTATAGGTGGGTGTTCTGTAGTCACAGCTCTCATCACTCTGGTTGAAAACTAGGAAAAAGAGGTGGGTAAATGATTGCAGAGGGAGTAGACTATTGCTTTATCCTCTCTCCTAATCCTCACATATAGTTTTTTACTACTTCTTTCTGTTCTGTTGCTGTGAAAATACAACTTAATACTATGTCTGCCTATGTTGTTTTCCTTTTTAAAACTGCACTTAATGAAAAACAAAGTCTGGCTTTAACTTGATTTTACTACATCTCGTGTCAAAGGTTGTTCGTAAGTTGTGCCATACCTGGAGTACCTTCTTTGTCTGAGTTTAAATTCAGTGCTTTTCACTCCCTCAGGTCAGTGAAAGCGCAGGTGTAAGCCACTGCATTACTCTATGTTCTGGCCTACTGCTGCTGCTGTTTGCTATGTCCTTGCTGCTACATGTGCACCACAAGGTAATTGTCTAAACATGCTCAGACTGCTGTGATGTTCCTATGGTGAATCCTGCATAGTAATTTGATTTGATTAATGGATTTTTGAAGGTGCGCTCCCTTCCTTCAACTCACGTGGTTGGAGATGACCATGTTACAGGTAACCTTGCCTGTTTAGCTCCACCAAATTGCATTAATTACTCTGTAGTTCACTTAAGAAATAAATATAGAAAACAATTCCAGGAGTTATCACGTAACAATACTAATATTGCATTTCTAATTAATTGGCAGCAATCATTTCTTACTAAGAGGACTGCAAAACATACAAGTATGTTTTGCATAGCTTATAAATTATAACTTCATTTACGGTGAGTTTCACAGTTCCCTATAGAGGTCTGACCTTATTGTCTTGTGTGGACAAAACTGATATTGGCTTGTAATCTTCAGTTTCCATTTGCCTTTTTCAAGATTGCAGAAATATCACCTTTCTGTGTTAATTTTTTTCTGTGTTATTATCATGCTTGAGCCAAGCTCAGTGGGTCTGCCTGGGAACAAGGAAATAGAGAGTCTTACATCCTTCACAAATAAACAGTTTCATCTCAAATATTGTCATAACTGAGGAGCAGCTGAGGGATTCTGTGATTGCTAAGAGATTTGCTTGGTTCATTTGTACACCATGATACTTTCCCTTCACTCCATAGTGTAATTCACACTGCATTTGGCTCCATATGAGCTAGTTGTATGCACATTGCTATCCAGACTATTCCTTGTTTTATTTTGCAATAGACATTCATGATTAATTTAGGATTTATAATGGAATCTGTTAATTTTCTGGGATTCAGAATACGTATTCAAAATTGCATTTCCATGTAAGGTAGGTAGATATATAGATATAGGTAAAAAAGATAACTAATTTTATTTTAATGTTTTATTTCAGTGTCATGGTAGAGTGCAGTAAATAAACAGGGTATAAAATATTTGCATCATCATGGCTGTGACCTGAATTTCATACACTGCCATAACCTTGTCATCTCTTGTTTTTTATATACAAAATGAAAGTCAAGGGGCTTAGAATCCTCCATATATTGATTTTTATTATTAAAAAGTGAAAGTTGAAAGGCAGCTCTAAGCTTCTTTATCAGCCACACTTGGACCAACTTTGGATGCTGTTTCTAAGAGTTGGAAATGTGCCAAAGACATTAAAAGTAACTTTTTGCTTGCATTTTGCCAAGCTATTCTTACTGCTCTCTTTTTATGAAAATAATTCATTTTATTTGCTTTGCAATAAATATTTGTATTCAGGGAAGTCTCTTCTGTATTAGACAGAGTCTGTCTGTCCCTCGGGGTAAGAGGGCACCTTGTAAAGTTATCAAAAGAAACTTGTAAATATGAGCACTGTTATTTCCTTCAGAGTTTGCAGTTCTAGAAGTAATCTAATGACAGTTTATTGGTGTCCATTTGGGGAAGAGGGATTGGTACTTTTATTTGAGAATTATTTCACTTGGGAAGCTCTGAACATAATAAGCATGAATGAAACAATCACAACATAGTGTAATAAAGGTTATTCTCTGAGAGGATGAACTAAAAAAGGTGTTCATTGACTGATAGTACCTCACACATCCAAATAGTGTAGAAGTGAATCCTTCCAGCTGTGTCCCACTGTCCTCCACTGAAAAAGGAGGATGAATGTTACTGCAATTTCATTAGAAAGTGTTACTGACACTTTCTAAGTCTTGTTTCTTCTCAATTTTTCTGTAGCTCAGTTAATTTAAAACCTTACTGTAGGACAGAGTTGTTTTAATGTTTGTAAATGCAGTTAAAGTTAACAATAAAGTGCTTATTCGAGGTTACACTGAATCGCAGAATCACAGAGTCATTTAGGTTGGACAGGAACTCAAAGATCATCAAGTCCAACCTCTGACTGATCACCAGTTTGTCAACTAAACCATGGTACCAAGTACCACATCCAGTCATTTCTTGAACACCTCCAAGGATGTTCCACCACTTCCCTGGGCAGCCCATTCCAATGCCTGACATCCATTTCAGTGAAGAAATTGCTCCTGATGTGTCCAACCTGAACCTCTTCTGGAGCAGCTTGAGGCTGTGTCCTCTTGCCCTATCACTAGTTGCCTGGAAGAAGAGATATACTCTCACCTGGCTACAAACTCCATTCAGAGAGCTGTAGAGAGTGATAAGGTCACCCCTGAGCCCCCTTTTTTTCCAGGCTAAATACACCCAGCTCCCTCCACACACCACCACCCCCCTCCCCACCACCACCCCTCACAGCACATGTGCTGCAGAACCTTCACCAGTTCTGTTGTCCTCTAGACACTCTCCAGCACCTATATATCTTTCCTGTTGTTAGGGGCCCAAAACTGAACAGAGGATTTGAGGTGTGGCCTCCCCAGTGCTGAGTACAGGGAGATTTTCCCTTCTCTGGTCCTGCTGGCCACACTGTTTCGGATACAAGTCAAGGTGCCATTGGCCTTCTTTGGCACCTGGGCACACGCTGGCTCACATTCAGCTACTGTCAGCCAGCATCCCCAGGTCCTTTTCCTCTGGGCAGCTTTCCAGTCACTCTGTCCCCAGCCTGTAGTGCTGCCTGGGATTGTTGTGTCAGAAGTGTAGGTCCCAGCACTGAGTCTTGTTGAACCTCATACTGTTGGTCTTGGCCGATTGATCCAGCCTGTCCAGATTCCTCTGTAGAGCCTTCCTGCCCTCCAGCAGATCAAGACTCCCTCCCAGCTTGGTGTTACCTGTGAGTTTACTGAGAGTACACTCAATCCCCTTGTCCAGATCATCAGTAAAGACAGTGAACAGGACTGGCCCCAATGCTGATCCCTGTGGAACACCACTAATGACCAGATGACAACTGAATACATCACTATTTCCCACCACTCTCTTGGTCCAGTCCAAGTTGTGGGCTGCCACTTTTACAAGGAGAATGTCATGGGAGACAGTATCAAAGGCTTTATTAAAGTCCAGGTAGACTACATCCACAGCCTTTCCCTCATCCACTATGGGGGTCACCTGGTCATAAGAGGAGATCAAGCTAGTCACGCAGGACCAAATTCTGTATTACATACAGAGTCATAGAAGAGGGCTTCCTGGATTCAGCCTTTCTGTGGCATGTTTTGCATTACAATCATGAAGCAAGGGGAAATGTTGTCTATTTCCATTTTAAAGACAAGAATCTAAGACATGGGAAGACCATGAAGAAGTGACTGGTGAGTCCAGGATTAAAGCTTCAGTTTCCTTGGGGATGCCAAGGGATGCCTCTTTCTCTATGAAAATGCATTAAAAATGCAAAAATACTGCTTTTCTTTTCAGGTGACAAATGTTTGTAGTTTATGAGATTTCTGTTTGATGTTTTAGATCCTTCTTTAAACCCTAGAATAGGTATAGTTCAATTGCTTAGCTTAAATTTCCAACCACTGAGGTCATTACCACCTGTGGTTCAAACAGTAACTCTGGATCTCCAAACAGACTAAAATAAAGACTTTTTGTGTATTAACCAAGGTCACTTCTATGCCCATATCCATCATACTATGTTAGGCCAATTGAAAGGAAGAATGAGAGGGGTGGCACAGATCCCAGCAGGGCTTAACTTTGAAGAATTTACTCAAGCACAACTTCCATTATGTTTGGAAAAAGTAGATTTTACCTAAATACAGTGTTAGGTCAGTGAATGGTCCTTGTTAATATCCAACATCTAGCATGCCCTTGCTTCTTCTTCTGTTCAGTCTATACTGCCAATATGTATCATTACTTTCCTTTCATGGCAAGATAACCTACCTAGCTGTAGCTGATCAAGAGCAGTCAGTTGATGTAATATTTTTGAATTTCAATAAAGCTGCTGACAGTTTCTCTGCTCTTAGAAAAGGTCAGAGGCCAAAGAACCTTGAAATTCAAATATAAATATTAATAATTTAAAACCAATTTTTTTTCCCAAATAATATTGTACAGGACAATAACAGCATTCTGTGTCCTTAAACTTTTTAAACCATCTGTGTCACTTAACCATCTACTACATTATTGGGGTTTTTGCCTTCAGCATAGAGAGAAAATAATATACTTGGAGGGAGGGTGGAAGGTTACTGCAGCACTTCCATTTATTTCTGCAGTGGATACCCTGCTGGAAATTGCATTGACTGAACACAGGACAGACACAAAGATCAATCCTAGTAGGACCAAAACCCTTGAGGTAGTACTTACTCAAAATCGATCAGTCTTTTCAGTTATCCCTGGCAGTGATGGCTGTTACATTTTCTTACTTTTTCACTACAGCTTTTTCTTACAAGTTATACTGAGAGCATGATCAAAAGGTGCCACCCGCATCTGTGTTCCATTCAAGTCACTGTTATTTTCAGTAATATCAGTAATTTTGCTATGTCTCAATCTGTCCATTCTTTCTCAATATGACACTGTCGTAATCCAACAAGATAAATGTACACTTTACATCAATAAAAAGGTTTTCAGTGTTGGTGTAACCTCCTGAGTTACAGTAAATAATCACTAGGGTTTGGAGAGTCTGACCTTTCCTTTTTCTTGTACAGGAGCTTAAACAGTCTTATATGGCTACCCTTCAGGATTTATAATCTGCTCCAATTTACACATTGTCCTCTTGACTTTGGGGTTTTTTGTACCGCATTGGTCAGAAGCTGGTACTGAACATATCTTAGGACATGGATAAAATGAGGTTTACTAAATGAGGAGATGTATAAAATATAAGGCAAAATCAAATACATTTTAAATATGCAACTATGTAGCACTACTGTATCAATGCAGATATCATTTGTGAATATTGTATATGTGTATAGAGTGTGTCCTCAAAGATGATAAAATGCATTACTGTGTAACCTCATTGCAGAATGAAGGATTAACATACCCATTGTTTTGCTTTTTTTCTCCTGAAATCTTCATGGCAAACAGTTTAATCTGGGTAAAAAGGCATCTTATCCAGAAATCATTCATTTTCCTGGCAAGCAGGGAAATACCCTCATTTTATGTTAAATATGAAGTCTCGAGTGAGAGGAATCAGGTTCTGCTGAAGCCAGTGGTGAGGGGAAGTTCAGGTGTTGTCACTGGGCTGAGCTTAAGGAAATTCAATTGTAGCCTGAGTAAGAAGCCACAATAAGCACACTTGTTACTAACTCTGTAATTACAGTGTTTGCCAACAATATACAAAACCATTGCTAAAAGGCATTGTCTCACTCAAGAAGGGACCTTCCCAGAACACAGTGAAAATGCACCATCTTTTTTGTACTGTTTGAAACAATTGTGGTTCCTAGAACTATGAAGCAATTATCTCTCCAGCACCAATATAGGGAGAGGCATTATTTAAAATAGCAGATTTTGTTTTAATGTTCTTTACCACATACTTATTTTGTCTCTGATCACTGACTATGCATGTACTTCTTGTTGAAGACATTGAGCTATCTTTGGTGAAAGAAGGAATAAAGGACAATAATAAGTTAACCTTGTTTCTCAAAGCAGGATGTATTGTCTCAGTGATGTCTTACTACTAAAGTACTTAATTGTTACATTGAAGTTGCCTCAGAAAATGGAATATACCAGGAGGCTGGTATTTGCTGATTATTTGTTCCTCTCCTGAGCTAGATATTGTTCTGAAGTGAATGCATTAAATTAGCATTACTTGTGGTTTTATGAATGACCATGCATGTGGCTGTGGTCAGAAACAACAGATATTCTGGAATTCGGTACAGTCCTGAATATGAGATTGTTCGGAAAATATCACTGGCTCATCTATCAACACTTAAATCAACAGATAAGTTCTCAGGAAGTGTTAGTGGAATTACTACTAGCGTAGCTTTCTATAGTTCTTCTGTTTTACTGCCCTTAGACTTACCACTTCAGAACCTTCTTCCACCACTCTGTGTCCCAACAGCTTCTAAATATATCTCCCAAAACATTCAGTATGTGTTTGTTAATTGTGATCAGGCTAAAATTCAAGTGCTGTGCTTGTGGGACGTTTTTTTTATCAGAAGCTGTATTTAAGTGATGACACACTGTAATTTGTTCGTTCTTCTGTCAGTGTAATTTACAAGGCAACGACAGATAAACATAGCTATACAAGATTCATTTACAGTGACATAATGGCAGATACACAGAGCAGAACCCTGCCTATGAGATAAAGTGGACTGAGTGACTTATGCAGTAATTAGGGGATAATTGTCATTAACCTCGCAAACAGTAGTTTACCCATATTGTTTAAAAGGCTCCAGGATGCATAATGACAAGGTAATCTGTCAAAGCGCTAGGGGGAAATATTAATAAGATTTGTGCAAGCCTGGATAGAAAATATGCAGAAAGCAGCCACATTAAGCTAATTGGTGGATGAATATACACTTGTAGAAGTGCTTCTAATGGCACGTTTGCTGCTCTCCAAATGACTACTGTTAATGTGGAGAAGTGGGCTGCCTAGAAAGTCAGGACTGCTGGGACAAGAGGGTATTAAGACATGCAGGCACAGTTATTATTACTTTGTACACTGTAATATAATTCCCTCACTTTCTTTTGCATTTCAGTGCCTCCAATATGTTCAAACTGATAGCTTGCTTCATGTACTATAGTATTTTTATATTCCAGTGACCTTTGCCTTTTTGGTGTTACTTCTGCACCTTGCTGTCTCCCTTTTGAATCACACTGTCGCTTATGACATACCTGTGTTTGTTGGTGTAAATATTTTCAGCAAACAATAAAAAGGCCTCATTAAGATCATGTTGTATATATTGCAAGCAATAATGCATAGTCCCCTAATGAATTGTAAAGATGGAAATCAATCTCCTGGTTCTTCTGCCATTCATATACCCTGCATATAATATAGCTGAATCCCCTTACTGAGACACAATTTGGGTTCAATCAGAAAACCAAGCAGGTAATGAAATCCAATTTATGAGTGTAACTTATTGGCACTTTTACTCCAGTGTTTATGTTCTTGGTCAACTTCTCAATTCCTTACAATGTCCCTGGTTAGGCATATTTCTTTTTGACTTAGTTGGAAGTTTTACTTACAAGCCCAGGAATAGTCAGCTTTTGTTGGTTACATTTTCCAGTCAGGGTTATGGCTATAGTCAATTTAGATTTAAAGTGAGGAAAGGACCGTTTGATAATTTGATTTGACTTGACTGTTAGATGTCTTGCCCTGCTTCTGGTGCAGTCTGCATTAGATGGAGCAAGGATACCAGACATGATTTTTTTCTGTTATAACAATGCACATTGGGGGAGTTCTTGGTTGAACGGAGTCTGGATGTCTCTTGTGGCTGTGTGTATTGCAAATAACATCAGTGCTTTTTGTGAACATTTCCTGTTTCCCATAAAAATTATATGTCATTCTTTCATTGTTGGGGAAACTGAGGTTAAGAAAGAGCTTATTACATTTACTGCAAGACTGCCAGAACATAGAAAACTGGAGAAAACACAACTTTACTTCTCAGTGAGTTATGCAGCACTAACACCGAATAGTAAAACCACAAGTGATTTTCAGGAACTGATAGTATCAAGGCAAATTTTCTTATATACCATACAAAAATGGGTCACTATATATGCAGAAATTGGTGAAAGGGAGTCTTAAAATCAATCACTGCTATGGTTACATGCATGATTGTATTTCCAACCCACTTCCATGCAAAATTCTGTTCTAAAGTTAATTTACAGCTGGAATTATTTCAAAGGCTTAGCAAATTTCTGTCTCTGTTTCCATACAATCCTGAAAGGGCCCACAGCACCTCATGCAGGCTAAATTTTTTGTCTTCATACACCATGGAATTGATGGTTTTATTGCCTTTAGTAGCCATGTCTGCCTAAGGAGAAAAACTCTATTACTCGCCACAAGGTAATGGCAAAGCATCTCAGGATACTTCAGTGAATGTTCCACTCTAACAGGCTGTAGAGAAGCAAAGGTGTCAAAATATTCTTCTCTACTTGGGGTCCAAGGTTTTGGATTTCAAAGCTGTTTAAGGAATTTGAATAAAAAAATTCAATAAATTCTTGGTATTCTACCATTTCAGGAATGTTGAGAACAAACGCTTCACCCGTAGAGTGCATTAAAAATATTTTTGTGAGCAGATATTGCAAAGTATCTGTTCCCTTCACATTAACTCCTTATTTAGGAAAGTCTCTTGAAAATCTCAATGAGAATGGATGGTAAAGAGAACAAATATTTGCATTTGAAAAATTGTGCAGTTCTTGGGGTGAGAGGAGAAAAATACTTGGGTAGTAGCAAGTATTCAAAATAAATGAGATAAAGACAACTGCTAAGAGATTACTTTGGATCTTAAAGATCTTTGGAGCTTAAAGAGTCAATTTGGATCCATGCTAACAGGAGTTCCACCACTATCAGTCAGTGGCATATTTTGTCTTTTAATAGTTTTCACCAATATGGCAGTTGTAAATCAAAGCAAATTTTGTTGACATCATGGTATTTATCCTGGCTTTGGCTGGAATAGAGTTAATTTTCTTCCTAGTAGCTGGTGCAGTCCTGTGTTTTAGATTTAGTATAGGAATCTTGTTGGTGACACACTGATGTTTAGTTGTTGCTTAGTAGTGCTTATGCTAAACTGGAGACTTTCTCAGTGTCTCATGCACTGCCAGTGAACAGGTGCACAAGAAGCTGGTGGAAGAAGCATGGCCAGGACAGGTGACCTGAAGTGGCCAAAGGGATATTCCATACCCTAGGAATGTCATGCCCATTATGTAAACTGTAGGGAGTTGACTGGGAGGGGCTGATTGCTGCTGAGGGACAGGCTGCATATCGATCAGTGGGTGGTGAGAAATTGTATTGTGTATCACTTGTTTCTCTTGGGTTTTATTCCTGTCTCCTTTTCATTACCAGAGATAGTAGTAGTAATACATTTTATTTTATTTCAATTACCTCAACCCACAAAGTTACCTTTTCTTTCTGATTCTTCTCCTCACTGGGGGCAGAGAGAGCAGTGAGTGTGTGGCTGCATGGTGCTGTTGCCAGTTGGGCTTAAACCACAGCAGAGTTATACCACTGTGAAAACTAATAAATGCAAGAAGAGTATCAGCCTCTGGTTGTGCTTAGATTCTTTTCCTCCAAGTATGGACAGGGATCTGATCTGAAAGAAAACTTGTCAGGCACCCAACCGTAAAGAGACTTGATGTCGTTGCTATGATTAAATAAAGCTCAAGATGTTGTGATTAAATACATTGTAACCCCACAGTGATCTATCATAGTTTTAAAAATAAAAATGCTTTATGAACTGTTATTCAGGAAAAAGAAAGCCATCATCTTGTGAATTATACATTCTTATCTGGTCCATAATCAAGAGCATTCCATAACAAAGTGAATATTCTATCAAAAGTCAAATAATGTGCTTGAATGATCGGAAGAAGCATTTAAAACTAGTGGTCTTGCATCCTGATAGTTTCACTGGAGTTGCAGAGGTGAATATGCATTCATGAAAAGCAGTAAAGAGTTCAAATTAATGTTACTTTTCTGAAAACAGTAAGACACTTGCTTCCCTACCCCCAATCCACATGGATGCTTTAGAGTTGGCATATAACAGAGTGTTTTAAGGTTGATGAACCTGAAAAATAAAAAGGTGTTCTGCAATCAGGGTGCACCATGAGAACATTCAGTCCCTAAAATAGTCATGTTTTGGCGATTGAGTATTTTCATACTGTTCTATATAACTTAGTCCACAACCAGTGCTCCAGCAGTTTGCTTTTGCGCAGGGAGGTGTCTGTGCTCCTGGCATACATCTTTGGGATGAGATATGAAACAAAAGACCTGCATACTTCTGCTCAGTAAAGACCCTGTAGGCCATTAAGCAAGAGTGTGGGTGGTTCACGGCGGTGTCCTGGCTAGGTTTCTCCTGCGGTTATTACATTCCACTGCCTTATGTTTCATCTGCAGTTTCAGCAGGAAAATGGTGTTCCTCACTTTCACTCCCAAACCATTGAGCAGTGCTCCTGTGTGTTGTTATACAGCTGCTGTGCTCTACCATGGTGGTATGCCCCCGAAATATATATTCACACAGATTTGGCTCCACATCACGTTTCAGGGCTTAGTTATGTCAGAATTACTTTTCAGCGTGGTCAGTGGAATTACTCCAGATTTATAGTGCAATTACTCTGGATCTAAAGTGCAGAGAGCCTAAGGAGCAACCAGAGCAAGTACTGTTAAAATCCTAGCAGCAAAGTAAGTATGTAAGTATGTATATAAGTAAGCAAATGAAGGCTCCTTCATGCTGCTATTCATTTGAATACGCACTGCCAGTGTCATTTTCACTGATACTGAGGAAAGCCAGTGCCTTCCCTTCTCCTGCTGTAGTGTGCCGGTGTCCTCATGCATACCTTGTGTCTTTGGGGCAAGGAAAATAAGTCCAACTGATGAGAGAAAGGAGGTGTCAGAAGGGAAGAATACCTATCAATTTTGATTTTTCTAGCAGAGTGGAGACTGCAGTGAAACCAAAAGATAAAGATTTCCATTATTGGCTGAGAAGTTCAGTAGTGCTGCACTGTTTGTTTCTGTTGCAGCAGTATAACTCAAGGAAAGGACTGCTGACACTTAGACATTCATTTGTTCATATGGTTTCTGTTGGTGAAGGAAGACTGGTAGGAGTTGGATGAGAAGTGACAACTGAGGGGAAAAAATTTCAGTGACGACTCTTTGCAGAACGAGTGTGTAAGTCGTATTACTTGCACACGTAGAATCACAGTAAGCAAGTATGCACACATTTTCTTCATGTTTACAGGAGTAAATGTGAGTGAGGTGCAGCAGGGTAAAAACTCCTATCAGAAAAATGAGCATCTGATTGCTTGTGTGTCTATATTTCTGTGGAAAACTAGATAGAGGGCTTATTTTGGTCCTGCTGAGGTCAGTGGGAGTTAGCTAAAATGAGCTAGAGTTGTTTCATATTGCCCCATCTGAACTAATGTGAATTGGTGTGCCGCTACACACTCTTAGTAACTTTCACCCAATAGTAGCAGTACTATCCACAGTGTAACAGCCTGAAATTCAATTGCGAGTCAAAGGAATGCTTCTGGGAATTTCAACCTAACAAAAACAACAAACCCTAAGTCATGGAAATTATGCAAGCTATTTTTTATTAGAAACAAATGTTGATTTTTTTTCTGTCTACACCCTAATTAAAATCATCCTTTGCAATTATAGTATGATCAAATTAATATACTGCAGTCTCCTTTTCAAGTGTTGCAACTGCATTCAAACTGTTTCTTTGAGATCAGCTAGAAAATATATAGCTCTTTAAGAAGGACTTGTAGAAAAAAACATTTGTGATAAACTATAGGCTTGCCTAATTATTTAAGTAAAAGTGTATCTATGAAACATTTTGAAACATGGATACTTAGCTGATATGCATCAAAAGTGACAGTTTAGGGTGCATATGCAAACTTGCTAAAATACGAAACATCAATAAGTTTTTCTATATAACTTTTAGTGGTTCTCAGAAGTTTTCACAACAGTCCCTCAAAATAATCCTTGAGTGCTCCCCAGAACATAAGACTAGTTTAAGAAGCAGTCTAAATTTTTTTTAACCTATTACTCTCAGCTCTTGTATAGTCATCTCTCACTGTGTATTCAGACATTTGCATTTTATCTATGCCAATCAGTAATATAAAACAGAACTGCTAAACGTCTGTGTTGTGTATGTACATAAATGTGTCTATGTGAGTGTAGGCATATAAAAGTACGTGCGGTAATGCCAGTGCAGGAGTCAAAGGAGCTTCTCACACAAAATGAGAATTCAAAACAACTGGTTTCATAATGAAATTTCAAGGTTTACAGTGTATGTTTATAGTGTATGCTTGTATTGACTGATTATATTTTCTAAATAGACAGTTTTTAAAATGGGAGGTTTTAAGGCAGAATTGAAAGTTTGAAGTTTGTAAAGGCTAAAGGCCTTCAGGAAATGAAGACTCACCTTCACAATCCTCCCCAGTTAAGCTCCTAAAAGCTGGAGGGATCTTTGTGTCCATCTTCTGTTGTAGCCTGTTTCTGTCATCTAAGGTAATCATCTTGACACCCATCACTTGTTCTGCTTGACCCAGAAGTTTAAGACAAGATGTACCCTAACATATCCTGACACACACATATCTTCCTAATGTACAGTCAGCAAAAATGAGGAGGCAGGTTCAGGGTGATTAACCATGGCATTACTTTACAGATCTAATGTTGTATGTGTACATGTGGTATGTGTATCTGTATAAATAATAGAGCTGAGTGTGTCTTTAAAGTTAGAAAAATATTCAAGGTTGTGTCTTGTGTCCTTGAAGGTCAATTTAATATTGTTTAGAGTTTAAAAGATTTTTCTCCATGTGAAATTGTTTGAGTATCCACACAGTAAAATGAAAAAAATAAAAGAAAAATTAAATAAAACAAAATAAGTAAAATTAAAACAAGAAGAAAGGCTATATGAACAAAGAAAGAACATCAGTGTATGCTTTATGGGTTGGGCTTACTTGTCTACTGCCTGGCTTAGAGCTGTAAGCATGCAGCGGTATCTTTGTACTCACTAACTTCCTTGTACACATTGTCACAGGAGGCTTGGCTTAATCAGTTGTGAGCTGAAAAAAGTAATATAAATTGGAACCTTTTGTCACGAACTATTTAAATGTTGATATGATTTAATGGCTTTGGGGAGAAAATTTAGCATGAGAGATTGTAAGAAACAAGAAATCGATTGCATGTAAGAAAGGACTTGAACCTTTAATCAAGTATTACTATATACAGTAAGATCCCTAGCTAGTTATAGCTAAATTCAAATGGGATAATGGTTGGATTTTTTTCTTAATTCTAAGTTTTATCAAAAAATGGCGTTCCTATTCACTCTTTATCTAGTTTTGCATAATACATGCTTACAATGATTTATGGAAAGCTTTCACTATGTAAATATTGAAACATATGCTACACAGTATCCATAAGCAGTGAGTGTTTTGCAGAATATAGGCATCTGTACAATTTCTCTTATTGGGCAAAAAGAGCCAGACAACTTCTTGCTGAAAATTAAAAAGATAAAGCTTTATGTAACTAGTAGGAGTAGGTAAGCATCATTTAAGAGCAACTTTCTGATTCCCTGCTCTTTCTATAATAGCGAGGCTAACCCATCACAATCACATCCTTGACTGCCAGTTTCTCTGATCGGTGGGTTTTAGCAGCTGCTGAAGGTCTGGTGTTCCTCATTGCAAATCCTTAAAAGAAATAAAACAAAAGGTGGTGGTGTCTCATCAAGAGGAAGCTCATTTAGCTAAGTGCCAGTTTGCTCAGTTAAGATGTGGAATAACTCCCTGAAAGCATACAGGGAACCCCTGAAGTTAGCTGCTTGAGTGCCTGCTCTGTGCATCCACTGTTGTGCTGCCATCAGATGAGGGAGGGACTGTGTGACACCACCTTCCACTTATGTGTGGAAGCCTCTTACAGGATCTAAACCTACTGTTCTCATGAGTTATTGTTGTGCTAGCTGTATTTAACTTTTCTTTATTTACATATCCGTTTTTGTAAAATATTCATCTATTACATAAGCCTGTGAGTGATTTACAAATTAGAGCATAACCAAAACAAATTACTGCCAGTAGTACATCGCAAAGCAGCCTGCAACTGGCTGTAGACAGGAATCCTAATTCAATACATGTAAGCAGTGTAAATTGGACAATGTTATTTCCATCTTCAAACAATGGGAGTTACAGTTAGAAGGAGTTAATAGCTGTGGCCTGGTATGAAGATGTGTACATGTAGATTGACTCAGACCTGACAGCAAAGGCCTGGAGACCAAAGTCTGAACCAAGTCTGGTTTTGCAAGTCCAGGTGGGAATTACCCATATATAGAGCCGCTATGGCTGGATGAAAGTTGTGGGAAAAGTAAGTGTAAGAAGCTTTACATCACACTCAGGGGGAGTAGCCACAGTTAGCTGGAGGGGAAAAAACAAATCGAGTCTTAGAGATTTAAAATATGAACCTGTCCTTTTATTGTTTGGGTTTAGTGTTCATGGTTTTTTTCTCCCACCCCTCATCCCATTTAGATTTTGTTTTGGTCAGTTATTTTTGTTCTTGGAGAGGAATTTTTTGTGTTCTGGATGGTTTCTATTAGGTAGTACTGACTATCTGTAAAATACTGCTGCATCAAGACAGATAGAACTGATAGGGCATAGAAATTAGAGATGTCCACAATGCTTAAGGGTATTCAAAGGTGGGAATATTTCCTGACTAATAGTACAGACCAGGACCAGCATCTGCATCACGATGTTTCATTCATCACTGTGTAAATACAGACTGAACATTTTCTACATAGAGATGGACTTTCCATCTGGGCTCAGCTGGGTAAGATTTTCCATAATAAATTGCTATTGAGGGTTTCATTGTCTTTCAAGGTTTGATTGTGAATGTTCATGTGTGGAACATTTCCAAAGATTTTATACTAGTATCTAAGAAACTGAAACATAGATGGCATTAACCTGCGGCATTAACTTTGTATCCAGACATGAACTGAACTTATCAGAACTGAAATAATAAAACCAGCTGTAATCAATGAAACATAACTTTACTATTTGGTGCAAAATCATATATTCCAGTACTCCTAAAAATATAAGGGAAGAGAAGAATCAGTCCTCTGAAGACTGAAAAGAATTAATAAACAAACAAATAAGTAAATAAAACCAGGAGGTGGAAGTGCTGGAGGAAAAGATAGATATATATATATATCCTTTATATTAATATATATATGTCTTTATATTCAAAAAAGAACTAGTGGTTTTTGCAATAGTGTATAGTCCAAAGTGTTCAAATAAAGTACTGAAGCTGAGATTCAAGATTTAAAAAGTATCAGAGACAGCACAGTGAAGTATCTTACAAGGCTGTTTAAGGCATGAGGAGGCTTTGTACCAATTCTGGCTTGATGGCCTGCAACAGTTCTTGTTGGTTATAATTACTGTGCTAATATTATGTCCAGCATTTGTCCAAAAGGGAAGATGCTAATAAAATTATGTATTCATTATGTAAGTATTTTAATATGGTTTTTATCAACACATTCTGGAATGGATTGCCTGACATTACATTGCAGAATTTTTAAGTCCTACCTTCAGGCAAATCTCATGCTTACTACCAAAAATGAAAGTCTGAAATGCTTTTTAATGTATATTTAACAGCAGATAGTCTAGTGATAACTGATGTGTATTCTCTCTGGATTTTTTCCTTGCTATCAGAAGGCAATGCTAAGAGACAACATTTTTACACATTTATGCTATCCTCATCCATCAGATCCTTACTTTTTATTTTATTTTTAAGTGCCATTTATATGAAGACTACACAAAAACATCTTCTTCTAAGTCTAAACCATACCAAGATTGCAAGCTTACAATCAAATGCCTGTTAGTCCAGGAAAAAAGGGAGTAAGGTGCAAGTTTTGTGTGCTAATTTTAAGACATTTTTCCTTCCATCAAAGTTTCTTGTGAAATGGCCCATGAATTACTTTAGTCTTATGTCTGCTTATATTTAAGAAGCAAATCTATGAAGTGCATTTATTTAACTCTTTCTCATAGTGTTACCATTTGATAGTGATTAAGGTACAATTTTTGGTATTTTATAATGGTGTGCACAGCAACAGTTCATGTTTTACACTAATGTATTGTAAACATGTATTCCACATAGATCACCTTTGTTAAATTAAAAATATTAGAAGCATTTTAGATCACAGAGTCCTGTGGTCTTCATTTTGGTATTCTGACATTATTAAACTCAATCTGGTTTTCTGACTGTGACTCTAATTACAATATTTGCATGGCTATAAAGTTGGGGGGGTTTTTTGATCAAGTTCTATTAACACTGTGTGCGTGTTGTTTTTTAAGCTTAGTGTTTTCATGTTCAGGCAGCAGAGCACCTTCTATTGAATTCAATAATTATGCAGAATCAATAATTTTTTTCTTTGTGTTTGTTCTTTCTTTGATATGGCCACTAGGATGCTGCAGGCAAGGTGCTGGACCGCTGGGCCATCATGTCCAGGGAAGAAGAGATCATTACCCTTCAGCAGTTCCTGAGATTTGGAGAAACGAAATCTATCGTGGAGCTGATGGCAATTCAAGAAAAAGAAGGGCAGGCTGTGGCTGTGCCATCTTCAAAGACAGATTCAGATATAAGAACTTTTATTGAAAGCAATAATCGCACCAGGAGCCCCAGTCTCCTTGCTCACCTGGAGAATAGCAACCCTTCCAGCATTCATCATTTTGAAAACATCCCAAATAGCCTTGCATTCCTGCTTCCATTCCAGTATATAAATCCAGTATCTGCTCCACTACTGGGGCTTCCTCCAAATGGCCTCCTGCTGGAACAGCCAGCAATGAGGCTCCGTGAACCAAGCCTTACAACCCAAAATGAGTATAATGAGAGCAGTGAATCTGAAGTTTCTCCTACACCTTTTAAGAATGAGCAAGCATCCAGCAGGAATGCCTTGACCAGCATCACAAATGTTGAGCCCAAAACTGAGCCAGCCTGTGTCTCTCCTGTTCAGACGCCTACACCAGTCAGTGATTTATCAAAAACAGAACACACTAAAAGCTCATTCCGAATTCACAGAATGAGGAGAATGGGGTCAGCCTCCAGGAAAGGAAGAGTGTTTTGCAATGCATGTGGCAAAACTTTCTATGACAAAGGTACTCTTAAAATCCACTACAATGCTGTGCACCTGAAAATCAAGCACAGGTGCACTATTGAAGGCTGCAACATGGTTTTCAGCTCTCTCAGAAGCCGCAACCGCCACAGTGCTAACCCAAATCCCCGCCTCCACATGCCTATGCTAAGGAATAACCGTGACAAAGATCTAATTCGTGCTACATCAGGTGCCGCCACTCCTGTCATAGCAAGTACAAAATCCAATCTAACTTTAACAAGCCCTGGGCGTCCACCAATGGGGTTTACCACTCCCCCTCTAGACCCTGTACTTCAGAACCCTCTCCCTAGTCAGCTGGTCTTCCCAGCTTTAAAGACTGTCCAACCTGTTCCTCCTTTTTACAGAAATCTACTTACTCCTGGAGAGATGGTGAGTCCTCCAACCTCACTCCCTACCAGTCCAATAATACCAGCAGTGAGTGGCATGGAGCAGCATCCCCCTCCTCCTTCAGAGTCATCAGTACCTTCAGTGTTGATGCCCACACCAGAGCCCAGTGCAGACCTTGCCCCAAAGAAGAAGCCAAGGAAGTCAAGCATGCCAGTTAAAATTGAAAAGGAAGTTATTGATACTGCTGATGAGTTTGACGATGAAGACGAAGAGGTGAATGACAGCAGCACAATGGTGAATGACATTGGTCATGACAATCACTGCCATTCTCAGGAGGAACTGAGCCCAGGCCTATCTGTGAAAGACTTTTCCAAAAATGACAGAAGCAGATGCATTTCCAGGCCAGACATAAGAAGGGCAGGTAGTATGACATCAGAAGACCAGGAGCATGAGAGAGACTATGAAAATGAGTCAGAGTCATCAGAGCCCAAATTGTGTGAGGAATCCATGGAAGGTGATGATCGCCTCCATGAACCTGGTGAAAAATCTATGATGCACAGTGACAGACCAGATGAAAACCACAATGACTCTTCCAACCAGGATATCATTAAGGTGAAGGAAGAGTATACAGACCCTACATACGATATGTTCTACATGAGCCAATATGGACTGTACAATGGAGGCAGTGCCAGTATGGCTGCTCTTCATGAAAGTTTTGCTTCTACATTCAACTACAGCAGCCCTCAGAAGTTCTCCCCAGAAGGTGAAATGTGCTCCAGCCCAGACCCCAAAATCTGCTATGTTTGCAAGAAAAGTTTCAAGAGTTCCTACAGTGTGAAGCTTCACTACCGAAATGTTCATTTAAAAGAGATGCATGTCTGCACAGTGGCTGGGTGTAATGCTGCGTTCCCATCACGGAGAAGCAGAGACAGGTCAGTAAATATTAATTGGTTTTCTACATTATTAAATGTGTTGAATTATGTAAAAATAGGCAGTTTAGGATATATGAAGAAATAGAGCAATGCAGAGTAATGACAAGTGACAATTGTGCTCCCATGACATTCAGAGAGATTTATCACTTTAAAGATATTCATTGTTTTTTAGCATTCAGAGCAGTATATATTGTGCCATCCTCTTAAGTGACTGGCTAGATAATAAATGTCATTATACTTTCTATGTGCCTGTGAATATGTGTATTGTACTTCTTGTATAAGCTCCAGCCTTCATTACATTTATTTTCTTCTCCCTGCAACATTTAAAACAACAAAACCTTGTAAAATATATAGCAAATAATATTCAATACAAATATCTCCATGCATGCATATCAAACAATAGAACTAGGAAGGACTGGAATAAAAGAATTATTTCCATCCCCATAGGGTCATGTAAAAGTAAACAAGAAGAATTAGAAACTATCCTTTATTATGTTCAGTTTTTAAAACTAGATGCTATGTTGTAGTGAGAACAAGTAAATATTAAGAAAACCATGGTCTCTTTCTTTAGTATAACTTACACATATCTCCATCCAGTAGGGTCATTTAATCTGTTTTATCTTCTCTTCTGCACGTGAGCAACTTCCTTCCCCACTGATGGGAATTATGCCCATTCAAGGAGAAGAGGCTAGACCCTTACATATTTTTAGTATAAAGAAGGGTATATTCTTCTGATGCTACAAATGACATCATGCCCTAGCTATGCTGCATCAATGCTGAAACAGTTGGGCTTAAACAGAAGCAGCTGGTCCATAAACTCTTAGGTTTGGTGTGTTTTGGTTTTGGTTTTGGTTTTTGGGGTTGGTGGGTTAGTGTTTGTGTTTCATTTTGTGTGGGTTTTGTTTGTTTTTTTTTTTTTTTTTTTTTTTTAAATTTTTTGTTTTTGTTTTTTGTTTTTTTTTTTT
>JAWWEU010000091.1:40305730-40317981 GCA_035583155.1 Acropternis orthonyx
CTCCTTCTCCTTCTCCTTCTCCTTCTCCTTCTCCTTCTCCTTCTCCTTCTCCTTCTCCTTCTCCTTCTCCTTCTCCCCTTACATAATATTCTTTCTCTCCTTTGCTTTATTTTTTTGTCTTTGTCCCCTCTTCTTTTTTCTTACTTTTTCTTTTTTTCCCCCAAAAATACTGCAAGCACATGCAAATCTTATTTTCCGTGGGCAGGAAGAAGAGGGAGGGAGGGAGAAAAAAAGCTTAAGAAAATTTGGGAGGAAGGTCAACCTTTGTTGTGGCATGTGGTTATCCTCCTGTGTTATTAAATGTCATAGATGTGTTAATGTGGTTCTGCATGGAAGCCAAGCATAATTATAATATTTTAATCTGTCATAACACATCTATAATTGGCATGAATTCCCCTAAACCATTTTTTTTCTAGCATAGGGTTTTCCTATTCAGAGAAGACAAATTAGCAGGCACCCAGAAAGTCTGCTTTTGACACAGCTCTGGGCTAACTGCCTGGGTGAGAGCCAGTTGAAGCACACTGGGCCACTTGAAACTTGCTGTCTGCCTGTTCACTCCCTGCAAATTGACAGTATGACAGTAGTTTAAGTGCTATTAATTTAATAGTGCCACTCCTACAGTGTTTACATACCAACAATAAGCAAGGGTGGTAAGAAGAGAGTGGGATAAAAGATACATGAGTTTGCCTGAAGTGATACTACGAAAAAAAAACACCTTCTATTGATCTTATGTGAGGTACAGTTATTTTTAAGTCACCTGACTCATATTTATCCAATCCTTAGCTGTATTCGTCCAAGACACTATAATGAACAGATATTGATTAATTGGGATATCTGGAGATATTTCCCAACAGTGCTCATTCACATTGATAGGTCTCCAATGAGAATACATGGGAGTATAGCCCTGAATATAACTTATTGTGTTCTAGGTTCTTCAATTGATTTTATTTGAAGAAAACATAAGCAGTGGCTCTTCCATGACCTTTAGCTGAAACCTCTCTGTAAAGAAGAACACAAAGTGACAGTCACGCCAAATAAACATTGCTGTTTACAGTCCTGTCAGTCATGGCAGAGCCAACATAGCTATGTGCTGCATGGTATGCTCTGGTCTCCACAGGATCCCAGCACACAGAACAGTACTGCTTTCAGATGGCACCTTCCAGCCATTAGCCAAAAAAAAAAAAAAAGAAAAGAAAAGAAAATCCTGGTATAGTCTTTATATTGCTCCAGTGTTTCAGCTAGATTTCAATTCTCCCAGAAATACACTGCTTGTACTTCCACAACAACCAACACAGAGTTCAGCAGAACATCATATGAATGTAATGCCACTGAACTGGTAATGCATCCCAGTGGAATACTAGCCCCAAATGCTGGCTTGCCAAGAAGCGTAAGCATTCTGAGCATTATGCCATGTGGAAGTCATTGAATGCCCTTTTTGCAGTTTCCTGCACTGCTTGGGATTATTTTCTTATGTCAGGTTCTTGAGACCAGTGTGCTACTGATGTGGAATCCAGATCCCCATTTTAGCTCCATTCCTAAACACTGTAGTAGTAGCTAGAGGAAACATCACCTACCAGTATGCATCAAAATGAATGCTAATACTAAGAAAAAATCCTAAAAGGAATCTACAAAGAGGGCCAAAACTGGCAAGCTCAAAATGCATGTTTTAGAAGTCTTAGGAGCTTACCAGAAGTCACACTGACTCAAACTTTGCAAAATTAAAGCAAATACCAAAGTCCTTTTTCACCAGATAAATAAAATAAGACCAAGCAACAACATAAAATACTTTCTGATGAAGTGCAGAGACTTTCAAGATCAAACATGATTCCAGGATTTACCAGATGAGTCATTTCCATGAGAGTCTGGACAGCACCAGCACTACTTCCCCAAATGCAGTTAAAGTACTGTTCATAGTTCAGTTGCCCATGGATGAAGAAGGAAAATTCAAAGAAATCTGTGGGTGCTTGCAGAGAATGAAATAGATATTTTTATGATGGTATCTTAAGAGTGCTTATTTTCCACAGCCAAGCAAATGAGAACTCAAAGGGAAGCATGATTGGGCTGAAAAATATATGACAATGGAGCCAAGTGTTAACACTAGGGAAAAAGAACTATGTATACTAACAAGAACAAATATATATAATTTTACACTGTAAAGTGGAAAAAAGTTAAAATGCTGAAACACAGACTTTCTGGATCAGCCTTCCAATATCAGCAGAAGAGGCTGAAATGAGAACTAGCTAGATGATAGAGACTGAATCAATTTATGAGGAGATTTAAAATATGGTTATCTGCAAAAGCAAGGGATGGACTTCCTTTCCATCTTATTTCATCTATACCCAGTGATGTTTAACTAAGTAACCAGTGCATTATGTGGATGAGTTCAAGGCCCTTTGGTATTCCCATCTTTATCACAGCACACAGTAAATGCATTCATCTTGCCAACTCATTTTCTCATGTCTTAAAGAAATATCTACACTTTTACCATATTTGATGGTAATTTCTGCTTCTTATCAGCCCTTTCTTGGGTCAGTAAAAGTATTCTTGCTATACGAAATCTTTTTCTTTCCAAGATGGTATTTTTAAGCAGCTCCCTCTTCTGCTTATTTTTATCTTTTTTAATCATAGATTTTAAGATCACTTTAGGTTTTCTTGGTTAGAGCATTTAATTTAATTGGTCCAATATATTTTGGTTCTCTGTAAAAGAGTTTGAATTCTTTCCCATATGCCAGGACTCACTGAAATCTGAAGTGCTCCTATAATTATCACATACTCTATGTTGCAGTGACTGGCTTCACATTATTGGAATGTGTGCAGGAAAAACATAAGCAGTTGAGTTTGGAGGTTGTCAGTGCCCTGGGTATGAAGTGATTTGAAATTATTTTGTCACTTACAAGCTTTTAGCTTCAGTCTTTCAAATTTAAGTGATATTAAAAATTCAAAACACTCTCACAATTTAATATTTTTGTGTCCTACAATTCCAATTTTCCTTTTTCATTTGTCTGTGTGTACATTTCAAAATAAAGAATTTTGCAGCATCATAAATTTGTGAAATTTTAGAATTAAAATATCTCAGGCAAAGGACTTCCACAAAGACTGTACTCCTCTAGAAGTCCTATCCTACATGGTGTACAGGTGTCTTGCCGTGGAATATACTTCTGACTGATATTCTCATTCTCTCATTGGAGCTGAATAATAACAACTTATATTTGTCAATGATTTGGGAAAGGGGCTGAGAAGTATCAAATGTGCAGGTTGTCTAACATATCTTCTATGACTTGAGAAAAGACAAACTTAGACATTTGGATTTTAAAAAATTATGTCCTTGTTGCTATGTTATTTTACAAGATGTAAAAAAACATTGCAGTTGAGGTGTAAAATTTTCCATCCTGTTCCCATGGCCTCTGGCATCCGTTCACAAACTTTACAGTCACTGAGCTCCATTTTGGGCTGGGTGCATTCAACCCAGCCTGGTGGGCTGGTAGGAAACTGGACTCTAGACCTGGTCTTGTGATTAAGGTCAAAATAACAAAAGTCAAACCCTTGACATGCTACAGTGGTGTGTGCCCACTGATTCCAGTGATAAATGCTACCTGAATGAAACATAAACTGCAAGTGGAGAGTTTCTTTATGGTATATATTCACTGTGTATTGGCTTACAAGAATTGAGGTCAAGAAGTGTACAGTGTTTCAAGCTTCTCTACAAATCCTCTAAATTCTATTCCGAAAACTTCATGTTTTCAAGTTTCCTTAAACTGGCAATGGACCAGAAAAAGCTTTGCAAATTTTTTTTTATTTTTCTTTTTTTTTTTCTGCAATGTCTAAGACCCTAAAGTAAACATTTCTAAAAGATGGCAAATTGCCAAAATGCATGTGAACCTGGTGTTACTCTATTGCAAGCTCCAAGAGCTAAGCCATACAGAAAAGTCATAGAAAGCTGTTAAGTCACAGAGACTATGTCAGGGAATCAATTCTGAAAATATTTTTTAAATTAATAAGCTACAGCAAGAGTTTGCATGATTACAAATGCCAGGTCATACAAAAACAATGTCAACAAGCATGAGGGTTAAACTCACAGCCTCTGGATTGGTAAAAGTGTTAATTCACAAAGATCAAAGGTTCAGCTATATCTAATAAAAAAAAAAAAATAATGCGTGACTAAAAAGCTTGCAAAATACAGTCATATATCATGTTAAGGCAAGTTCTCAAGGAGGAATTTTTTGTACATACCGAACACTTGCTTTTTAGAATGGCTTTTTCTGTAAAACATAAAATGTGAAAACTTCTCATCTTAGTTCAAAGTAACACATCAGAGCTGACTTGTGAAATAGCTTTAGTCAAGCCACTAAGTAATCACAATCCCAAAATAATCAGCTTTAGATCTTCTAGAAAACAGGTTTGGAGGAGAAAAAAAATTTCACATGCTAAATTTTAAATCAGGAGACCTTTTAAAAAAATTGTTCCATGAAAGCATAACATGTAAATTTCTAGATACAGCATAGAGATTACTTTAAGCTACTATAACTTTCAAAGTATTAGGAGAAACTGTAGGAGAAAAAGTAGGGTGCTGTTTTATTTCTAGCCTAGTTTCCTAAGGAAATGAATGTTATGCCATCTGACTGCATGCATACAGCTTTGCCTGTGTGCATTTCTACATCCCAGTACTGTGAAGGCACAGAACTATTTCAACCGAATTTAGCCAAAGGCTAGAAACAGCAAGATGGCAGGTGTGAGTAGGAATAGGGAAAGAAAGAGAGGTATTGACCCTGAGAATTGCTGCAGGGAGGGGAACAACTTTCCTCCATGCTGCTCTCCAAAACAGGATGCACACCTTGGGGAAAACAGACTTTGAAGTAATTATCACAGAGCTACTTGCCTGATGCAAAGCATGGCCCAGATGACTGTGTCAAGAAAAATTATTTTCCTGGGTTGTTTGGTTTTTTATTGTGTTAAGGCTCAGCCCTGCCTTTCTGAGAGGTAGTGTGGTACAGCTTGGCTGTAGTGAGTGTTTAGGCAGCCATCTACAGATCTGGAAAGGCCTGGGAGCTCTGGGCACCATCAGTTCAGCACAGTGGACATCTGGGGTCAGCCGTATAGAGTCATTCAAGTGGTCTGGAAAGGTGGTCCCTTACCTTTCTCAAGAAGGAAGTCATCACTTCTGAGGCTATCATGACCCAGTAGCTAAAGCAGTAGCTATGGAAAATGTTTTGATCCCTGCTTATCATCCAGCATCGGAGGATAACACTCTGCACTCATGCTCAAGACCCACTGCCACAGGCTGGGGCAAACAGGGGGAAGAGCAGGAAGGAGCAACTTCCTGTCCTGCCACCACCTCCCTCCAAACCCTGCAACTGCCTGGGAAGACCTGGGCTACCAAAATCCTACTCTAATGAGCTATGTTTTCGGAAGGAGCACACTGCCATCCACCAAGCCTGACCCTTTCCAGGTTTCCCAGCTTACAGCTCACCCACCCCAGCATCCTGCTGCAGCCTGTGGTTGACAGGCTACCATCAGGGAAGACTGGCAATTTCCCAACATTGGCTGACAGCAATTGCTGCTAATGCTCCCCCAGAGGTTTTGTTGTTATTGAGTTGGGTTTCTTTTCCACTCATTATTGAGTCCATTATTGACACTGCTTGCTGTTACTGAATCTATATGGTCACATTTTTGCACGGAGAGAAGAGCCCACAAAGGAGTACTAACTAATAACCAGAAAATAAAAAAAATGCTGGTCCACCTTCCCTCATCATTCCTGTATGGCATTGCAGCAGCAGGCAACTTGTTTACTATCGCATCCCTATGCAAGCTGCATAGTCTCAGCAACAATTTCAAGAGTCAAGGCCTGTATATGCTAAGTCATTAAAGCCAAACATATTTTAATCCATAATTGTGCAAGATTTATTTAATTTAAAGTTTTATATTTATAGTTCGATTGGGATTGTAATGTATTTTCATCTCTCCATATTGAGATTTGTCAATTTTTACTGCATCTTTTAATTGTGTTCTTCCACTCCAAAGCCAGCAGTTTTCCAAAGTGGATTGCTTGCAAAATGTCATTTTCTTCATTGAGGTGGTGGGGGCAAAAAAATTATTTGCAGCTTTTAAATGAATTACCTGAAAAAAGAGCTAATTCTTTTACTGATGGGAAGGTAATGGGTGTATACTCCAAACACGTGGCATTGCTGAAGCTGTCCCCACTGAACCATGACTGCTCAATCATTGTATCATCTTCTTTAAAGGAAGGGTGGGTTTTTTCAACCCAGCTCTGCTACAGCAGCTTAGCCCTCTCTTGACCCTGCCTATGGCCTAGATGTCCCTCTTTCAGCTGCTGTCCTAGTTACAGTGGTCGGTATCAGTTTATCACTGTGTGGGTGTAACCAAAACTGTGTAATCTACACCCTCTGTGTCATTTCTCATGAACTGTTAATAATGGATTGTTTGCAGCAGCTGCCCAGGGCACACCTGACCCTTCAGGCTACAAGCTGGGTGTTAGAGAACCCTGTGAGACAGAGAAGTGTTCCTGTCTTCACACCAATGATTCAGGTGTGATAACTCCCCTCCAGGGAGTCATTAGCACCTTCATACCCAGCCTGAGGCTTCATGTCTGCTAATGGGCCATTAAGGATCCCAAAAATATTCCATGACTCACCTCACAGAGTAAATCACCCATTGTAAAACTCCTCACCCTGGGGGAAGTACTGGGCATTCCCACCTGAACCTGAGCATATATAATATTGGGGTTTGGGGACTTCTGACACCACTCATCGGATCCAGAGGAGGACCAGAACCTCAACAGGACTGCAACTGCCACTCTGGACAAGATTGCAACCATCATCCTCACCAACAGGTTTTCCTTTCCATTTACTTTGTACTCAGGGGGACAACATGGTGCTCAGCACAGGGGCCAACGAGCTCCATTCTGTTCGTGCCCCCATGGTTCAGGGTTATACATCTGTTTTGTGGGTCAAGACTAATTTTGTTTTCTCTATATCATCATATTTATTTTAATCTTTCTATTAAATTGTAATTCTGACTTATAATCTCTTTTTTGAGTTTACGTTTAAACCAGCAGAGTTGCTGTTTCCTATAGCTCTGCCCCTGTTCCCGTTTTCCTGAGCTCACCCTCAACAGGAACCTGGGCAGAGAATGCATGAGTCTTATACTTCAGCTCACCTGGCAGTACAGCCACCTCTAGTCTCCTTGAATATCTGTGCCACATCAAGCTCCCTGTCTGCAGTTTCTTGAGTGTCAGCCATCCTCTCAGGATCTCAGGGTTTGGTAGACTCTCCACCATGATGGCACTGCTCTGGCCTTTTCTTTTGAAGAAGGCAGGGTGCCGGAAGCTCTGGATGCTGGCCCTGATCCCATCCCAGCAGGCAGAGGTATGGCAGAGTCCCAGATTAAAACTCTTGGGAGATTTGTCAGTGTGCTTAGTGCCAGCAGGACAGCAAGGCTCGAGTTTAGTCTGCAGTGAAGAGGGAATGTCACGGTAATGCTGACAGAACCAAAATGCGATCACAAACAAAACAAAATAAAATTAAAATTTGATGGTGATCACCACAGGAGCAATGTGTTATTAAATGTGAGCATGCAGCCCCTGTGTGAAGGAGTGAGCTCTGAGGGAATGACTACTCAGAGCTTCACTGTGTGTATCCAGTAGTTCAGAACGTAGTGGAGTGAACATCCTTTCCTCATAACTTTTAATAAGACAGTTCATCAGCTGCGTTCACTGCATCCAGAGCAGGAAAGTTGACGAGGTGCTTTGTACCAGGAAAGCACATCCAGTAAGCCTAGTGTCAGGTCCCAGTAAAGGCAGCTGTGAAGTATTATACAGATTTACCTTCTGTGTAGTTAAGAGGGCAATCTGGGAATTCCAGGGGACAGAAAAAGCCACCCCAACTGAATAGCTGTCAGAGAGATAATCCTTTTAAAAGAATATGTTTGCTGTGTGCTGCTTATTTATACAGAGCCTGTGTGCCTGGTAAAACTTTTTAGTCCTTGTGAATTCAAAGAGGTAAAGTTTCCATTAACACAAATGACGACGTTCTATATCAAGATCCTGAGGCTGAGAGTAGAATATTCCCTTGAATCACTATGAATGGTGGAATCTTTACAAAATTTGACTTTTTTTTTTGCTTTAATAAACCATAGAAATTAATGTTACAGTATTAATAGTCTGCAGCAGAATTCCCATTAAAAATAAACAAACAAAAAACCTCCAAAAAACATCACCAACCTTATGTTCAGAATATAGACTGGTTAAAAAAACTCTTGATTTCCTTCATGTGACAAAAAAGACAATCACAGAACATACAGATCCCACACTAATTTTTGGTTGGGTCTCGTTTTTGACAGACAACATTGCTGGAAACTTAGAGGTGAATTCTGCCACTGAGAAACTAGTTCAATATTTATGTGCACTTTGACACTGACTCCTGGGGATGAAAAACTTGTCCTGTCTGTGCATGTTGCTGTAGGTCTCCATTTTGACTGAAATCCATAGTTAGTTACTATTTTAATATTAAAAACCTAGAAAAATGTCTCCTCTATGATGAAATCATTAGAGAGTGTGCATGGTACGTGCCTAAGAGGGATAAAATGAGACAAGATTTGGCAAGGGTGACTGCCTGCTGCCCATGACTGTATGGAGTGGGAAGGTCTACCACTTCACAAGAGATAACCAGGTTTGTCTCGCCAAACTGTGGTGTGCAAGTACCACAGACTTGGTGGCAGGCATCAATTCTTTTCCCCTGGCAAGGGCAGAAAAGCCAGAATCAAAATTTCTGTTCTTCTCCTCATGTCCAGTCTGTGAATGCCCCTGTGGAATTGGCTCCTTCACTTTTGTCTGATTCTGTTGTTAATTTGAAGAGGCGCTTAGCCTGTTTCAAGATTTTTTTTTTCTTTTTTAATGAGCATTTCCTAGCTATTTCATTCTAACAAAGTGGGATGGGAGTAGTTAACATGCCCATTTTCCCATATACAAGCAAGCTACTTGCCTCCAAAATGCAATTATTTTCTTTTACCTGTTTAGGAAATAACACTGCTGAAGTATTTCTGATGTAGGTGGGATGTTGTCTGCAAAAAAATGGCTGAGGCATGGGCCTATTAATCTGCTCATGCTGCACTAATGATTTCACTAATGCTTTACCTTCACATGATTGAACAGGGTTTCCCTCAGATGACTGGACAAATGAGAGCAGATGATTGGTAGAGTTCATAAAAGTGAAATATCTGATAGCTGCACCCCTGTTGGTCTCATGTTATGGGTGAATCTGCATGCAGAGGGGTGAACAGCAAGAGAAAGGGAGTTGATTGTAAAACAGCTCCATAATTACCACATAGATAAAGCTATGCATCAGTGGGAAACCTGTTTTAAGATGTGTATATTGCCATAGGCATGACTGTCAAAGTCTGCTTTCACTTATGCTGATAGAAACTTGGAACAATTCTGTTTTCAGTGAAGTGACTTCAATTTGCACAAGTGGAAGTGAGAGATGAATCTGTTCCTTCTGGTTAAAACAAACAAACAAACAAACAAACAAACAAGGGAAAAAAGCAACCTGGTAAAAAAAAAAAAAAGGAATGAATCCCCACATCCAGGTCCCTATATTAATCTTATTTCCTAGTGAGAAGGCTTCCCTTCCACATTGTGGTATTAATACCCTACAGCAACTCTTTAGAGCTTCTTAGGAAAAATGTGGGCAGGGTTTGCAGGCTCTGATCTTTATTATTCTTTTAACCTGAATGATTATTTCACTCTTACCAGCTTAACCTGCAGTGTTAATAAAACAAGAAGCAATAAATTTTCATCAAGGCTCCTTGGTGTGGAGAGAATAACCAGTACTGATGCTGATTCCTTAAAAAAACTCATTTCTTGTGCTGTAAGATCTGCTGAAGATGGTCATGTCAACTGATTAGACTTTTTACTTGGCCATATTGATTCTGTTCTACACCAATGCAGCCCACAATGCTGGCTAATGTTATTGATGAGCAATCAGTTCTGCAGAGACGTGTGGGGCTTGCAGCCTCTCTGAACCACAAAAACCTATCCATAGACAATGATGGAGAGGAAGAGGAAGATGCAAGCAAAGCACTCAGGCTGGCTTCATTCAGCCTGTAATACATTAATGAAAGACATACACTCTGTGGAAAGAGACAGATGTGGCTCTCCAGAAGCCATTTATTTATAAAATAATTATGAATGCATGGTCAAGTCATGGATTTTCATTACAGTGTGCATGTCTAACACTCTTTCTTTGCTCACATTGTGCTGTAAATGAAATATAAAAGGAGAATGATAGCAGAAGAGGCCAAAGAGAGATTACTCTCCTTCCCCTTACTACCTTTTTTGAAGCTTCAAGGACAGGTGATATCTGGCTCTGTCAAAATAATGCAAAGCTGCTTCTGGAAGCACACTTCAGCTGCAACCAGAGAAGCTGCCTCTACAGAAGAGTAGTAGAAGGCTGCATCCCAGGGCACTAAATGCTAGAACATGCTTGAAGGATGCAAGATCATTGATACCAGCTGCTGCAGGGAGAGAAGTGAGTTTGATCTTGAGGACTGCTGAGCGCAAGGCCTATCTACTTAAATCTCTATTTCATTTCCTTTTCTATTCTACCTTTTATGATCTGCCTTTTTGATAGCCTAAGGTAGAGGCATTGAAAGTTAGTCTGTCTTTTTCTGTCTCAAAATGAGAAGCAGAATAGAGTTATGACCTAGTCATTCAATGACTTCTGTTTCTTGAAGAAGACTGGGAAACTGGTAAGGAAGTCAATTACTGTATCACATCATTCAGTTTCAGGCATAATCGTTGTGTTGTAAGCTGCGCTGGAGTAATAGTGAGATAGGTGTACATTAAGAACTTACAGCCAGGAATTTGCTTTGTGGGCCTTTCTAGGAAAAAGGCATAGGAGCAGAACACAGAAAAAATAGGCCTTTCTGCTCAAAATTTTGGTGCACATTTGAGTCTAGTTTTGCATTTTTACAGTCTTCCATCTGCTTTTCAAGGCATCTATACTGTACGGGTTGTTTAAAAAGACCCATTTTTCCTTAGGCTTACTGGATTTTAAAGTACAAATATTACTGGGGTTATATCCTGTCTATGGAAAACAAGCAGCTTAGCATCCTCCTGTAAGTTTTCAAAAGAGCAGGTCAAATATGCTAATAGCCCTTCCAGTGTCCATCAATTACTAGCACCACTGATTCCAGGACAGGAAGTTGTATGTTTGCAAGATAGGAAAAGTGCTATATACGAGTATAGATATTAATATTATTGCTGGCAATCTACCGAGCAAGTGACAGAACAGTTCAGGCCCGGTATGCTGACCTGCTGCACCTGTCATACATGTGTCAAAGGTAATGCCTGTAACAGGAAATTAGCAATAAGAATGGACAAAAAGCAGAGGAACTGAAGTAATGTAGTACCTTTTTAAAAAAACAACAGCTCACACTGAGTCCTGAGTGAAAGGACAGGAATTGCATTGGGTGTGAGGTTACATCAGAAACATGATAGTCCATTCTCAATGACAGTTTTTGCAAGTCCATGCCTGCTTACAGTTTGTAGGAGAGACCAGGCTGGGAAGGTGGCTGAATTCACAGAGCTCAGTAAGATGATAAAACACTTGCAGAAGTTTGGGGTTTAATGGTATTTTGGGTTTGTGAGGGGGTTTTTTTGGGTTGGTTTTTTTTTTTTTTTTTTTTTTTTTTTTTTTTTTAAAGTTTAAAAAATGGATGAATTTTGCAGAGCACAGCTGCAGTGATCTATATATATAATTACAAAAAAGATAATAGTGTTCCTAAGCAGAGATGAAAGTGAACAGGAGCTGGCAAAATAAATGTTAGCTGAAACTGAATCCTACTAACCTCCTGTGGAATATTTGTGATATTAACCCCCTGCACACCTGCAGCAGAACATTCACAGGGGGAGGCTGAGCACAAAGCTTGGTGATGTTTAATTTTAATTTAACACAGCTTATCCAAGAGAGAACATTCAGCTCTGTGGCATGGCTGAAAAGCTACTGAAGAGAATGTGAGTGCATGTCTGTGGGTAGGTGCACGATTAATGAATACCTGCATTTACAATTGTAGCCAAAACGAGGTGTCAAAGTGATCTGGTTTTAGCCTTACAGTAAAACTTGGGTCACATTATGTTGGTGTAAATCCAGAGAAAACTTGTTTCATAGCACTGAATTGGTTCTGTATTCAGAGATCAAAATTTGTCTTTCTCATGCTTTTACATGGCCTTTTCTTTT
>JAWWEU010000091.1:40354879-40366173 GCA_035583155.1 Acropternis orthonyx
TTGTTAAAAAGCCTTCATCAAAGCTGCTGATGTATGATGTGGATGACAATCAGCATTCAAAACCTCTCTGTCAGGGAGATCTGAGAATACACAAAACAAAAATGTCCAAATTCACTCTATCTAGACAACTGGAGGATCACAGGGTATGTTCATTAATCATATTTTTTTAACTGAGCCTTCTTAGGAAGAGAAATTCTGGGGTTTGAAACTCCCTGTGGTTCAGTATGCAAATGGTTTTTTGCCTCTTGCTATTTTTTCACCTAGCAATCCTTACAAAATTTTTCACAAAGAGATCAAACACAGTTTAGGCATGGGGGACAACACAAAATCAGTTCAGGTAAAAGTCTGAATGGACTGTCTGGGAGATACATACAGTGAAGAACAGAAACAACTATAATGCTGGGTTCTGGCTAGCAAGGGGAGTCCAAAGATATATCTATGAAAGTAGTGTTATGCACACAACAGCACAAGGAAATAAAGTAACAATATTGGTGAGCAGGTGAAAAATAGATAAATAGATAATAAAAGGCCATAGGGAATGGGAGGAAAAGCAGGTGAAAAATTAAGGTTTGTGGATAGTGGTCAGGAAAACTCTTGCATGATCACTTGATTGCTTTAGATAATGCTGGGGCAGACAACTAAAGAAGGTCATGAGTTCAGCAAGGTTAGGAAAATAAAAATGGGGGCAAATAGTATAAAAAGAATTTTCTTCTTTTTCAACACTTCAGAAGTCAAAATGCTACACCATGGAAGCAAGTGAAAAGGAAGACAAGGAATTTGTAAGAAAAAACTTCATCTGCGGAGAATCAAAAGCTGCCCTCCAGTTAGTTCATGGTGAGAGCCATGTGGACAGGATGTGGCTCTTAGTAACAATAGGAATTCAGAAAGGAACCGTTTTGTCCATTTATTTTAGAACAATAAAGAAGAGCATAAAGGTCACAAACCAGTCATGGGAGTTAAACCTAAATAAACTGCTGCCTTATTAGTTCACTCTTGACCTTAAGGGATGCTTTCAACACTCCTAGAAATGTTTTCTATCTGGTTCTTGTCACTCACACAGCCTTTCTCTAACACCTATACTGAGAAAACAGCTTGCTGCTTTCAATTATACTATATGGGCTGACAACACAAGCTTTACACCTTTGTGTGCTTTCTTCTCCTACTCTTCCCTCACCTCTGCAACCACTTCCTATACATGAAGTCATGGGATGAATCTTTTGAGTTGAAAGCCTTCTATGAAGACTGCAGCTCCTTTTAAAGACATGTGTAACTGGAGACCACTGCAAGAAGTGGTGTCTGAAGATGTTTTTGCTGTGGTGGATACAAACAGTCTCATTTTTGGACATCATCTGAACTGTTAATAAGAGTGTAAAGAGCAGAAAATAGAGATGGTGCAAGATGCTGTTAAGCAATATATTACATGTGGGGTTGGAGAAGAAAGAGGAGGGAAAGAACTGCCTTGAGGCTGAACACTTACTATGCAAGAATTCTGTCTACAAATACTGGAAGAAAGAAATGGAATAGTAAAGAAAATCAGCACTTTCTTCCAAAAGGTTTGCACTGTAAAATTAGAAAAGAACCTCCTATAACAGAAAAATAGCCTTGGTCCAGTCACCTGTGATGCATACTGATAGTAATGCTGTGCCACAGATCAAGTAAAGATAAATCTATCCCACTGAAACTGTAAGGCAAGTCTGGGCAGGCAGAAAGTAGCAATTTCATTTGGAATTGGTCTAGAATGCAGGGGTTAATGCACCCATTTTTGCAAAATATATCGTAAGACCTTTAATGAGCACAGCGGTCAGTATCAAATCTTGGAAAGGTGTCTAAATGCTCTCCTGACATCATTTTGGGCTGTGGTTCAGCACAGGCTAGGGATGAAGGAAGGGAGAGAAAAGAGGAAAATGCCACCTAGAGTACTGAGTTGCCAACACCTAATAAAGAACAAGGAAATGAAAAACTAATCAGAGGTGAAGAAAGGACATATAAAAAATTCTAAAAATCAAGTCCAGAGTGGACTATGGAAAGGACTGAATTGAAGAAAGAAACCAAAACAAGAAAATAAAACCTGAAGAATACAAAATAGATAAAGATTAATAAGACTTAAAGAACCAACCAGCAAAACAAACAAACAAAAAGGCACACAAAAGCAAAAAATCAACCAACCAACCAAAGACACAAAAAAACCCACCCAAAACCCCCACAAAAACAACAAACAAGAAACCAAAAACAAAACATCACAAAAAACTCAACAAACAAACTACAACAAAACATAAGAAACAAGGGTAGAAGGAAGAGATGTTTGGCCTCCAGGATGTAGCAGGAATAATTTATTGACAGAGGAAGACTTCACTGTGGAAGGGGGGGAAAAAAGGAAAAAAAATGAAAGAGACAAGGAAAGAGAGAGATAAAGAAAGAAATCAAATTAATTTTCCACCTCTGTGTTCACAAAGATGGGAGACAAATGCCAGGAACAGACATAAATTTCCCAGGGGTAGAAGACAAAATATTGAAGAAAATTAGGATCATGTCAGATCAGGTGACTGAGAAATTAGAACTTCTAAAGTGTGACAAACCTTTACAGCCCGATTAGTTCCAGCAAAGCACTGTGAATGAAGGCTGGGGTAAAGAAATGAAGGAGATCTTTAATATGCACTTTGGCACAGCAAACTTGGCTAAAATGGTTCACAAAAAGTTCAGGAACTGTTGCACCAAGTCCTCAGGAACTGCAGTTATCAGTGTTTGAAACTGACTGTGACTCCACTCTAAAGAGGTCAAAAGCAGAGGAACTTTCAAAGGTTTTCTTCACAACCACAGAGATCACCATATACCTGTTTGCTGACTTTTATGTACCTGGTACTCAAGATCTGCTGGCAGCCATTTCAGTGTGGTTCCAAGCAACAGGGTGGACCAGGACATTTGTGGTGTCAGGAAGAACTATGTTCCCTCTACCCTCTAAATCAACATTGCAAATATGTCAATATCACCTGAAGGAAGCATTAGAAACTGTTATTTCAAACTGTTTAGAAAGCAGCTTGGATTTTTTTCCATTTGAGCTTTGTATAAGTAAATACTTTGTGTTCCTGTCAGAGACACCCAGACATCGTTATGAGAAAATACATATTGGTAAATACACAGCAAAGCCAGAACCAGTGAAGACAGCTGTATCTGCCACGGATCCAACTAGATCAAATTCATCAGTGAAACAGTGGCAAAACTTTTCTAGAAAATGTCTGTAAAGGGTTACATTTCATGCCATATTTTGGCATCTAGTGTTTTAACACTCTGTGCTAAAGGAAAGGAAGGCTGTGGGAACAGTCTGTATGACTGAGAGGATGTCAGATTAAAAGAGGAGATGAAGCAAATTAGAGTGCCTTAGCTTTGAATACTCAACTTCTGAAACACTCCAGTTATTTGTTCGGCTGCTGCTTATGTTGCCACAGTGTGTTTGCGCTGGGATGCAACTGTCCAAAGCGCTTGCACACAAAAACCCCAAGCTGAAGATAATGGGACTGACATGCTGCAAGAGACTGGATAATTAATACCGGGGGTTGGGGTAGAGCAGCACAGGACTGCTCTGCTCATTTGTTTCGTCCTGCTCATTTATTACTCATTGTATGAAACAGCTGTAATTCTTTAGCTATATGTAAATGAGAATTCTGCCAATTAATAGCACAGTCTCACACCAATGACTGTTACTCTGTGTCTTGGTCTGCAAGGTCTGCCTCAGACACCATCTTAAGGAGTAGATGCTGTTCATAGCTTTGCTGTATGTCCCAACATTACAGTCTGAGTAACTCTGAAGTTTCCATTTTGACAGGGCACTCAAAATTCCTGGTATTCAAGACTTCAGTAAATTCTATAACCATACATAATTTTTTTTTTTTTTTTATGTAAAAGGCAATATAAATATAGTTTGTTCATAGCATGGAAAGTCTCATGCAGTGGATTTCCACTGTGGTTACAAGAGCTTTTTTATTTCTTGTCTCATATCAATAGAGTTGTTATGTCTAAAACTCATTAGAATGACAACGTTTAACAAAATCTCTTTAAGATCAAGTTCTTCTAACTCAGGTTATTACACAGGACTGCCACCTCGCAAAAATAAGTAGTCATCTGCACAACATCCAAACTTCCTTATGTAAATCTGCAAATAGCCAGAGAGCTTCTCTGCATGCACATTACCTATGCATGCAAATTAGTCCTTTTGAGAATAGCTTCATTTTCATTTCTGCATGCATATATATATGCACGAGCAGTCAGATTCTTGCTCACATTATCTATAGAAGGTTGATCAAACACTAAAAGTTATGGGATTAAGATTTTTTCCTTTACAAACACAATGAAAAACACTAAGATTTGTGTATATTGCTGTATATCACTTTCACTGGAAGCAGGAAGCTTCAAAAAGAACTGCTGCCAACAGGATAACAAAGCTCATGATTTTAACCTTTGCCCTGTAGTCTGTAAGTCAAAGATCAAAGTTACATACTTCCAAAGTTGTTTGCATACAGTCATTCAACACAACACATGCTTTCAAGGAATTTGTTTGTAAATATAATGTGCAAAACCCAGCAAAACAAAACAGTCACATATGTTTATGTTTATTGAAGGTTAAAACCATAGGTCACTCTCAGTTTCAGTTTGCTAGAGTTCCGTTTTGCTCTCTCAGATAAAAAAATTGTGCTTTGTAGAGGAAAGTGTGTAATAAATAAATAAATTTAGAAGGAAGTTTAATTGGTAGGTCCTGGGATTAACAGTACAAATGTGAATACAAGAGCACCTTACACAATGCACAAACTCTATATGATTTGTAATAGTGGCTGCACCAAAGCGGAAGGTTATTGCTACTTTCAGCTATGGTAGGAAATTCTGTATTTCCCCCAAAAAGATTCAAGGGTACTATGAACAAAAAGAATGCATTAGCTATTAGCAAATCTTCTGTACTGATGAACCTTTTTGTGATTTTTTTTTTTTTTTGAAGTAATGACTTAAGGCTCATTATGTGCTGCTACTTAAGAGCAGGCAAATGTAGTAGGCAGATTTTTCACTCATCACATTTAAAAGTGGATTGCATGTATTGTGTTGTATGACCAGAAAACACAATGCTGGCAAGGACCCTCAGTTGCTGCCTGTATTTTTACTACTTAATTATCAGCAGAGCTGTGTGGAGCCTGGTGCCTCTTCTAAAGTACAGCAGCTCTAAAAGTGCACCACATCCTTCATGATGACACAGACAGTGAATGTCTATTGCCAAAGCAATGTCCTGAAGGAGGACACAAAACACTGGGTTTAGTTTGTTTGTTTTTTGTACCTTTGGTGTCAATGAGCAGATTGTGCTGCTCTGTGATGTTAATCTAATTTGAGAAAACAGATTGTTCACAACATCTTGTCATTGCTTATAGTGCTGTAAGCATAAATGTGCTATATTCTCAGAATGTAATTTGCAAGAATCTTGGTGTGTGTGTTTAAAATTGTGCAAGATTTGCAATAAAGTGCACAGACAGTTGTTTTGCACTTGTTCAGGTGCCAGAGGGACTGGAGGAAAAAACTGTTCTCCAAATCCTAAATTTGAACACTGACTTTCAATAGGAAGCTGAATAAAAATTTTAAAAATAGGAATGTTTTTCTATGTTTTCCCCCCCCACTCCACCAAAATAATTTACCACAGATTTTCTAGTGGTAAGGTTAGATTGAATTTTATTTAGAGAAATAAAAACTATTCAAATTCTAGGGGTTTTTTTCCCCTCACAAAAATGCTACTACAGATTTAATTTCCTATTAAGCATTTTGCTTTACACAGTGTCTGTTCATTACATCTGGATTTTTGCAAACTTTAAAAATTTTTTCATATCTCACCCACTCATTAAATGTAACACTTTCCTAGTTAGCACTGGAATAAAAAAATGCTCAAATACCAAAAGAAGCTGTGGTATTTCTGGGCACAAGTTCAGCTAAGTCTATGAAATCTTTCAGAGAAACCTATTCCAGCTAAATATCCAGCCCAGACTCAACAGATGTGGATGGTTCAAATAAGCATCTGGACTTTTGATGTCTGCATGAAACCAAATGCTGGTTTTCTGAGGTTCCCCAGATCCAGAGACCTCCCTGCACCTATTGACAAATTCTGATTGAAATTTGAACCAACATTTGTGACAAACCAGTATCAACTGTGTGAATCAAAACCATGGACGGAAACCATCTCTGTCCTAAAATCTTTTCAGGGTGTTCAAGACAGGAGGCAAGCCTGGCACTTTGGCTACATTTCTGATTGCTATCAGAGGCTAACACTTCAGCTGGGGCAGATGACCATTACACCATTGCCTTCCTAGCATTTCTGGATTGCTTTGAAGTGAATTTATTGCTTACTGAATAAAAGCATCCCCACAAACAAATTTTGGGAAGTAAAAGAGAAGAAAAAAGAGAACTCTTTAGTTGTATTACCAGGCTCTGGATTCAATTAATTTGCAAGAGTTGAGAAAAGCCCTTTTTTAAACCAGACGTTTATTTTTAACAAGGGATGAAATCACTGGAGAACAAAAACTGAGACATCTGTTGTTTTATATCTGTTTATTGTAAGTGCTTAAATGTGAGTTTGGTTTCACACAGTTTTGACATTGTTGCTTCATTAATAATGATTACGTAATTGCAACCACAAAACAAGCTGTAAGGCTGTAACATTTTCATTACTTATTAGCAAAGAACTCAAAACAAAAGACAGGATCAGCAAGGAAGTAGCAAAGATTTTTGTGTTGAAAGTAGTTCATATATAGAATTTCATAACAGCTGTGATCTGGATCAAGCTGGTGAAAATAATTAATAGACATTCTTGTTAAGGAATTTGCTTTTTTTAAAAAAATAGAAAAAAAACCCTTTTAAGAATAACCTTAACTGAATGAAATGTTGTGGAAAATAGTGGCAAAAGGAAGTACTTTGCTCACTGTTGCTGTTTGATAAACTTGACACTCATCATATTGTTTAAGTAAAAATATTTCTCTGAACTTTTCTGTCATTTTGATTAATTTTTTCCCTTCATACATTCTAATAGTAAGTCTAATCTATGATTTCTAATTGAACTCAAAATGTAAAGCAAATCACTCAGCTTGTTTAAGTAATTGTGGAATTTTACATTTTTGAAATACAACTCCTCTATGAATGAGGTTTTTTTTATTTTAAAAATGTTACATAAAAAAGTGAAATTTTACTTTTTGAATTAGATTTTTTAAAAAACCTTCAGATTTTCCATAAGTGGAAATTCAAGTTTGTTACTAGGTGCTACAACAGAATCTCAGCCCCACAGACTATTTGGAACAGATCATTTTCTTTGTAGATTTCCCAGGCAGGAACAGTGTCACAAAGACAAAATGTTGTGTCATCAAGGAACATAATTGTAAATGAGGAAAAGCAGTATCTGGCAACTAGATACATTATAGTCATGCAAGTACCAGAGACACCATTTCCCAAAGTAGCAACAGATGACAGTGTACAGTGTATTGACCGCGGCTCGATTTTTACATATATGATGAATGTATTCTGGTTTTTTGCTTAGTATTTACAGAGATACATAAATTTTCTGCCGTGTGGGAGCCATGTCAGTGTGGACAGTTGCAGTGGTACTCTGAATCAAAGTTGTAGTCACCTGCGCTTTGCACGTTTCAGGATACTCAGGCCTCTACTCTACTGACATCCCTTAAGATGCCACCCCAAACTGACAACACATTGGGCACATAAGCTTTCCTAAGCAGCAGTAAGCCCATAGAAATGCTCAGTGTACAGCACATCTGTAATTGCAATCACAAATTTTAAACCAAATGAAAGCCAAGATGCTGTGGTGTAGTATCATCAAAACTTTGCAGGCTCAGATGGAAGGACTAGGGAGGATTGGCAGGCATTTGGAAACAGAGCTGTAATAGAGACAAACAGGGAGTCTTAAAACTGAGGACAGAGAGCAATTGACTCTGCTAATGGAAACACATGCAGTATTAAATGAAAGTGTTCCACACCTTCTTCATAAGGTGGCACTTGGGAGCCCAGTCTCTCCGTCCTGTAAGGTATGTTTCTAACACAGTGTGAGGGGAAAAACAGCCGAGTGATTCCAGCTCCAGTTAATGGGAGCTGTGCTCCTAATCTGTGGTGCACAGTGTAAAATATTTACCTATGCCTTTCTAGTGAGGCTACTTATGTAATTTCAAGGGAGGAAGTAGCCAAGGGGAAGGTGCTTTATACCAATTAAATGGAGAAGAATTGGATGGAGGGCAATTCAATGTATTCACCCTTACAGGGAGATCTGTGTTTAAACACCTCAATGGGACATTTTTTAATGAAGAACTAAACTACACGCCCTGTGTATGTCAGAAAGGGATAGCTGGGGCCCACAACACCAAATTTCTCTCTCAGGAAGGAGAGTAGTGTGTAGTGTAGCTTCCTGCTGGGTGATATATATACCCTATCATGATGATCACAGAGAACTGTGTAAGCATGAATATTCATAAATCACTTCGCCTCTGGATTATGATGGGAAAATGTTACAAGGTTAGAGGGTTTAGAAAACACCTCTGAGTATATTGAGGCTTTTGTCAAAGTTTATCAGATTCTGTCTGATCCTGTGGAGTCTTGGTACTCCTCCTCTTTATCTTGCTTTCAAACTTTTCTCCACACTCGTCCCACTCTCAATTTGCTTTTCTCCAGCTCCTTCTTCAATTTACTGCAGCTCCTGTCTCTACATATAAACACCTCTTCTGCAGGTGTTCAATCTCAGTCCGGACTGAAGCATCTAAATCTGAAGATTCTGTAAGCTAACAATAGTTGTGTAATATATCAGTATCTTAAGTGGCTGTGACCCACTTTGCTAAGGTGCCATTGAGTCAAAGCTGAAGTAGTTAACACCCTGAGGACCTAAACAAAAGTCTAGTGCAGATATTGAGCACTTTGTGCATGCTGCATCTCCCTTGTATTGGAAGAGGGAGTCTTGGATACCATCTGACCTATCACCTACGATGATGTTCCTGTGTATTCTACATCTCCAGATCAGAAATCTCAGAAGAAAATGTTGAGAAGAGCATCCCAAACCAACCAAACAAACAAAAAAAAAAAAAAAAAAAAAAAGAAAAGAGAAAATTTCACTACATTATCCCAGTTCTCAAAGCAGCTTAGACTCCTGCCTGTGCTTTGGTTCACAATTGCCTAATTATTCTTGTTCTTTATGCACAGTCCCCTGTAGGAAACACAGTTTAGATGCAACTTTTTCTTATGCTGGATATAAATGAAACTCCAGCTCAGGCCACAACCAGACAGCTTTTAAGCCCACACTTTGGCATCAGTGGAGTTGCTCTCCATTGGCAAAGGTGTAAATGAGATCAGAATTTCACCTGTTCTGTACCATTTCAGTCATGCTTGAGGGCTGAGCTAAGATTCACAGGGCACATATCTGCCAAGCCTATTGGTTTGTCAAAGGTTGAGTTGGACAAACATATGTTTCTAAGTTCTCTACAGGAGCAGTAACAGACTCAATCATCTGGTGTAGGACAACAGCAAAAAGTAATCTTGTACACTGAGCTCTAGTACCCAGTTCTTGCTTCCTGTAATGTGTGTAGCCATGAAGGTGTTGGCCCTTTTTTCCTACAATGTCCCTCAAGTTTTCCCAGGAAGCAACAATCAGAAAGACCAAGAATGAACTGCCAACTACTTCCATCCACCTCCTTCAAATAAACTCAATTTAGCAGAGGTGGTGAGCACAAGCAGCTCCTACCTGCCACACTGCAATGCCAGAAAAGTTTGCCACTGTTCCCACAGAGTAAGAGAGGTTATAGCTGCTGGGTGGCTGGCAAGCATCAGGATCAGTGGATAAGGGTAAAAAAAATGGCTGCAACTCTGGGTCCTACCTCTGTATTTGCCAAAATTATCTTTCTTCTGTGACCTACCTTTGTGCTGAGCATTGTACAGCGTAGTCTAGGGCACTACTGCAATCTACTCTCTTATGCATGCTTTCTCTTTATTTAACTCTTTCTGTTGTTTTCTGTACCTCAAAACAAGAGATTCAGAATTATGCCTTCTCTCTCACAAGAAAAGATGAATCTATAGCACGCCTCTGTCTTATAAACAGTATCCAGTACTCCAAAAACAATCTGAGAAACCAGAGGAAGCAGGGTGAACGTGCACTTTCGGACATTGCTGAAAAGAAGAGAAGCTGAGAAATTCAAGAACCGATTGTCTTACCCTTCTTCCCAAGCCCTTTCCTGAGCTGTAGTTGCCTCCCTCAGGATATGTGAGACAGTCCTGAAGAAAACAAAGTGGTAGGTCTGAGAAGGTTACAACACCTGGATGTTCCAGCATGTTTGTGATCGGTTTCTCAATTTAGGACCTTTGACTTCTGATGCAACCCACTCTGGCTTCCACCCAAATAGAGTGAAGGCTTCCAGTGGAGGACAGCTTATCTTCCTTAGGATTTTTGAGAAATAACACAAAATAAATGGAAAAGGTAGTACTATGAGTGATCCCAGAAGATCATGAAGAATAATAAAGATGTTGAGAGACATCTCAAGTCATAATTAAAAGTCTTCTGCATCCTCTAACTCCAGGACATGCTTAAAGATGAGCAGAGCTATCTTGAAAAAATCCTGTAGGGAGAGAACTTTGAAAATTCAAAGTAGTTTTCACCCATTCATTACCACAAATTATTTCAGTAAGCAGTATTCTACGTTCTTATTCTATCCTCATAAGCTCATTCTTGCGAGTGCCCAGTTTTAGCCAGCTGCCCTCTTTTAAGTTATTTGAGCAGGTGGGAAAGAATTTGTTTCCCCCACCTACCCACCCCCACCCCATACAGCTAGGGCATGTAAAGACTTGCCTTGTGTCTGTTTCCATATGGCAGGCTGCAGGACCATGAAGATGAGGAAAAGTAATTCAGTTCTAAAGCAAAGTTGTGCAAGTAAAGGTAACCAGTCTGAGGCAGGAGTGGGAGTTTCAGAGCTGACTTCCGCTATGCTTAGGCAAGAAGGGACAATAAGGACATCTGCAATAACTGTTGAAGTCTGTAGAAGACAAAAAGGGAAGTGGTTGTATTCACCTCCATCAAGAGTGCTGGGCTCTGATGGGGATGCAGGCAAGATTCACATTTTATCGCAGGGCTGAGCAGTGATCTTCTGATCACAAGAAGCAGTCTTTGCAATGTAGGGAACAACAAGCCCACATGGAGGAACACACAGACAGCCTTATCCACAGTGGCCACACCCTCATCATCATCATCCTGCTGAGTAAACTCCTGTGCAATGACACTGCCCCCTGGTCCAGGGGTC
>JAWWEU010000091.1:40383465-40402344 GCA_035583155.1 Acropternis orthonyx
CAGAACTGGTTAACAAACGGTGTTCTCACACTGAAAAATGCTTGGTTCATTGGCATATTCTGTGCAAGAATTAATAAACCCCTGAAAAATTGCTGTGCACAACAGCTCTAATAGTTCTGTCCAACTGCTTCCCAGCCTCTACTTCTTGAAAATAAAACAAACTCTAACTATAAATCAAGGTCACTGAAATGAAGGCCAGTTGCACCTCACAGAGAATGATTTTATAGGTGAAATGTGGGTTTGCTGATTTCTAGAATAAATTTCTGTTTTTTAATGAATGCAGTTGTATTTACATACTTTTAGTTGCAAAGACTTACAAACAAAATCACAATCCCTCTTACAGGCTAATTTTAACATGTCTCATTTTTTCCAGGCAGCTCTCAGTATAAAACATTTAGCTGACAATGTGCCAGGAAATCTCTTTCATTTAAATAAAGACTGATACACATATTGTGAAGTTATCTCACTTATAATATCAATGATCTTTAACAGAATTGTTTTATTACCAGAATAACATTTCTGTCTGACAAGGCTGGAGTCAATATTTAACAGATTTAGGTCAGATTTAGCAACAGGATTTTGCAAAAACCTGGCAAGACTAAATTCTGACTGCAAACTCACAAAGTAGGTTTACAGATTACAAAATGAGCATTTTCATAAATATGCATGTCTCATAAATATTTGAGAAAAAAATGAAATCAGATCCAATATCTAAATGATTGTCTAATTAATAATTCTTTTGATAGGACAGTCTTGAATACATATTAAACACGTGAGAAGAAAGAGAAACAGAAAGAGAGAGAGAAAGAAGGAAACAAGAAGGGAAGGATGGACAGACAGACTAAATGGAAGGGAAGAAGGAAAGTGGAAGTGGAAGTGAAGGGGGAGGGCAGGGGAGGGCAAGGGGAGGGCAAGGGCAAAGGGAAAGGAAGGGAAAGGAAGGGAAGGGAGGCAGTGGCAGGGAGACAGTGGCAGGGAGGGAGTGAAGGAGGGAGAAAATAAGGAAGAAAGGGAGGAAGGAAGGAAGCGAACAAGCAAGCTAGGAAGCAAGTATGCAAGGAAGGAAGGCAGGAAAGACTCCTCTTTGAAATAGTATCAAGATTTTTTAAATCCTACTTCTCCTTTTTAAAATTTCAAAATCAGTCAAGAAGACCCTTTAACCTCATCAATATTATATGACAGTCCTCACATGTACAGCCTGTTGCACATGAAAGATTGCTGTTTGATTCCCGGCACAGCTGGGGTCCAAGACTTCAGGCATCAGGACTGCATGAATTTAAGAACACTTTCTACTTGAGGAAGTGTAAATCCTGAGGAAGAGGAGGAGAAGCATGGAGAAGCATGCTGATGTTTGCCCATTGTACCATCTGAGATTCAGTTTCAAACAGGATTCCCACAGTGGTTGCTTAAGCTCTAATTTACAGTGGCCAAAAGGTATAAAAAGTGATCCCCAAATTATTTCCCAAAAGCGACAGAGTTGTTCCACAGTGAATTGTAGAGTTCAGTTTCCTGTACTTTGCAAGTCTTTTGATGCATAGTTTGTTGATAAAGGTGAGAAACCCCTAACTGTTGGATGAATGGTCATTCCCTCTGGAATTTCAGAAACATATTTATTATTTTCCTTAGATTGTTGTTCCACCATAAAGGTTTTTATCATCCACATAGAGAGTAGAATAATGATGGCAAATCACCTCACATAGTGAGTGTTTTGTGAAGTCAGTTATCTGACTGATTAGGTAGCCAAGTAGATTTAAGAAGAATTAAAAGAAAGCAACAAGCAACCGTAGTGTCCTCTGCACAGCTTTGAGCAATTACACTGAAGATGTGTTGGGTATGACTATGGAGGGAGCCACCTCTCTTGTTCACAGTGGACACAGAGATATATACCAGTGGAACAGGCAGGTAAAACTACTTTTCTTTGAAGCAAGCAGCAGCACTGTAATTCATAAACTGGTACTCTGGCTCCTGCCTCATTCCTTGAGTTGCAGCAAGATCTTCGTAGTTCCTTACACTTCATTGTTCACCTATTGTTCCCATATCCAGGAAATCACATCAGAAATGCAAAACTCATAAAGTCAATGGAGAAAAAGGTTTGTACAAGTCTGAGTCATCTCTCTAAGCTTGTAATTTTCAACTAAACTGAACAATTTTTGTTGACATTGATGAGTACTGCTATTTATGAAGTTACTGTACTTGTTCACCTATGCGATTATTGGCTACGAGAAATTTCTCCCTTTTCCGCATACCACATAACCTTCCTCATCTGTTCCCTAGTGGAAAAAGATTCTGCAGTCTTACTTAGAGTCACTCAAGAATTACAGCTTCTGCTGCATTTTCAGAATAGTTAAGAGAATGAGTTTCTTTCCGAAGGAGTGGCGTTAAAGATTCAAATATGATATTAAATCTCTGTTCCACATACTGAACAACATGCCTAGCAAAATGCAGCCAAGGTGCATTAAAAATAAACAAGAGATAAGTGAGGAATGCAGTTATTGCTCTTTTCAGAAGTTCAGAAAAAGAACTCCTATCTTCATGGTTTGTGAAGAAATAAAAGCTTTACAAGATACTGAGAGTAAGAGCATTATGCCAGACACAGTACAACAGGGACATGGAGGGATCTGAACTCATCAAGGTGGCCAACTATTTGCCAGGATCAGGCCAACACCTCTTTTTCATTATGAAATATGGATCCAGCTCTTCAAGTTATAACCAAGGAAACTATTTCTATAAATTGTGTAAGTGCAAGGATCACATCTGCTTTCCAAGGTGTTTGTGTCTGAAATGTTAGCAGTTAGCACAGAAATTATTTTCACTATAAATTAAGATGGCTGTGTTTTGTGAGCACAAATGTGCATTTGCATAATTTTAGAGTTGCAACATTAGAGTGCAGTTTTGATCAGTTGGCCCATTGATTTTTTCATGTCCTTACACAAACAAAAATACATTCTTTTTCCAGACAGAACTGGGCTCCATGAAAGCTGTACTATGGATCTCCTAAATTTCCCTAACTAGAAGCTGAAAATGTGTATCTTGTTTTTGGTCTCATCTCCTCAGAAGCTGAATATTTGACTTCCAATCTCTATCCCTAGTTAGTGGCACATACTCAGCACTTAGATATCTTGTTTGGGAACAAGAAACTGATCAGAAAAAAAAAAGCAATTAAGAGAAAGTATAATTAACTGGACTCTGAGTACTGCTAAATTTCTCAGTGAACTTCAGCTATTGACTTCTGTGGAGATTTTTCATGTTTTAAGAGATGTATGTTTTTTATGGCTTTCATGTAATTAAATGATGAAATGCATCATTCATAGAAATGAAAAAAGCAATGTCCTCAAAGCATCTGCCACTATTGCAGTGTAAATAAATAATAGGACCTCACACAACTATATTTGTTAGTATCAAATATGGGATAGATGTCAGGGAAATGACTGAGTTTTTTTAATCAACTAATATTTCTCCTTAAGGAGAAGGTTGACTGTAAACAAATTGTGAATGAAATAATTTCAGAAGACTTAAAACAACAAGAGGGTAGGTGGAAAAGTTTGGGGGCAAATGTATGAGATTTATGGCAAGTGGCAAGTAAAGATAAAATTAGTGTTTAGCAGCAGAGCAGAATGAACCCAGTGAAATCATAATGCTTTCATTTGACAACAGTAGTGACCCTCATAACAAAACCACCCCAAATAACTACAATTGTCATTTTCCATAGCAATATAATCACCAAATAGGTTCAGTAAGTCAAAGATATGAAGTCTGAAGTACTTGCATGAAAAGCAGCAATTCAAGCCCTTACTTTAACAAAAAAGATTTTGTATTAACATATGAAAGTTTTTTAAAAAAATTTAAAAAAAAAAAGTCAGAAAGGGACAATATAGCATATATTGGTGTGTAGCTTACCATTGCAGATTAATACCAGCTCTGTATCTTTCTCCCTTCAGGAGGAGAAATGTGAAGTTGATGAATGATCAACATCACAAAAAATGTTACCAGCCTGAAGAATGAACAAATATTTGTCAGATTCTTTTACTTACAATCTGGCATGCAAAACCAGAAAGCTAAAATACTTTGTACAACTGAGGACGCTTTGGTGTCCTTTGCCAATCAACAGTGGTTTTATAATGAGGGTTTCATTATCATTATGTCCTTGAAAATTCTGCATGGGGCGGGGGTGGGGGGGGAGGGGGAGGCTGCAGAGGCATGCAATATTACTTAATAACACCTGAATTGTATGTTAGTGTATTGATGTCCAATCTGTGCCATTTTTATAGTCCAGCAATTATTTTAAAGTAAAAGCAGCTGGAATTTCAGTTTTAAATTCTGATGTTCACTTCCTATGGGACTTAAGGACAACTCCTTACATATCTGTGATGGGGGTGAAATTAAAGCACTTACTTGATGCGACAGAATTCAAGCAGTCTAAAGGAGTGTGGCAATTATTGGGTGAAATCTTCAATACTTTCTAATCTTGGTAGGTATTCAAATAGCTCCCAAAGCTATACTGAGTGTCTACAATGCATGGGTGCTATTTCATCTGATGAGGAATTTATATGTAAGCCAATAGAAAAAGCTAGTCTTAAAACAAAGAAAAAAAATTCTACACAAAGAAATAATAGAACAACATAGGGAGAAATCCAAATCAAATGAAAATTAACTTTAAATGTTTGCCCTCTGCAGTATATTGTGTTCACACAACCAATTAAAAGAAATGCCATCTCATTTGGAAAATATCTATTGATTTTTCAGTTCATCAGATCAGCTTGATATGTCTGGCAATGGCTCCTATGACATCATCAATATTTTTCTATTTAGAATAATGACTTATCTTATATGCCAAGTGCTATAAAAAAGTCTATATACATATATTTCTAAGGACATCAGCTTAAAAACCATCTCGATTTCCCCCCTTCACATAAAATATTTTTTATCCACCTTTAAAAAAAAAAATTTGGACCTTGCCATAAGATTCATTTATGGAACTCAGTAAATTTCTTCAGTTTATAAACTGACCTCTAAATCATATTTCTCCTATTAGATGCTGTTGCTTTGGCCTGCATTCAGTGTCCAAATTACACACATTTTTCTTTTCGAGTATGCAGAACACATTTCAGAGAAATCCTTCCTGCCCTGCTGCCCCCCTCATTCTTTCTTCTTTTCCAGCCTTCTGTATCTTTTAACTGCTACATATTATCTCTAAATCTTTCTACAGAGTCAAAAAGGCATCCATTCAACTATATATGTTTATTCTGTTCAATTCAGCCATGCATGTTTTTTAAGCCACACTTACAGCTGACTCTCAGCCCAGTTTCTAGCAGTGGAAAAGAATATTTATACACTCTGGACATAGATGCACCCTTAATCAGAACTTCCCATAGGGCCAATTGCCGAAAAAAAAAAAAAAAAAGGGCCCCAAAGCACACAAACAAACCCAACCATAAAAAACAAAAACCCCCACCAAAACAAACAAACAAGCAACAAAAAAACCCCAGGCAAAATCTGAGCCAGAAACCACCCATGAAACAGTTCTGACATTAACCCCAAGAAAGTAATTCTTTCTTTTAAGATTCTCACTCTGGGAATGAGGGAGGTGGAAAAAATTCCTCACCTTTCCTGTCCATTTCCAGCCTACTAAACACGGTGGGCTCCCAGCATCCCCTGGGATACCATATCACCATGGACCAAGATGAAGGGCAGTGTAGCAAGCTCGGAAACCTCCTTGCCTCTGGAAGTGAAGCAAAATGGAGTGCTTACTGCTACTTCTGTATATTTCTGGTTTAGTCCACTTCAATGCAATTCAGCCTGTTTCAAGGGGCAAGGCCTGTGGGATGCTGTGTGAAACAGGCTAAGGCTCAGTGTTTCTACCCTTGCAGCAGCGTTGACTGACTCAGAGCTCTTTTGCCACCGGCAATGCCATCACCTGCTCAAACTCAGACTGGGGCCGATCACAGCGCTTATAGAATACTCAAAGCAAACCACGTGGCCCCAAACACTGTAGTTTATTGTACCACTCCGGTAGTCCCTGGAATGTGGTTTGCTGACCTCTGGTGGTTATCAAAGCTACAAGAGATGTGGCTTGTCAGTCGGACCTGGAAAGTTAAAAAGGATCTGATTTCTGACTCCTAAAGCACATGCAACCATGGTGTTAAACAGAGGGAAAAGCTGAAGATTCAAGTCCCAAATTTCCGGAATTACTGTCTTATGCTGTAGGCAAATTACTGTATTGCTTTAAGTTGGTGCAATCTGAAGTAAGTGAGTAAGCAGAGTGGTAGCTTCTGTGTCACACTGGCTCTCACCTAGGATGTTTCCTTTACTCTTCATGGCTCCTCATTTCTACCATCTACATGGCCCTGTGCCCCCAGAGGAAGGGTCTGATGTCCTCTGGCATCAGATGGGATGCCTGCAGTGGCAAGAGCTTAAGGCCAGAAAGGCTGGAAGAGTAGAAACAAGCCATGTCCTTCACAGGCTTACAGATAGTCTGCCCCAGGAAAACTCTGGGTAAGGCTTGGTGTTACTCTTCTGTTTTGTTTTGGGCCTAAACCCCTGGTTTAAACTTATCTTTGAAAGCAAGTCTAAGGTGAAACTGAGTCAGTGACAGCATACACAGGGTCTGAGGAAGGCCAACCCCTAGACCTACCTTCAGTTATTGGAGATCACTGCTTTGCCCTCTATCCCTGTCAGTCCTCCCTGCCATACACTGCCCAAAGAGTCAGTGAGCAGCCCAGGATTGGATTAGATTCATCCTTGGAGAATAAAAAAAAAAGGCAAGCCCTTCATCTCAAACATTATTGAAGTCTCCTATGAGTCATGTTTGTCCTTGGTTATATTTCTTCCAAGGAAGTATTTTGTCTGCCCATGGAAATGTACACTAAATATAAACATAGCTTTCTCAGTGACATTTGACCAGTTTAATGGCTATACCATCTTCAAGGACACTTCCTGTTATTCTGTACTGAGTCCAGATAGTCCCTATTTGTGGTTTTTTCTGACAGAATGGTGGCAAAAACACACTACAGTCTGTTTGAGTGTGAAATAACTTCCGGTTACATGACTGCCTGAAATTTTCCATTTAATAAGTGACAAACATTATCTCCTTTTTCTTGTTACCAGTCGACATGGATTACTCAATTCAACACTATACTGTCTTATCTATTTCCCTAGCTTTGTCACTGATCCCCTAAACTCCTGAGCTGCTGCACTTCTCCTCACAGTTTGCTGCAATTACATTGAAGTAATTGATAGAGACAATACTGAAAAGGATTCAAATTACTATCAATCTGCTGTGAAAAACTTGCTTCAAATGAATTTTTTTTAGCCCAATTCTGACTTAGATAGGAAGGATAGACTTCTGTGTTAGAAAATAATGTTGCAGATGGTCAAGAGGATGTCTGGTTAGCATGCTTCTGAAAAATGAAAAACCACATCCATGTTAACTATTCTACAAATGAGATTAAACTGAGGTTATGTTAAAGCAATGTAAAAACATAGTGTGAATATGGCTTTAGGGAGGGTGCCCTGACTTATTTTATACTATGTGTTTAGACTGAGTTTATAAAGAATCCATAGAATACCACCCTTACAGGTGACTTGGGGCAAGTGATCATAATAGTTCTCAATTCTCTTGTGTAAGCAGGTGTAGGCTGGCATTTTTAGTATCTGCTTGGTGAGACAGTAGTTCATTTCTTCATTAAGGGCTAAAATTTGTCCTCTGATATGTGTGAATGGCTCCCAATGAAGTAAATGAAAATGTCAATTAATTATTTAGCCTAGTTACAGGGTTATAACTAAAACAATAATTAGAAGAAATTAAAAGAAGAAAAATTTAGATTGACTATCAGAAGAAAAGTCCAAGCAGTGAGACTATTTGCATACCTCTCTGTTTCTGTTCTTGAACTGAATCTGGACTAACTTTACCCATCATCATAACATTAGACCATGGGATAATTTCTCAAGGGAAAAGAACACGGGAAAATTTAAATTAGATTGGAGAAACATCAGGAAATATAGCACAGAAATAAATTACACATTAACAGGAAGATAGAGTGGTTGATCTTTATCATCTCTGCATTCCGCTTCTTACAGCTTATTTCCAACTTCAGGATATAGAAGTCTGAGGAGGTGAAAGGAGGTATTTGTAGTTACTGGGTAAATAAATACCTCTAGTCCTTACCACAACCAGTAATCTCCTATATAGAAAGTGCCTGGAGCCTACAGAACACAGTTTGCAACATCTTTCTCAGCAATAAGAAGAAACAGATTGATTGAACTTCTTTGGTCTGATTGTACAACCTAGAGTGTCCCTCACATGCAGGATACACAGTGCTTACAACTACTGTTGACAAAGTCTGATATTGAATGAAGGTGACTCTGTGTGTTTCTGTTCTGTGTGTCCGTGGACAAAGGTAAGCCTTACGCTTCCTATTGAAGACAGCCAGAGTGAGCCTGCTGATCATTTGGATCACTGAATTATATTTAAATGAGAAGCAAACCACACAAACAAATAGTGCAAAATCCCACTGCTGTGTAATCTAACTTCAGAGTTGTTGTGGTTTGCTTCCTTGAGATAGGAAAAGTGTGCACTACACTTGTGCAGCCTGGGAAACTAGAATACCATTCTAAAAAGTACTTCTGCTAACCTGGTCTTCAACAGAGAATCCGTACATCATCTTTAGCATAGAATGAAGCATCAAATCATATGTCCTTAGTATTGGGAAGTTGAAAATCACATATGCAGATGGTAATGTGGGAACCATGCAGAGATAAAAACTGTACAGCAAATGCAGAGTCACATGCCTACTCTAAATCATGGCAAAAGAAATGATGGCAAAGCCTTTGTGTTTTCTGATAATACAACTCTTTAAAATACTATTAGTGGACTCTACCTCTCTCCATCATGTCACACAGGACAAGGAATGGGGCAGGACCTCAGTGGTTCTCAATTCGTAGATATGCCTTGCAATCCAACAAGCCAGCTTTATAAAGGTGTGCTGAATAAGGGTCTGTGCCTGCAAGGGAAGTTTAATTGGATTTCTTTATAGATTGCAACAATCCAATGAAAAATTATGTAAGAATAGCATGATTCAATTTCAGTATGCTGTTGGATAATAATTTTTTTTTTTCAAAGAGAGAATTCTTCATGGGCACAGAGAAAAAAAAAAAGAGAGAAGAAAAAGAAAAAAAGAAAAGGAAAAATGAAAACAGTGTAAACCTGCAGTTTTCAATACAAATAGACTGCATGGCCCAACTTTATTCACAGCAGCACAGACATTTTGTGTGGCATTGTCCCAAGTTAGGATATAAAAGCACAAATTATAAACCATTTTATGTGCTTTCATAGCTTCTGGATTTGAATTTTTAGAATAATAATGTAGTCTTTCATTTTATCCTATACTCTGAATCAAAGTGATTGAGAAAAGAAAATAAAATATTGCTTCATCTGGCAATCAGATCCACCTCAATGAATAATGATGAGTTCAAGCATTTCAAGTTTGAGCGGCTTGGGTGTAACAAATATTTCTCTGCTTTTTTTCATATTGTACATCCATTTTTCACATTCAGTAGTAGTGAAATACAATCATACAGTCTTTGGATTTCTAAAGGATAAATGCAAGGTGCTTGCAGATGTGCTTGTGTGTGTGCGTGTGTTTGTGTAGTTATACAGCATACACGCCCAACAGCTGTATATATAGAGCAATGAAGCTGGGGAAGGGTCTAGAGCGTAGGCGTATGAGGAATGGATGAGGAAGCTGGGGTTGTTTAGCCTGGAAAAAGAAGGGAGTTTCAAGAGTGACTTATCACTCTCTACAACTACCTGAAAGTAGGTTGTCGCAAGGTGGGATTCAGCCTCTTCTCCCAGGCAACTAGAGACAGTACAAGAGGAAATGATCTCAAGCTTTACTAGGGGAGGTTCGGGTTGGACATCAGGAAGAATTTCTTTACTGAAAGTGTGGTTAAGAGTTGGAAAAGGCTGCCCAGGTTGGTAGTTGAGTCAACATTCCAGTAGGTGTTCGAGAAATGACTGAACGTGGCACTTAGTGTTACGATTTATTTGACCGTGTGGCGATTGGTGAAATATTAGATTTGATGATCTTGGAGGTCTTTTCCAAGCTAAATAATTCTGTAATTCTAAATACTAGGTTAAACAGGGCACCCACCGTGACAACTCTCTGTTGATTTCCAGATCATCCAGATACAGTGAATTATTAATCCAATGGTAACTTCAAATGAATGTCTAAGGATATATTTTGTTGCATTTAATGTAAAGTGAAAAATAAGACCCAAACTATAATCATACTCTTACTTAATTTTACGTAAGTTTTAACCTACTCGTCTTACATTCTTGTCTTTCAGTCCGTGACAAGTTTTTTTTACAAAAGTACTTTGTATCATTTTCAGCGACTTCAGCATACAAGGAGGGAACAAATGAGATTTATGGATCCCGAAAAGAGCAGAAGGAAGTTTGAAACTGTGGAATGAACATGTTAGTTAGTTTTATTCTTTTGCAAAATTATCACCAATCTAAATAAGATCAATATTGATATTAAAGATTTATCATTAGTTTTTTTTAAAAAAGGCTGTCTTTCATACATGACTAAACTCTTGTTTTGGAAATTACAGTTCCAAAACTAAAGGCTTTGAAATAAAATGTTGTATACCAAGTGCACAATTTTGCAGGAAATTGTAAATTTTGTGATCAAGTACTCAGCATTGACTTGAAAAATTCACACACCAGTCAGTATTACAACAGAGATCTATCTATGCTGTAGCTAAATCTCTCATTAACATTCTTTATTTTAAAATTTCTTCCACTAAGTTTTGGGTTGGGTTTTCTTTTTTTTAAATACAGCGTTCTTATCTAGAGCGTCCTGGTATTTCACCTGCTTCAGACTGATGCCAGGTTTTATATTTGTTGGTACTTCAAGAAGGATTTCCTCAGACAACCTTCCCCCACTTTTTCAAGTACAAAGACTGTCTTGAGGCTGACAAAATCCTCTAGTATGTTTTGACTGCAGATGTGAGGGTTCAAGCCCCAGATGTGCCTATAACTGGCCTCATACATTTGACATTTTCCCCACCTAATATTTAATTTTATGCCCTTCTGAGCCCTCACTTTGGAGAAACTATATGAAAATTATTATTCTTGAAAGAGTTAAGGTTTCAGGGGGAAAAAACAGAACAAGTGGGTTACACCAACCCATTCACTACCCAAGAAGCGGAAGGGGTTCTAGGCTAGTAGCTCAGCTGGTGAACCCAACATGGACCTTTTGTGGGTCATTTTATATTTAGCATTAAAGTCCTTGCAATTGAGAGGGGAAGGGAAAAATGTGTTTTGTTGATACATAGTCCTGCTGTTGAAAGGGGAATTATTCTGGCAAGAAATCTAACCTGACTATAGTGAACTTGTGGAATGAGGCCAGTGGAGGGCCACAAAGATGATCATGGGGTTGGAACATCCCTTCTGTAAAGCCAGGCTGAGAGAGCTGGGGCTGTTCAGTGTGAAGAGAAGGCTCTAGGAGACCTTGGAGCAGCCTTCCAGTGCCTGAAGGGAACCTACAAGAAAGCTAGATCTTTAAACAAGAGCATGTAGTGATAGGACAGGGGTCAATGGCTTTAAATGGAAAGAGGGTAGATTTTGATTACATATGAGAAATAAATTCTTTCCTGTGAAGGTGGTGAGACACTGGAACAGGTTACCTATAGAAGTAGTGGATACCCCATCCCTGGCAGTATTCAAGACCAGGATGGACAGGGCTTTGAACAACCTTTTTCTAATGGAAGACATCCCTGCTCATGGCAAGGAGCTGGGTGGTGGATTGGAACTAAGTGATCTTTAAGGCACCTTTCAACCCAAGCTGTTCTATGATTCTGTCACACAAAACTATATTATTCAAAATGTGTAGGGGAAAATGTGTAAATGTGTAAATATGTAAACATTTTTTCAAAATATTATTTAAATTCTAAAAAGAGAAAAAGAGCACCAACAGAAAGTCCCTAAACTTTCAGAACTTTTCCTGGGAAAATGCTTAAGAATAATGAAGAAAATAAAATTACTCTGGTGTGTTAGTGGAGTACTGTTAAAACTTCCCTAAACTACCACTTGTGGCCTTGAACACTCCTGGGGATGGGACATACACAATTCCTCTGGGCAACAAGTTCCAGTGCCTCATGTGTTTCAGGGTCTCACCACCCTGTAGTGTTGCATTAATGATCATACTTTTGACAAAAATTGTTCTGGTCTGGAAAACTCAGCTAAGAGTTTTTTACTTTCACCTTGGTGCAGAATAATTTATTGAAATAGAAGGAGGTAAAGGACAGTAAGCAAATAAATCTTGATATTGCCACACAGGGGTGGATGACAATTTTGCCATGGAAACTTGTGGGTCAACGCTGGGCCTCATGAAGTTCAGAACCTTCTAGCTTTAAAGTTTTGAGCTTTTGAATGTGGTATCTCAATGCTTTTAGTTTAGAAAGTGAAGGACAAAGCTAGGTTTGTTCTCAATCTAATTCTATCTTCATAAATATTTATCTGCAAGCAGGGATCTCAGATGATATTGGCATCAATCTCCACCAACATTCTATCCATGGTATCACTTTCAAAGTTGCTGTTTGTTACAAAGCACATATTATCCTACTAATGTCAAAAAATAATCCACTTAAACCCTTTCCCTCTGCTAGGGGTGTAGAATATGGGTTTCCATTTGTCTTTGCCTGGCATGGCAGACACAATCTGATTGGAGGGTAGATGTGTAGGTTATAGTAGAATTGTTTTCTGTATAAATATTGCTGTGAGAGGAAAGCATACAAGAGCAGTAGCCTCTGTCTGATGACTAAATAGACCTAGCTTGTACAAATCACGTTTACATTACAGTTGTGAAAGACTTCTTCAACATCCTTACCTAAAATCAGACACACACTATTGAAACTATAATCTTTTTTGTATTATTTTGGCAGGTGTAGACTTTATTATGCTTGTTTGTGTTGCATCAATATTTCCAGTGTCACTAATCCTCATTCTTCAGATGTTTAAGACTAAGGTACATTAATTCAGGGGAAGTTCAAACTAAATGGACAAACAAACCTCCTGTGAAGTTCTTTTACATTGCTTGATATATATGGAACAGCAGAAACAAACAACAAACTGCCTTATAAACATATTTTTGTAACCTAAATAACTGTTCTGTGATATACAGTACAATTTTGAAGATACAGATTGTTCATATGTATTTAGAAATTTACATCACAGAGCCTTCACCCAGCAGTCATTTCTTTTTTCTTTGTCAAAATATTAGTGTAGCTGATTTAGCGTTAGGCAAATATACTTCACCTGACACATACTTTAGTCAGAACTGGTGATTAAAGACTACTGAGCTTTTTTATCTTGTTGCCAACACAGACGTCTTCCTCAGGCATTTGCTTTCTCTTCCTTGACACCCTTACTTTTTGTTTCAGTAGCAAAGCAAAAGAAGTAGAATGTGAGTTGATTTGAAGAGAAGTGTTGAAAATGTGCAGCCCTTACATTTTGTCAGTTCCACTGGATGAAAAACACCAGGAGTGGGGTGGGAGTGGGAAGGCCAGGTGGAGCATCAGCTCCTGTAAGAAATGAAAGTTCACAGCCAAGCAAAGGTCAGACCATGCTCTCAGATCTGGGCAAACTGCAAAGGTTTTGAGCAGTTCCCCCTTAGACTCTGCTTAGTGTTCCAGTCAGGAAAAGCTGAACAAAAGCATGTTTGTGGCATCAAGGAGAAAACAAGTAAAGACGTGTCTTGAGCATCACTGTATGGATGTCTAATACTAGTAGCACCAAAGGCAACAGAAGCAAATCCTGGAATAGATGTAACAGCTAGTGAAATTTATTCAGACTAGGCATGTAGACAATAATATATGAATAATTACAGCAATTTTAAATAGTCTCTGAGGCCAATTGACATCTGTAGTACTGCGTTCTCCTAAACTCCAAGACAGAGTGAGTCAGCTTGTGCTAGCTCCTGAGGCCTCTCTGGTAAACACCTGAGAGACCAATGGTTGCCATGAACCAGGGACCGTGTTGAAATAGAGGAACATTATTTCACTACCTTGGAGTTTGCTGGCACTGTTAATTAAATAATGAAGATTTTCTAATGAAATCCAGGCTAATAAAATCCACACCGCAGCATTAGATAAGCCCATGTGCCTCAGAGCTGCCTGTTAAAATGACAGTCATTCTGTTATTGTCTCCCATATAATCTCCTTGACAGTAAGTACATTGTTTCAGCTTTAAAGGTAAGGGAAGTAACTGGAACAAGAGACACCCTTTGTTAAACTGTGAGCTTCTGAGTCTGTTCAAAACAAATACAGAAGCATACCAGAGATGGAAAAGGGAAAAACTACCTGTTGAGAACTGTAAGCACATTACCAGAGTGTGCAGAGATGCTGTTAGAAAAGCAAAAGCTCCACTTGAATGGAAATCAGTCAGAGATGTCAAAAACTGTAAGAAAGGGTTCTTCAGGTACACAAAGTGCACAGAATAAATGGAAGGAAAATATTTGCTGTCTGTTAAACAGGAGAATTAGTCACCAACAATGCTGAAAAAGCAGAGATTCTCAACACTTCCTTCACCTCTGTCAGCACAGTTGGACCTCAGACCTTGGGAAAAACAGTCTAGATTGCTGCCCACCACAAGAGATGAAACTCAACTGTACTCTATGTGGCCCTTCAGAGAAACAAAAGGGAACAACCATAAAAACCATAAACTTTTTTTTCTGGTGGATATAACTAAGCAAGTGAGATATATAACAGTGGATTTCACAACACTGGCAACTTGAGCTGCATCAACTGAAATTGACTAATTGTGCTAGAATAAACAGGCAAAAAGCAGCCAGAACCAAGAGGGCTAGATCCTTTGCTAGTTTGGGTGAGCATAGATCCAAATGAATCAGTGGGGACGTCTCAAGTTACACTGACTAAAAAATCATTTAAAGCTAGGAGACCCTTCTTGCAATTCAGACCAACTTTCCTGCTTCTCAGTTTAGTCCATATGCCATTTTTGCCATCTCTCACAAAACAAAATGCTTTACAAATTTTCCGGCTTGAGTTGCTCAGATTTTTCATGCTCTTACAGCATGGGTCTGGAAACTATTAATAAAGAAAAGCTGATCAGCTCAAAACTGGTTTATCTGGAAGAGATCCTGAAAACTGTAGAGTTAATAGGATTTAGGAAGGAAGGGATTCAGAATAGTTTGCAGGCACCAAATGACCAGAAGCTGGGCTTTTCTGAAGCAAACTGTGTCACCTAGGCATCCAATTTTCACTAAACATGTAAGATTTGGTCCCTCAAGGCAATTTTACTTAAGAAGACTCCATTCCCTTTAGCTTCTAAAGTTCTCTACAGGACCTAGTAGTTACTGATGGTATTTAGAAATATCTCTGTCACATCAGCCTCATTTTGAAGAAGTCTGGGTTGATTTTTGAAAGCTATTGTTAATAACCTTAGAATGCTCTGAAAAATGAGGCAACTGTTTCACAAACTGTTATGTACGAAATATAGGGGTTTGCTTGACTAATTTGCTATTGTTTGGGTTTGGAAAGTAAAAAAAAAAAAAAAAGTGTTGGCATGCTTTGGTCTTCACAGCTCTCTAAAAGTCTCTCAAATAGATGAAGCATTCACCAAGAAAGTGCCATCAGTGGTAGGAAAGTGATTCCCCTTCTCCAGTCCTCCAGGGACTAGATGTGTTACTTTGACCATAGGGGTAATGCCCACCTCTGTGCTCAGTAATACTACTCTGTTAGACTCCAGGAACTAACATCAGCAACAAGGTCTCTTTCCAGACTGAAATACCAATTAACATCTTGTGCATGGCCACATGAACAGTTATTTACTTCAATCAATCCATCATACTGAGATTTCCATTCAGGATTTTAATGGAGAAATGTTTAATATTTAATACTAAGCCCTCTTGTAAGTCTTGTTCTTATAAAGCTAATTCATTCTCTGGTTGAGCTCAAAACTACACTGAACCTCTCTCTAAGCAATTCCTTTACAAGCAAATCCATCATCTTCTAAACACAACTTTTTTAGGTTGCAGATCTCTCCAGCTGCTGACATATTTTAAAACATGTACCTTTTCTTTAAGGAGAAACATACCAAGTATCATGCGGTCTCCAGTGGAGAACAAAATCCTTTGCTTTTTTCTTACCTTTCTTTATGTCAAGATAATTGTAATAGAGAGCACACACTTTGCAGCAGCTATAATTATTTGAAGCACTATAAGAAGCAAGTAAGTATGTATGGGGTGGATTTTTTTTGCTGTATTGAAATAATAGAACAAAATGTATAATCCAGTGAATCAAGTCATTTTATGTTATAGCTCTCTATGGTAAAAGTGTGGCTGATAGCCAGAGGGTGCTTCAAGAGGGAGCAGGCGCTCTGAGGCAGAGGGATTTTTGTGCCAGTGTGGATCCTAAAGAGGAGCAGTGGCCTCCTTTCTCTATGTTAGTCTCCTTCAGCTGTCCAGTGAAAGGAAGATGGAGAATGTGACTTCTCCTCCTCAGCTCCTGGCTTAGTTGTTCCCTCCTGGGATTTTTGGGAAGGGACAGTTACTGCAATGTCCCCAGATGAAAGTGCTCTCACAGAAGAAATTCCACATCAAAAACTGGTATGCTTCTTGTGTTCTGGGACATAGGACCATATGACATTTGGTATATATCCTTGTCAGTAGAAAGAGACAAACATGAAGCCAGTCTCCCTTTAAGCTGCTGAAGAAGGCAGGGCAGAAAAGGTGTGCTGGACACCCAGTTCCTGATTATCAAAGAGACATATACCCCCCCAGAGAAAGTTGAACCTTGGTTATTCAAATCTCCTGGGTTGTAACTTCAGGCCCAAATTACAACTCAGAATTGGGTTATACCAGGGGTGTCAGTTGGTTTTTATGGGTTATTTGTTTCTTTTTTTGTCACCTTATTTAATGAATACCATTTCAGTGTTTTATAAATCTGTGTTCAGGCAATAAGGTGCTTTCAGTGAAATGATAGATGTTTCAAAGTGTTTTCTCAGAAACTGATGCAGGATTTGGAAAGCTCTTTTGAGCCTGCTGCCATGAAGATGGAGAAGTACAAATTGACATGCATGGTTTCTTCTAAATTGAGACCTCTTTCTTTCATCCAGTTGTCTTCTGACTTCTAAGCTGCAGAAGGTTAGCAGGCTTCAGTTTCAGGGCGACTGGGTACCTTTGTCACCGTATGAAATCAAGCCCTGTTTATGCCTCTTATATGCCAGTACTCAGTGAATTTTGTAAGAAAAGTTGAAAATTGGCAAGTAAACGCTGTAATTCCCCAGAGGAATACACACAACCTATTTCTTTTCTCACAAAAGCAAATAGAATTAACGTGCATTGTGGAGCCACAGTCCCTGGAAAACATCAACACTGACAGTTTCTTCCAGTCAACCCTTCTGAACATAACAGTTTCTTCCAGTCATCTAATCAAAAATTAAGTGTCTACAAGCCAGAACACAGAATCCCTTAATTTCATTTTGCAGAGCAATTGTGTATCAGGACATAAATATTTAGACTAATATTGCCCTGTGATTTTTTCCTAATCTATCAATTTCAAAATGATGACCTGGGATAGGATAATAATAGTATTTTTGGCAGTTGCTGTCAGCTAAAAACCCTTCGTAGTTTGTATTCCATTCTTTTGTATTACCAAAGGAGAAAGAGCATGGCTGTGTCTGTTGTATCAAAATGTTATCAGCAGATGCTTTTCTGTTAAGTTAGGTGTTCTTCTTTGTTATCATGCAATATTGTATTTTAGCAAAACAGCAAATATCCTTAACCATGTGTATGTGTACACACAAAGCTAATAACAGGGAACTGTGTATTGAAGTCAAATACAAATTTAAAAATAATATAGTGCTTGGGTTCTGTCAAACTGCTTGATGAACTCTGACTCTTCAGCTTCACTTTTTCGATTAGCACAAACCATAACGGATGCATATGAAGGCACTTATGAAGAGTGAGGGGGAAATTTAATGGCATAGTTTAAGGTGGGAACTGTTGTCAAACAAAACTTGTTACCCAGTAAAAAGCAAGTAGGATGTAATTCTCTAGACGGATTTTTTTTTTTTTTAAGAAATTGAGCTGTGCAGCAGAGGGAAAGCAGATAATTGCTACTTTCTTCAGATACATACAAAGAATGAAAATAAATGTTAAATTGTTGTCATCACCATCATCATGAAAAAATTATTCCTATTTCCCTTTCCAGTCAACAGGTTCTTGAGGTACTTAAAGCATATAGAATTGGGTCCCATGCTTTCAGACCCACTGTTGTGAGATCTACATGTCCTTGTTCACAGAAAAGGAAGATAATGACAGAACTTGCAGGGTGCTATGAATGTTTAAGATTTAGAGAAGTGTTTTTCTAAAATACCAAAGAACTTTTATTAATTCACAGTAATATCCTATGGTTGTATTTTTCTGAATCATCCTGGGGATTTCTGCACCTAGAATATAATTTATTACTGGGTAGACATGTATGACTGACTCCTCTTGTGTTAGGAGGAAATATTGCAGATCACAAAGTTACTTAGCCTAAAAACAATATAATCTGTGATAACTGAGGCAGGAAAGCAGGCTTCTTATTAAGAGAAGAAGAAAAAAAAAAATTTCTGTTGTGAGTTGTCTCTCTTGAACCTGTTTCTTTTTTTTTTTCCCTCTGACTTCTGGTGTTATTATGGGAAGTTTGCACTATTTCCACATCTGGTTATTCTTGCAGCAACTTCAAGGTGTTACATTTATACAGTTAGTTTTCCTGTGTTGTACTAATGGGTGAAGACTGTGATTTCCTAAGGAGTAGCTGTCACTAATAAAATTTTTCTTTATAGCTACAGTTTGCTTTTTCATTTGGTGGCTG
>JAWWEU010000091.1:40402393-40421745 GCA_035583155.1 Acropternis orthonyx
AAAAAACCAAAAAAAAAACAAGCCTAAAGTGATACAGACAGTTGGTCCAACAGAGCTTGAAGTGCACTGAATGAGCTTGGGCCAGCCATTTTTTGTATTGTCTTACATATGACTGAATAATTCTGTGCTGTCTTGACTATTTAAATATTCTGAGTTTCAGTACAGAGCTGCAAATGGAAGAAAGGATATGTGTGTGTATGCAAAACTAAGTTGGTTTGCCAAATTCCAGGCTCATTCCCTTACCAATAGAAATTATCCAAGTAATAGTGAAATGACATACATATACTATGGTCAGTGTACTGCTGTAAATGTGAAGAACTCCTAAAACTCTATGAAAAAAAAAAAAAGAGGGTCTTTTTTCCCAAATATTTTTTACTGCAGATTGGAGTTGAGACAAAAAGTGGTTAAAAAGTGGACATAGGCTCTCTGAGAGGGGACAGCAGGATTAGACAAGAGTTAGGAATGTGAATTTGCTTTTCTACAAAAATTCCAAAACATCTTTGGTGTGAGAAAAAACACTAGCATTACACTGTCATTTACTGCTGGATCATGCTGGAGTGGGTCTATCTTATTAAAATATTATTTTTAAAATATTCCTTAAAGGTTCAGTGAATAGAGACATTTCATTAAGGAAATATCTGTGCAAACATAGCCAGAACATCTCTTTATCACTCCTTGTTGGGAAGACTTAACAGATCCATGGAGACAGTTTGGAGCATGAAAATCAGGCACCGTTCAGTATGCTTTGTGTCCTGTTCTAAGAGTTACTAAGTACTTGAGAAACTTCTGTGAAATCCCTACAGAAGCCTCACCTTTTCTCTGCTGTTTCTGTCAGATTGAAATACTGCTGGTTACAAAACGATCCCAACTTAAAATTTAGTAGCAGGATAAAATGCCCATCAAAAAAAATCCCTTAATACAGATATATGAAGTGAAACTAAAAACCCTGTATCAAAAAGGAAAATATAGTTATTGTTATCACCTCTGTCAAAAGAATTACTCTGTTTCAGTGAAACTCTTTTGCACTAGTTCCTGTAATAAAAGATCTAAAGGATGACTCCAGGAAGAGATCAACTTGTTAGCAGAACAGTGTATTGACTGTGTTCAAAAAGTCTGTATATTCAGCAAATCTCCATTGTAACACACCCTCTGCTATTGTAAGAACAGTAGTTCCTGTGGTGAGTATTTGACTCCAGTCTGAACTGTATCTTTTGCACTACAAAACTTCAAAGTCAGCCACTTCACAGAAAAGAGATGGAAATGCTTTTCCTTTAACTCTGTGCTTTATTGTGTAATGAAGAGTTCTGTCTTTAAAAGGCCAGTGGAGCTACAGAAGCAGAAAGTGAGTATAACAGAATAGAATTGGTCCTTTCAATGCTTAAGAATATTTTATAAGTAAATCTATTTGAGTGATATTGCAAATATAATCTAGTCTGTACATGAATAAGACAGGCTCAAGCTCTTCATCACTTGCATCCCCGTGGAAGTTGTGCAACTCTTTGGAAGGGCATGATTATGGGGGACTGCTTGACACTAGATTTAAGCCTGGTATTCCAGCATCTGAAGAACTTTTCTAAAACTACAGAAGAAAAGTAAGTGTTTGATTTACTCCTTCTAGACCTTGCCCTTCTCTACAATAGGAAGAACTGAGGATTAGCTAAACTTAGTTTGGTCTGGTTCAATAGTCAGCAATGGCAGGAATTTGTTGGGTACTTGACCTTTGTCTTGTCACTTTCTAATAAAAAAATAAAGGAAACATAAGGAGGACATTTATATAGAGCTGTAAACAGCTGGCTTCTGCTTTTTATGCATGCACTTAATGTTATTCTTTTACAACCTTACCACTCCTACATGACTATACAGCAGTCACTAGACACAAGCAGTTGGTGTGTGCTGTTTGTGATGGTAACATGAAATCATCTACAGTAAAATGTCCTGGTTAATAATAATGAAACATTACACTCTTTGGCAACAAACTTGTCTGGGGAAAACATTACAATTACTTTTACAAAACCAAAACTCTAAATTTAGAGATAGACTATATGATTCTGTCCTTGCTTCTGTTGCTTATATGCTGCACTTAGACCAGTGAAAAATTTAGAAGGATCGATATGAGTGCTTGTAGTGGTTTGACTTAACATCTACAGAGTTTCTGTGTGTATGTATGGGTGTGTATATATGTATAGATGTACATGTTCTGATTAGTATAAGATTCCTTATTATTCTTGATCATGATTGAACAAAATTTTACAGTGATGAACAGCGTCATAACTTTACCAAGAACTGTGTGTAAGAGAAACAGACCCTTTGGGTTTTGGTTGGTAATTCTTCAGGTTTACTCTCTTTTCAGCAAACAGGAACTGGTATCATAATTAAATAAACCCATGTAACCTAATGTGATTACTACACCCGTTACAGACAGCATAGGATGCAGGACATAGGAGCTCAAGGTCCTAGCTCTCTGAGGTCAGTCAGTGTAAAGCCTTAGAAAAACATCTTTGCCATGTAAATACATTTTTCTATAGTAAGTATATTTTTAAATGCCAAATATTGAAACAATATCTCCTGGGGTGTTGTGTGTGTGTGTGTGTGTGTGTGTGTGTGTGTGTGTGAGTGCAAGCATTCAGCTGCTGTAAGTCAGGATAATTTAATTTCAGCTAACAGAGCTATGCTAACTGGCCCCCACTGGTAACCAAGAACAAATTTCTTTAGCGTTGAAGATCCTGCTCCGAATGCATTTATCACTGAGAGCACAAAGATTGGACCAAGCACATGAGTGTTTTAAATGAGGATAGCTGTGTTGATTTCAGTGAAGCTCTGCCAGTGTATACCACCTAAGGGTTTGGTACAATAGTTTCAGGCAAAGAAGATACATTCCTTTCAGAAGATTAATTATATTTTATGTGCACTTACTGGGTACTTTTGGGGTAAGTTGGCTACATAATAAAAAGCAAGTAATAAAAAGAAAAAAGCAACCTGAATTTGTAGGTGGTCCATTTTATTGGACTGAAAATAAAAGGCAAACATATGCAAATCACAGAGTCTTCCTTAAGAACTAGCGGGGACAGCAAGTTGAGGCAGTAGAAATGAGAGCCTGGTTCTGATTCAGACTTCATAATTATATTCAGAGACAGAGATCAAAGCAGGAGTTGAGCAGGAAATGGAAGAGAGAAAGTCAGGTGCAGATATCACACCTTCCTCTGTCGCCATCATGAGCCAAAATTTGGGATCCAGTCCAGTGAGGTGAATGAATGTGTTTGTTTAAAATAATTGCCTTGACTGAAGCTCATTATTGTTTTCCTCTGCTTTAGGTGGAAGTTACTGCCAGCCTGTTTCTGAAGGTAGCCAGGCTAATACAGCTGCCATCATTAACACTTGACAAAAAATCCTGGAGTCTTTATTCAGTTTCTACTCAGGTTTTCCTAGGAAAAGGGGGGAAATGCTGCTGAAAAGGGGGAAAATGGACCTAAAGTCAGTGAAGAGTTACTTCCATCTTCCATAGTAGCCTAATGGAAAGAGAAAACATCATCTAGAGATTTCAGCAGATTGTCTCATAGTGATGCAACAGGATGTAGTACTTCAGTGACTCTGGGGAGGATCTTTTTTTCCTCTTCTTTCCTGTTTTCCTAACCCAACTTTGCACAGAGCATCAGATGAAGTGACAATTTTGGCGAGACAATGCGGAAATGGATCAGTGTGCATATCTGCAGTTTTGTAACTTATATGTTGCTAATGAAAGAACATTCTGGATGTAGGTAGATCCTCCAGACAAACATCAGGGCAAAGTTTGCTAATTATCACAGTTTTTATTTTATCCTCTACTGTTTGTTCCATGGAGCCTCTGCCCTACCAACTGCACCAGGTGGATTCTATCAAGGAAGATGAAATTGCAATTTTACCCCTTGCACCTATTGAAATTGCAGCAAAATTGCTGAAACTAGAGAACTGTCATATTTGTTTAAAATTTTTAAATCTCCTCCTTACATATACAGACATATTAAATATATATAAAAATCTCAGATACCTGAATTTGACCTTGTTTTTATTTTCTTTGGTGTTGCATTAATTCACTAATTTGAGGTTTGAATTCAAGATACCTCCAAGTCATTTGCTGGGAAGGAGTGAATAGCTGGCCCTGGAAGTAGTATCTGATCTGCTCTGTTTTGATGCTTATCTGCTCTGGGGGAAGCCCCCTTTAGAGGGAGAGACCTGCTGTACAGACCTATCTAAGTCTCTGCTCAGTTTCTTCCTGTTAAGCTTTCCCTCTTGAAGACAGCCATCATGAAACTCTTTGCAGAGGTCCACAAGGGTTTTAGAACAATCCCTAAGGTCTGTGTGCACATAGCACAATGTACTCATTAAAGAACAAAGTGGGGGCAAGAGCTACTACACAGAAAAGGGTATAATGTAGGATAAAAAGGGGAGGCCCAAGCAAAATGAGGGGAAGTCTGACAGAGAATACAAGAGAAGAATCTGAGAAGACAGGCAGTATTTACTTTATGGAAGTAGGGAATTTTACAAATGATCAGAACATTAGGCACCACATTTTCTCACATAAAGATTTCACTCTTTAGCTTACCAGAACATAAAACTTCCATAGGCTTTTGTAATGGCTCTTAGAATAGGTTTCGTTCCCATACAGCTTCTACACGCAGTCCATACAGAGCTGTACAGCACAAACTCAGACCTTCAAGGTAATCTGGTTTTGCTTACATATTAATTAACAGAAGTACAGAAGAACCTGATCAATTTTTTTCTTTGGCTTTAGAGTTCTTCTGAAGTGTTCCTCCTTGTTCAGCCTGTTCCTGAGATTCTCTTTCTTTCCTTCTGCCACTGCAGACAGTTAGTTCACAACATTTACATGGAGGACAAAGGAGTCACTTGGCTCATTAGATCAAAAGATGTATTTCTAATCCATCCTTGGGGGCAACATCTAGTCTTTGGAGAGTAATGAAGATGTGGGCCTGCATACAGAGCCAGAACTAACACATCAGCCCCTTGCTCAAAGTTATCTGGCACTGACACCTGTCAGGAATCAAATTTTTTGGATGATCTGGCAAATCTTTCTGACAGGAGAATTACCCAAAAACCGTATCAGTTTGCCTTGGCTTTCACCTACTCCTGTGCCAGCTGAAGTTATTTCCTGACAGGGAGTCTCTTGAGAGGAACATGTGGTTTGCCTAGCAATCAGCTCCCTCACATTTCTTTTTCTCTTTGGTGTGAAGATGCTATAGATAGCAAAAAAAATAGTTACTTCAAGTTATGTCAAAGTGTTCCATTTCATTTCAACTGCTCACTTTTTTGAAACAAAGATGGTTGCCTAACTATTTAGGTACCAATGACCAGAACTTTGGCATTCAAGGGCCCAAATAACATATAAAATTCTTTATGTTTATTAACAAAACCACATTTTAAAACTATGTGCTGACAAAATGCTGAAAATGTTGAAAGTGAGTGTATAAAATCCTTATGGACTGATGTCAAGATGTTTCAAAGTCTATAGTCCTTTCAGCTGGAAACCTCAGGCTCCAGGTATCATTGTAAAAAACATCTTTCCTTATGCTTTAGGAAAAGACTGGACCAGTTCTAGGACATTGACCTGATTCTGCCTGGGTTTTTTTCCTATGTAAGAAATATTCTTATATTTTTCCATTTTCTAGACTCCAAAATCACTCCCATATCTAAATTGTCTAAAGGAAGTTCTTAGCACATTCAGCAGCTTTACTTTCACCTTTTATATATGCACAATGAACACAGAAATTTAAGGAATGATAGAGAAATACAGCCCTGTAAATTCATAATCACAGTTATTGGAAGGCTTATTATATATAGAAGGGCACAGCTTTCACAAGGTAGCAATTTCTGTGCCTTGTCCTAATTAAACATTATTTTCAAAACAGGCTAAGAAACTTGTGCTATCCAACAATTTATGTGGGGAGGTACCAATATTTATTACTAATATTTTAATTGGACATTGCTTACAACTGAAATGTATGCGCTTCCTTTGTTATCCCTCCCAGCTGCGTAGATTGTAGCAAGTTCAGTGCAGAGCAAGTCTGGGAAATATTCTTGGGATCTGAACACATTAGTCAAGCCCAAGATCCAACTTGTGAAGGAATCATACTACTGCTGCTATGACAATGGTGCCAAATAAGCATATATTCTCAAAAGGAAGCGCTCCCAAGTTTTACTGCAAACATTCAGACTAGCCATTTGGAAAGAACATGTTGGAGTCTGAATTGCACTGCTCAGCAGCAAATGAAGGAAATGGTGCTGGATCCTAGAAGCAATTCAGAGACTGAAAATCTACAGGCTTAGCGTGAATGCTTTAATCCCTAGTAGAAATTACTTCAATTTGTACTTCTAGGATTTCAGGATCAAGCAACCTTGAATTCAAAGCACCTCAAGTATATAAAAACCCCACATCCTTGCCAATCAAATCTTGGGTTTTTCACACAGTTCTAGCTTTTTTGCCTGCTCAGTTGGCTTTCACCTGATTCATCATGCATTTCTGCTCTCCACCTCACTCAAGTGTTTCTCAGGGTTTGGGGGGTTTTTTGTTCTTTTTTAAGCAGATCCCAGGTCTATGACTCTTCTCTGAGAAATGATCTATTTGAATCTCCTAATCAGGATTGCTTATTTCCTTTTCAAGTTCTTTGTGGCAGTGGTAAAGGGGACAATATGCCTTGTCTTCTACTTTTGCAGATGTTTCTCTTGGCCTCTGGGGTTTTAGTCCTTATTTCTCTCACTAACCAAAATTCCCAATAAGCCCTTTATTTTTGTCCCAAAAACATTGTTTTTCATCAGAGTTTTTCAGTCTTTCATCAGTAGTAAATCATCCCAGCCATTGGTTTAATTTAACAGTTGTACTAACAGTCAGCAAAAGGCAGGGAAACCCTTTCTTCTGCCACCTGGCTGTTACTGCAGAGACAGGGAAAAAGAAAAAAAAACCAAACCACCACAAAACAGAACGAGTAATATACTTTAAACCTAAAGCTAAAACAAGAAGCCAATATTTTTCAGTTTACAGGTAACTGAGCAGGACTCAGAGTATATTTTTCACATTGTTATAGCAAATGTCCGTCTGTGTAGCAGTGCTGATTAAAACCTGTGATTGTTAACATCTCATTCATTTCAAGTCATGTTTCCCTTGCCGATTCTCAGCAAGAATAGTGTGGTGGCTGTGTCCACTCTCTCAGTGAAACAATTGGTGGAAATCTGGCTGCTGCAAGACAACTTGTTTCACCTTCTCAGCCATCCAGCAAAACTCCTTAATATTTGTTCAGCATCAATCATCAAACTACCCATTTCTGACACCATTCCTCTTTCTTCTCTCTTTTCTTCTCTTGGGGGAGCCAGTAGAGAAATGGGAGAAACAGAGGTATGTGAGAGAAGCCTTCAGTGAATATACTGCTGGAAGCCACATTGATGAACAACACAGAAGCAGATCCTGGGCCACATTCAGATCTCATCTGTGTTTTACCTGGACCTTTTCACTTAAGGTAATGTGGGGTTTTCTCTGATCACCAGAGCACTATCACTCATATCTGTCTGCATCATTCTTCCCAATATTACTCTCCTAATGCATGAACATGCTGTAGGCTTGGCATGTCACAAGTGAAAAAGACAAGTCTTTGCCCCAAACATTTTGCAACCTGGAGGCTCTACAGCAGAGTCATTTAGGACTACATGTATGCAAAGGCCAGTATTGTCCTTTTCACATAGTGCTCAGTCAAAGGGCTTTTCTGGGAAATAAGGGCTTTGTACTTGGGAGAAAGGGTGAAGGAAATATGGGCTTGCAGGTCTTGAAGGAAGCTCCTGACTCACTGACCTTGGCTCACTGCATCCAAACAAGACAAGGTTTGCCCTGAAAGGCCCTCAAAACATCCATTCCCTATACCAGCAACAAAATACCACAACACATAGCAGCAAAATTCCAAGCTACCAAGAGAACCAAAAGCCATGTTGTGCCTAAGGAAAAAAAGAATGAAAGGTATCAGAGACACCACAAAGTCTTGGTAGTAGTGAGCACTTAACAAAACACCCAGTTGTTTTTAGGTTGTGGGCTACAATCACCTTCTCCAGAGATAGGTGGTAAATGGGAGAATAAGTGCCTTTCAACTGGATTTAGGAAATAAAAAATTTCTCTTTGATGAGTCCAGCAATGCACTTTCCTGGGAGAGGGTGATGCCATAGAAGCAGCACCACAACTCAGAATCAAAAGGAGAAATATCATCTTTTCTTTGTCTCAACTTCATAGTGTTGTTTACTTTTGATTTTATTTCATAGAATTACTTCATTCAAATTGTATGGAGGGATGTAATTTCAGTTACTCAGTAATTTTAGCACGTGTTAAGAATTTAAAGAAAACTCCAAACACACAGATAAATAAATATTACTGCTTAGAATATCAGTCTGATTTCATGGTCATGAAATAAAATGTACTTTAAATGCTCTTTTTTTTTTTATAAAATAGCTCTTTGTATATGTATGAAGGGACACCTTTCTGCTCTCTGTGTTCACCACTAAAAATGGCAGCCACTGCTAGGATTGCAAACCTTCCACAGATTGCAGAAGAAGAGAGATTTAAGCTGCTTATTCCAAGTGAGTTATTTCCAAACCCACCCACACAGAAAACTTGTGTATTTGCATGACTTCTCTCTACATATGCTTAAAATAGTACAAAATTGGCCACTGTTCAGATGAGCCAAAATAAATGATAGATTCAGCAATAAAATTATATTAATATGTCTAAATAGTGATTTTCCCCAAGCTCTGAAACCCATGAGATCAGGCCAGCAGACCACGACCCATCTCTCTGCTGCATGATATGCTCAGATGAAACTCTTCACTGCAATGCTTGAGAGGTTCTTGATCCCCAAGGAGAACAATAGATGGGCAGGAAACTGTGTGCTAAATTCAGAAACTATTTCAGATGTAGTGTACTATGCCTGAAAAGAAAGAAAACCTATTACTCACAGCTGTATTGCAACAAATTCAGAGATGAAGGCATTGAGGCCCCTTTTGTATTTACTTTGGCCTCCATACAAATTGCTGACGTCATTTATTCTTCACCACTCATCTACTGCTTTTCTGAGTTTAAAGCTGTATTTCAAAGATGGAAGAAGGTCTGGTCTATCAGTGGGAGGCAATTCCCCTGGGAACTCCTGCGCCTTTCCTATTGTTGAATACTGGAATTAGATCCAGTAGCCCTGGATGCCTGTAAAATGTTCACTCTGTGAATTCAGGGCACTAAAAATTCAAGTAAGTAAATAAACTCCAAAGCAGAAAAATAACTGCACAATAGCTTCGGAGATATTTGTGCTCTTTGTATTGCCTCATAGAATTGCAACTCACAGAGTGACTGAGGTTGGAAGGGACCCCAGTGGTCCTCTGGTCTAAACAATCTGCTCTAGCAGAGACATCTAGAGCTGGTTGCCTAGATGGCTTTTAAATATCTCCAAGGTCACAGACTCCACAATATCCCCTGGGCATTCTGAGCCAGTGCTCAGTCACACTCAAAGTGAAAAAATGTTTCATGTTGTTCACACAGACCCAACTGTGTTTGAGTTTGTGCTCACAGCATACTAGGTCTTCTTAAATTGGTGCTCTTGGGATTTCATGGATAGTATTCTGGGTGACCTAAACCATAAGCTGACTTTTATAAATACAGAATCACATAATTTGTTGAGTTGGAAGGGACCCAGAAGAATCATCAACTCCAGCTCCTGGCCCTGCACAGGACAATTCCCAAGAGTCAGACCATGTACTTGAGAGCATTGTCCAAACACTTTTTGAACTCTGCCAGGCTTGGTACTGTGACCACTTCCCTGGGGAACCTGTGCCAGTGCCCAACCACCCTCTACATGAAGGACCTTTTCCTAATAACCAACTTAAAGCTCTGCTGATGCAACTTCAGACCATTCCTTTGGATCCTGTCACTGATCACCACAGAGAAGAGATCAGTGCCTGCCCCTCCTCTGCCCCACATGAGGAAGTTGTAACTGCAGTGAGGTCTCCCCTCAGTCTCCTCTTCTCGAGGCTGAACACACCAAGTGCCCTCAGCTGCTCCTCATATGGCTTCCCCTCAAGGCACTTCACCATCTTCATTGCCCTCCTTTGGATGCTATCAAAGAGCTTAATATCTTTGTTATATCGTGTTGCCCAAAACTGCCCACAGTATCCAAGGTGGGGCCGCCCCAGTGCAGAGCAGAGCAGGACAATCCCCTCCCTCGCCTGGCTGGTGATGCTGTGCCTGATGCCCCCCAGGACAGGGTTGGCCTTCCTGGTTGCCAGGGCACTGCTGATTCACATTCAAGTTGCCATCCACCAGCACCACCAGGGCCCTTTCCACAGCACTGCTTTCCAGCATCTCATAATGTACCATGCAGCAGTAGTGAGAAGTCAGGGAGGACAGCAGACACAAAGAGAAAAAACTCCTGAACTAATGTCCCTAACATTGATTTGTACAAATTATTTACAACTGTTATGCAACCACTTTACAGAAAAATCATGATTCAGATGGAAATGAGATAAGCCATGGGATAACATATACCAAGTCAGCTGTGATTATGAATTGAAGATCACTAAAGGTCTTGGTTTAGGTTGTTAAATTGCTATTTAGTTAAGACTTCAGCATAATGGTAACTCTGTACGCTTCACCAGCTTAGGTGTTTACTGGATCCTTTTTAGTGGTGTGCAATATCACCCTTACATAGGTGAAATTGCCCTTTCTGTGGAGAACCAGGACAAAGCTCACTCAGCAGAACTGGGCAGTGGTTGTGCTGTATTCCACCCTGTCATCAGATTAACTAAGACCAGGATTGCATGGAATTACACATATCCAAACCTAAAGGATGGTGGAAACGGGTCACCAGTATATACAAATGTAGGTTCCAGTCACACTGTAACAGCAGAAGAAATGCAGCTCATGGATTGTGTTTTGTAATTCCAAAACATACATGTAAAAAGCTTTCCCCTTTTCCCTTTTGGCCAGACAAATTTTCTGAGGTGTCACTTTTTGCAAGGTCTCTTTTTCATTGAAATGTACCCTTTTTCTAAGAGGTGTGTGGTATATGTTTTCAGTAATTACAGAAGATGTTGTCCTTTTCATTTATGCCTGTGCAATCCAGTTTGACATCATGTCATAAAAGTTTATGTGTTGTGTTCTCTGAGCTCCTTACTAATATCCCTGGCATTCTCCCTGACTATCCAAAATCAATACCATTGCTCCTCTCTCAATAAAAAATGGAGCATTGAACAGGGTCCAAATGTGCACACTGACAATTTGCAGCAATTAGATGCTGTGCTAACAAATTACTTTCCCATGGGGAAAGAAGGACTAGAAGAATTACCAATGTCTTTCTCAGGAGAGCCTGCAAATAACTGGGACCTTTAAGAATTGGATTCAGTTTCTGTCCCTGTTTCTCCCATTGGATAGTCACAGAAATAGTGACATCAAGACAGAGAAGCATTCATATTAGGAACCATGGCAATCAATTTTTACTTGCAGATGGTGAATTGCAATCAATGTTAATTAACCAGATTCCTCTTCAGAGCAGGCTACACTGAGAGACCAGCCATGTACATTTTTGACCAAGACAACTGATTTTGCAGGCCTTCAGAAAGGGATAGTGATGGCTTTTTGAGACACAACAGAATACAAGATTGGGGAAAACAAATAAAGAACAGACATTAAATCCTTTAAGAAAATATGCCTTATATGCCTTTGGAGATAGAGGAAACAGAAGCAACCCACAGAATCACAGAATATAATCAGTTGGATGGGACACCCAAGGATCATCTCATCCAAATCTGAAGTAAATGGCCCATATGGGGATCAAACCTGTGACCTTGGCATTTGTGGAGATGGCAGTAGGATAGTTCAAGGCTAACCCTGGGGTTCCTAATGAAAATTCAATCCTAGTTGTGGAGAGTAAAAGTGTTTCTTCTTCTCTTTTTTCTTTTCTTTTTGGTTTTTTTTTTTTTTTTTTGCCCATTTCTTTTTTTTTTTTTTTTTTTTTACTTTCTCCAATGAACACCACAAAATAGATTTTTGTACTCAGGTCAAGTTCAGGAGAAAAAGTGCTGAATCAGAAGTGTCACCCACGATGTTACAGCCTTCACAGATTTGTCTTAATGCATTTGATGCCATTCATAAAGGCTTATTTCTTTTACGGTTCAATTAGGAGAGAGTTTTAAACTCCTATACTTGAGGAAAAAGAATTTCATTTAATTCTCATTGCTGCAGAAATTCCATGCATTTTCCAAAAACATGGAAACCTGATTATTAGTGTAAGCATATTTCTTTTTTTATTTTTATTGAAGGGTGGTAGGAGAACGGCTGCATCCTGGTTTTTACTCAGGTTTGGCAACAGTGAATTCCTGGAAAGACAGCCAAAGCCTGAACATACAGACTCAGTTGTCTCTTTTTCCAAAAATGCTTACTGCCAGATGGGTGGACATGGTCAGAGAAAGCTGATACTGCTTCTTCATGGTCTATGTCTGTTCTTCAGAAAACCAAAGGAGTTAATTTTCTCATTCTGTCAGACTACTACCTCTTCCTTACACAAGATTCTTTAAAAATTCACAGTGCAAGAGAAGGAAAATATTCTGCAATGTAGGATTTATATACTTGTCTATATGCAAATCTTGCTGTATTGAGCTGTGAATTTGGTGAATAAAGCTGCCTTTTTGGGTGTCTTTGACTGGAATGAAAATTTAGGCTTTCAGTGAAGTCTGAGTGGCACAAGAACAAACTCCAGATAGCACCAGAAAATATTATTATTCCTCCGGTTCAGCAGGGGTCTTGATTGTAAACTGACTGTGACAGGGACCTTTTCTGTTCTGCATTTATACTCCAGAAGCCAGCAGGACACAATTTCCAATTCTTCTAAATGCAGCAGTGATAAATTAACATTACTACAAAACTGGTATGAATGACTTGGTCTAAGAAAGAGCAAAAACATGAATGCAATGTGCTGTGCAACATGAGTAGTAGCAGGCCTGATTTTCTTGGCCACAGTTACCACAGGCAAGTCATGCAATGACTGTTGCTCAGTTCCTTCTGTGTGTAGCTGGTATAACAATAGTTGCTTCCCTCTGTCCTCTCTTTTGTCAATTAAGATGTAGTTTTGCAGAAAAGGATACTTTCTTTTGTGGATTAGCATAGTATCTACAACAAGCAGGACTGAGAAGGTACAGAGAAGGTGTCTTGACTCGACAGAGGTGTGCTTGGATTGCTTAGATAGAAGGTGATATTAGGGAAAAATATCACCTAGTGGAAAATTAAAATAAATAAAAAAATGTGTTGACTGGTCTAGGAAATGTTATAAAACACAGAATTTCTTTCTCATGCTTCAGACATTTTGGGGTAATTTTTTTCTGCTAAGAAATCTAAGGAATATGGAAAGCATATGCCAGGAGTGTAATTGAGCCCAGTTTTATTACAGACTCGGCCTACCACTATTAGGAGAAAAAAGGAGTCTCTGTCTAATGCTACTAACACAGGAGGCAACAGTATGTTTTATGCAGTATGGCCACTCAAACTCGCAATAGAATGATCCTGTGCAGAATTCAGTGCTACAGGAACAACAGTATCACAGAATATTCTGAGTTGGAAGGGACCCACAAGGAGTCTAGCTCTTAAGTGAATGGCTCAGGTGGGGAAACCAGCAACCTTGGTGTTAATAACATCATGCTCTAACCAACTGAGCTAATCTCAGGGTTGTAAATGCAGACTGACTTCTGGTGCAGAGAGCTGGAAGCCATTCCTACTTCAAAAGAAGGGGATAAAAAAACCCACTTGACCTAATTTTTCCAAGAACATATTTGCTGACAATAACCATCAAATTCACCACTTCAGGCATTCCTACTATAGTCTGTATAGAGAGAGCAAGCCTCCTTTTCCCTTTCTCTACTTAAAATGAGCTGTTTTCTAGCTTTCCATAAAGCAGACACTTCAGTCCTGAGAATGTGAATCATAAACTGTGGTAAAATACATGTAACCAAGAAGCATATACAAATCTTCTACTATGGAAGAAAGAAACAAAACTGACCTGCAGACAGGATAATTTAATTTACCATACCCAACAAAAAGTTTTCACATAATATAATAGTGTAAAAGTCCTGGGTGTCTTCAACACTCATTCAATCCTGAACTGTAATTATCTGGCTTTTCACAGGCATTAGTAAGTTCATTACTCACAGATGCAACAACGATACTTCAACAAGAAGCTTTGCTGCTTTTGTACCTTAACTGCTTCTTTGGGGGAATTTTAGGGAACACTGAACAGCTGAACCATACTCTTGAAACTTCTCAGACAGAAGTATATCAGCCAGTGAATACCATAGCAGTGGATAATAAATCAGCATTACCATAAAAACTTATCTAGGTCACAAGCTGTTTGTCAAATGCCACATCAGCTGAAAGGGAACTTGCAGCAATCATTTAGGTTAGTGAAAGAAGTGAATGCCCTACTGTAGGCAAAAGGTCTTGTGCCTAATGTAAAGAAATAATATCATGGGGTTTACGATGGCTGAACAAAAATCTACTGACAATAATATTTGAAAAGGGGTCTGGTTTGCTGCAGAGTGAATGCTGAAGTGAAGTTCAACTGTAAAGTTTGAATTCTGATTTATATCTGAGCAAACTTAAACCAGCTTCTATGTCTAAGAGGAGATTTAAGAACAGACCTTCAGATCTTTTAGTTAGAATTTGCTTAGAGATTTTGAATAAATTTGAAAACAGCAGTAGTCAGAGCTTCCCAAACTACAGCAGTTCTGGATCAACAGTGATTTTGAATGGAGGCAGTTTCAGATGACATGAGCCATCCAACATTATTGTTTCCAGGAGTCAGATGAGCAGAAAAGTGGATGAAAAGCACCATGAAATTTTCTTCAGTGCAACTGGTATTTGTCCCATGCAGTTTCACCAAGGTCTATCATAAAAGGAAAAAACTGATACTTTCACTGCATATTTTTCATCTTTGCCAAAAAAAAAAAAAAAAATAAAAAAATTAATGCCTAACCAATATCTGGCAGTAACTGTCATTGATTAGTCAGATTGTTACAACTTGCCAAATGGTTACACACTAATAACCATCTTGCATTGAATTCATTTCATGTGTCTCTTTATGACACAGAAGTTTAATATCTACATACTGAAAGATCTGAAGTTTTGAGTCAGAGAATGCTATATGTACTCTATCAGTTATTTCAGACTTGCGAGCATTGTTAATTTCCAGAATTCCACTGAATCCTCACAGACACTCAGCAGTGCAGGAGTTGAAAACATATCTCATTTATGCTGTCAACCCAACCCAAGGGAATTTTCATTGGTGGAACATTTTGCTGAACTGAACTCAGGAAACTGCACACACACCCACACACACCCCATTATTGCTAGCACAGCTGAAGCCTATACTCAAATATTAGCAAAGGATTAAAAAACTGCAATAAAACTTACATTCAGAGCAGCCTGGAACATACCAAGTATTTAAAAGACACATGCAAAAAATTCATATTTATGATTCATCAAATACAGAGCATTCAACTCAATTCAGATTGGGGTCTTACAGTGGAAAGCCTTCTATACTTCATAGGTATCACGTTACAGCATCCCCAGTGATTCAGTCTATACTGAAGACTGCCTTGCTCAAGCAACTGATGTATTTCCTGGTCCCTTGAGTGATTCCTTATGAAATTTGTGTAAAGGGATTGTTTTATCCAACACTTAAATACAGTGTGGCCTTTTGTATAAACTGGCAACTATTTAATGGCACACAGCAATGTTGTAGTAGAAGTTTAAAGTGGAAAGCGAAGGCCATGAGAAGGCAACACTGCTTTAACAGCAAGTGGCTTACTTTTGTGCTTGCTCTAAAAAGTGTTCATTCTAAAAGGAGTTAAACTAAACATCTTGATGGGTAAGACACCACGGCATGACTTTGCTGATTTAATTAATGCTAAAACGTGGAGGATTACTGAGAACTGTCCATATACATTCAGCTCTATAATTTGTTTTTCTAATTTCAGGGAATAAAACATTTCTGGAGCTTAACACCCGGAAGATGCACCATGCTAAAAAGCAGATTAAACATGGCTCTGGATGAAACTTGTGTTACTTAGCAAAACACTCAGGCTTGTTTTTTAAGAAGATGCCAACAGGTAGACTAAAGATCTTGTTTTTTCATAAAAAGTAGTCTGTCATATTAACTTCCATCATGGTGCTAGTTTTCTAATGTCTTCACCAACAAAAATTATGTTGGCACAAATGTCTGGTATGTTTGCCATTGGATGAGCTCATTACCATATATTTGTCCAAGCAGAATTCCAGTAATACTGTCAAAAACATAAAACTGCAAGTGAGTTTTACCTTGCTGACATAATATTTGGTGTTAACTGCAGGTTCTGTGGATGGAAAGACTTATTTAAATGTAAAAATCACAATCATTTTGGATTGTGTGGCAATTCTTTTTAGGGCTCATGAGACAGCCAGACTTACTCACAAGCTAGTTTTCTTTCAGCAAACTCACTTAATGTTGCCTGGAAAAGAATGGCAGGTCAGTGCCAGACGTCTCCTCTTGACTTTCTTTCCTAGTTAGTTCTTCACACGTCTTGGTCATTGAACAGTACTGATGGCCAGGGAAGCAAGGGACCTGGGCCCTGTTATCAACCACTTAACTTTCTGAAAATTCAGAAAAGTCAGAAGATATATATTAAATTGCTGAAGAGAATTGGACATTTTCATAAGGCAATCTTTTCACTGTCTACAGCAGAGTCAACCTGTAGTGAGAAAGTCCCCGAATTAGGTGCCTCTATACAGGTGTCTGAAATTGAGTGTGGTGAATAAAGATCAGAAAGTGGTCTGGTTTACAGAAACTCAGAAGTCAGCTTTTTATCATTCATGTGAAAAATAGTGGTAATATTACCAATCACTGTAAAGCTATCAGTTCCCAACATAAAAGACAGCTCATTAAGATATCTCTTTATTATCTTGTTGCTACTGTATTATGTATTATGTAAAAAGCAGCCAAAGCAGACAGGAAAATATATTCAGACATAGTTTCACCCAGAACACTTAAAATGATGACAGTATTGTCTGCAGTCATGGATGGAAGCAATGAGGGAGATGTGAAAGAAAAAATTTTTCTGACCCCAACATGCCTTTCCAACAGTTGTCTGGAAGAAAACATACAATAAGATGAAGAGTCTGTAAAAATATTGGATGCAGATTTGAGGGGTGGAGTAATGGAAATGGAGCTTTTCTGGAACGAGCAAAAGATCTTTCTCAAGCAAGAAGAGTGAGAGGACCCTGGCAGCGACACAGGGTTTGTAGGGAGATGACAAAAACGAGCAAAGAGACAAACTAAAATGGACAGTGCAGAAAAATTATCTGCAGAAAGAAGTGAAAAGCAAAATATAGTCAAGCAAAGTAACCCCATAAAATTCTCTAACATGAGCATTCTGAGGCTGAAATTTATTTTCTTTTTATTTTACAAGGTGTAAACTGCTCTTTCAGTTAGAAAACACATTAAATAATTTCTCTCCAAAAACACTATTTTCCTTATTAAAATTGCAGTGGACTTCACAGTCTCGAGCAGTTATTGGTCTTGGTGCTCTTACTCTCAAATAAGAGCTAAATTCTGTGACCTGTTGATCACAAAGCAGATCGTGACATACACATACAATCATGTTAGCTGATTGCACTGCTCACTGTATCGAAAAATTAAAATGCAGCTGTTGAGAAATTGATATAAACTACAGTAGACTGGAGTTAAATATTTACATTAGTAAAAACTGGCCTAGGTCTTGAGTTCCTAGAAGATCAGAGTTAACTTTCAGCTTGTGACTCAATTGTAAAACAATGTCATGTTCTCTTCTCAAGCCAGCAGACAGGCCAAAACAACACCCCTGGCAAGACACGATCCTTTAAATGGGAGATTTTCTTCACTGAATCTGAAGACTAAAGTTTTCAGATGGTTCTGTGTAAGTCTTTACTATTTACTGTTTCACCAATGAACAAACTAGGTGAGAAAGAATAGAGACAACCTGTCTGTCCTGCATACTGGACAAAGCATATCTGCTACATGTTGTAAATTGCACCCTGATTCAGTATCTCATTTTGCTTTAATTTTTGGCTCGTTTTTGGGAAAGGACTACTGCTGTCTGAGGTTTTCCCCTGCCAAATAATCTAAACCAAAGTGGCAAAGCAAATAAGAATTTCTGTTCTCCATTCCAATAATAAACTGATTTAATGACATTGCTGCATTTTTTGTACTCTGAAGCAATCCTATCGTTGTGAAATTAAAGTATTATTTGAATCAGAATATTAAAGGCAGAAAGGTACATAGCAAATATTGATACAAAAACCTCTCTTATTTCCACCTTCATAGATGATCTAGGAAAAAATATCCAAACTGTCCTATTAGTACAAAAGAGAAGACATTAAACTTTGCTGAAAGCAGCACAGAAATTCAAAGCTTAAGTATTCTTTATGTTTGAGCAGGTCTAGGACGAACCTAGAAGGCCGAAGGCCAAAGGCCTAGAAGGCTAAAGGCCAAACTTCTCACCTGTTAGACTGCAAATATCACAAAAGAGACTCAATTTGGAAACTTGTTGAGCCAACAGAACTCAAGAAAGTAACTCTACATCAGTAAGGAACAAGTTCAGCACAAGGCTCCTTTTGCCTTAATTAATTAATGGCTAGTTTTGAAAGAACAGAGATGCAAGTGCTACCATTTGTGCTCAGTGATCATCAGTTCATTTCATTCTGATGCATCCTCTAAATTTTCTTTTATTTTTTGAGTCAAAGAAAAAGATAAACCAGGAATTATTTTCAAAACAGGGTTTGGTTTTTTTCAGGATGAAGTCTACTTCCAGATAAAGAGATTGTTAATTTTAAATGAAATTCATAGACATTTGGGATCCATGTGTTTGATTATTTTAGAGGTGAAACATACAGCAGAAAACAGAGAAAAGATAAAGTTTTAGGTTTTGAAAATCACAGACAACACCAGCTTCTTTTATTTGTTATTTGTTCTTAAAAACTGATTGCATTCAAAAGGTTTCTCCAGGCACACTTTTTGGGAAACACTTATGATGGTTTTGCCATTGAAGACCTCACTCCCAGAAATCTGTTTGCAATGAGTAATAAAAACAATGAAACAAATAAAAACATTAATAAAAACAATAAAAACAATAAAAATAAAAACAATAAAATTCTCCAGAGAACTGGAGCCTGTGCTCAGCTCTCAGTGTATGCAAACACTGGAAATAAATGTAGTGCTGCAATATCCTGTAGTTCTGCCTGCAAAAAACTCAACAAGATAGTATTTTTTCTCCATGCAGAACCA
>JAWWEU010000091.1:40446746-40458982 GCA_035583155.1 Acropternis orthonyx
CTGCTTGAGCAGGGAGGTTGGATGACCCAGTGTGGTTCCTTCCAACCTTACATATTCTGTGATTCTGTAATGTCAGATGACAATTTCCTCCAGCTATGCAAATTGTAAAATATTACTGAATCCAGCCTTGATGAAACACAGCTTTCTTCAAATGTTTCAGATTTATCCAAAGACCAAAACTGCACAAAATTCAAAGATAAAGGCAAACCCCAACTGGCTAACTTGAAAGACTGAAAGGAAAATCCTGTGGTGCTTCTTCCTAATCTGAGTGTTTTATGCTGATGACAGTGTCATCCACAGGCTACTAGCACCTGAATTAACTGACAATATCTTTCAATTTCTATATTATATAGTACAGACATAATCCATGTTGGGAAGGAAAGCTCTGGTGTTGCTTTTCAGTCGGTATTCCAACTCACTGGCAATGAAGCATCACTAGTGATATCAGAGGTTGTATGATGACTGAGGCAAGTGGATCTTTTGCTCTCAGTCCATGGGGAATTATTCTGCAGCTGAAAGGAAGATTCACACTTTTTTGGCAAGAGATTTATTACATCTGTTCTCAAGAAATATAGTACTTAAACAGGTACCTAACTTTATTCACCCAAAGAAAGGAAACATCCTCTACCAGTGTCATCTCCTTGTTTTGTGAAATTGAAAATATACAATATCAATATATACAAAAACATGTGCACCATGAATTTTGACTTCCTTATGATGATACAAGTAATAATTCAGTAGTTAAAATCATGAATGCATCCTCATTCTTTTATATTTACAAGTAAACAATGAGAAGTAGAGTAACAACAAGAAGTTAAGTGTAATGAAATAAAAATGAAGAATTTTGAAAAGTCAGATGTGTTACTGATATGCCTAAATATTGACTTTAGCCCCTATGAATAGATTGATAGGGTTTAATGTCAGAATGGACTCATCATAACAAAAGACAACAAACTTCCCTTAAGAAATGCCTGGTTCTGTGCAGTGCATCCTCTTGAACTAGAGTGTACTTTTTAGAAAAGAGAATTAAAAGAAAAAGAATAAATTTTCACCCAAATAATTTCTCCCAGGTATCAATCATGACCCCCATTGTTTCAGTGACTATTAATTTGAAAAACTGCCTATGTTTTAGCCACAAATTATCTTAACTTCAGTTTCCAATCTCTTAGTCTTGTTAGGAGTTTGGTGAATAGAAAAATGGTCCTATGGAGTAATTTGCATGTCAGTCCATATTTATGTGCCATATAAAACCAAAACCAGTTTTTCAAATCAAAGAAGTATTACCTAATTTAACATTACTTAGCAAATTCTTAGCAAGGTTCTTCAGTTTGTAGAATATTTGGTGCCTACTATAGGCGAGTGGATGAAAGGAGAAGACACCCCCACATCAGTCATAACAAATCCACACCTGTGAGTGATCTCAGTGGTTCTCAATTTCCCCAGTGCCTGATGGTCATACACCTGAACAAACAGTTCTGCAGCAGTAAGCAGCTTAATTTGTACAAATCCTTTTCAAGGAATTAAGCCCATCACAACAACAATTACAAATACACACAAGTCTTCCTACTACTTGAACTCAGCAATCATGCTTCCATCCACTGATGTGCTGTCAATGGTGAACTGACAGATGCAAGACTTTAGGCAAGAATGCCATACCCACACAAACAGGAAAACTATGTCTTGTTGCATGAAAATGATTGCATTAATTTACAGACAGGCAAGGTCATCACTTTTTCAAAACTTCTTTTGTATGACCTAGTATTCCCAGACAGACAGATCGAGGTCTGAAGGAGATTATGTTCCTCCTGCCCATATTGCAGTTAATCAATCATCAGAGGTGTACTATCATCAGGAAGGACCTGCACTCACCAGATGCTTTGATGCACCTAGTTTCTTCTGCCACAAAAACCAGCTGTCATCACTGTAAGACAGTTCTGGTGTGCTAGCATCATTGCCAAGTGGGGTTTCAGGCTAGCCTCCCTCCCAGAGTGACCTTTTGGTTTAGCAAAAGGCATCCTGTACCCATGAGTGTTGACAAGAGAGCACATGTGGCTCACATAATGAAGGCATGACACTAGCAGAAAGTTTGGGATGACCACAGGTTACTCAATTAGTGGCACCACCAAGTCTTTTCTTGGCACAGAACTCGGCAGGATACTGTGGAGTCAGGAGGCTGCAGGGGCCAGCATCTGCTGCCAGAACAACAATAGAGATATTGGGTACCCATAACTTCAGAAACACCGTGTGATGCCACAGCACCACACATGTGCTTAGAGCTGCTGAACTTGCTTGAAGATCCAGTCTTTGCTGAGTTTTCCACAAACATTTTTGTTTTAAATCAAGGGAGTGACTTCTCTGAGGTTACTAGCTTAGCCTACTCAGTATTTTAAAACATATATTTGTAATGAATTTTCCATCAAAGCTGTCACTTGCTATTTGCCTTAAAAAGATAAATACAGGAAGAGTGTTACTATAGGAAAGCCCTAACTGGTTTCCCATTTCAAGGTAGGCACTGTCTATGCTATAATACTTAAACCCAGCATGATCTCTCATGAAACAGGAATGCTTAACAAGACAAAGAGCAATTTCTCATTTCACTAGTGGGGTTCACCAAGGCTCAGTACTGGGGCCAGTCCTGTTTAATATCTTTACTGATGATCTGAAGTAGGGAATCAAGTGCATCTTCAGTAAGTTCGCACATAGCACTATGTTGGGTGGGAGAGTTGCTGTACTGAAGGGCAGGAAGGCTCTGTAAAGGGACCTGGACCTGTTGGATGGATGGGCTGAGGCCAGTGGCATGAGGTTCAATAAGGCAAAGCACCAGGTCCTGCACTTGGGTCACAACAACCCCAGCAGAGCTACAGGCTGGGGGAAGAGTGGCTGGAAAGATGTCCAGAGGAAAAGCACCTCAGGGTGCTGCTTGACAGCAGCTGAACCTGAGCCAGCTGTATTCCCAGGTGCCCAAGAAGGCCAATGGCAACCTGGCTTGTATCAGAAATACTGTAGCCAGCAGGACCAGGGCAATGATTGTCCACCTGTCCTTGGAAATGGTGAGACCACATATCGAATCCTGTGTTTTGAGACCCTCATGACAAGAAGGACATTGAGATATCTTTATACTATAAAGTATAAAATTATAGCTATTCTGTGACTGTGTAAAGGTAAACAAAAGTAAAAGAAACGGTCACTTATGATTGAAAGAATTGTTGTTACAGTTAAACTGACTAAACCACAGCTCCAGGCAGGCCAAGAAGATCCCCCATAAAGCCTCGCAAGCTTGCCTCAGTCCTGAGACCTTGCAAAGTTTCTGTAAAGTCTAAGGGTTTACTGGGCTGTACATGACTACTGAAAGTTTCTTGTGAAAAAGAGAGGAAAAGGTATCATTCCAACAAAATGTTCCCTGTTACTGCAAAGGGAAAAGTGAACACGTGAGTGCATTATCAGGAAAATAAAACCTGAACTGACACTGACCTGACTGGTTGCCATTCATGCTCTCCATGAAGTGACCAAGCTTGTTTATAACAAACAATCCCCCCTTCCACCCAAAGACATATCCACACTCCACACTTCAGTTTTTAGTGCTGTATTTCCCGTGGCAGGAACAAAAGCAGAATTTCCTATAAACACTTTTCTGAAACAGTGTCATAGTGCAAGGGCATTCAGTTTCTACTCTACTAACATGTTATAAAATAGATACTTCTCAATGTGTTGCATATCAACCTGAAAGTTATGAAAATACTTAACAGCTTTATATGAGCCTCTTTTTGCTTGGAGGAACGAGTGTCCTTACAGTAGCCCTTGTTATCCCCAAAATATTTTGTTCTACTCCATGCTTTGTAATGACACTTGTCTCTTTCAGGTTTGAACTGACATGTCATTTGGCTTTAGCAGAATGCAATACCACATACCACCATGTGTACAACTTCACAGATCACTGGCTGTAAGTGTAGATACCTTTCTGGAAGATTTATATTGAGGAGATTAGGGCTTGTTTGGCTTAGGAAGTCTTTCCTGACTAAGAAGTATCTTTCTCAAAGATAGTTGAATGGTTTTGGGGTTTTTTAACTTCTGCATTCCAGAGAAAGATTGCATGCTCTCTCTTTGGTATGAAGAGAAATAACGAGATGTTACAGGCCTGCACATCAGAGAGGTCCTGGGTGGGAGGCCAGACAAGATACAAGCCTTGAGGGGAACACAAGGCATGTCTTTTCTAATGCTGTGCTTTTTGCAGCACCCTCCCACTGCCTGGCATTTCAGAGGTACCTTGTGTTATCTTAGATACCTATTTGCATACACAGTCAGTTTTCTTTCAATTTTTTGGAAAGTACCATATGAAATTCTGTATAAATGGGCATGCAGTTATGTATACTTAAGTAGGCAAATATATATATATCTTGGATGGAGATCTTTGTGGATTTAAGCCCAAAATAAAAATTTTTAATCAAGTTAAAAAACCTCCAGAGTTGTAGATTATAATGAAAATAGTGCAATTGCACATCTAATACCAGCTCTGCAAGAGCTCTTCTGTAGACCAGAAGTAACATTTCATGAGCAAAACTACAATGTTACAGAAAGACTGCACCACACTCACTTGTGCTTTAATACCATTTTTGCAGTGGCAAAGAGTAAACAGCAGCACAAAATTTTTACTAGCAGTAGTGGTATCAATCACTCTTATAAAACCAATAGCATAAATCTCACTCTTAGCACCATAGCACATTAATTAATCAGGCCTGCCATTCTCACTTGCCCTTCATTAGGTTTCACTGACGATTACCCAGTGGAAAATTCAGCCCCTTAATGCAAACGATATCCTTTTAAACACTTTCTTTCCAGAGGCTGGTTTTTCGAGGTGGCAGAGGCATCTTCAGGGAAGGAGGCTGGAACTCTGTTCTTGGCTCCAGTCACCCTTATGAAATTTAACCCTTCATACAGATTAAAAACCAAGGAATTGCTTTTCTCATACAGAACAGGTCCTCCTTCAAGACCTCTTTTCTTATCCTCTCAGCTTCAGTCACAGGATTACTGCCAAATATTTATGCATACTTTGAACATGATGCAAGAGATGTATTAAGTGCTAAGTTATTATAATTTATTCAGCTAAAGGAACTATGTGAGGTAGCACAAAGCCTTCCCTAATTTTGAATTTTAGGCCAGTCACAACTTTACTTGTAAAAGACATCAGAATTTTATTTTCTTGTTGGTAGTGCCACCCAGGAATGAAGGAGAAAAACCATCTAAGAAATTAAACCCTTGTAAATAAACTATAATACACAGAAGGAGCAGAGTTTTCCTCTGGGTCATTATTAGTGAAACCCAGTGAGGGGATGATAAGGATACAAGACCTGATTAATTAAACATTTGCACTATTGTGCTTAATTACAGTTTTGTGAATCATCCCACGGACATCTGTTTACACAGGACCATGAGATCTGCCGCGCTGCACTTCAGCAGGACTTCAGGCAGAGCCCAGCATGGGACACCCAGCCGCCGGGGCCCTGCAGCTCCTTCCCCAGGCCAAACCATCCTTCTGCCTGCCCGGGCAGCACATCACAGCCTGCCAATCTGGCAGCATGTTCACGGCAGCTTCTTCCCAGAGGAAGTCTCCAAACTGGCTTGGTTTAGTGCTCTAAGCTGATTCACTTGTACCCATCAGTATGTAAATTTGCCACAACTAAGTTTTCACATTTGGTTGTCAGAGAGCATTGTGTCTTGCTCCCAGTGTGGGGGATATAGTCCTATTTATCTTACACTTCAGTCTAGGTTTCAAGTCATACACAGCTCACAGAAATTAATATGCCTGAACGTTTTCTTGAAACATTTTTTGAAATATCTGTGCCATGACATATTTGAAGTTTAAAGCCCTTTTTTTTCCCAGCTTTTAGTTGCTAATTAACTAATCTGGGATTTTGCAACATGCTGACAAAAAAACTTTGAGCTCCTGAAGCATAGTAAAAACCCTGGCATTGGCATTATCAGACAGATTCTGTAGAGTTACTAATAAAGACAATGTCATCCTGTTTAAAATGTAGTGCAGTAGAAACACTAAATTGTCATAATTCATACTTCCACAATAACTCTAGGTTGCAGCAGATTTTCACTCCAAATGGCCACTGTGTCCACTATATTTGGGGAATGTTCTTCTCAAAGTCAGCTGGGATTGACAGCACACCAAACAGCCCTGTCATGACAAAATGATCCGTCTTTCTGGGAAAACTGGGAACAGCTCTGCTGCCTCTTGGAGATGCTACACTCCTCTTGTCTGGGAAAAGTTCAATATTTTGTTTCAATCTTTGGCTCCCTCTTCCTGATGAAATTTGGGGTGGCTGAAAATATTCCATGTTACTGGAGATGCGGTTCTTTGTCAGAGCAACACCCAGACAGAAGAGACTGTGGAACTAACCTGTAGCAAGGAAATTCAGTTTTAGATATTTATATCTTTTTTTTTCTGGATTAGCAACACTCCAATCTCTTGCTTCCTTTTTTATTTGATAATTATTTTTGAGTGACTTTACAGCACTTGTAGTTCTCCTTTCCCTGCCCATGTAAGAATAGATATTAAATCAGACTATTTCTGAATAACCCAAAGTAGAATACATGAATAGCCTAGATAAATAGACTATTTCTTACATGATAGTTGAAAGGCACAAGAGGCTTTACCGCAACCAAGACCTAGATGCCCACAATTAGGAGGAATAAAAGATAAAAAAAGTTGTACAGTTGAACACTTCTGCTGTGTTTTCTGTTGTAAGAGGATTGGCTGTAAAATATTCTGTTAGCAAAATCCTGCCAGGCACTGGGGGTGTCAGCATCTTGTGTATGCTGTTCGGTTGTGTACAGTGCTACAGAAATCCAGCTGTCACAGGTCAAAGAGACATGCTGAGTTTGCTCAACACAACTGTAGAAATTCATTGCTGTTGCTTTTCCCTTGCAGTAAAATACTCTCTTTCATAGCATCACCTCATTCTTGCATTAAATGATAACATTTTTTTGAGATTAGAGTCTAGTTTCCCTCCAGTATATTTTCTGCAGCCAGCACTACGCATCCTGGCATCCTGCTGAAAAAAACAACCTTTGAATGCCCTTCAGGTCTGACCTACTAGTGGGACTAGTTCCTGTTTGGGCCCAATAGACAGGAAAAAGCACTTTCCAAAATTTCGAAGATGGGAACATGATGGACTGAGGACCTGGCAGTGAAAGGTGAAAACACACCTGGATCCTTGAGTCACATCTTCAAACAGACAATCACTAGATGTATGGCATCTTTTCTAGGAAACAGAGTGCCCATGAGAAATGTCTTCTCTTTTTTTTTCTACTCTTCACCAGGACAAGATGATTCCATAGAATATCCTGAGTTGGAAGTGATCCACAAGGATCATCAAGGCCAACTCCTGCCCCACCCACACAGGACAACCCCAAGAATCACCACATGTTCCTGAGAGAGGAGTCATTCAAACACTTCTTGAGCTCTGTCAGGCTTGTTAGGCTGTGACCACTTCCCTGGGGAGGCTGTGCTGGTGCCCAACCACTCTCTGGATGAAGAACCTTTCTCTAATGCCCAGCCTAAACCTTCCCTGACACAACTTCAGGCCATTTCCTTGGGTTCTGTCACTGGTCACCACAGAGAAGACATCAGTGCCTGCCTCTCCTCTGCCCCTCACAAGGAAGTTGTAACTGTAAGATTACGCCAACTTGCTTCTTTTGATCAGCTAGGTGAGTTATCCTGCCAAAAAAGGACAACTTAGTGCTAGGGGTCTCTTCCTCTAGACTGCATGATGCCCAGTAAAGAAATAAATCAGTTGTGAACACTGCTTCTTTGGTTTTTTTTAAACAACCTCTCCCAGGTTTTAGTAATTTGCTAGATTTCATCCTAATTACTCCTAATTATTCCGTGCATTAGCCTAGTGAACATCAGACATTCAAATAGAATATGTCTGAACATCTCCAGTGGGACAAGATGCAGTGTTGTTTCCAGTACAACAGGGGAGTTTGAGAGATACTAGTAGCACAGGCCACTTCTTAACACGTTAGAATAAAGAAATCAAACAAAAATGGAACTGGTGCCAATTTTTAAAGTAAATTTAATGGGCAAGTAAATGCACTTTGTTCCATTCAAAAATATCTATCCACTCATCATTTTCAGGCATTTTATCATAAAAGTCATATTACATATGGGTTTTCCACTCACACCTCCTGATGGTCCTCACAAGAATCTAACTAACTGAATTGAAGCTTTAAGAAAGACACAACAGGAATTATCATAATTCCATTCTTTATACAACTACATTTAAATAAAAAAGAATGCAGAATTCAGACGTTTTACAAATTTTGATATGGCTGTGTGAAGAACCTGGTTCTCTGAACCACTATTTAAAAAAAAAAAAAAAAAAGGAGACTATTTTCATAAAGAGATTGCCAGGCTAGGTTTCACTTCTCATTTAGCTGCTATGTTGAAATATTTATCTCTAAAGCAAACTACAATTGAATTTTGACTGAAAGCAACTAGGAACAAAACATCAATTTTTCTTAGACGTAGGTTGTCTCAAGCCTCAACCGCAAACTATGACTGAATTTTTTGCAATTTTTTAATGAGTGGAAAGAAATGAATTAGCAACACCAAAACTTTAGTGAAATTTGTTGTTTTGAAAGGGGGCTGACAACCTGGATCCCATAAGTCTGTTAAACTTTACTCTTGAATAGTATTTGGGGCCAGTCACTTAATTCCTCTGTCCTTCAGGTTACTCCTGCAAATAACAGATTTTAATATTCCACTGGCTAATATGCACTAGTAGGCTCTCTAGACTAAAAGAACCAGGTATTGCATGTTGTTATGATATCAAAAATACAGTAAACTTGTTCAATTTTCTTATAAGGTTGCTAATTTGCTATTTGATGCCTCTGGAAATACATGCCCAAGCATCATCACTATGAAGCTCCCCTCCCTCATATATATTGACATAATGTGGAGCAGTGCTAAGTACTGAAAGCAGTGTGATAATCAAATTCCTCACTCTTTCAAGGAGCTTGGACAAGAGAAACAAAGAGAAATCTCCACAGTTATGTTACCACTGCAACTTTGCTATTGAGATTGTTGGCCTTGCCAGAAACTGTGCTGAATGTTTTGCGAAAACAAACAGCAGGGAACCCTGAACAGCTTATAGGCAACACAGGGAGTAACTAGGGCACTTAAAACCTTGCACTGGCCAGCGCTGACTGGATGATGTGACAGCAGAAATCAATTGAAAACTCTTATAAGTGTATCAGATACGACAGAAGGAGAGCAGGTAAAAAAGATTGTAAATGACATGGCACTGCTGCCTGAATACGTGACGGGAATGCAAGAAATAACAAGTGGTTCACAGCAGTGTCAGTCCATTTTGGCCTTGTCAATACTAGGGCAGTATGACTTTATATGGGATAGCCAGCACTTTAAGAAGATGACTGGCCAGACAGGACAGCTACAGACTCCTACCTGCAAGGAACTTCAAATCTAAAAATGCATCAAGGCTTGACTAGAAAAGCAACTGGTTGAAGAAGGGACAATATTTGCAAAGAACAATCACAATTGCCAGTCAATGCTTGCAGTGACCACGGCAGAAACACTCAGTGGTCAGGGGCAGCCCTCTGGGTGAGACAGGTTGCTGCACCAACAGATAGCTGCAGGAAGCTGCACCTCTGCTGCTCTCTCTGGACCTGTGCCACTGAAATGGCCAGGCTGCAGCTTCGTTTCTGACACTTTTGGGACACCTAAATTTTGCTTAAATTCAAAAACAACTACTCACGTTAGGTAGTACACAAAGCTGAGTCAACCTTACTTATTCAGGTTGCATTTCAATTGAAAGACTTAAGGACTTACTTAAGGACTCTGCTAAAGTGTAGAAATCCTTTTGTGTTTTCAGCTGTATTTCTTTGCTCTTTGTGCTACAGAACTTTCCTGGTCATGCAACCCTCCATGACAGGATAGTCTTTAATGTTAGTAAAACCTGTTTTAGAGAAGACACAAAGAAAAATAGGGAAATATACATATAACCTGCATACTAGCTGGGGACATTAAGTAGTCATGAGGCAGACATTTTTTTCTCTTCACTGAATCCCACTAATCCAGGTTTTGTCTTCTAGTTTTAAAATTTTATTTCAAGTATCAAAATGTGAGACAACAAAATCTGAGAAAACCACAGATAAGGGAATTGGGACCCATATAACTTAAGGAGTCAGAATATTCAGCTCTATTTGTCTCACAGTAGGGAGTGTTTTAGCTTGGACTTAAAAACTTTTTTGGACCATGGTTACAGAAGTCTTAAAAGGAGCTAAAGGCGCTTTACAAAAAGTATTCAAAGTCTCAGAGAAAAGAAATGCTTAGTATTACCATTATTTCTCCTAGCAAAAAGATATCCACTCAAGGCAGGAGAAACACTGAGAAGAGCATGTTCCTTGAGTAACATTCCTTAAAGCACTGGGCATCCCAGAAGGCAAGTAATCCATCTCCCAGGTCCCAGTGAATAAAAGGTCAAAATTCCTATTCACTTCAATGGGGTCACGTCACTTCAATGGGGTCACGATTTCCCACAGGAGGCATCCTGCTTTCAAAGTACCAACCTTACACTCCTTTCTCAGTTGAATCTTGGTGTCTCCATGTTGGCAGGTTTAGTCCAAATATTTCATAACTGGCCACATCTGGTTATCAGCAGCTGATCAAATTGACACCCTTGTCTTTTCTGTGTTGTCTGCCCACATGGAAGATATAGGTATTTCTGGCAAACCTGTATAGTCTGGTGCCTTTCTTATCAATCCACCCATGTGGTAGTATTGCCTATTAAAGCATCAGGAAAATGCAGAATGAAAACCATGCAGCAGAAAAGATTGTGTCTTGCAGTTCCTTTGCACTGCAGGAAAAGACCCTTCTGAAGGTGATTTCTGGTTTACATGGCACAGACCTTTGAAGTACACTCAATCTGGAATCAATTCAGGAATTTACAGATAAGGGTTATCAGCCCTTGTTTATTCACAATGATGAGAAGAGTTTAATTAATACCACACATATTAGTCAATTCTTTGCTTTTAAACCTTACCTTCTGTCCATCAGCCAATCAATATGTATTTTAATCTTCTTGCCTTTTCAGACATGGTTTTAACATCTCACAGAACAGAGTAGCAGAGTTCACAATCATTAATTGCTATTACAAGCTCTTTCATTTTCTGAACATCAGCAGTTTCTATAAATTCCACTTTCATCCATGTGCTATATTATCCATTCTTATTCACCACTTGTTTCTGAAGTATTCTTTTTCAAATCTGCAGATGTTCTATTAATCAGGATTACAAAATAATTATTTTATACAATTTCTTTTCCACTCTCAAAATTTCTCATTTGACATGTGAAAAACAGGTAAGAGTAAACTTCAGTTGTAGATACAATTATATCTATTTACAAAACCTAAAATATGGATAAGGGAAATATAGTCATTTTTCCTGCTACAAATACAATTCAGCTGTATATTTTGGGATCTGGTGCAATTTTTCAATCCAAGGAGTTCTAGGTGACAATTAAGCCCATCAAAACAAAAATGTTAGAAGGTCTGTCAGTTATACCCTACCAAAAAGCAGACATAGTTCTGCTGATCTTTGGTGACATGTAGCACACAGTAGCAGTTAATAAAGCTTCATATTTTTTCCCTCCATGTTAATCAACAAAATCAACAGTTACAGGCAGACATGGAAGAACCACTCTCACTGGCCTCACACTTTCATTTTATTCATGCAATTGAACTCAAACATAAAAGGAAAATGGATCACAGCGGGGAGCAGAGTGAAGTGACCCAGAAGAAGCATAGTGTTGCGGTTCAGTTGTGCAGGAATGGGCCTAGAAAAGCCAAGGCCCACCTGGAGTTGAATTTGGCAAGAAATGTAAAGGACAACAAGGAAGTATTCTACAAGTACATGAACATCAAAGGGAAAATGGGAGCCCAGTGCTGAATGGAGCAAGCAAACTGGTGACAACTGACATAGAGAAGGATGAGGTACTCAATGTTTTCTTTGCCTCAGTCCTTGCCAGTAAAATCTGCTTTCAGAAATCCTAAACACTGGAAATCAGTCATAGAGACTATTCAAAGGAGAGGTTCCTGAAGACTGGAACAGAGAAATATCACTCCAAGAATGGGGAAGAAAAAAAATAAAAAAAAATTGGAGAACAACAGGCCCTTCAGCATCACCTCACTCCCGAGGAAGGCACTGAACAT
>JAWWEU010000091.1:40472377-40482570 GCA_035583155.1 Acropternis orthonyx
GGTGTTACCACACCGGAGTCACTTTTCTTATCTCAGAGGTTCCCAAACACCCAGCTTGTAGCCTGAGGGGTCAGGTGGAACTCTTTTCTGTGGGGCATGCAGTCTTTTTCCTGGTTCCACGGCTGAAAAGGAGAGAGAGGGGTGATCTCTCTGAGGTGCAGGGTTGGCAGATAAAAGAAAAATTCCAAGATTTTAAATCCATGACAGCTGAACACATGAAATTCCATTTCAATATAAATATAAAAATGTCTTTCCTTTGAGAGTGACTGAACACTGGAACAGGATGCTAAAAGGCTCCATCACTGCAGATATTCAAACCCAGCTGGACAAGACGTTCAGCTACCTGCTGTAGCTGACTGTGTTCTGAGCAGGGGTGCTGGATTAGATGATCTCCAGAGGTGCCTTCCAACCTCACCTGTCTTGCACTAACTTGGTAAACATATTCAAGGTATTTTTCAGCAACACAGGACACTCCCATAATTGTCTATCAAACCTGACAGGCAGTAAAACTCGTGGTGAATTTCCAAATGAGTATAGGAGACAGGGGGAAATAAAAAGCCCCTCTGTGCTACCGATGTAGTAGGAATTGCTTACAGCATCTGGAGCGATAATACAATTGATCCAATAACCAAAATCTTTGCTGAGAAATACACACACAGGTATGCACACAGGCACACACACAGTTTGCACTAACAGCTATAAAATCTACTGCAAGGAAGAAATAATACATTTCACAGTCTCTTTACAGAGATGAATTGCTTCATGGGTAAATAAGTTAATATGCATTTTGAGACTAACCAGAAGGCAGATCTGTGACTAAATCATTTGTTGTACTACATTCAAAAAATATGGAGATTATTTTATCCCGACCAAACATGAACTTTCTTCTAAGGAAACTTGTTGTTCTCATGGAGCACTGGAAGTAGCCCTCTTGAAAACCAAGGCCTGAACAATGAAAAGCTTTTAAAGTAAGGATCAAGGTCTCAAGCTCTGCAATTTTCAAAGAAAGGCAGAGAGAGCAGATGGTATAAACCAGTCAGGATGCTCCTTTGACAGCTACTGTTACTGAATTGTGTTGCCACTTTCTACATAGTCATGATTTTTATTGTGTCCCCAAAAGATATGAAAAGCTGGGCCTTGATAAACTACAAACTACACTTGTAAATTACCAACAGGGGATCTTCTATTCATTTGGAATTTAACACATATTTCAATTTATTAGATGCTTGGAAAACCAGCTCAGGAGTATTTCACTAATGACAATCCAGTTTACTAATCTACAACTTCTTCACAATATAAGGAGGAGCTTTTCTTTACAAATGTGACATCTGACAGCCAAATAAGAGATATTTATAAGTCCCTTCGAAGTGGACAGTTTTAAGAAAAACAGTCTGTAATTCACAGTTGGCCAATACTTAAACAGAGTGAATGAGGTAGTTGTTCTTTCAACGAAAACTTACATGCTAGTTCTTGTGAGAAATGATAGTTCGATAATTCCTATATGTCATTGCTATGTACCCTGTGAAATCACACAAACCCATGCTTGGAGCTGTAACTGGAGTAAATGGAGGAGATACTCATATTCTCAGTAAGATACTGGTTTCAGAAAGAAAAACAGATTCCAGAAAGAAATTCTTCTTCTGTCCCTACATGCACAATGTCACATACACTTGAAGTGATATGAAAGGGACAAATATGCTGCAAATCTTCAGTAGTTTGAGGTCACTTAGCAAAAAATAGGCACTTTCTCCAACTATAGATTAACATGAGAATATATTTAAACACGTAAAGTGCATGCATGATTCTGTACATAGTAGAGAGGAAGATGTCAAGTAAAATATATTCTTTCATTCTTTGCACAAGTATGGCAGATCTTTGACATCATATTTGGAAGAGCATAATAGAGTACTTCTGGTGCCTTTAAGAAGACAGTCACTGTTGGGAAAGAGTAGGGCCAATACTTGGAGGGAAATGAAAATACTTTTTCAGTTTTCAAAACTAAATACACCATCATAAAGAAAAGCAATATTGTTCCTCTTTTAGCCAACTCTTATATTTAAGATTTCTGCAGGATTAATTATCTGGTATTGCATGACTCTGTATTAATATACACACATACATGCACATCATGGCTGTGAGCAATGGACTTGTACAGTAAGAGCACACCTGAAAACTTGAAGCTGTCTTCCATTAAAGTTCTTCTCTGGTAAATCTGAAGCCATATTAGGAGCAGCTTGGTTTGTTCAGTCTGGAGAAGAGGATACTGAGGGGAGACCTCACTACAGTTACAACTTCCTTGTGAGGGGAAGAGGAGGGGCAAGCACTGATCTCTTCTGTGTGGTGACCAGCGACAGGACCCAAGGGAATGGCCTGCAGTTGTGTCAGGGGAGGTTTAGATTGGATATTAGAAAAAAGATTTTCACCCAGAGGGTGGCTGGATGTTGGAACAGGCTCCCCAGGGAAGTGGTCACAGCACCAAGCCTTACAGAGTTCAAGAAGCGTTTGGATGATACTCTCAGACACGTGATGTGTTGGAGTTGTCCTGCGCAGGGTCAGGCGTTGGACCTGATGATCCTTGTTGGTCCCTTCCAACTCAGAATATTCTATGGTTCTAGGATACCTAGATAAAAGAGTAGTTGGAAGATCTGTTCATTTTAAGTAGTATATCATTTATGTAAATATTGTTTTCCACCCAAAACAGAATTTCAGTAGTAGTCCTGAGGCTTTAAAATAAAATCCTACATTTGACATATTAGAAGAAATTACAAGCACCATAATGCAAAATATTATTTTTCTAATGTATCACTGGCCCATAATGAGAAACAATCTATTATATAGATTTTGCATTCAATCTTTTTGTCAAAAACTACATAGCACATCAAAAGTTAATAGCACTAGGGAGTTCTGTGATTAATACGAAAACAAATTGTATATTACAAAATTTCTTTTGTTCTTCATTCACAATGATGAAACTGCTCGGATTTAACCTTTAAGGGTTAAAGAGTTTAATCAATGTCAATGTCTGATCTTCTGAAGGCAATAAAGAACAGTCTGTCTAGTGATACCCAACAGAACATCACTTTGTCAAGCCACAAAGCATCCAAAAGCTTGTCAAGTAAGTTACCAGAAACCTCTTTGTGGTTAGAACTCAGCTCCTTTCCTGCTTGACCTATTATTTGATATTTGACCACTTGGTTGCAAGACACTTGCTCTTTCCAGCTGAAATGTCACTGGGGCATCTTGTCAGCTCTCCGACATCTCGGCCTGACATACAGTTTTACTTTTGTGTGCTACAAGGCAGAAAATGCAGGGCAATGGCCTTGTTTTAAATTCTGTCAGCATCAAAGATGGGCGTCACTCTTGGGTCCTACCAACAACAACAAAAAAGGAGTCTATTTGAAGGTCAAAACAGCCATTACTTTAAAGTCTTTCAGTTTAAACTAAATATATTACCTGCAACACTGGTTTGGGAACTGTCCTTATAAAGTATATAAACATATCATCAGAAATCCTCCCTCCACAATTGTTCTTCTTTCTTATGAAATGCAGACTTGATAAAAGGGTGAGTTTTCAGTGCCTGCCGGGACCAGATTCAGTGGTTAAACTTAACTTGTTCAAATAGGCAAGTGGTATCATGTAGCTTTACAAGAAGCAACCTGACCTTCTCACATTGACCAGCAGTGACATTATTGTGCAGGAAGAGAAGCAGTCACATCATTTCTGTTTTGCACAACCTGCTTAAAGTTTGCAACTAAATGCTTGTCTTCAGTTGAGCTGACAAGAGAAAAGAGGGGGCTCAGTGAACCATGGCAGGGCTGCCATGAAATGACAGGAATCATTGGCATACATTTCAAATAGCTCTCTCAATCCTATTAAAGTATTGCAGTCCTGCTTTAAAATAGACAAGTATGAAACAACTTTGATAGATAGAGACTAAAATGGCTTATTGATTTTTTTTAAGACTGAGGAAAATTACCCAAAATGTGTCATTCTTTAACATTTAAAAATATACTACATAAAAAATGAACAACAGCAATAAATAAAAGTTTAAAAAAATAACTGTTCCAGTATGCAAAGGATGAGAAGCGCAGAAATGTGAACATACAAATGTACATTTTCATAAAAACATAAAATTTTTATCAAAAAATACATACACTGAACTACAATTCAAAGGCAGCAACCAAATTACATTTTAATTGCATCATTTTACATTAATACAATTTTTCCCTTCTAAAAGATTATTGGTACTAAGAATCTGAAAATCCATTTTCCATTGTTCTTTGGGGATTGGATGTGACATCCAGGTTTAAGAAACAGATTTAAGACAGAGAACTGTCTCTGTTTTGCATAACACTGTAGGTTGTGTCAGGTTCAGCTTGCAAGACCAAAAAATCTGGGACAGAACTCCATGCAGGCTGAATTTCTCGCTTGGACCCACACTGAGGTTTGAACTTCCACTTGTTTCCTGGAATGAAAAATGAAGAATAAAAAACAAAAGAGAATCTACATTTTCTATTAAATACCTTTCACAGGTATATGAAGTATCTGCAAGCGTTTGCTTCTTGTTTTAAACACTTATTAAAAATACATGCTACCTAACTACCTATAATGACCTTTAACAAAAAGGAACAAAGGACATTATCTCAAGTATTCTGTACTAGTAAGTGTTAGAAAACAATAACCTACTTTATTTGAAGTGCCACAAATACTTACAGAGAACTTTTACCCTTCTTCATTTTAATATCCAGGTGGTCTTTTTAATCAAATAAACAAATTGATTCTACAGTCTCCCTGTTGCTCTTATTAGGAAACATGCCATGCTAAACATGGAAGGTAATATTTTTTTAAATATATTTTACCATCAGTCAGAATCAAACACTTAATACTATTCTAATGCTATCCTGTTAGAAGATGGCCAGAGACTATACACTGAATGCACATTGATGGGAACATGATTCATATTTCAATGAGTCTCACCATTCAGTCAAACAGATATAAAGGTTAGACTAGTTAAAATTCAACATTTAAGAACTTCCAGCACCAAAATATCAGGCACCCTGCTTTGAAACATTATGGATAATATCAGTATATCATCATTAATAATTACAAAAAAAATGTTAAAGAAGAGATTCTATATTCCCTTAATCAAACTTAAGAAAACCCAATACCATATTGCTCTTGCCCTTTACCAATGCACTATACAGCTATGAAAATAACAATCAATTCATCAGGTCATAAAACATGTGAAAACATCACAAAGTATAATTATGGGGGGAAAGAAGTTAACCTACTGAATGATTGCTATGGTATATTTAAGGAATAGTACACTTGTATATATACATATATATAGAGAGAGAGAGAGGCAGAAACACATATATACAGGTACACAGATTCCAATACACATACTCATAAATATCCAGAGAGAGGCTGAAGGGTGTGTGTATATTCGTATTTCAATAAATCCAGTCCCAATCATATGTGTAAAGACACGTTCATGAGAGATTCCTCATTCCTCTGTTTCTATTGCTTGAGAAAAATCGATTGCTGCCACTAACACCAACTTCAACAGTTCCCTTTGATACAGACTCTTTTGATTTCCTGATTCACCACAAGCTATATTGCAGCTAATGTAAACAACTAGACCTTCATTAAGAGCCCCTACAGGAGCAAATCTAGATGACTGTGTCAAGTAGACAGTTAATATGAGGTAGTGCCTTGAGTTTTTCTAAATTACAGAGGTGATGAGGATGAGATAACCAGCAGGATGAGCAAGTAAGATCTGAAACACTCTAGCTTTTCAGTCCTTCTGGGCTCGACTCCATGCAGAGTGAGATCCACTGAAAACCCAAAGCACAAACGATTTATTGGATTTGTACCAGTGGAGGTGAATGAGATTTCAGTGAAGGCTATTACACCAATTAACAGTCTGTTATTTGTACACTTTAATCAAATGACCATGTAGACAAAATTATCTCTAAAATAAGAATTAGTAATTTAAAAAATTATTACAATATTGAAATATGCTAATAACTTTGATGTTCTAAAAACAATTCTGCATGTAAAAAAAAGGAAATCAATAAGATATAAGTGAAACAGGTTTCACTTTGGATAACAAATATTGAAGACAAATTTAAACATACTGGTTTGTACTGCTTTCAACACCTCAATTAAGCAGCATACCACAAAGAGTAAAAAATCATATGTTATGATTACACTGCCATATTACTCTTTTGCAAGATGTAGTGAGGGTTTTCCTTGAAGAATATGGCATCAAAATCCCAGTAAGGAGATAAGAAATCAGATTTCCTTTGAGAGTTGCAAAAAAAACAAAAAAAAAAACAAAAAAAAAAAGGCATGAAATTTACTAATTGGCAGCAAGTCAACAGACTATCTTACAGTAAAAGCTTCACTGCTGGGGGAAAAAAAGCTCTGGTTTAGTTATCCAGATCCTGTCCTGTACTTCTTACAAAGAACAGAATACTAGCCATTTAACAGAAGAGAAATCAGATCTAATAGTAAAAAAAAATCCTGGTTGGTTCTTATAAGAACTATTATATACCCACATGATGAATGAGAAAAGAGGATTCTATAGGTTAGAAATAAAAATACTCAGAACTGTTACAACACTCATTGTTTGAACAGGTATCTTCACACAGGAATTTTGAAGTCAGCTATAAATTCCCCAACAGACCTCTTTCAACATTATTTATTTAGACACATCTCTAAAACATGTATTAAATAACAAACTCAAATGACCATGCCAGAGCTCTGATGATAATCCATTATATAAATATGCATTTAGTTAATTTTTGAAAGAGGAATTATGTATCTTAAATAAGGTGTCTGTTCAGGTAAACAGCACTTTTGTTTACCTGATAAGCTGTACATGATTCCATCTGAACTGTAACATTTCAACAGGTGAAGATATAGATATTGGAATAGATATTTAGGGCATATATCTCTATCAAAAATAAGCTTTCAAAATATTTATGCAACATAGTAATTAGTAATGTCCTACATGCATTTTTCAAACTTTGATAGCTTAACTTTATAAAACATGATTTCCCAAAGACCAAAACATGAAAAGTTAGTCTATATTATGGAATAATTGCTTTCTAACCAACAATTAAGTCAAACAATTTTTTATTACTACACATGGAAAACGTAACTACAACAATTCTGTACAATTTCTCTGTGACCAACCTACAGTCACATTTAGAGTCTCATTTAAAGGTTTTCTCATGATACCTGAGCTGTTTTACCATATTTAAAACTTATTTATAATGAGTTGCTTTATTATGATGATATTGTGAGGAAATATTTTAATACCATCATGTATTATATCCTTATATATGTTTTTATTGCAATGTCAGTTATCCAAAAGCATCATGTTGTGATCAAAGATGCATATTTTGCATTTGTATATCCACACTTGTGGAATAATATGCACAGTTGGACACTTAAAATTAGAAGACTATGCACATGTTATGACAGTGGTGCAAACGGATAATTACATAAAGAAATAAACTCTTAAAAGCATACTCTTCAATTGTAGTAGAATTGTAGTCAGAGCTGAAGGTGCAAATCAGTCAGACTAGTTTCAGTCTACATGAGGATAAACTTACTGGACAATTTTCACTACAATACTACACTACAACTTTTCAAATGCCCTCAACAATTTGTATGTTTCCAATAGCTTTCAAATATTCAATTTCAAAACACAATGGCATAAACTTGTCTTCTGTTTTCTTGTGACATGTAACATGCTATACTATTAATGAATCAGAATAATAAACATTGACGAGATTTTTGTGCTGTAAGGCTTTTGGGTTATGGAACCAATATCAACTGGCTTCAACTGAGGTAAGAAAGCCAAAAACCTGCTTAGAATTAGAACAGAAAATGACTAAATAAAAGGCAAAGTAAGAGGGCATAAAGAATAATACTGAATATGAGTTATGGGAGTTCCCTGTATGATGATGTAACAGTAACAAAATCACAGTTATATCTTCAGGCAAATTAAAGACTATTTTTGAATTACAAGGCCAAAACGTGATCTGGAGATCACCAGATTACAGGACACTTAGGTGTGTGAGGATGTCTGACAGCAAAGAGAAATGCGAAGGGAGAAGCAAGCTCTTTAGAATTCTAGCAACCCCTAAAATCTCTGGAAAGCCTGTAGGACAATCCCTCAAGAGTAGGAAGAAGTGTAAGTTAAGCACAGATACAGAGAATGATGGGAGGAAAGTGAAAAACAGTCAATATATTTCTCCACAATTGATTTCTGATACCCACTTCTCTCACCTTAACTCTGGCACACATAAATACACAGTAATACCAGTAGATAGCAAACCAAATGGCCAATAATATTCTTTTCAGCTTCTCCCACCTAGGCTATCCTTGTAGCTTGCATTTCATTGCAGCAATAGCAATTCCTGTAAGTGCTGAAGAAAGAACCACTGTCTTCAATAACCATTTTGCAGCACTTATGTGGAAAACCTATTTCTCTACAGAGAAAGATGCACGTTTTCAGATCATTCAGAACCTCCTACTCAGACTGCTGTTTCCAAAACTAAGTTGCCTTTTGCCAGAAAATGGCAATGGACATTCAGTATGCTGCTTTTCTTTTTTCTCCTGCTAAAAGTAACTCCAAAAGCCATTTCTTACTTTCAGTAAAGTAAATAAATAAAATGCTAGAAACTGGTGCTTAAAACGGAAAATACTACTTGTAGATATCAGTGCAATACAGTGCTACTTACAAACTTTTTTCAAAGCGAGAATGTATGCTGGCCAAAACTGGAAAGTTTGCTTCCCATGTCAGTGATTTTGCAATTCTGTATGTTGAGGCAGTAGGACTAAATTGGTGCTCTGACACAATGCAGTAAAACAGTAACATTCAGTATAAATTTTAATTGCCAGCAGTCCTGCCTGGATTCTGCAAACAATTTGCTATCAGAGAATAATTCAATGGGCTGCCAACTCATTACATATTAAGTCAGAAAGGTAGACATACAACACACTTTGGGTGCTGCTAGCCAACAATACTAAAGGCTTTTTTCATTATCAAGAATTCCCTTTTCCACTTTCAGGAGTTCTTAAACAAATATGAGTTTGAAGCATCTGGAAATTATAATTATTATACTTTTTTTCTTACTTTTCTAGTGCTATAGCATTTAATGCATTCAGTGAAATATGCATTTCAGTGAAATCATATGTAGAAGCTCAATTAAGAGAAAGGTTTCATTATATATTGTATTTGCTTTTCCAGGAGAAAATCCTGTTTTATTGAAACATATTTAAACATGGTATGTTTGAGGAACACTCAGGATTGGATGGATTATCACATCAGATGAACACCTTATCTTCAAAGTTTTGTTGGCTTAAAGACAAATAACTTGGTTTTGCATTGCTAATATTGATGTTTTCTAAATATATGGGTCAAAATAATTAAACTGCCTATACAGTAAGACTTTGTTCCAGATATTTCACTGGAATACACAAGGAAGTCTCCCATTTTCAGGTCAAATTCTTTGCTCTGCACTAATAATACCAAAATATTAGACTAACAATGTAGTGCTCTTTTACTTTATACTGAAATGATCCGTCTGTTTTGCTTTCAATCCAAATTTCTAAATCATTTGTACTTTCTGCCTGTGCTGCCTAACAATGTACTTCCCCTTCTCAATAATGGAAGCAATTTTTATTTATTTATTTTGAATCTGAGTGGCTAACCCAAACGATTATTGCTTTACTTTGTGCTGCATGCTGCAAACAACACTGAAAGGTACACTGTACACTTACTATTGTGACAGCACTCCACATTTAGCAGCAGTGTGTAAGACTGTTGCTAACTTTAACTGATGTCTCTCTTGCTTCCAGTAAAGGCTTTCCTACTATGTTAGCTTTCCCACAGCTTCTCACTGCCTCAGATCAGCACTCTCATGGTTCCCTTTCAGCTCTTTGCTTCTTCCTAGCAAAAAGGGGAGAAGGGGACTAATAACCAGAGGTTAAAAGACTCAAGGCATCATGCTAAGGCACCAGCTCATGAAGTAGTCCCCCCCATTGCCTTTCTTCTGCCAGTGCCAGTGGGAAAACAGTCCCTATTCAACAAGTTAAAGTGTCAAACTTCCTATTCTCTTGAGAAATGTATTCAGCTATCAGCCGAATTCCTAAACAGTGTGACTGTCTGACGT
>JAWWEU010000091.1:40570538-40584623 GCA_035583155.1 Acropternis orthonyx
CTGTAATTCTGACTTGTAATCTGCTTGTGAGTTAGATTCATTCCTCCTGCTGGTTTACCTTTAAACCAGCACAACACCTTTGATCAAACAGAAGATCACTATCTTGCAGACAAATATGGCTAACAGGCTCAAAATGCAATAGTTAAAATATAGTTAAGTCTTTGGAAAAACAGACAATCAGGATTAGGACAGCACAACAGACGTCCACAGGCCCTATGGATCCCAGGGAAGGAAAATCTTAATCTGGTATTTGTAAATCCAAAATCAGTCACAAACTAGAAATCCAGAAGAAATCAGACCATTTTCTTGACAGTTTGACACTGAATGGTAAGGAAGACAAACACAGGATGGAGAAGAGACTCTTGAATCATCTACATGTATACAGACATTGCAATGCCTAGATTACACACTACTAGCTTGTACTAATACCTGGGTGTTAGAAAACATAACCAGACATTTCTAAGGAAAAACATTTCACTTTTAGAAACCCAGTAGTCCTGTACAGCAAGTTGACACATAAAGTTTTTTCCAAAAGACATGCCTAATGCATGCTCCACAAAAGAGGGAACGTTTTCAGTACATGCTTTGCATGCTGTCTACACAATTCAGCTGGGAAGACTGGCAGGTTCAGGACCAACCTAAAGAATGGCACACTAAATCGCACAGCACCAATTTTTCACAAAACACTAGAGTTCTGATGGAGATGACTCAGACCTTTCTTTTGCACAGAATCCATAAGAGGAAGAAATCTATATTGCATAAATCCACTATTTCTTTAGGAAGGGTATCTCATTTTTGAAATTAAAATTAAGCTTCCTCATTTCACTATTCTTTTTGCTGGCAATGATTTCATAAGCTGAAACTACAGGAGGCTGGGGAAGTTTAATATAAATCTGGATGCCACTCATAGGGACGCTTTTAGCGTTGTTAATCTGCAATGCAAAATGTAAATATCAAGCAAATAATACCAGCAAGATTATAACTCATTCCTAAGAAACTAACATCAAATGCTCTGTGAAAAGAATACTTCATATATCTATATTTTTCAGCATGCAAAGATTTTCAAGCCTAAAATCTGAGTCAAATACAGTATTCCTGTGATGAACAAAGTTTCATTTTGAAGTCACAAGTATCTTATTTACCCTGTTTCACAACACTTTTAATTGAAACACATGTAAAGGAAGGTGATTGAAAATAGAGTGAACAGTGGTTGCAGAGTAACAGTGAACGTTCCAGACTGTAAATAACCTTTCAAACAATCAGTGCCAACAGTTTCACACTTCTGATACTTTTTTACACTATCTATGTAACGGAGTACTTCAAAGCTGTTGAAATCTAACACTGCACTGCTAATAGGTTCTTAGGGTCAGAATGTATGTCCCTAAATTGATCTCCATTTCCTGATGACACCACATTACTGTTACTCTGCGCAGTCTTTGCGAAGTTTGACAGTGAAAAAAATAAATGCTGCCCTATATAATTCTTAAAACAAGCAAGTTCAATCTTGCGGCCTTAATATTCTAAAAAAAAAAAAAAAAATCACTAGCAACTGTAGGCCAAATTAGGCAATTCACTTCTGGAATGTTTTAACAAAGTCATTTATTTCATATTATAAATTAAGTTAATAATAGCACAGAGTTTTGGTTTCTTGGTTGTTGTTTTTTTTAATTTTAAACAACCTTGAACTGATTAGGGGCTTAACCTACTGAAATAATCCATTAAATATTTACAAGGAAAAAAAACAAACAAACAAACAGAAGCTTATAGCACCATACCTGTGCCCTTGCATGAACTTCCCCAAGGAGACTTGAGTACTGTTGTTCCAGATACTTTTTTTCTTTCTGCCAACAGCTTGCTTGGACTTTCATCTGTTCAGCCATTTCGTTAAAAGCATCTTCATGGCTCTGCTGAAGCTCCTTCAGAATATTGGATTTGTTCTTACAAACGTTTTCTAGGTGAGATATCTGTGTGACAAGCATTTAAAAATAAATTCTTTAACCTCTCTAAACATTATTTTACTTTACTGTACACATAAATTTCACCACAGATTATTCCAGCATAAAATCTAACCTGCAATTTCTTCATTATATTCATTAAAACTAAGTATTTTGTGACAGATTATTTACTTGAATTGTGCAACAAATAAATAAAAGTTTGGTTTCAGTTCTCTCATCCTTATACCACCTTGCAGATATTTGTTGCTTTCTTTCCTTTATTGCAAGAATTGCAAACGATAATTTAAAAACCAGCCCTTGATTTAATTTTTGTTTTATCAGAAAGCCAAGACATTCTAGATACTACTAAGTGTTACAAGAATTTCAGGAAATTTTAGTGTACAGAATGTTTTTCTAACAAGTAGCTCATTAGTTTATGATGTGTTTTCAACAAGTGTGAACAGATTCACTCTGTGGATAACTTTGCAGCAAATTAAATGGAGAAATTAATCATGGAAACAATGATCTTTAAATACACCTACACACTGGATTACTAGGGAGTATCAGAAAGATACCTTCCAAATACGTCCCACAGAAATGCAAGAGAAAAATTTTGTTATCAAGAAAGCAGGTACAACACAGGTAACAATACTGTTCAAAATTCCTGAAAGGCTGGTAAGTACAAGAAAAGAGGCCCAGAGACCTCACAGTCAGTATAACTAACCACACTAAATTAAAAAGCCAGAAAGAATAAGACACAATACCCCCAACACTCTCAACAATGTTTACTCCCTTCTCTTCCGCTCCCTTTCCTCCTTTACTTCAAAAGGAAAATAGAAATGTACATCAAATCTGCATAATCCAGATTTTATCCTGTATCTCTTTAGTAATTTCAAGTGACTGCTGGTGTATTTATTATATGATATGCAGAGTTAAAGTAATTCACCACAACCAGCCCTATACCTTACTTGGGCCAGAAGAGTGGCCACAATTCCAGAAGACGGTAATTGTCCAAAAGTGCTTTTCTTTTCCTATGACGCAAAATCAAACTGTCAGGGCAGTGAATTCTGGACTCGCTCTGCTAGACTTAGGACCAGTCTGATCAATGGAGCCAGAAAATGAACTGAAATCCTAAAGACTGGCATATGTTAGTCTGTGGAGTCAGTTTAACTCATTAAAAAGAGATCTTTTCTTTCATAGTAATGCAGGGATTTCTGTGGATAAAGGCTACAAAAGCTTACTTATATCAAAATAATTCAGAAAAGTACAGCTTCTCCCTATAACAAACACTGACATGTTTTATAAAAACAGGTATTTTCAATTTGTGTTTCTGAATATGAATTTTATAAACCTGTTATAATTAAATGAAAAAAATACATTGTCATTCTTTCAAATAGTACCTCTGAATGGTAAACATATAAAGACAGTATTCCTAGAGTAGTGCATTTTGTTCCTGTTTTATGGTAAAATAAAGACTTGCTTTATTAGTGTAAATGACTAAGTTCTTTGAATTGCTTCATCAGTAAGATTAATTTATTTTCTTTTAATTAGGTCCCTGTGGCTAATATTGGCTAGTACTATTAGCATGTCCTGCACTGAAAGTGGAGCTTAGAGACTTCATACAAACTTCAGTCACATTTACATGCCCACAGCAATGGCATCAAACTGAGTTGTAGACAAGCCATAATTAATGGTATTGAATTATTAACGTCCAAATTCTTTTTGAAATAAGATGAATGTCAGTCCTTTTTAATGATACTGTGATGTGGACAAATGTCACTGAATTTAATAGAAGTAGCTGGTGCCTAAGGACACTTACCTTCTCATTAGCCCTGTTGAGGTCTAAGATCAGGGCATCAACATTCTCCTGCAAGACTACACAAAGCTCAGACCAAGAGAATCTATCTAGGATGCCTTCTGGTTGTTTTATAAGCACACAGCCTGCTACCAAATGCTGGTATAAGCTATGGAGAAAGGTTAGTTTCTCCTGAAACAAAAAGAAAAATTTACTGTTGTATCTGAACAGTGTTAGAATCAAAATACATGCATTACATGGATAACAATACGAGCTGTACGAAGGTGAAAAAAAGGACCACAAAGCTCACTCTCAAACCTTTTACAAAATTCCTCAATTGCTAATATTTGCAGTCATAGAAACTGAAAAAAAGTGTAAGAAAACAGGTTTTACAAAATTAGTCTAATTAGATTCAGTATATAAAAAAATACCAGTCCTGCAGTGGCCACAACCCGGAACTGGTACAGGTAAGAATTCCCATGCTATTAGTACATGCAATTTATTTATTTATTCATGTTATTTATTCATGTTAACACTTTTAGTTATATTCAAGCTGTACCCACTTCCAACATCTGCACAGCATGCAGAAAATTGTCTGATTAGCCTAGCAGCACAACACACCCTTTATAAAACTATCACTCTAAAGTATTTTTAAAATTGTTTTTATATGGATCATATATGAGACTAAATGGCCAGACAAAATACCCTTACGGTTTCATCGGTTAAATTCCACAAGCCATGCCTTATTCATCTACACTGATTTTAGTCAGTAGTATAATAAATTGATGCAAGTTATAAATAAACTTTAGCAACAATAATATGCAATAGAAATTTCAGCTTTCATGCTTTTAGTAAACTTAGCAACTTTGATTAAGACAACAATACAAAGATGTACCTTAAAAGTCACAAGAACAAAGGCTGTAAACCATTGTAAATATTCCCATTTTTTTTCAGGGGCCTTTAATGAGGTTTTACATTAAGAAATTGTGGATGACAGAAAAGGGGAACTAGGGTTTTTCTGAGCCTTTCCATTATACTTAGGTGCATTTTCTTACTATTATTTTTTAGTATTTTAGGCAAGTAAAAAGAAATTGTAGTTTTGTTTAGTTAAACTTTGTTTCACAGATCTGCAAATTCCCCAAGGAAAATCCAGTGTGTCACCATCATTACATTTTTGCTTGGCTGTGATAAACCTAGGATAATAATTATCCATTTGGCGTGAAAAAGGGGATTCCAAGACCCTAAATCAATTCACACATGTTGAACGCAACCACAGTGTTGTAGACATGCTGACTTTACAATATAGCCAGACTTCTAGTTTCCTTCACTTTAATCAATATCTGATGTGTGTAACAATTCCAGCTGGTTCATGTGGACCCTATTTAAATACCAGACTGTAAGAGTGATGGAAAGAATGTTTCCTTTTTACTCAGTTTGCATCCATGTCCAAATTTGTGGAAGTAATGAGCTCAATATGAACAACAACTAAAAGTATATAATTGCCATTGCTAGCACAGAACTGCTATATTGAGGGGAAAAGCAACAAAATTAACACCTCTTAATACACATACGGAGATAATAGTTCTCAAAAAAGACATTGTGAACTCATTCCCACATATAGCACACCACAATGAGCTAACAGATAACCAATAAGAATTCCTAGGTTTTGTGGCATGCACACAAAACTACCTCAATGCCATGTAAATTAACACACGATAATGACACTATTGTATGTTCCAACTGTAAAACATTTTTGTTAACTTTCAATTTGGAAGAAAAATAATTGCTCATCAGGCATAGCTCTCAAATATACTCAGTTGTTCAAAAATTCAAAATACTGAAATGGTTAAAATACTAGTTCTGATACAGAAGAAAGGAGAACCAATATGTTCTGAGAGCTTGTAGATATTAAAGGCATATCTCAATATAAGTATCTTAAAATCATATTTTAGGGATAAGTCTGTTAAGACTAAGAGTAACCATCTGATGTATGTAAATGTATAAAGTTGAGATTAAATAAAGACTCTTTGACAGTCATCTTGTCTCCCGTAATACCTCCATATCCTTCTGGTAAGCCCTGGTAAGCTTCTGGATTTCATTTTCAGATTCTGTTGCACGTACTTTCTCCTTCTCCCAGCATTGCTGTACATCCTGTAGTTTCATTCTTAAAGTTTCTATTAAAGTCTCTGTCTCTGCACACTTAGTGTGCAGATCATTTAACTCTTTATTGGCATTAGCCATGGTATCCTGAGCTTCCTGTAAAACAGAGGTAGCGAAATGGTAATGAAACGTTGGTAAGAATTTTACTCTATGACATGTCACCTTAGTCCAGTGGTCATCATCTGATGAAGTAAAGTCATATAGCGACATGCAAGACTCCAGGCTAAGTGGACTGTATCTTTCAATATCTGAATTTCAAAACTGACAATAGATCCTTTCCAAAGCTTGTAACTGGACAGCATCAGCATCCCTGACTGGTAAAAGCTCCATGATGCAGCGACCTTTGGAAATCTCTCAACCCCCACAAAGGAGATGCAGAATGCAGGGATGTAACATCCTCTGCAGAGTGCAAAGCCCTCAGAGCTAGCAAAAAGATACATCACTTTCTTAAGTAAATCTCTGATCTGTTACAGCTGAGTCCATAAGCAACACAGTTGTTGTTGCTCACTGTATTCTTTATCTGCATGATAACAAAATGTGAGCACTCTCTTTGGAGGTGTGACCATGGGAAGTAATTAATAATCAGAAATGGTCATACATACAACCATTATGTTATCAGCACCAAATCTCACCAGGTAAACAAAGAACTTAATACTCTACTGTTTTTCAGCCAAAATATTGCTGAGACAGTGTGGACAGATACACATGTTTTTTTCTCCTATAAGCACTGCATTTCCAGCACTGCTAAAGTTTGCAAGTCAGACTGAAAGCATTGTTTATTTTCCATAAAATCACAGCTTCTTATCTAGAAAATATAATAGAAAAGATACTCCCAAATTCATCAGACAATGGCCACTTTTATTTTTCTTCATGAAAACATTAAAATACTAAAGCAATGTTAAATTTCTAACACAAATGTTTTCAAACCAGATCTAGCTTTTGTTCATCTATGCAGTTTTATTACCAAAAATTTAAAGAGATTGGAAACTGGAATATTGCATAAAATCCAGCATCATCTGTGTGTAGCAAACTCATTGTTTTCATGAGGAATACATATATTTCTTGCACTGGGTTGCAGAAATTTTAGGTGTCTTACAAAGGTGCTGTAACAAGCAGAAGTCTTCTGTCTGCTAAACATAGATTAGTAAAGGAAGTTCAGATCAGAGGACATCATGTGTAAGTAGCCATTAATATGAAGATTCAATGAATGTTGCAGAAAAACTGCATAAAAACATAAATTAGCCTATATCCAGCAAAAGAGTCTGAAAAACACTAGATTTAGAGACACACTATTTTACCAGTAATACAATACACTGCCAGTTGGGAGATTAAATTTAACCATGACCTCAGGACTTCCTCACTCCTTTGGCCATTGATGTAACCAGACAGGACACTACAGAAGTGCTGTCCATTAAAAACAGAGAAAAAAAAAAAATTCCCATTCAGACACTAAATAAAAGAGTTCTCAAGTGTTTTTATCAGTTCTTAGGTAGATTTTACCCTAAAAAATTTTAGGCTGCATATTGTACAGCTGTTAAAGACAACTTGCATTACATGCATTACCTTTCTGATAAACACCAAAAAAAAAAAAAAATTACAAAGGAATGGATATCTTTAAGAAAATACACCTTCATACAAACAGAGGTAATTAAATTCTCCTTTTCTTGAGAAAAACATTTAAAAAAAAATTATTGATGCCAATTTGAGTACAATACAATACTTTGGAAATTGATAAATGTATTTCAAATTATTTCAGAAGTACAACCCTTGAAATGACCAGTTGTGTAGTCTACAGTGGTATCAGGATAAAGCTGCAAAGCTTCACACAAGCTTGCAAGGTACATTAGTCTGCTCAACAGAATACAATGATATAGACACTTATTCTGATAGGAAAAAGAGATGCCTTAAATCCAGAAAGATACTTTTCCCAAAACTTTCAAATTCTATGTTAAGTATATTAAACATACCTTAAGGTCTTGTCTCAAAGTACACATTTTCTCCTCGGATATCTCAAGTTCTTTTGTCATCTTTTTACACAAAGCCTTCATTTTCTCAAACTGTGAAAAATAGGGAAGTCAAACAGGTTTTTACAGAAAGGTTGCACGATCCCTTCAATATAAGGAAGAATTTTGTATACAAAAGTAAAAATCCAAAATTGATTTCAATTCCTTTGACAGTTTTTGTACTCCATACAATCTAAACAATGTGCCATTACAAAAGCACTAAATAACTCTTTTTAATAATTTAAGATAGAATAGTGGCAGGATCCCAAACTGAGTCCACTATTAACTATCTTATTAACTCTTCAAATATCTGACAAGAATACAGATTCTGAAATGCACTTGAAAGTGTAATAAATTCAGATTATGATCTGGGGAGTGGTTTGAGAAAACAAGTTTTCCACTCAGTGGCCATTTGCAGAAACTGTCCAACTAAAAGCTGGACAATTCTTCACTAAGCTCTGGGTAGTACTCATTACACTGTAAAAAGCAGCAATGTCCCCAAGAGACAAGGTAATTGCTGAACTCTTTGTAGGGTCACAGGCAACTATCTTAGAGGTGGCTCATGATCATAATGTGTACTTTTCACTTTCAACAATTATAACAACATATCAAAATCATATATCTTTTTGTTTAACATGATGATGAGGTTAGCAATACAGTGTCTGAAAGAAAGCATTGATAGAAATATATTCTAGTAAAGGCTACTGCAAGCATCTGAGATTTAAGAAGCAATTCAGAAGTAAAATACCTCACTTATAAAAATTACAAATTATTTTAGAAATTATATTTTTGTTAATGTTTATATTTTTATGTCAGCAGGCATGGCAGAACCCTTAGAAATAATTATAGTAAATTACAGAATGCTACTGGAATATTTCCAGTCTTTTTGTTGGTTTACTAGTCTTTTTATTCTCCCCAAACAAATTCATGTGTCTACAGTATACAGAAAGTCAGAAGCCAGTTCTCTACAAAAACCAAAACACTTATACACCTTTCAGTCACACAAAAGAACTAAATCATTTAACCTAATGTTTAACTCAGTAAGTAAAAGATGACACATGACAAGTTTACTAGCATATTTCATGTATACATACAGGTGTACACACACATTAATGAATTCATCAATACCTGGAGTCTTGTTGAAAATCTCTCTATGAAGAGAACAACTAATAATTGCTCAAAACAAAACCCCTACTGTTTTGTATTAAAACATCCTGCTTTTATTGCACAGTGCCCTTCATAGTCCTCTTGTCCATTATTGTATTATTAAAAAGTTTTATTATTAAACATATCTAAGATATAAAAACCCAAAAGCAGAATTCTCTGTAGGGGCAGGGGTAATCAAGAAGGACAGAGCATTGCCCTTTCAGTGCACCGTGAAGGTGCTCAGTGATCTCTGGCTCTGTATGACAACTTCAGGGTCAGTCACACACAGTCCTACTGGGAAGACTTGTGGCAGGTCATCTGTTGGTCCTGCTCTGCTTGCTATTTATTTTCCTTGACAGTCCATTCTTCTTTCTGTCAGAACACTCTCTTTGCTTTCTTAGAAGCCACCCCCTTGGTCTCCCCACTGCTGTCTCTGGCACAGTTTCACAACAAAGCACATTACTAAGCCAAAGCCTGCTGAGTCGACTTTTCAACTGTGCTGCCTATCACGTGACATTCCTCCTCCCAAATAACAATTTGCTGTGGGTAATATGTTCCTAGTTACTCTTCAGCTTCCAGACTTGGGTCTCAGAAGAGTTTCATAATGACTATACACATCAGTTCTCTTATCTCACTGCGAGAGACTTAACAGTGCTTGTTGTTTAAAAAGTATAATTGTTTCCATGGGCACTTACTTTTGTGCCCGTTGAACACAATCAAAGGTCTTGTGGGAGACTGTTCTTTTCACAATAAAAGGGACAAAGCTGATACATGTTTTTTTAACTTTTTTTTTTTTTATGTGACTGATTGCCTAGACTATGCATTTGTCAAAACAAAAGACAAAACCTAGAAATGAAATACAGTACTGGCATTTTTACAATCTTATCACATATTGTCTTTATGTATAAGCCAATTTTATTCAAAGAGAAGCTAATTACAAGCTTATACAAAAAGTTTTCATGGTGCAGTTAACTACCCCCTACAGCCTTTAAAATCACAAATTTATAAAACATTTACACCCAAGAGGAGTCACATTAGCAATACAAATAACAAAATAAACGCAAGGCTGTGACTTTTCAGACCCTGAAATAAAAGGACAGTAGGATTGCACAGAAGACATCTGATCTTTTTCAAGAGTAAGAGTCCCAAAACTGAAATACTTCCCTTTTTCTCTCACATAACTTAAAGAAAGTATTGTAAAGGTCCTATTTCAATTGAAAGAACAGCAAAGTATCTCCCCAAGACATTCCATTGAAAACACACTTCTCAAAGAATTACACTAGTGTTTAAAAGTACAGGGGCATGAACATTTAAATAACTGATAGCAATGACTACTGAGACTCAAGCATTCTGTATTTAGGAATACTGTGGTATACGCTGCCACACTGTTAAATCATCATCTTTTAACTAAAATCCTAGATATGAATGACTTGTTTTCCTAAATGTTTATTGAAAATAACCCCAAAGATGTTTAACAAGAAAAAAAAGCCAAATTAAACTAGAAAGACAAAATCTCTTCTCGCTGTCCCCACAAATGTGAAACTTTTGTTTGGGCAAGCTTAGAGAAAAAGCAGTAACAAGAAATTATTTCTTTGGGTATACTTGAAGCTGTCAACTCAACATTCCCACACTTCTGTCCTTTTTTATAGGCAAAGCGGATGTACTGCTGCAGGCCAAATGCAATACAGATAGAGCCAAACATTGCAAGTGTTACCTCATTAGAGGTGTCTTCCAGCTTGTTCTGGTAAGCTGTCAAGGTACACCTCAAAGTCTCAATGAAAGAGCAACTCAGAGGTTTATCTTTGTCGTTACAAGTGCCTGAAGGAAAACACAGAATGAATATTAAGCCTTAAAGCGACAGAGAAAAAACTATTCACCCTGGATGAGAAGTATTAAAATTAGTCAGACCTTCAGTGACAGTACAAAACACTGAACAGCAGCCTAGTTTGCCACAAGAGATGTAGGTGAATAGCCACACTTTCACAGTAAATATGTATATCATATTTCACAGTAAATATGATACTACTATAGAAAGATACTACTATAAAAGCTTTAATACAAGATACAGACCTGTAAATGCTGGATTACATTTGGTATGCAGTCTCACATATAACTTCTGCTGTGGTCAAGCCTAGGTTCTTCAGTCAGACAAGACAACTTCAAAACCACACAATTACACACTTTGAAAAACATGTTGTCTGAAAGTTAAGTATGTTACACTTTTCCTGACATTATTTTGCTGTTGTGACTAAGCATGCGTATTACAATGCAATACTTCATTTACTTAAAAGCTTTACTGAGCCAAAGATCACATGATTATGTTATACTTGGAGAGACTTATATACATTTTAAATTATACTGAATTTCATTCCAAAGAAAATCATAATAAAAAAAAAAATTATTATCTGTCTGCAGAGTCTGACATAGCTTTTCAATTATAAATCTGATATACCCATTACAAACACACTACACTTACTTATTAAACCTTTAGACGGAGACTTCTGATCTGGTTGCCTTAATTAAAGGCACATGAACAAGCCTGAGAATTCCAAAGACCATACTACAATGTGCCAAGAAAGCAAAACAACACTGTATTGATCAAGAGGTCACAACACATCAGCTGATATTCAGCCTCCAAGAACAAACTTTCTTTTTCTGCTGTTACACATCAATACCAGATTATTGACAGATCATTCTTCTCAGTATTACTTATAATACTATGCAGCATGTATAAACTTATTTTGTAACAAATTATAGCATCACCTTTTCCACAAGTCTTAATACGTTCTATAAGCAAAACTAATTTTACCAACTTTACCAGCAGTCTTGTTTTGCAAAAGAAGTGAAAAAAATCTGTGGTATTTGACATTCAGAGAGGCCAAACAACCATAAGTCCCAGCAGAACTAAACAATTACACAGGTGTTTATCACCAGTGTCACTAAGCAATTTATACAGAGTGGCTCATAAAGTCAAATCAAATACTAGACTCTGAACCTTTTCTTTGGCTCTCCATAATATTCAGTGAGGTGCATTTTCAGGTTGGGGTTTTTTTTCAGGATTCTATGATTCATGCTATCCAATAAGCATGATATTCTACTTAAAGGATTGTATAAAAATGACAAGATTTCTTCTGTACGCTACACATAATGCACCAGTAGGAATCAGTGGAAAACATATATATATATATGCACAAGCCAAAAACTATTGTCAACAGCCCTTCTGAAAATTCTTACAATTAGTTACCCTCTTCTCTCTCAACCTTTTGATAATACCATGAAGTATAGAATGCAATTCAGGTTGGACTGGGTGTCACTGTTAAACTCATACCTAGTCAGAGCAAAACGTACTTGCAAGACTGCTTTCAGTAACATAAGCAAGATCTGCTCTACAGCACACAAGTAAATTTTAAAAGAATGCACATACCAGTGACAGACTTCTGCTCTGTCCAATCAGCCACTCCAGTGGACACCTATTTACCAGAGTTTCTAAAGGTCTACAGAGTCAAGAAAAAGCAAAAACTTCTTAATGAGACTAAGAAGCCCTCTGAATCCTAGAAATGCCTCAAAAAGCCATTTTACACTTAGAATCAACCTAAGAATTCATAAAATCTGACTTTTTGTGAGTTTAGATGTCACATTGAAGAAACAAACAAGTGACACCTTACCATTATTTTTATAACTTAACCACAGCTGTAGCTATGCACAGGGCTCCAGTCTGCTCACTGCAATTACAAGATCAACTGGCTACTACCCATTGTAGGAACATTTTGCAGTGATCTTGTTGCAAAGGAAAAATAAACTACCATTCTTCCCATACTAGCAGCTCTAGAGAAGTGGCAACTCACAATTATCATTTAGTTTAAAGTAATACCTATTCAGTCAATCTAGGGGTTATCTTCCACCCCATAGTCTTTATGAAGGTGTCTAAATAATGTATCATTCTTAAGTTCTAACCTACAATGCTGTCAAAGAAACATTAATTTACATCATGTTTGCCAAAACTAGGCTTTTGCCAATAAACTTTCCATGCTGCCATTCCTTGCCTTTGCTGCAACCTGCCTTTGGTACCTGTTTCTAGGGAACTCAGTCTGCCAACAGAAATACCAGATTCAACCTTTCTGCACTAGCTGAAAACAAGCCTACAGCTTTAACAGTGGCTAACTGTTGTCTGTCTTCATACACCTATGCAGGAGACATGCAACATAATCCAAATGGCACTCTGCTGCTTCAGAGGCACTGTGTCAGCAATGAGCAAAAAAACCCCACAACTTGACACATTATACCATATTGCCTAAGAGTTTGAGGGAAGAATTTGGAGAAAATGCAAAATTCAACAGCAGTTTCGGAGGAAGAATACAATTGAGTAAACTCTTAAACCTGCTGCTTTGGACTGACTTGGGCCTGACTAGGATAGAGTTAATTTTCTTCATAGCAGCTCATATGGTGCTGTGTTTCACATTTTTGACGAAAACACTACTGGTCACCTGCATTAAATCACGAGGCTAAATGAAAGCAGCTAATGCTCTTCGAACTTTAAAATCCTTTTTTTTTCATATTACTACAACCAGAAAAACTTTTTTCCTGAAGAAAAACTTAACTGAGAACAAACCCCATTGCCAAATAACTCCAAAATATGAAACTGAACAGATACAAAGGGAAATCATGCAAATGGCCCAGTAAGAATAACAGTGCTGTGGAAAATTTATAAAGGTCACCAAAAAAGAGGAAGACAAGGATATACGCTTGTTATTTCAGCCCACATAAAGAAAAAAAGCTTTCTAAAATTCTTTGGGTTTTAGCCCAGTAGTCACAGTCCAATCAGCACTTAAATCAAATTACTGGATCTTTAATATCAACAGATTTTTAAGTAACTCTCTCAACCCCTTGAGTTCATAGCTGGAAATATGAACAAGAAGGGTTGTCCAGTCAGCTGAGGCTAACGTTGCCCCTTACCTGTTAATAAGACTAAAAAGGTTTATTTAAGATTTTTACTTTTATTGGCATCTAGGTATTCCCATTTCAACCGTAAGTACAATAAATATTTTTT
>JAWWEU010000091.1:40585591-40596071 GCA_035583155.1 Acropternis orthonyx
CAACCGTAAGTACAATAAATATTTTTTTTAAATTTGAAGAAGCGCTGTTACATAATAAATTCATAAGCACACCAGAGTAATAATATAATGAAAAAGCATTAAAAATCAGGTTTCACACTTAGAAGCATAGTAAAAATTTAGAACAAATGTCCTAGTCAATACCTATTTTAGTATTAGCTGTAAAGGCTCAATCCACAGCAGAGATAATTTTACTATCTGCCTCAACACAGCATCTGCAGAGATGTTAAAGTTTAAAAAAAACCTCTTTAAATAAGATTTTCCAAAGTTTACCTCCAAAAAGCAAATTAATACTGAAGTTACTGTTATAGAAAAAGGTCAAAGCTGTTCTCTGCAAGGTTTACCACCAAAGAGAACAGAAACTTACCCGAAAGACAATTACTACTTTGGAAAAAACTGCACTTTGCCAGCAGTATCCAACTCCCCCCAGAATTGCTTAAGTCCCTCTGAGCACGTGGAACTTCGCAAGATTGTGGAAAATACACAGTCTTAAAGAGCTTCTTAGACTGATGTATCTACAGTAAACCTACAGGTATTACCCACAGGAATTACATTTATCATTACAGAATAAAACTGATACCAGTTCCCAAATAAAAAAAAAAATTCATATAGCCCATGTGAGGAAATCACTGCATCACAGATTCAAGGCTAGACTTTCAAGGAAAACAGAAATCTCAAGAAATTGTTCATTTACTGAAATTTAACAGTACCAGGCCCTGAAAAAAATACCATTTTGTGAAGATACAAAAAAATGCATCTTCATTTAATGGTGTTATACAACCCATTTATGTCTACTGTTGCTAAAAAGTGCAAAAATGTATCATTATGATTTACATAAAATAAACCCATTTGCTCTTTAAGCTACATTTTGCCTGTTTTATTACAGTTTACTTTCACTGTAAATTGGAAGCATTTTGTGTCTCGTATGTGATTTTCTAATAGAAATTACACAGAGATATCTTTCATACATAGTTTTAAATTAAGATTTTCAGAAGTGTCCAACTTTTACCTCTAAAAACTTACTAGCTTGATGTTAAAGTTCAGCTTGTTTATGTTAGCCACTATTTCAAATGTCTAACCAGGCAGCAGTTTTTAAGTTTGATACAATAATTACATATAAAGTCAAGTAGTAGAATGACAACCACTGACTTACAACTAATTTTAATGCAAACAGAGAACTATTAATTCTGTATTAGATGAAATTAATGCAATATAGTACTGGTTCACAACCAACTGTAAAAAGTATTGTGCTATATCATGTGTCCTACACAACCTTTTTGAATATATGACCTTTAAGTTGCTGAAGGTTGCCTGAGAATTTGGCTCAGTTCAAGCAAAACATCTGTTCCCTTTGCAGGTATACTGTAAGGACTTTTTTCTCAGTTGGATTTAGAGCACAGCAAGTGAGCCCTTTTCTGACCGATCATATACAGCCCAGCATTTGTATATCAAGCTCTGGGCTGACAACAGCAGGTCCACATTCCGTCACCCTTTCTCAGCTAGCAAGGCCATTTGACTGCTGTGAGAACTGCTCTTATCATGTCATCAAATCAAAGCATGTTGAGAAGAGGGAATGGAAGAGGCATCTGCAGAATTCCCACAATGTAGTGACTTTGGAACATTGACAGATGCATCTGTCATTTTATACCTTCAACTAACCTGCTGTCTGCTGGCCTGACATAGCAAAGCTGTCCAAGAGTAACTCCAGCTCTCTCATGTTGTTTTCATATGCCTCTGTTAGAAAGACCTGGTGTTTCTTGGCCTTTATTTGACAGGAGATACAGACAAGACAAGAGGGGGGCAGGGAAAGAAACACATTAGCACAGTAAACAGAAGAAATACACACCACAGTGGTATATTTGTTCCCCTTTAAATTTAAATTCCTGTTTTACTTTTTAGTATACCTTTTCTTGAGGGATCCAACATGACATAACAAATAAGTAACACAGAACCCTGAAACACACTTAAAATAAAACTAAAGGCTTCAGGTACTCAAAAGAAAAATAAAAGATGGTTTTATTAAAACTTAGTCTTGATAATCTTCTGCTTCAAAAATATCTTCATGAACATTAAATTCCATCCATTTATGCAGGCAATGAAATCTATTGTTACACCCTACAAGGGCATCCAGAAAGACACCAAACTACTGGCAGACAGACTAGAAATCCATGATTTGGCACTCAGTCAAATCCCACACCTATCCTCATTGCAAACCTGCCTCCTTCAATTGCTAATATCTTCCATGCTAGACAGTGATTTCTTCAATCCCAAACCCTCATCCTTATGCATGGAATATAAAGCAGCAGAGTGCTTCAGCTCCTACCACTGAATTTCTTTTAAAAAAGCAGTCTACTAAGTGCAGCCTGTTGTTCAAACAGGACACTGACTTTACTCTGGGGGTAGAAAGGTACTACAGCAGATTTTTTTCATCACTACAATAGAAAGACTATACCAAATCATTCCTCCAATTTATATCCAAGACTGAAATTTGCAGTTTTCAAAGACATGCATCCATAATTCCAGACAAGACCAAGGTCCTTTTGGGTGTATGTAATTTTGACTTCTCAAAGAAATGTACAAGTTCAGCTGCTAACTGACAAAAAGTAACACATCTCTGCAATTTAAAAAGCAAACACAAAAACTAGCAAAAACAAACTAAAACCAACCACCCCTCCCCCCCATTCCAAGAGCAAATGAGATATAAATAACTTCATGATTTTATTATAACAAAGGTTATGCTCAAAAATGTCTCGTGACTTTTAATTGCTCCATTTATTTACATTCTGAATTCTAAGACCTATGTAATTTCCATTTCTACTTGGTAATGGAAGATTAACCTTTTTTATTGAGAAAAATACTACTGTTTTCTATTATATGTATAAACTACTGCTTTAGTTACACTTCACTGAATGTCAAAGGATCCAAGCACCTTCTCATGAGTGGGAAACATCCTCCCCAGCAAAAATGGTACATACTGGTAGCATATAACTGTCAGGATAAAAACCCAAGAAATTCATTTAATTCTCTGCAGTGTTCTTCACTATTCAGTTTAAATATTTTATAAATTTGCTTTACTCTTTCAATTTTAATTATATGTACTGTATATCAACTAATATATTATTCATATGTGTATTTCAGTGTTAGGTCCCCTGTAGCATTTACATGCCTTTCCTTGTGTGGGAGCTTGTACTGCACTTCATAAAGAATTTCCAAACCACTTCTATATATTGAAAAATAACTAAGTTTAATACTTACTCCATAAAATTATCTATATAAATACAGCTTTAAATGCTGAGATCCAGTAACAATATTTTATGGGATATAAGCACATTAAAGTAATTTGCTCTCATGTACTGGCATCATCCTAAAGACTTCACATATTAAAATAAGCAAATATAACAATATATAACATCACAATAAAATAAGTACTCTTTTTACGTAAACCACTCCAGCACAGAGGTCAGAATAAATCTTCACAGAAAAATATTTTCCCAAGAAAAAGTCAAATGTGAGAATTTTTTTCCATCTCTTCATTCAATTTTTCATTTTGTTTAGTTAATTTATCATAATGTAATCAGTGTATTCCAATTTATTCAGCCTTCACCACTTCTCTGTGCTTTATATTGCTAACTGCTGCTACACTCCCTAAGCCAATTTCAGTCTCTTTCTCAACAGCACTAAAGACCAAAAGGAAATTCCTTAGACTAGCCAGTTTCTCTACACTTGAGATGCAAAATATTTAGCATCTTTCCTTTCTGACTTCCATTTTCAATCACTGTCCCCATTATCAGATATTGAAGAAAAAATGCTGTAAGCTACAGTGCTGAAAATTCAGACACAGCTTAAGAGTCCAAGGGTCTAATACTGATCTGATATCTCATGTCTCACTGACAGGTATTTAATAAGAATGTATAGGGTCATAAAATCATGGAACAATTTAAGCTGACAGGACCTACGGAGGCCATTTGGTCCCGCTCCCTACTCAGATCAGAGTGTGCTCAAAGTTAGCTTAGGTTGTCCTGAACCTTGTTCAATCAATCTGAGTATCCTCAAAGATGGCCCTCCAGGCAACCTGCTTCAAATATCTCACAATCCTTACTCTCAAGTTTTTATTTCCTTCCTACAGGTAATTAGAATTTCCCTGTTTCCTGTCATACTTCCACTACACAGACCTAAGGAGAGCACAGCTTCACCTTCTCCCTAAGCACCTGCTTGACAGTTCACAGCAGTAGCTCTTATCTTCTTAGTCTTCTTCAGTCTAAACAAACACAGAGAGCATGCATAACTCTTCACTGTGAAAAGGAAAATGGAGTTAACAAATCTAGAGTCAAACATAATCAATTACAGCTGCCAGATTCAACCATTCCAGGAGTTCAATTGCATCTTTCTCAATAACTCCATCCATCAACATGCTTGTGGGGATGTTATTCCTGTAGGACTACTAGGAAAGTACAGGTGTGTTTCCTAGATTACCACAAAAGGGAAATCAGGTAAACAAAAATGCTAAAGCCTTTACTTGAAAGAGAGTTCACAGACCACATTAGTATAAACAGGTGGAAGAACAACTGTGAAGTAAGACTTCTGCCGACTTTGCTTGACTTCCTGCAGAATGGACATTCTTGACCTTGGAAGTGATCCTTGAAAATTATCTAGAAAATCAAAGGCAGGAGGTCTGTATGGATATGCAGGAAGCTGCTAACTAAATTCACATATAAATAGGAAGGATCAAAAAGGTCAGTCAGACAAAGTGACCCGGGAGAAATACAGAGATGTTGTTCAAGCCTAAAGCAGTATGCTTAAGAATGCCAAAATCCATCTAAAGATGAATCTGGCACGGGATGTGAGGAGCAATGGGAAAAACTTCATGACGTACATCACCAGCAAAAGGAAGACTGGGCAAAGTGGGGGCCCAGTGCTAATGAGGCAGCAATCTGGCGATGAGGGTGCAGAAAAAGCCTTTTCAATGCCTTTTTCACCTCAGTCTTTACTGGTAGAACCTGTCTTCAGGAATCCCAGGTCCCTGAGCCTAGTGGTAAATGGTTCCTGTGACGCTTCCATGGACACTTGAGAATTTAAAATTCTCAAAATATACTAGGTATGTTTCCTATACTCCCCAAAGACAACTCCCTCCTTCACAAATTATTCCAAATTACTTCAACTTAATAAAACCCCAGCAGTAGTATGCAGGGAATTGGAGTACAGTCCTACAATGAACTGCCATTACTCCATTATTCCTGAGGAATTTTCTCTACTTTGTTTACATGAGGCTCCTGTGGGGCTCTCTCGGGCATTAATTCACCCACTCACTTTACAGTACAAATCTCACATAGTGATGGCAGAGTAAGTGCCAAAGACAGAACTATCCACACAGCCATCAAGAAGCCCTATGTTCTGACACTTGAAAAGCATTTATGTAAATTCTTTACAAAAGTATCATAAGGTTTACTAGGCCTAACCTTGGGGGCAGCAAATCAAAGCATTTACAGAAACAGGTTCCGGTGACTGCTCCACAGTTCACAAAAAAGGGGTTTTACTCAAGTGATCTTCAGTTAAGCAGAATAGTGGCACAAATTTTAAGAAACCAGGCATAAATTGTAGTATAAAAACCATACCAAAATGAAAGCAACTCACTGACAATCTGCCTCCTTGGGCTACTATTTATTTTTGCTCAAGTTATCTAACTATTGAACACTTAATAGAGTTTTTTATTTTACTATCTAGAATATTCCAAAGTATATAGAGGGGTCTGTCCATCTGTAATTTAAATATAATCTCTCAAGAAATTTAGTAACTCAGTCTTAATTACCTGAAATAAAATTAATAAAAATACCCAAGTTATATTGGAACTGTTCTTGTCTCCTAAAAAGAAGTTTGTAACAACTTTTTGGTGGGAGAGAATGTTAGGAAGTATCTCTTTGGGTTTTGGCATTGTGTATTTCTCAAAGCAGAAAAAATTTTTTGGGAATTGCAACTTTAAAGGCATTTTTTAGAGGCTTGTCTTCCAATGCTGGGACATCACAACTTGACTGATCTCTGCACTTCCAGAATAAATTACAAAATTAGTTTCTTTGCAGATCATTTAAGCATGTGCTTCAGACTGACTAGTCTTCTTAAATTAGGACAATAACAGAAGTAGTATCTGGGTAGGAACACTCTACTTGTGGGTTAAGGCAAGAAAAACAAGAACCGAGGTAACACAACACTTAAAAGTCATTAATACAAAATTAAGGAAGACTGTGTATCAAGCTCGCTTTTTTTAGTTTGAAAGAAAAAGCTCTGTCCACAATAAATAGTAATTTTAATAATTATTTACAATAATTGACATTTACATCTTTGCCATCATGTACCAGATTCTACTATATAGAATTTGTAGAACAGAATCATAATCTTCAGGGTGATTCATTTTCTGTTCAGTCAATACTTAAGACACTTCTGTTAAAGAACAATGGTTAACACATATGTCCAGGAACTAGAATCTCATAACTTCTGTTTTGACATTCAGCTTATGATAACCTATAAGGCTTTTACAGACAGCTGAGACATAAACAGCGCATGAGTTGCAGGCATGGCTGTAAGAGAAAGATTTATGTACCACAAGGAAAAAGACAGGCTCTGTGTAATCTATTACACCACCCATATACAAAATATGTTAGATCTGATAGAATCTATACAAAGGGGAGGAAATGAATACCCTTTTCTTCCAAATTAACATAATTTATTCTAAAAGACAATATTTTAATTATTTCACTTTCCTAAGATGCATTCTGGTGAACTGGTAAGTTTCTCAAATTTCAATATGCCTTTCTCGTAAAATAAAGGTTTCACATCTCCTGCTTGGCTGGTACTAAGATCATTTACTAGTACATTCCAGAAATGTAAATATCTCAAGTAATTTAAAACTGCTAAAGACAACTTTTATTTTTTCCTATGGGGCAGGAATACAGCTGGGGCTCTTTCAATTTAAAACAAGTCCTGAATCACAATGGACATTCTTCCAAATCCCTATTCTTGAAGCTACAAATTCCTAAAAACCCTAGCTAGAAATAATGACAAGCTTGAGACCAATTTCCTCAGAAAAACATAATGGAAAACATGACAGCCTGCTCATGCTAAACATTCATAAGCAATTTTGTTTGATAGCAACAGATCCTATCACATTTGACCCATGCAAATTTCTGGCAAACTTCTACCACATGCTGATATTTAAAACTACAAGCAGCATTACTACTTTACTATACATTCAACTGATTCATTACGAAAAATAAAAAAAGTACTTTTCCATAGAAAGCTTGAAACTAACATATTTGGTATATCTTCAAAATATTTGACAAACAAAAACATTAACTTGTATGGTAACAGCACCGTGAGAAACCAACTTAAGATTATCAGACTGAAGTGGAAAGGACATGTTCAGGATGTCTAATAATATTACAAAATATAAGAAAGTAATTAACAGATCCAGAAACCAGGAGGGTGAAATTAAGGAAACAGAACACACTGACGTTTTCACACAACTTTTGTATGGGTATAGGGAAGCCTAATAACAGTATATTCAATGTTATCCATACTTAGTTTCTGCTATAGCCTTCTGCATTTTGATTTTGGGAAGAAAAATAATGAAAAAATCATCCAGATGAGTAAACAAGACCACACACAGGCACTCCTTCTTCCAAAACAAATAGAAAAGTCTTCAGGAAATATACAAAGCCGTCCAAAATGATAAAAATCCAATCACATGGCAGACAACTAATATAATTCCTCAGAAAATGAGTATTTTTATTACCTGTTCAAGACAGTCTTGTGGTTTAAAACTATTCCAGTAAAACAATTAAAACAACAGGCCCTACAAATATAACAGTTCTTTCAACTGAGACAATCTATTCTGCTTTTACCCTTCAATAACAAAATGCACCATTTAATACTGTTATACACAGTAACACTAATACACAATTTAATACTGTTGCCATTACTAGAAACCTTAAACATGAACAGAATTCTGTTCTGAATTGTTGTCAGAGATTTTTCTTTTTATTCCTTTTGTATCTGATAAAGTGACTTTTCCAGCCTGACTTCGGGCAGCCAAATGTGTTTTAATACTTTAATGCTTGCATTGAAAAAGCTGTGTTCTCTGTATTAAAATCTATATTATGTAAAATTTTAGTATAACTCACTAGTACTTTGGTTTGCTAAGCACCTTTGTACTAGATTCCTAAAATGCTGTTGAACATTTCTTGTCCAGAATTTCAGCAGACAAATATTTTAGCAAGATGAAAAACACTTTATCTATAGAAATGTACTCAGAATGAGACATAGCAAGGTCAAACCAAATGATATAACCAGTCAAAACTAATCAGAGGCCTTGAAGCCATTCCAAGGAGTACACAGAGGACAAGGAAGATGAAGGTTGAAAAGAAGGGGTCTTCGTTTTGAGACCACTGACTCAAATCTGGGAGGTGTGGCAAGGGTGTGACAATGGGAGGGATCGTTTTGAAGATGTGTGCAACCAGTGAGGTAATGTCCAGATACTGTAACTAGATCGTATTATAAAACTGCAAAGGCCTATATTTTCAGGGCTGAAATATATTTTTTGTTCACTTACAGCACCTCAATTAAAGAACTGCTTTTCACCTTTCTATACTCAAAATTGTCCAGAGAATTATTTCTCCGATTTTAGGTAACATCTCCCAAAAGGAAAACAGCTTTTTAACTTTATTTTTCTTCAATTACAAATCTACCTAGGAAGTGGATAACATTAAGACAATGTATGGAATACCTCCATCAATTGAAGAGGAGATACCAACAAATCTGAAGACTCTCAGTCAGACACTGGCACACTGGAAGTGCCACCAGAAGGGTGCGGCCACAGGGGGCCAGAGCAATAAAGGCAGTGACACGCTTCTCCATGTTGTTCGAACCCTGCCATCTGGGCACATGGGAGCTGGACTTGCATGAGACTCTCCAGTGGAAGCTATAATTTTTCTCTTTTTCTCTCAACTGCTTTACTGCTTCTGCATCTCTTAATCTCCTTTCTTGATGTTTTGGGTAACCTGAGACCAAATGGGTTGGATTTTCCTAAATTATATTGGTTAGCATGTTCTAAGTCAATGCTTTCTGGGATGTTTTATTTTGGTTTACCCTTTAAACTTTTGCCAAGATCACTTTATTTTCTTCATTTTACTGATAAAGTCCTGAGAAAACATGTGCAGTGACTTCTCCTTTGCACTCTCTCTTAAGGTGTTGAAAGAACCAAAGGCTCTTCTAATAATCCAGAGCGCAGATATTGTTGGAGTCTTGTATATTTTTAAAGTAAAACCCCTAGGTGAGTTCATGGCTTGGGGCCTAGGGTGTTACACTCTCTGATGTAGGTCTCTGCTCTTACTGATTAGCACAATGCCTGTCAGCAGCAGTAACAGACCAAAATTACCTCCTATACTCACAACTCCAAGAGAAAAGAATAGGAGATGTTTGCAAGTTTACACTGGCTATTATAGAAATACTGCAAATGCTCTTACACAATGAAATGAGAAAAGGTTTTCCAGCTCATAGAATCATAGAATGGCCTAAGTTGGAAGAAACATTAAAGATCATCTAGTTCTAACAGCCCTGCTGTGAACAGGGACATCTCAGAGCCAAATCCAACTTGCCCTTGAAAACTTCTAGAAATGGGACATCCACAACTTCTCTGTTGTGAAAACAACTTGTGCCAGTGCCTCACCACCCCCACAGTAAATATGTTTTCCTAATATCTAATCTAAACTTTTTTTTCAGTTTGGAACAATTTCTCCATGTCCTGCCACTGCATACCCTGGTAAATAAGTTTCTCTCCATCTTTTCTGGAGGCTCCCTTCAGGTACTAGAAGATGACAATTAGGTCACTCCAAAACCTCCTCTTCTTCAGGTTGAACAATCCCAATTCTCTCATTCTTTTATCATGTAAGAGGTGCTCCATTCCTCTGACCATCTTGCTGACCTTTTCTGGACTTTCTCCAACAGTTCGATGTCCTTCCTGTGCTGGGGAACCCAGAGCTGGATGCAGCATTCCAGGTGGGGTCTCATCAGAGCAGAGTAGAGGGGCAGAACCACCTCTCTCGATCTGCTGGCCATGCTGCTTTTGAGGCAGTCCAGGACATAACTGGCTTTCTGGGCTGCAAATGCACATTGACAGGTCATGTCCAGTTTTTCTTCCACCAGCACCCCCAAGTCCTTCTCAGCAGGGCTGTTCTCAATTGCCCTGATCCAGGTGAAGCACCTGGCACTTGATCTTGTTAAACCTCATGAGACCTCCCATGGGCTTGTTCCCTTCCTCAGCTTGTTCAGATCCCTCTGGATGGCATCCCTTCATTCAGGTGTGTCAACCGCACCACTGGACTTGATGTCATCTGCAAATTTGCTGAGGCTGCACTTGATGCCTTCATTTATGTCATTATTGAAGATATATTAAGATTTTTGTTTGATGCTACTG
>JAWWEU010000091.1:40599096-40610026 GCA_035583155.1 Acropternis orthonyx
TGGTTTTTCTTTTATATTTGTACATATATGTGTTGTAGATTTGTGTAAATATATGTGTATATATATCAGTTTCAGTTCTAAGTTTTTTTTTCCTCACTCCTTTGTTGAGACTCTGCGCAGCTCTGAGAGGCCTTGGTATTTTGCCAAGGTCAAACCAAAACAATAACAGGAGGTTATCAAGAGGATGCAGTCAGTCAATTTTTGGCTACAGAACAAGAATAGAATTCAAAGAGGTTCAGCCAAGCAGAAACATTTTCCAGCTTAATGACAGTCAAACATGGAACAGGTTCTCAGAGAGATTGTGCCATGTCCATTCTCCAGGTTTTCAAGACCTAACTGGATTAAACCCTGAGCAGTCTGATCTCATAGCTGATCCTGGTTTGAGCAGCAGGTCGAACTATAGATCTTCTGCAATTTCTTTCAACCTGAACTACTCTTTGATGTAACTCTCAGCAGTAGAAACATCCAGCTGTTGCTCATTTCTTTATCTCTTCTCCTATGACTCCTGTCTCACTAGAACCGAAAGTAACGAAAAAGGCTCAAAGGTTCTTCCAACTTTTGAATCAATATTGTCACTTTCTAACTTTGATTCATTTCTTATAGATCAATGTATCTTTTTAGCTGAAAGAATACTTCATCAGTCCTCCAAATATCTATGTGCTTCTCCATCAGCCTGGCTGATTTTTTGCATTAGCTACAGGTGGTTACTCCTTATTCTTCTAGAACTTTCCTATTTCAGTCCCCCAAAATAGCTTCTACTCTCACAGCTTTTGGAAACACAGCAAAAGCAGTTCCAAATTATTCTACGTCATGAACTCACTTTTCAAGAAAAGTAAATTCACACAGAGACACAAATCCCATGTTGCTTCCAATTTGCATAGTGCTACTGAGTTGGGAGCTAATTAATAAATTATGCAACCCAGAAAAGTCTGTTAGCTTGGTTTTAGTTACTACAACTATCTTTTTTTCTGAGAAAATAGAAAAAATATGCAATGCAGAGAAGCCCATGTGCTTGAGTTTAGTTATTACAATTATCTTTTTTTTTCTGAGAAAATAAATTCTCACAGCATTATATAGTTTCTGACCTTGGTATTATTTACATACATCAAGTTTAAGTACATCATGCTACAGAGACATACAAGTGTTCTAGCACAACAAATGAAAGTCTCTAAGACTTTCATTTGGCTAAGGCTTAAAGACAAACTCATGCAACTCCTCTAGAAAAAGATAAAATATGTTTGGATGCCAAAATATGGCTTAAAAGAAAAAGCCAAGCTCCTGACATTGTCTGAAGTCCAAGGACCAAAGCCTTCAAACGTAAGTAGATCAAAGGCTCTTGTATTCTCTCTGAAGGTGTCCAGTGAAAGCAATCACTCATATTCACCAATGTTACTGAGATTTGTACACTTCAAAGAATAAAAGGGCACAGGAAACTGATGAGGCAGTACATGCCCACCCCACACAATTACCTCAAGGGAGCTGAGCAGATTGATGTCCACCTCAGAAAGAGCTTGACCTTCACTATCTATCTTTATAGAGATCTGGAAATTTAGGTGGCTAGACTAACAAATCTGTAAGGATAGGTTGCTCATGCTTCTTCATGTTCTATTAACAAAGCCACTAACTGTTTGAACTGTGTTTTAACTGTGTTAATTCTCACAGAAAGGTTTGCATTCTCTGAAATTACAGAAGCCGATTGCTCTCAAAAAACTCCATTGGGAGAAGCTTCTAGAATTAATTGCCTGAATAAACACATGATTGCAAGGAGTAAAAAGTACTGTTTGGATATTAGACATTTGTTCTCACATCCAATTAGCAGAGAAAACAGTTGTTTCAAGTAGGCATAAATTCTGTTTATATAAACAAACAAATAAACCAAAACCACAAAAAAAAACCCACCAAAAAACCTAAGACAGAGCAAATTTCCTTTCCTGAAAGAGACACTTTGAACATAATTGTCCTGTTTAGAGGGAAAAGGCAAGGCTTGTTAAGATTCATGTCGTATTTTAGAAACACAAGTACTTACTTCTTTGTAAGCACTAATATTGACATTCCTCAGGCAAACCATTCCATAACTGTAAAAACTGTATTTCACAGTCTTAGCTACAACAAATACACTTATTCAGGTATTTTGTGCAGTAACTCCAAACAAAGAAATATAGTCCCTAAAAAACATCTTTTTTCAGGATAAGGTTTTTGTTCGAGTTCTTTCCATTTTTTAAAAGTATAACTTTCATGGATCAAAAATATCCTAGAAACAAATCCCTTCAGTTCTCAAAGAAATAGCTTCATATATCTAGATCAAAGATTCTCAGAAGAAACAAAACATTATTGAATGCACACTGCAATTCAATATCTAACCATTATCCTTATGTTGATCTGAATAATCTAATACAGCAAAATAACTTTAAGAGTTTTCTCAAAGACTTAATTGGGAAATTATTACTTATGGATGTTCACAATTTTTACTTAACATTACAAATTTAAATTTAAAAAAGAGACCTTGTGGTAAAACTTGGAAAGTTCTAACAGTTTGGAAAATTCCTAAATAGATGTTTAAGATACCATTAAAAATGCTGCTAATTAGCTCACATTTTATCTCTATTATCATCTCTTGATTCTCAGAATATATTCTCACTAACAGCTCCCTCACTTGACTACTACAGCAAGTGATGCTATGGCAGCCATGTTAATAAGACAATTTTTTCTACCAAAAAATAGTCCAGTTTAACAAGCATTAGTAAAAAAAAACTAAAGAAGCCCTGTGTTACACTTGAGGATGATGAATTTGGCTGGTCTAACCTCAAACACATAGACGAATTTTGGAATATTAGACCTTGGAAGAAGTGAAGAAATGGTTCAAGAACAAACACAGGAAGAACACTAGTTCAAGAAAACTTCTGAAATACCAACTTTTTCATATTTTCTGTACCACTCAAATGTGGAAACCTACCAAAAAGAAAAGAAAAAATCCACAACATCAAACTAAACACTAAAAGCCCCAATCTAATGAAAAGGAAAAAAGAACAACAATCCATTTCTTGTATGACAATAGGAAGCTACATCCAAGAAAAACTCAGACAGTGCAAAGTACCTGTTACACAAAACTACTGATGCAACAGCCATTCCTCCAAAAAAGGCTGCTTTGAACACAAAGGAGCTTTTTTAAAAGCAAGCAACAAAAAAAGAGTAAAATGTCAAATCAATGGTACAGGCCTTCTCTAGTCCATGGAAAGGCAAAGAACTTGGTATTAGTTTAGTGTCATGTATTTGCTGACAAAGAATTCATGCTCAAAGAAGAAACAACCAGGCAGGATGAGATTACAGGTTAAATAACTGATGTTATTTGAGGACCATAGAGAATCTTGAAATATACTTACTCGGTTTCACAGCTGTGAAGACTGCAGTCTTCCCGAAGCATCACTTTAGATTACTATCATAATGTATTTCACATATCTTAAATTTTTATCATAAAAACTATTTCCTTTTCTTTAAGAAAAAAGTTTTCCCTTTTTAATGTGACTCTGGTTTACCTAAATGCACAGTCTTACATTCAGACCTCTTCTGGCCTTTTCTTTAATGAAGAGCTCTAAGGTGTTTATAATACGGGACAGGTTTCAACTATATAACTAAAAACATCTCTGTAAGTATGAATAAAGACTCTTAAGGCTACAAACTCCTTTTGTAGGGAAACTGGTTTCTTTTTTTGTCCACTACTGCTAGTATAAATAAGTCACCATAAATACTTATGCGTACAGCCCCACATAATCCTAGACTGAACGAGATGTCAGCTCTGTCGTTTCCAACCAATTCTATTAGCTTGTCTCTTCCCATACCCCCACTGTATTCCACCCACTTTATGTCTTCTTAAACTCCCTCTTTTCCTAAATTTAACCAGCTGCTATGCTTTATTTCTCTAACTGCTCAGTTATCTGCCTTCCAACACCATTCTTCTTCCTGACATTGTCTCTCCCCACTATAAAATTGATTCAGCCAAGGAAAAAGACTCAGTACAATGGATCCTATATCTGCCAGAGGAATACAGCAAAGCCATTCTTTCAAAAACCATCTGCTACCACAGACACAGCAGACTGTTCTGAGTAGGAAAGGAATCCCAGGTAATTTCATCTGCTCTCATACACTTCCTTCCTCTTTCTATTTTTTGTTACATAGTTAAAACTTTCCACAATCACTCAAAAGCTGAAAATGAAGATTATCCACTATAAATTACACACAACTTCCAGACAGGAGTCTTAGAGATTTATCTAGCTCACTGAAGTGAAAAATAGATTTTTCATTATAATGTAAGTGTATGCAGAAGAAAAAAAAAAATCTGTTCTAATTCTGCCAGGTGTGCTTTACCACACCCCTACCAAATATACAAGAGACAAACTGTCATTTTCAGCATTTTTGCTTTGGCAAATAATCAGTAACAGATCAGTTACTTTCTTTACCAATCCATAATATGTATGGTTACTGACACGAACCTGTTATCAATGGAACATAAGTTTCTGAACCTTGGTTTGGTCTGGGAAATTATATCAGATTTTGCTGTTTTATACTGACAGAAAACAACACAGAATGCAAACTATAAGTGGTAATCAAGCTGCCTAGTGGCCTTTTACAATGAATTTAAAAGGAAACTTACACAATGAGTTTTTCCAAGTTCTTCTGGGCATTGTGCTTTTCTTTCTCATATGCATTTTCTAATTCTTTGAACTCTTTCTTGATCATTTCTAAATCTGAAAGAGCTTCTGCTCGTCTGTCTTTTTCTGCACACACAGCTTCTTCAAGTTCTTGAATTCTTAACTACCAAGTGATAAGAAAGTAATTAAAGCAAGTTAGGAAAGATTATGATCTTTAATGCTGTTCTATGGTCTGTTCTGCTTTACTGGAGAATATATTCTATTAATTCTATACAGAAGCATATACACATGTGAAATCATTGAACAGATGTGAAAATGTAGGAATACATAAAAGTTCAAAACCAAGACAGATAGATATGCTGACCAAAAGTACCTTCTGTTCTCATTTGGAGGTGTCTGGCTTTTCCCATTTTCAGTGAAGATTTCCAGAAGAATTCTACTTTTTAAAATAGACTCATGAAAGTGTGGGCCTAAGAAAAAAGACTACACTTCCTCTCAGAACAAAGCACACTTCAAGCATGTTCATGTATGTAAACAAGGAAGAAAACATCATCAGTTATTTACCCATAAAAGATAGGTCTCTCATTTTAAGAATGTTGTTCTCCCAGTTCCTTTGTATGTTGCAAAAATAAAGAGGAAATAAAGCAAACTAAATCTTTTCTACTAGTTTAATCATCACTTTTAAAATTTAAGTGCCTACACATGCAGAAGATCATAAAAAAGAGAAAATAACTGATTAAAGTTATCAATATCTACTTTTGTTACTCAGAAAATAGGAAAAAAATGGATACCAAAATTCCTTTTTTGTTTTGCTTAGTTTTTCAGAAGTCCAGTGTGAAGGGTTTGCTAGTTAATATGATATTAGTATCTTTTTCAATTTTTTTTTTAAATAAGCCATAATTGCTTTATTGAGTAAAACACTGTGTGATACAGTTTAACAATACAAGAACTTAATATTCAAGTATATATACCACATTTGTTCATTTAATTAATCTTTACTGGTAACTGCAGATATAACAACTTTGAAGCTGAAATGTGCTCTGAGTAATTACATTATTCTTACTCCTAGAGAAGCTGGATGCATGCACGCACTCTATGCCCAAATTGCTCTAAGTGCCCATTCAAAATATAGAAGGCAGGCTATTTAAACACTAGTATAATGCTTAACTACTGTGAAACATTTCTTTTTCTCTCACTGTTTAAATGCTAGTGGGAATTCTCAACCTTACAAAAGTGACATTTATTTTATTATTTCTTCTAATAACTTTAAAGTTTCCTGAAAAGCAGATATTCTTCTATTCTCTGCTTTTATATATTGACTTTTACAATTTTGACACTTATTGCAAAAAATCTCTTCTGTTTTCACTCGAGCAAGTGGTCTTAATGTTTTTGAAGCATTGTACCTTCACAACTTCATCAACTGTTTTACTGTAAAGTTGTACCAAATATTTAACAAAAAGTTTACCTGGATGATCTCTGAAGTGAAATTGGATTCTAAATGGGCTGCTCTCTCTGCTTCAATGCTTTCTTCCAGTTTCTTCATTCTCACCAAAACTACCTAAAATTACCATTTTGAGGATATTTAAGTCCAGAGAGATGATAACAATTCACAAAATCTATTCAACTCGTTAAGTATATTAGGACTCCATACACCAACGTGATATATCTGCACTTCTTGCACTTTGCCACTGTGAAAATTCATACCAAGAAATACACATTTAAATAATTTTTCCATATATAGAACATGATATTAATATTTTCTAGTTAGTTAAATTAATTGATGTAGCATTATGTCATTGCTGCATTTTTTATAATCAAGAAAACTGCAGCTGGGGTCAGAAAGCAGAGAGACCAAGCTAAGTATTCTACCTATTCCCTTACTATTTGCTCACTCGAGGCACCATTACCACACTCTGTATGTTCCAAAATACAATGAACTATCAATAGAACATCTACAATTTCATGAATGAGAAATGAAGAATAAAGAAGATTCTTCAAAAATATGTTGGCTCTGGCACCTAATTAGAAATTAAGGTGCCCAGAACAGACTGCTTTGCAGCTCTAGACTAGCCGGAGTCTAAAAAAATCTGACCTCTGTAATGTTTTAAAGCACTAAGTTATTGATTTTGGAAAAGTAAAACAAAGCAGCAAGTATGTGATACTACATCTTGACTCTGAACATTTAAAAGAGAAACAATAACAGATCTAAAATAAAAACTCCTGGCAATAAATTTAAACTTTGTATAATCACACACACACAAGGAAAGATTCTTTTTGAAACTGGCATCCATACAAGACCTAGTAAAGAGAAAATCAGCAATAGCACTGACTTTACCACACCTACTCTGCAGTAAGGTCTGTCAAAGGGCTTAAACTGTGCCTCCTCCCATGAGTTTTATCTGCTTAACATCCTCAATAAAAGAATTCACAAAACCTGCACAAATACTCCCACTGTACTTTCACACTGCTAAGATTGTTCTCATAGATAAGAATGTCACCCCAGTCTTCAAAAAGAATAAGAAAGAGGACCCAGGAAACTACCTGCCAGTCAGCCTCACCTTAATCCCTGGAAAGATGCTTAAGTGCTTCATTCTGGAGGCTACCTCTATCCACATGGAGGAAAACAAAGTGACTGGAGTAGTCAGCATGGATTCAGCAAAGGGAAATCATGCCATGCTTAAGGAACCTGAACGCCTCTACAGTAGTACAGCTGGATGGATGGATGAGGGAAAAGCAGTGGATGTCATCTCCCTGGACTTCAGTAAGGATTTTGACAGTCTTCCATGACATCCTCATAGGTAAACTCTGGAAGAGTGGGCTGGATGAGTGGACAGTGAGGTGGACTAAGAATAGCAAATGTCACAATAGCAAATCCCAAATGGTTGTGACCAGAGGCTCAAGGTCTGTAACCAAGTGTTCCCCAAGGTTCAATATGGGCCTAGTATTATTTAACTTCTCCATCAGTGACTTGGATGAAGACACAGATGCCTCCTCTGCAAGTTCACTGATGACACAAAGTTGGGAGGAGCTGCTGATACCCCCGAGGGCTGTGCAGCCCTTCAGAAGGACCTTGACAGGCTGGAGAGATGGGCAGACAACAGTTTGAAGTTCAAAGGCAAATGCAGGGTCGTGCACCTGAGGAGGAACAAGCCCAGGTAACAGTACAGGTTGGGGGCTGACCTGCTGGGAAGCAGCTCTGTGGAGAAGGCCCTGGGGATCCTGGTGAACAAGCAGCTGTCTGTGAGCCAGCAGTGTGTCCTTGTGGCCAAGAAGGTCAATGGGATCCTGGGGTGCATTAGGAAGAGTACTGGCAGCAGGTTGAGGGAGGTGATCCTGCCCCTCTGCTGAGCCCACATCTGGAGCGCTGAGCCCAGTTCTGGGATCCTCAGGACAAGAAAGACACGGAGCTCCCAGAGCAGACCCAGAGAAGGAGAACAAAGATGACCAGGGGACTAGACCACCTTTCTTATAAGGAAAGGCTGAGGGAGGTGGGCCTGTTCAGATGGAGAAGAGACAACTGAGAGAGGACCTCATAAATGTGTACCAGTATCTGAAGGAAGGGTGTCAAGAGGATGGAGCCAGGTTCTCCTCAGTGGTGATGAGCAATAGGATAAGAAGCAACAGGCAGAAACTGATGAACAGGAAGTGTCACCTGAATGTGAGGAAGAACTTCTTCATTCTGTGCATGACCAAGCACTGGAACAAGATTGCCCAGAGAGGTTGTGGCACAACCTCAATGGAGATATTCAAGAATGATCTAGATGTGATCCTGTGCAATGTCTCTGGGATGACCCTACCTAAGCAGGGAGGTTGGACCAGATGACCCGCTGTGGTCCCTTCCAACCTTATGCATTCTGTGACTCTTTAAAAAATAGCTTAACACTCTCAATACTCTCTAGGCACCATTCCTTCCACATATCCTAATCCCCTTTGCTCTTAATGGAGAATTAGCAAACTACCTCTTGCTTCAGTTTAAGACTCCAACAGATGAACATCTGCCAATGGGATGGTTTTATTCAAAAACACTGTCAGCCTAATAAAGGTGGTCAGTCAACAATATGTGGATTTAATTTCTTTTTCAAAACAATTAACTCCATCTAAAAGTAATTATATTGATGAGAAGGTAAGAAAAATAGTGAAGAAGGTACCTATCATAACATTTAGAGCATGACATGTAATTTAAAAATAGTTAAATGAAGAAATGGAAACTTCACTGAGAATATTTCACTGCATACCCTAAAGCGCAAAACCACTTTTCTGTCTTTGGCTGGTTTGTTCAAAGTGTCTGTTCTTACAGCAAACTCTGAAATCAGGAAAGTAATTCTGCAAGTAAAGTTTTCAGGCACAACATACTAATTCACAGGCTCTGTACTGAATTTGACTTCTAAGTATTATTTTATTTCCTGAGCACCTGTCCAAAGTAGAACTATGCTTTCATCTCAGACTCTCTTTAGCTGAAGCCAGAGATGGAAAACACCATCATAATGATTAACTACCATCTGAAATGGAACCTCCTAGAATTGCTAGATTTCATCAGTTCCAAGATGAAAAAAACCCAGAAAAAATAAATAATAATTGAATGAGGGTATCTGCAAGATTGGAGCAATCAGATTCTCTCAAACAGAACATATAAGTATCAGTTATTGGTATAGCTTTTTAAAAGCAGCATCTATCTCCTTGAGCTGACACAATGGACACTAAATGCAAGGACAAGAGATGTGGTCTAAAGGAAATACAAACTCCCAGAAATACAGAAACTTCAGTCCTGAGAAAATCCTGAGACAATAAGGGAAGTGAGGCAGGAGCAGGCAGACAACATACCATTCTTTTGCTGCCTGAAGTAAGAACAATACCATTTAAACAGTCCTAATTGCAAACATCTCCTTTGTTTGAGTTGTCACAAGCCACTGAAGAATTAACTTCTAGAATTAGCATGCGTACAAAAAGAGAAGCACTGGGAAAATTAGTGTTTCCGCTATGGACATTCTTGATGATCTCTGGAAAAAGAAAAACAGCTCCTATTTGCAAGCAGGAGAGTGTGTCTAGCCTACTGTAAGAGTTATGAACCCGAGACACCAACCAAAGAGCCAGATGTACCTGACAGGTATCCAATGGAAAGTATTCAAATAAATTCAAGACAGTATACCCAGAAAAATTAAATTAGGAACCAGAAATCAAACTATCTGTTTGACAGGTAAGTATCATCTTACAGACCTTATCCCCTTATAAAGTCACGTGAAAACTGACTTTTTCAAAACCAGGGCTTCTTCACAAAGTTAGGATTATTACTGCCCTAGTCTTGATTTTCAAATTCCTCTTCTTCTAGAGTTTGGTTCTTTAAAGTTTTGCTTCAAACCAGTAGTTTCCTACAATTTTGATTTTTAACAACTTGTTTAAATTAGTTTACTGGATCTTCAAAGAATAAAGCCTCAGGGAAAGAAATAAAATGTCTTTTGATTCAAGACAAGTCACTGTCAGGGATCTGACAGAAACTGCCACTAATTTCTTGTATTGTCAGAAGCCAAAAATGAAGAATAAACCATGATTTACCCAAAAGTCTCAGAAGATTATTAAGGCAAACTTTAATCCTATCAGTATATATATATATTATATCCTGAAGATTCAGACGCTTAAAAAAGCTTGCAGAAAAATTACACAGGTGAATTGTGGAAGTCATGTAGATGCTGACTGTGACTGGTGGAGCAATGAATATTCTTTTTCCTCTGCTCTATAATTTGCTTGCTGAAGCCAATGGTTCACCAAATATCTAACAAATAAAAACCAGACCAGATGCCAGCATATCAGTGAGAAATTAGTCAGAAAACAAAAACTTCGTGAGAGATAACCAACCAGTCATTAGCACATTAGCATTGCTAAGCAATAGAGAGTCATTAAATATAAAGACATTCAAAATTGCTTAGATTGCTCTAAGGAGAAGATTCTCCATATTTCTATCTATCAAAATGCATGTCAGCCATAGAACTTGCACTTGGATTCCAGGCTGAATCTGAAGAACACAACTGCAACAAAATACTATATAGAAAATCTATTCTATTTTGCTAGTAAAGGTTCACACAGGCTCTGCTTACACGCACTTCCCTTCACAGCAAGAAGCTGCACACTGCACCAGTGAAAACGATCTATTACACATTCTGTGAGTGAAACAAAAATGTCAAGGATGACTCTAACCGATAAAGCCACACTAAAAAATTGTTATGGGTTTAAGGTTTCAGAATTTTTCCCTTTCCCTCACCTGCCTGGACTGGGAGTGAAGCCTGGAGCAG
>JAWWEU010000091.1:40624256-40634526 GCA_035583155.1 Acropternis orthonyx
TTTTTTAATTAAAAAATATTAAATTTATAAAAACAGTAAAATAAACCAAAAAAAAAAAAAAAAAAAAAACAACATGTCCTTACCTCTTGATTGTGCTGAATGGTTAAGTCTAAATTTTCTTTTTTAGCTTGAAGAAGTTTCCATCTCAGATCTAAAACAGCATCCAATTCTGACTCATTGCAATTCTGTAGTAACTCACACTCCACATGATGCAAACTACAAAGAATGTTTTCAAAAAAAATGAGTATTCCTGTTAAGTTTTAATGCTCCCCTTACGTCAGTTATTAGATTGTGAGCCAAAGTTCTAAATGTTCACTTAAGTAAAATTAGGCCATGCAGGTGACATCATGTTATTCATCTCTGAAAAAAGGGTTACATGTAGTGCTTATTTTGCAAGATATGAGAGATGTAGCAACAGGAGCTTAAAATAGATAAGCACTTTGGATTTCCCAAGTTAACTTGGGAGGTTTTTTTATTATTTTTCATTATTTTTATTATGGATTCAGTAAACTTGCAGAACATTTAAAAAACATCATTCCAATCACATATATTAAAATGACTAGCAAGTTTTTGTCTCTGCAGTAAGGCTCATTTTTGATATGGGCAACCATTTCAAAAACATCTCTGTCATGAAACAAATGCATACATGTGGAGCCAACCTCACTCTTCCACAGTTTGCTTTCAAAGATATGTACATTTAAACTTGAGAGAAGCAATTATCACAAACAAAATACAAATTAAAGGTTGAGTCCTTCAAAATAATCTCTATCTTCATTTCCACTACTATTTCAATTAAAAAAAAAAATCTACTTGGCAGCTAGCAGGATCCACCTTTGAGCACCACAAGCAATATGAAAATAATCAAATCAAGCTTTTATGTAGAGAGTGAAAAATTAGTATAAAAACATGTATTTAATTAATTAATTTAATAATCTTATGAGCAATTATTAGAACTTCAAACTGGACAACTTTTAAAATATTTCATGAGTTGAAAATCAGTGTTCACATTATTTGATATAAGTTAGTTTTCATATTATGTTAACTGTGTAAGACTGGCTGCAATAATCAGTTGCTCCACATAAAAGTGCAAGCTGTCAGCACCAGCCACTAAAGATGAAATACACTGTAAAGAGAAACATGATTAAATTACCCACAAAGATGGTACCATTTAAGGTACAACTGAAAATATTAAAATAGCTTACCTTAGTCTACATGAAATCTTAAGTATTACTTACAGAAATGACAGTATAATTAAATTCCAGTATACTAGGATTTAATTATTTGAGATTTTTCTAAATAAAAAAATTATCACTTTACCCCTAGATTTGTGCATAGGCATCATTAACATTCTTCACGACTAAGAACTTCACCTGATAATGTATGTATTCTCACGTAAGTTGACTAGCAAAAAGGATATAAATGCCATCAAAAAAGAGAACAGAATTTTAGATTAAATGTTGCTTTTAAAGACATTACTAACAATAAATGATGAATTTTCAATTTTTAGCTGCAGCTCATAAGTATTCTATAATTTAATAAAATACTGTCTAATCCCCATTTAAAAACAAGATGGACTTCATCTATAAGATCAAAGTATGTCATCACTAGTTGTTTCACAGGGTGAGGTGTACTTTAAGCATTTTATAGTTTTAACAAATGTAGGAGATGAGAATCATTAAAACCCACACATACTGCAAGAAAACCACAGGCACATTATTAGCTTTCACTATTTACTATGAGAGCCATACACAGAGAAGCCAGCGTAAAAGATCAGCAACCAGTCAAGTAAAATCCCATATCGTTATTTTAAGCAACGCTTAGCTGCTGCAATAAGAAGATATTATGGTAAGTCATGCAGAAAATGAGAAGAATTTGAAAAGTCAAAGCACCTGTAAACTGTACAAAAGCTTGTTTATGGACATCATATAGTAGGCTTGGTATTTTTCCATGTCTGGTGAAAATAGACATGAAAGAAAGACAAGTCATCTTACTCAAAGATGATACAAGAAGTATCAATCTCAACTAAAGTGGCCACTCAGGTAAATTAGCAAAGCACAGGTTAGGGGGCAAAACAATACCCAAATTGAAAACAGGGGCTGACTAAGAAAAAGAACAAGGGTTAAGGAAAGGGTAACTATTTTAGTAGTTTGTGAGCAGTGGGGATGTCATTTTGCTTACTTAAGCTGATGGTATTTCATACTTCTTGCATGGAGAGCACATGGAATGAAAGCAAGGCAATAACTGCTTGTTGTAAAGTAGTTAAAAAACCCGCCTTCAAATCTTTAAGTAAATTAGCTTGGCTTGTATGGCAATCAGCTTTAAAGAAAACTGTTCCTTTCAATTCTTCTACTAATTATGCAGGGGAAAAAAAAAAAAAAAAAAGAGAGTACAGTGGCGATATCCACAAACATCTCTCATAGCTAAGATAAACAGAATTAAGAGCCCTGTGCAAGGCTTACAGCCAACCCCTAACACCATAGCTATTGCAAAAAACCACTCTGTAAGTCCTAGCTGGAGACAGAAACTATCATGACACCTATGGCAGTGCGAGAATTCTTGCACACCAGATGGCCAGTATGCATGCATGCCTGCAGTAATGGACTGACTGCATCAGTGGACAACGGAAGGGCTACAGACTTTGACATAGTCCCCCACAACATCTTTCGCTCTGAACTGGACAAAGATGGATTTCATGAATGGACTGTTAGATGGATAAGAAAGTAGTTGCATGGTAGCATCCAGAGGATTGTGGTTAATGCCTTGTAGTCCCAATGGATATCAGTGACAAGTGGTGTCCCTCAATGGTCCATATTGGGACCAGTGTTATTAAATATCCTCATTAACACCATAAATGAAGGGACCAACTGCACCCTCAGAAAATTTGCAGCTGACAACACAATGAGTGGTGCAGTTGACACACTTGAAGGTCAGGACCTGGACGAGTTCAAGTGAGCCCACAGGAATCTCATAAGGTTTAACAAGATCAAGTGCAAGGAGCTGCACCTGGGTCAGGGTAATCCCCAATATCAACACAGGCTGGGGAATGAACATTGAGAGCAGCTCTGTCAAGAAGGACTTGGTGGTGCTGGTGAATGAGTCACTGGACATGACCCAGCAACGTGCACTTGCAGCCCAGAAAGCCAATTGTTTCCTGAGCTGCAACAAAAGCAGAATAGCCAGCAGGCTGAGGGAGGGGATTCTGTCCCACTGCTGTGCTCTGGTGAGACCCCACCTGGAGTGCTGCATCCAGCTCTGGGGTCCCCAACATAACAAGCACATGGACCTGTTGGAGTTCAGAGAAAGGCCACCAAGCTGATGAGGGGGATGGAGCACCTCTTCTACAAGGAAAATCTTCAAGAATTGGGACTGCTTAGCATAGAAAAGAGAACGCTTTAGGGCAACCTAATTGCAGTCTTACAGTTTGAAGGGAGCTTAAAAGAAAGATAGATTTTTTAGAAGAATATGTAGTGACAGAATGAGGAAAAATGGCTTCAAACTGAAAGACAGTAAACTTAGACTAGATATTAGAAAAAAATCCTTTATTGTGAGTGTGGTAAGGCACAGGAAGGAGAGAAGCTGTGGATGTCCTATCCCTGGCAGTGTTCAAGGCCAGGCTGAATCGGGCTCTGAGCAACCTGGTCTAGTGCAAGGTGTCTTGTCCACAGTAGGGGGATTGGAACTAGATTATTTTTGAGGTCCGTTCCAGTCTGGGCCATCTTATGATTTAATGATCTAATGACTATATTGACACAGCATAGATTGCATCTATCACACCATATCTGGTTCTTCTACAGTTTGAATTATGTAGTTTCAAGGATATAGATTATAAACCACAAAACCAGGAACTGTATTCTTAGACTTAAAAATACAATGGAGCTCACCTTCTACCTTCTGTGACAGAGCAATTGACTGGAGAAGATGAACTCATTATGTCCAATAGGCAGCTTTTTAAGTCTATAAACTCTGGGAAATGAATCCTTGATTTTTCCTTAAAAAGCTTCAAAGATTATTCTTCCATATCATAAGAGCATTAAAGTCTGTAACAGAGACATGCTTTAGTTTATTTGCCAACATAATAAAAGAACCTTTTGTTAGTACTCATGAACAGTTATGAAACAGTGTTACTGCATCATGTGAACAGTTACCACCAACTGTAATTTTACACCAGTTTTAGTCAACAGTTAGAGTTGTACTTCTAAGCTTAAATACTGTAGATTAATATATATAGTAATATAGTTGAATATCCACTGCCAACATTTTCAGAATGCCAGTAAAAAATACTATGTTTGCATACACTGATCCTCTAAATTATCTATTCTGCTATGAAGATTACAAACTCCATTTCTCTTCAAAATAATTCTGTGGAAGATAAATGCATACACAGTGATTGCATGTACTAGGTTTACTGTCTGATATCAGTTTTTAATATAGCAAGTCTCCCCAGTGTTTCACAAAAAAATTTCTACTTGAACATATCTTTATTATATATCTCAGCAATATCTGGGAGTATACAGGAGGAATACTAAACCAAACTCTAACTTCATAACTCCATTCATCTTTAGAAAAAACTCAATAATTGAGTGTTATTAATAAAAAAAGAAAACCAATATGGACAACAATTACAACATAGACCTTAAAAAAATTCCACTATTTATTTCAAGTTGAACAGCAAACTCATTACTGAGCTCTTTTCATTAATTAAAGCAAGGTAACATGAAAAATAAGTGGTATTCAACACTTTAGATTAATAAGCCATTAAGGTTTGATTTTGAATGCCACAGCAGATGACCATTCATATTAAAGTCCAAAACAAGAAACTAGTCTGTACTCCATCTCTGGCTTCCAGTCACATGTTCACAGAATCACAGAATATGCTGAGTTGGAAGGGACCCACAAGGATCATCCATCCAACTCCTGGCCATGCGTAGGACCAAGGCCAAGAGTCACACCCTGTGCTCGAGAGTATTGTCCAAACACTTCTTGAACTCTGCCAGGCTTAGTAGTGCTGTGACCACTTCCCTGGAGAGCCTGTGCCAGTGCCCAACTATCCTCTGGGTAAAAAACCTTTTTCTAAAGTGTAATCTAAACCTCCCCTGGCTTAGCTTTATGCCATTTCCTCCAGTTCCATCACTGGTCAGGAGAAGGAAGAGATCTGTAGGTGTCCCTCTTTTCCCCTCACAAGGAAGTTGTAGACTGTAATGAGGTCTCCCCTCAACCTCCTCTTCTCCAGGCTGAACAGACCAAGTGACCTCAGCAGCTCCTCATATGGCTTCCCCTCCAGATGCTTCACCATCCTGGTGGCCCTCCTCTGGATTCTCCCTAACAGCTTGGTATCTTTTTTATACTGGAACACTTGCTATATTAACTATAAGCTGATTTTGTTCATCCAAGTCACTAATAACCTGCACTAGAAATATGAAGAGGAAAAAAATACATTTCTGCTTCAATCTATAATTTTAACAGAAAATGCAGCAAAAATAAACTTATTATTTGCAAAAAGTCTGAGTTTGTGGATTTGGGATTTTTTTTTTGTTTTATTGTGTTCTTACAGAAATGCAGTATATTTATAAAGAATAGTTATGTTTATCATTTGCGACTTTTAACATCTACTCATCAGAATTCAGCTTGATACATGTGTTCAAAAGACCCCAAACACATAATTACCATACAACAGTCACTCACACTCCTAGAGAAAAAAACTAAATTTCTTTTCAGCTCAAACAAGAAAATATGTGAAGACTTCATTTTTAAAGTATAGACTGTGGCATAAATGCTAGGCACATGTTAAGGCCCATTACATTATTGGTGACTTGCACACGAAAAACCTTTATATAAGAGAAGAAAATCTTGACAGAGTATTTGTAGTATTCTACTCAATAAAGAACAACTGCTTGCATATAAAAAATGTGGTATCATGGTATGGGACTCTATACCTCTAGCAAATGTACCAAACTTTCACATTAAGACATAGCTCTGAACATTATGAAATTAGTTTTTCATACCACTCTTTTTTTACTCTTGATTGCAACTTACAGCAAAATCTGACAATGAACAGTAGAAAAAAATTGTAAAAAATAAAAAGGTATAACTAAAATTTTCTCATAAATCATTATTTTCACCTCCAGAATAGAATTCACTATTTCTATCCACCAAACAGTAGCTGCAGTGGGAAAACAAACAAACAAACAAACAAAACTGCCTCAAAACATAACCAAAATGTTCTCTGTCACATCCACATAATTCCAAAGCTTTAAAACTTTCTGAAATTACTCTAAAGTCACATGAGGGGAAGATATCGAAAGACTGTTTTCTGGGAATGTTAGTGATGTCGAAAATGCACATTCCTCTGTTAAAGTACATAGCCATAGTTTATTAGCACACAAATGGATACATTCTAGAAGCATGCTAAGTCAATTACAAAAGAAAAAGTATCCAAGTGGCACAGAGCCCCACAATTAAACGAAACAGTAAAAGAAATTTACACTTGAGGAGATAATATGTGTGAGCGGTGTTCCGTACAAAACTTCTGTCATAGTCTCCTCAAAAACTTCTGAATACACTTAACTAACTTATCAAGGTCTTTGATTTAGACTGAGTATGAGGAAAAAACTCTTCACTGTAGCCGTGGTGAGGCACTACAACAGGTTGCCCAGAGAAGTTGTGGATGCCTCGTCCCTGCAAGTGTTCGAGACCAGGCTGGACGGAGCTCTGAGCAACCCGTCCCAGTGGGAGGTGTCTCTGCCCACGGCAGGGCGCTGGGACTGAATAATCTCTCAGGTCGCTACTAAACCAAACCATTCCGCGACTGAGACCACTCAAAATACATCTAACCGGATGTACTAATTTAAAACATACAAAGCCAGGCATAACTAACATATCTGAGCTGCAACCTGTAAAAACTTACCGTCATTTATTTCGGCTGAACGAACCACTAGGTCTCCGCTAGCTCAGACGAAACAAATTTTAAGCAAGCTAAAACCCGGAGCAGCAGCAGCATCCCTTCGCTCCGCTGGCCGGAGCGGTGTCGCGGGAGAGCGGCGTGCTGGCGGCTCGGGCGCTTTACCTGGCGGGGGGGGCTGAGGTGTGGTGGCCGGCTGTGGGGCGTGCGGTGCGCGGTGTGCGGTGCCCCCGGAGGGAGGTCGCGGGGCGCCTTCCCAACGGCCACTTCCGGCGGCGGCGGAACCGCATCAGAGGGATCCTCACGGGCGGCGGGCGTGAGTTACAAAGTTATAATCCACCTAAAGGAAATGAAAAGGCACAGCGGGGTGGATGAGGGAGACCAATAGCAAGGTTACCACTCTCCTGCTTATGTTGATTCACGAACAATTACTTTACACGTAACGGTGTTGCTGCATGCGTGTAGCTAAACATACACCTTTCCTTCCTCCCACGTGGAAAAATGCACGTGATACAGAGAACCACTGAATGACCGAGGCTGGAAGAGACCTCCACGATCATCAAGCCCAACTGATAACATAGCACTGCCAAGACCACCACAGCTACACTTCTAAATACCTCCAGAGATGGGGACTCAGCCACTTCCTTAGGCACGCTGTTCCAGCGCTGAGAGCTCTTCCAGTGAACACTTTTTTCCTCATATTCAACCCAAACCTCCCTGGAGAAAATGAGGCCATTTCCTCTTTTTACCTGGGAGAAGAGACTGACCCCCACGTAACCACAACCTCCTGTCAAGTATTTGTAGAGAGCAAGAAGGTCTCCCCTCGGCTCCCTTTTCTCCAGGTGGAAACAAATCAGAGTGACATGGCACATGGAATTCAACATTAACTGACTTTTCAGAAAGAGGTGTTGATTATATGTTTAGAAAGAGTGTTTGATATTTAGGGAAAAAAGAGAGGACACCCTGGTGCTTAAGTGTGGGTCTGGCCTTGGTGTAGAAGGACGCAGCTGCCTCACTTGCAGACAATGACACCAGCATACTTCTTTGCAATGTGACCTAATCCACACCTAGAGCAAATCAGGTGGAATGATTGTTTCACAGAAGCTCAAGACATACAAATCTTCGCGGGAAGAACTGTTTTACACCTCTGAAGCTCATTCCTGGCTTGTAATAACTTAATGCATATCAGTGTACTGACCTCTTACTCAAGCACCAGGTGGCAGACCTGGGTTAAGGCCTTACAGAATCTGCTATTCAGAAGTAAACCAGCTGCTAAAACATGTTAATATAGTCCTTAAAGTTTCTTAAAGCATCTGTATGGCATCTTACTCTCTTCCATGTACAATGTCTGGATTGCAAAATACACTTTATTTTTTTCTTCTGTTGTTTCTGTGCTTCAATATTTTGTCTTCAGTCTTATGTTTACTTAACATCTACAAATGAGCCTAATTACACACAAAATACAACGTGTTCAAGCACTTTTTTCACCCTTTAAAAAAATCAAATTGTATTACAGTTTATTTACCTTTAAAAATGCTTTAGTCACATTAAGGAACACCCTACCCTACTTTTGTATGGCATGAAGTCATTTTGAGTTGCTTCCTTCATTAGGAAAAATTAAGTCTTTTTAGTTGCTCTTCACTGATTTTAATATAAGTTGCAAAGCTCCTGATTCCTGAAAAGTGTCATACTCAAAGGACTGTTTCCAAAGGCTGAAGAAATTATAATATCCTCAAGAGATTCCAAAAGCATTGCTTCAAAACTAAATTATGAACTTATTTAATCTGATATTGAAGAGAAATCTAACTACATGATTAAACAGAGTAGCGACTTAGCTAAGGGAATCCCTGCAGATTGTCAGTTTCTGGATAGCAAAATATTAATATATACAGTTTTTGTAGTACTCAACACTTTCTCATTTAGAAAAAAAATGTGAAGCTTTATGTATTGCTGAAATAAGAATGATTCAGTACAGCAAAGACCTACCTACTGCCAATGCAGATACAATTTGTGCCACTGTCAAACTTTTATTTTCCTCTAAGCAATTCTAGATGTACACTCCACCTTAGTCTTAACTTTTTTGAATAACTTTTGCCCCAAGGGGTCATTCATTTGTGCATGGTAAAAAAGGTTTTCATCTGTCTAATATATTGATGATTTCCTATTTTTTTAGGAGATCTTGTCTAACCCTCTAGGGAGCTGGTATCAAGAACATGCCACCTCCAAGAAAATCAACCAAATTCAACTTATTTAAGACATCAGAAAATTGCAGTTTGTTCCTGCTTAACACAGATAGTGCACAGTTTTGGAGTTATATCTATAAATAAGCATTTTGCATTTAAAGAGATGAGAGCCTAGAGAAAAGCACAACTTGCTCTGTGGCAGCTGCAGGTGTTTTGGGCCTGACTTGAGTTTCACTATCAAAGCTGAAAGTGGTAAGATGATTCTTCTGAAGACTTATCTTTGTGTGTATGCAGCACAGAGGGCAGCTGGCAGAAAAGCAGCCTGTGAAACTTGTGTATCAGGCCACACACCAAGGATGAGAACTCGAGCACAAAATGGGTAGCTAGCTCTGCCCGTGTGAAATAGTGTAAGGAGCAATCCTTTGTGCCATGATTCTTACAGCTTTTGTCAGGTTTTGGCACCCATTGTATGGCACAAACATACAGTACAGTGACTTGCAGGTGGTGCTGTGTGGCACCATCATGCAGAGCTAAAGCCACAGCTTGGAAGCCCAGCTAATTTTTAATGCAGAAGAACTAGAACCAGACACCACAGGACAGGCAGGTTGTGGGAAAGAAGCTATCGAGTTTAAACTGGATCTGAGGTCTTATGTCTGAAGAAAGGTCTTTGTGGAGCAAATGGGAAGGTTGGAGGTGGCTGATGTGCTCAGCAAGAAGGTCATTTCACAGAACTGGAGAAGAGGGCACAGTGGCTGAATGCTGGGAGAGAGAGCGTGGCGTGAATGGGTAAACAAACCAAGAGAGAGCAGATACGGAGAGGACAAGGGGAGTAACACAAAGTCTGAATTTCTAGCAGTCCTAGTTAAACACAAATAAAACAAAAAACCCCAAACTAATCGACCAAAGAAACAAAAACAAGCAACAAAAACCCCATCACCCAGTAGCTAATGGCAACTGAGAAGTAGGTAATAACTCGATAGACTTAAGAAACTGAAACCATGGCTCGTTGGATGCTGGGGGAAGTCAAGACCACAGGGGAAGGAGCTGGGGAGTATTGGGGTAACACGGGATGAGAAGGCCGGGAGGGGAGGGCTCTGTAACAGGGCTCGGGAAGGGAGGAACTCAACAGGACAGTCGCACCCGCCCGCTTTCTCAGCGAGGGTGGCGATCGTGGGGAGGGGAGGGGAGG
>JAWWEU010000091.1:40634626-40665347 GCA_035583155.1 Acropternis orthonyx
GAGAGCGTCCTCGCCGGGCTGCCCCCGCCTTCCCCGGCCGCGGGGGCGGCACCGAGCGGTGCGTTCGGCGGCCGGACCCACGCCGCTTCCCCCCACCGCCCCGGAGCTCCCCCGCCGCGCCGGTACGGCGGGCCGGGCGGGAGGAGGCGGCGCGGCCGCGTTTCCCGCGGCGGGCAGGGCGGCAGCGCGGAGGGCGGTGGGAAGCGGGAGCGGCGGTGAGGCGGCGGCGGCGGGAGCGGGAAGGGAGAAAGGCTGGAGGGAGGGAGGAAGGGATGGATGGATGGGAGGGTGGATGGAGGGCAGGCGGCGGGCGGAGTTTGCCTCTCGCGCCATCGCCTATATGTGGGGGCGGCGGGTGGCTGGGCACGGCGGGGGGCGGGATGGCGGCCCGGGGGCTCCCGGCGGGGCCGAGGGGCTCTCCGCCCTCGCTGACGTGCCCTCCCGTGTGCCGCGCCCCCCCTCCAGGTGTACTTATCCCGGCAGCGAGCGGCACCTCGGGCGACTGGCCGTGCCTCGGCGGGTGCTGCGGACGCAGAGTCCTCCCTTCCTTTGACCCGGCTCGCCTGGCGGCAGCAGCGACGAAACATGAGTCGAGATTTCAAACCCGGAGACCTGATCTTTGCCAAGATGAAAGGTTACCCCCATTGGCCGGCCAGGGTAAGGGTCGCCGCCGCGTCCCCGCTGGTCCCTGCGCTCTCACACCTGTGCAGGGTGCGCCCCCAGCATCCCTCCTGTGCAGGAGGGCGGCGCTGCTCCCGGGCATGCAAGCGGCTTCTGCAGCTCCCTCGCAAGTACTGCTGCTAACAAGAAGCCCTCTCCTGTAGTCGTTAGTTGTCCTGATTTGTGTAACTCGGCTTTAAGGAATGAAGACCTCTGTATGGTAGTGTGATGCTAGAGCAGTGCAGGCCCCTGACTGTACAAAAATACTGTTCCTAAATAACTGCTCTTTTTTGGCAGAAGGAAAATACGAAGTTCTGGCAGGGTTACTCCCAAGTCAGCTAATTGCTACCGTGCTTCCTGATAAATAGGCTAAGTGTATGTAGTAACTTGTCTAGCCCTTTTTTGCACTCTCCCTGCTCCTGTGGAAGAGGCATGCCAAGTTCTGGGACTGCTGTGGGTCATTTGATGGCTGTGGGAATGTAGATAAAAAGGTATTTAGCTGCTGACCTAGAAATTGGAATTTTTTTTGAAGGTTCTCACCCCTTCGGTAGTACTTGACATTTGGGCTTTGGCAAGTTACCAGGTCAGCAGAAGAGTAGAAAGTCTTTCTTTTGCTTAGGGATGGGAGCAGTATGTGGATGGAACTGAATTGTACTTTTTAGCTGTAGCACATCATATCTCTCCTTTTAAAAGAAGTAGTCATGTGAAAAGTGTTGCTGTAAACTAAAAGTGTTGTCATTTTCAATTGTTGCTAGTACTGTTATTTATTCTGCTGGATTGTTTTAACATACAATTAGAAAGAGCTCTCATGATCTACTTTACTTCTCTGTAGCATTTTTATTCCTATTTTGATGCTTTTACTGAACTCCCCCTAGACCATTCTTACCTGTTACTTGACTTGAACTATGGTCTGTGTTTTCCTTAGGTGGATGAAGTTCCTGATGGAGCAGTAAAACCTCCTATGAATAAAATGCCTATTTTCTTTTTTGGCACCCATGAGACGTAAGTCCTTTATATTTAGGGGTTATATTTTTTTCATTCCAAAATGCTGTGACAAAAAGTTATCATCTTCTCTGAAGGTAGTGTATTTTAAACTACTGTATTCATTAGGAGACCAGCTTTTCCTAATTTGATCTCTCTTGTTAAGACATGCTTCTCTAACACTTGCTTAAGCTGTTCAAGTGTATGATAGACCATAACCATACTGTGTATACTTTGCTCATCGGAAGGGAAAAAAATCCTACCTGTGTTGCTATGAATGATGGTTTTTAATTTTTTCAGTAATGAGTTTTAATTATAGTCCTGCATAGCCTCAAAATGCTCAATAATATATTCTCAAAGAAAGTGAAATAAGGCTAAGAACAGTGAAGTAGGCAAAATTTGAAAAACAATCAATCATTTGGGGGGGGTTGTTTCTGTTGGCTTTTTCTTTTTTCCTGGGGAGTTTTTGGATTGTGGGTTTTGTTATTTTTTATGAAATCTGTGGAGAAAAATGGGGAAATGGAATTAGCTTTACACCTCTCAATCTGCAAAATATTGATCTTTGGGGACTTTCAGCAAAGCATTTTGCAGTGATACAGATTTGCTTTGAGGGACTGTATGTCTTCCACTGCTTAATTTGAGTGTACATATGGTGGGATTTATGCAGTTCTTTCTTTTTGAAAGGTATCATGTTAATTTGTAGCATGACTGTTTGTGTTAGTGTAGTGCTAAGAATCCAATTCAATGCTCCATTTGTTGAGTTGTTTAAAAAAATCAAACCAAACAACTAAAATCTATGCTGGTGTGCTTTTAATTCTGTTTTTTTTCTTAATAAAATGGCAGGTCAGAGGTAGAAGTTGTGTATACAAGTACTCCATTTCTTGCTTTTTGTGGAAAGACCTTGCTCTATTTTATTCGTCTTATTAAATGTATTGACATTGCCTTAATCTGGTACTTTGTATCTGTCTTTTAGTAACCCCTGCTAAGACAAGATACATTACTCTGTTGAATTAAAGAGTAAGCATCCCTGATTCTCTTGACATCACTTGTTACTTTGTTCTTTTTTGGAAAAGTGATTTTTCTGATGAAAATGATTTCTTTATGCTTGGCCCATGAATTTTTTTTAACTGGTCTCATCTTTCAGGAGATCTTTCAATGACTTAAGTGTTTTTATTTTGGTGGAATTTTTTGTGTGTGTAGTTTTGTGGATAAAAAGAGATTCCTGGAATTTGATTCAAGGTTGTGAAATTTGTCTTGTCCATATTTTAATTATAATTTTAAACAATGTGGCAGGTTAGCTTTTTTCCTTAAATTCTTTTCCCCAGGTGTTTTTTTTTGGCAACTGAAATGCAATACTGCTTTGATTCTGCCCTTGGTGTAATACATGTGTCATTCTGGATTGCACTGTGGCTTTGTACAGTTGTAAGTTCAGGAACACAGGCTGAATATAAGTGAGACAGAAATAACTCCTTAATCTAAAGCTTTAAAAATACCTTTACAAATTTTGAGAATCATCGTGGCTGACTTCAGATTTAGCTTAGGCTCCTGAGAGATATGTGGGTTTGGAAAGTTTGGTGATTGGGGTGGTTTTTGTAGTTTATATGAGTAAATTTGAAATATCTATTCGTCACTCTTTGATATGGTTACAAAATTAAGTTTTACTGTGATCTCTTTTTTGTTAGGCTGTGGTTTTCAGTTTACTGTATTTCAGAGATCCATAGAATAAAAGAGAAACTTCTTGCCTCCATTTCATACAAGTTGCAATACGCAGGTGTTGCCGTAAATCTTAAGAAGAAAACTCCAGGACAGGGTGAAGGCAGAAAAAGGTCTTTTACTGAAAGTTCGGTTTAAGCTTTAGCAATCAATGATGCGCACACCGGGCATACAGCATTCTACAAATTTATAACTCTACTTAATTATCTTATCTATAGAACATAGCCAATGCCTAATTAACCCATCCTACAAACTATCTCAAACCACCCCCCCTACATGCCTCTTTGGCATCTTAAGGACCACCTCTGTCCCCACACCCTCACCTTCATCCCATTACGTCTCTATTTGGAGGTTTTCCAGCACCTCTTACCCTTCTTTATACTATGACTGAACAATATTATATTTTGACTACAATATGTTCTAATAGTTATCTGAACACAAGGGTCCTTATACAGAATGTTCTAACTTAATATCTCTCCTTTAGCACAAAAACAGGCTACTTAAATGCAACACAGAGGTTAAAGTTTAGCCTAAGTATTTAGTACAGGGGTTACAAACTATTTTTCAAATGCAAAAGACTATAAAACTATATAAAAATCTATGGATGGCTTATGGCAGCACAGGGTGTTCCACGACCCAGCTGTCTCCTGGTGTTTGTTAAACATGTTGTTAGTGCTCTGTAAAGTGGTAACAGGTGAAAGTCCTATACTTCTTGATCTCACTTATTGCTTACAGCAGATACCTGTAGTTAATGATAGGAAGGAGCAGATCAAGTAAAAAAGGAGAATGATATTCTGTGGCCCATAATTTTGTTTGGGTTTCTAGCTTTAAATAGTAACTTAGTGATCCATCAGGAATTATGTGGAGTTAACAATTTTCTGTACTTTTTCATGGGAATTAAATTTGGTAAATTTATTCTCTGCTCTGCTTTTCACAGTTAAGTCTTAAACACCTGTGCAAAGTTAGACACTTGTCTTCATCATGTTAGTAGGCTGCACAAATGTAATCCATTTTACTGTAAGTAGTGGCAACTCTGAAAATCCACATAATTAGTTTAATCATGCTAAAAAGTGGGTGGTAACAGCAGGAAAAAGGAAAACAAGACTGTCTTGGGAATAATTCATACTTGACTTTGAGAAATATCATTAATTCAGTTTTGCAGATTATCATAAACAAGTATTAACTTGTAGTTTGTTGTTTATTTTCTTGTAAGTTTTGTCGAAAAACCCAACTGTGTTGAGACCGGGGAGAGTAGTAATAAAATAAATACCGTTTTAACAAAAGGTTTTTTTGAGTATGATGTGCCAGTAAATCACATCAGTGCAAATTTTCTTTGGTCAGAGACAAACAGAAGGTCACACTGAACTCTAATTTCTGTAGCCTGTATATTAGGGTAATCTCTCTTCATTCAATTTTCTAGGGTTTTTTTTTTTTTTCTTTTTTTGGTACGTGGGGATTTAACTATAGCAGCCCAGTAAGCCTCATGACCTTTTCATAGCAGGTGGTTTCAGGTGTATTTCAGTACCTGAACATTATGGGTAGAGCCTTACAGACCTCAGAAAAATGCTTCCCTTCAGAGGACAGGGAAGTGGGGAGGCAGTGTTTTTCCTGTTCTTGGTTCTTCCAGTTACTCTTTGTCTCCCTCTCCATCTTTGTGGTTTGGTTAAATAAGCTTGCAGGTGCACATTTCCCACACTGGCTGAATCTTCTCTAGCCATCTCTTGCCAAGAAGTGGGTGATTTGCAATCCAATCTGACAGTGGCTTACTTAATATTTCGTGCACATAAATAACTTTATTTCTGGAGTAGAAATTACTTAAGCTTTCTATAAGACGTTGGGGGTTTTTGGTTTTTTTTCTCCTTTGTTTAGTAGAGTGTATGTCTCAAGTAGGTCCCTTTTTTAAGGATGATGAAGGAAATAGTGGATTGCTGCACTGAAATCATAAGTTTTAGAAGTCATGAAAGGAGAGCAGGAATTAAATAGTCTTTGATGTTCTTCAGCATAAACCAGAATATTGGTTCTCAGTAACATTGTGCCTTGTTTTCTGAAGTCTAACTTGGAGAAACTAGTAGTGAATACTGTGACTTTGTCATATGAGAAGCTAATAAGCTAATAGGTAAAAGCTTTAGTTAGACAGCTTACAGTAAGGATAGTGCTATGCAGGAGTCTTCTTTTGTCTTAAAGATATCCATGCAGTGTCAAGACCTCTACTACAAGAGTATATTAAATAAAATAATTTTCATGTTTACTTCATCAAGAAAATGGCTGGGGGAGAGCTTAAAATAAGAAACATTTTAAATTTTTTATTGTTTTAGTTTCATGAATCAAGTTATGAGTTCCTGTCACACACTGAAAAACTGCTGAATTAATGCCGAATTACATAACATTCATACAAAGATATGGGCAGTCAGTGTATTCAGGTGACGCTTTTTCGTTTCTGACACAGTAAAACATTCTTATGTTTTAGATTTTAACTTACCCTTAATTGAATAATTTTGAAATGTTGGAACCATTTCATCTCCTTTAAACCCTGCTCTTACTTTTTATTGTCCAGATTCAAGGATTCTTTATCTTAACATTTAAGCCCAATTCTTTTTTTTTTTCTCCTAAGAAAGCAATTGCTCTTTCTGTTTGTTTGCAAGCTACTTTGTTTTCAATTGATTGAGTTCACAGTTGTTGGTTGACCTGTCAGCTGCAATCTTAAGATGCAGTATTGACCATTTCTTGCTCAGACACTCAACACTCCAGGAATGAGTGAAGTCTGTATGTGTGGTGGTAGTAAGGTAAACCTTGGGCTGTTGAAAGCAGAAACTAAGGATGCTTATGTAGCAGAATAGTTGTTACAGTAATAATTAATTTAATACTTTAGTAACATTTGGTGCACACTTCTCTGGAAAGACTAACCATTGAAAATGTGAATGTTCTTTCTCTCCTTAAGGGCATTTTTGGGACCAAAGGACATATTCCCTTACTCAGAAAATAAAGATAAATATGGCAAACCAAATAAAAGAAAGGGTTTTAATGAAGGATTGTGGGAAATTGACAATAATCCCAAAGTGAAATTCTCTAATCAGCAGGTAAGTTACGCAGAGTCTTCAAATCTTTTTTTTGCTTTTGGGAGAAGGGGAGAAAGGCAGTACATGCTTTCTTGTGCTAGGGTAGTGAATTATTGCTCTTATTTAACTGCAGGTTAGACAAATTTTCATATATTTTTAGAATTTTTTTATTGGTGTCTAGTATTGATAGCATAAAAGAGACGGGAGTTGTTTAAATGGAGATACCTGTTCAGCACAGTAAGCTCATGAGAGATCACTTTGACAGTCTTGGAGCACAAGGCTAAAAGTGTAACACTTTTTACAGTGCACAGCAAGTTTTAATTTGAACTATGCATATATACATACTTAGAATTATATGTATTCCTGATATAGTTGTCTTTGTAACTGTGAAATTGTGCTTGAAAAGTGCTGTTTTTTTGGAGTCTCAGTCACTCTACTTCTCTCTGTATTCCAGAACCAAGTACCTTTCTCTACAAGTGTCTTTGTAGGTTTTCAGTACGTGCTTTCTTAGTGTGCACTATTTTCATTCTGGCACTTGGAAGCAATGTGATGTTTGCCTTTTTCCCCCTAACTGTCACATGACTTGATTCAATTTTTGTCCATCAGTAGTTCCTCATTTCTTGCCCTCCTGGTAAGTCTTCTAAGATTAGACAGGAGCTATGCAATGCTACGCATAAATTTAACCTGAAGACAAAGAAATTGTCTGGCTCATTTTGTCTTGCTCATTTGTCACTTTGCCTACTTGCTCTGAACATTCTGTAGGCTCTTAGTTTTGTTACGTATGATGGATGTACACTGACCTTGATCACATATTGGGTCTTCAGGCAATGCTTCAGTAATAATAAAAGGAATTGTTATCTTTTGCTTTTATGCATGTCAGGTCACCATTTCAGCACCAGTTAATTCCTGCTTCATAAGATACCTAGTTTCTAGTTTGTTTCTAGAACATGTATTTCTAGTGTTTCTAGTCTGAAGGAGAACATGGATAATGGTTTAAGGAGTTCCTGAAGTATTGTCAAGAGATGATGTATTCCAGATGTACCCTTTTTCTGCTTCAGGATATGCAGAGGTGCTAATCCCCTCATCATAGTGAGGACTATAATAATAATAAGGGACAGATTCTTTCTGCTACTGTAAGAGACAAGTTTCTATACCTTCTCACTGTCCTCATTGTGACCATTAAGAAGAGATGCTCTGTGGATGGCTGAGGCAGTTGTGAATGGTAACTTGTATGTTACCAGTCATTCTAACTAGATGAAAATCTGGGTATAAGTAATCAAGAGTAACAAGGTTATCTAATGTTTTGTTTCGCTGCAGGAATCAGTCATTTTGACAAAGCAGGTCTTTCAGTAGCATCAGACATTCCAGTTAGGAAAAACACAAAACATGCTGCCAAGAGGTATGTGCAGACTGTTTTCTTAGCATAGCAGCTTTTCAGTGGGGTAGTCCTTTTTACCTTTTGAGTTTCATTCAGGTTCTTCAGCTTCAGTGGTAGCACTTTTCCCAGGGTCTTTCTTGGTCAGGTTCTGTATAGAGCCATTGAGTTATTCTTTGCCTTTTTCCCTATTTCTCTACTTAAAGGTTAAAAAAAGCTTTTTGGTCTTGTTTAAAATCTGTTCTTATAAGTAAGCCTTAAAATTATTGGAAGAATAATCCTTGTAGGGATGTTTTAACTGGAGTCCTGTGTCCAAGTCTGGGCTACTCAGGATGAGAGGAACATGGATATGCTGTACAGAGAGACCCATGAAGGGCTATGAACATGATAGACTGAAGCATCTTTGCTGTGAGGAGAGGCTGAGAGAGCTGGAACTGTTCAGCCCTGGTGAGCTTAGATGGCACATCATCAATGTATACAAATACATTTGTGTATACGAGGATGCAAAGAGATGGAGTCAATTTTAGTGGTTTCCAGTGATAGGACCAGAGGAAAAGAACACAAACTGAAACACAGGATGTTCCCTCTGAATATAAGGAAGCTTCTTTTCTCCTGTGAGGGTGACTGGCCACAGGTTGCCCAGGGAGGCAGTGGAGTCTCTGTTCTTGGTGATATCAAGAAGCCATCTGGACATGGTCCTGATCAGCCAGCTCCGGGTCACCTTGCTTGAGCAGGAAGGTTGGATCAGAATGAATTACAATATGAATGAAGTCAGTGGTAGACTCACGCAAATCTTCTGAATTTTCACTTTAACTTTTGAAAGCTTTTCTTGGGATAGCCTTCTCTTTCTGTCACGTGCTAGGCACTGATGAAAACAAGGTTTACTTGGAGCAAATCTCTTAGGATTTAACCAGCTTTTCTTTTCACTAGCAGGTAGTTCTTGTTGGTGCTAAAGGAGTATGTCTGTAAAAGGCCCAGTAAATTGGACATCTTGTAAAATAAACCAGGACACAGTAAGTGTTACTTGACCTGAAATAGAACTGCCAGTAAGGATCCACTTAGGAGATCATTTCTTCAATCATCTCTTAAGATGTCAGGTCAATCAGTCATGGATCTTTCATGTTTTTCTCAAAGCACTTCCTTTTGGATATAATTCTTCAAATATGATGTCTGTTATGCCTAAGATTATGCATAAGGTGGAGAAACCTCACACTTTTCCAAGAAGTAAAAAAAGGTTGTGTTGTAGTTGTTTCTTAGTTTGGTTTTGGTTGTTTCAGATTTTGTGCTAAAATGAGCTTTCTCTCTTCAGTACTTTGCACAACAATGTACAGTTCACATTGCGGAGACCTCAGGGGTACTCTATTTCATGTTCTAGTTCGTTACTGTGGTGTTTGGCTATTGCAACTTCTCTGTTCACAAGGGTGTTGCCATAGTAACCTATTTTCAAAGCTGAGGAAACAAGTGTGTATGCTTTCTCCCTACAAGTAATCAGCTTGAAAAGTCTCTTTATTTAACAGCTAAGGTTTTTTTGTGGGGATAGGGCTTTTGGATGTTTTAGTCAATGGATGTTAAGTGTGTGTGATGTAATGTCCTGGTTTTGCCTGGGATAGAGTTAGCTTTCTTCTTAGTAGCTGCTGCAGTGCTGTATTTTGCGTTTAGTATAAGAATTCTGTTGATAACATTGTTGTTTTAGTTTTTGCCTAGTGGTGTTTGCCCAAAACTGGGCACTTTTCAGTTTCCCGTGCACTGACAGCAAGCAGGTGCTCGCAGTGGGGCATAGACAAGACTCCATGGGAAAGTGAAAAGTCCTTGATTTAGAGTAATGGCTACTTAGCAACAACCAAAAAATTTGAGTTATGAACGTGATTCACATATTAAAGCCAAAATGCAGCACTGTACCAGCTATTAAGAAGAAAATTACCTCTATCCCAGATGAAACTAGGGCTATTTAGGCAGTTTTACGGGGAGTTTATGGGGAAACTTGTATTTGTTTTAAGGTGGCAGGGTGGTTGAAATCAGCTTCTGAGGCCCCACCATCTTTGCCAAAAAAGGGGGATGGTACAGGCAACAAAACAGTCATGTCAGGGAATTTGATGAAATTTAGTTGGTTAACATATGCTCTCTGTTAGCAGTTCTGGTAACAAGAAACAAAGACAAAAAACACTTGGAGAAAAATACCTCTGCTTCCCTCCAGCCACCTCTGCTCTCCTTTTGCTGGTCCCCAGTGTCCTTGCTGCACACCACAGTCTGTCCTCTGGGTGAGATAACGGGTGGTGCTGGAGACAGTCTGGTGTGAAGTGGTTATTTTGTTTCTGTTGTTCCTTGTTTCTTACTCAACAGCTGGAGCATGGGCTCCTTCACACCATGCAGAGGTGGACCTTTGTCCCATTTCTGCTGCTGGTCAGTTTTAAGGGAACTTCCCTGTCTGGTCATGGAGGAGCCACTTTGGCAGTCACACTCGCATCACCTGAGCAGGGACTGAGGTCCCTTTGCATCAGGCAGCTCCACTGATTTGGCAGGTGCCCCATTAAGTCTTTACACACCCCACAATTGCACAGTCAGACAACGTTTTCTTTCCAGCTCAACCCTGGGCTTCCCTTAGCAGAGTGTCAGACATCTGGATCCTTAAAATAATTTAGTTGTGGTGTAGCCACAGAATAACAGCTTGAGTTGGGTGCTTCCTGGGAGGGTCCCTGAAGAAAGGAAGCCCTTGACATTTATACCCTCAGGCTAAGCTCAGAAAGTCTGAAGTCTTCCAGCTGAGTCTTTGTCTCCTACTGTTTTTCTGAGTGTCTGGTCACCTGGCTGGTGCCACAGGTCTCTGTGCCCTTCGTTATGTAAGGGGTCAGAGAGCCACTTCAAGATCTCTTGCCTCAGGTTCCTGCCACCCACAGCTCAATCTGCAGTGACACAAGCTGCCTGCGTTACATGTACTACTCAACTTCAGACAGCTCCTCTGGACTGGGTCTTGGCTTGAGCAATGCCTTTTGTGCCTCCTCTTACCACCATCCCTCCTGCAATGGCATCTTCTTTGCCTCAGAGTTGCTCATGCCCTGTGCAGGCTTCTTGTTCTGTGCATGAGCATCCCGCCATCCCATCTCCCCCTTCTTCTTCTCCCACTGCAACTTGAGTGGAGATGGTATGCACTCCCAGGTGAAGTGGGGTGTTGGGTGGGTCAGTTCACCCCTTGCCAGCCAGCTACCTGGAGAGCCAGTTACGGTCAGCTCAGGGCAGTGATGGACTGGGTTCCACGCATGTCACCAGCATCTGCCCACTGTTGCAGAGCATGAGAGATAGTGTAGGCAGCGAGGGATCTCAAAAGTGAAAACAAGTAGTTGCTTATGAAAACTGAGAGGAAAGGTAATGCAGACTGATGAGTAAATACACCATTTTCCCAACAATATTTTAAAGCAGAATAGTGTATTATGGGCTGGTAATATGTTGCAATATTCAGTGCACAGGTGAATGGACAACTTTTTTAGCTGAGGTCTTAGAAAGTAATGTATCTTAGGATATTCCTTGATCTCTGTGTTTTATCTACATACAATTCCTTGATTTTAAGAAAGATTCTTAGAACTAAGTGAAGCACAGTTACTGAACAGTAGCAGGGAACACAGTTCAGGTGTCAGGGCTTAAAAATTCAGTATGAGTAGATAGTTGTATGTTTGGGCATGCAGCAGGTATGGTCAGAGGGGAATGGGTGATCACATGAAGATGTTGGCAGAATTGAGCTTTTATTCTGCATACAAGATAATACTAAAGAGAGACTTGTCAGCTATTTATGTAGAGGGATTCACTTGCAACTTTGTTCTGTGATTTTTGTCCTTTTACTGGCTGTAACTTGTCTTAGTAAGGCCTTCTGAGAGCCATATGTTCTGTTTGATTGCCAGAACTGGAATGTTCTGAGAGCAGTATTTACACTTTGCAGATGTTGTTTGTAACTGCTAGTAAGAGAGCTGGAGAAAGGAGCCTGTGGCCTGGGCTTAAACCCAAACCTGCATCCTCAGTGGGGGAAAAATTAAAAATACCGGCTTTGTTTGAAGGAGGGAGAAAGCCATCCACAATGTAATGGAATAAAACAAAAGAGTCATTTAGGCTGTATCTCCTCTGCTTTTATGGTTTTAACTTTTATTCTTTAATTACCTTACCATAATATTTTCTGCATAAGTTTTAGGAATAGGTAGTTGGATTACTGAGGATTGATGGCTTATTTAAAAATGCACTTCTTTACAGTAGCACCAGAAGCTGTATTTGACCAAAACCAACTTTTTTTTTATTTCTTATTTTTCAGGTGTATTAAAAGGTTACGTTATACCTAAGAAAAAAATCTATATTGCAGTATTAGTAATGTGAAAATAAGTTGTTGGAGCTTGAAAGTTTAATAAAGAACTTTCAACTTAAACTGAAAACATTGGAAATCAATGAAATAAGACATATTTAATATTCTTTTAGTCATAATAATGAGTTCCTTGGCATTATGCTTTCTTCAGTAATGTGTGTGGGAGAACGCATCTCAGTTGAGGAAGGGATTTAGATCTCATTTTTGATGTTTTTTTTATTGAAGCCCCATCCAGCCATTAACACTCCTATCAACGAAACTGTTGAAGAAAGCAGTCAGGAGCCTGCTGAGGGGAGTGAAGAAAAAGGAGGAGTCAAAAAAAAGAAGTGTTCTGTCCCAAAAGTAAGTGACTGAATTTCTGCTTTTTTCTGCCAGAAATATTTTTAAATCAAAACTATATTGTCAAGTTTTTACTGACATACTTTAAACTAATAGAGGTTTACTGTTGTAACTGACTTCAGTTTGCTTCTTTTCAGATATTTTTGTCCTTTGTATTCTTTGACAGTGCTGTACATGTTTTCAAAAGTTAATTTCTTTACCTGCCTATATTTCTGATGCATAATACACTTAAACTAAATTCATACAGTACTTCCTGCACAGGAGAAGTTGGAGATGATCACCGAGAATTAGCTTAAAGTTTCTCTTTTTCAAGTTTTTGAAGACTTTTTAATATAATAGACAGGTACAACTGTCACTTTCCATTATGATCACTTTTGTGGAAAAGGCAGACAGATCATTAGAGTCTGCTGTGGCTAAAGGAGTACTTCATTGTGTTTGCCAGACCATATAAGAATCAGTTTGAATTAGGCAGTACTCTTAATGAACTAATTAGGATATAGAGGTTTTCATAGCTGTATCAATTCAACTCTTGAGTCAGAAGAGTATCCGAATAATCACTATGCAGTATTTATACAGAGGTTAAAGCTTCTTCACTTTGTAGATGTGTGCATACCTTAGAATCCTTCCAAAACAAGGTTGTGTTCTCTTTAAATATATTGAATTCATACTAAAAAAATTGCTTTTCTCTCTGAAACATCTTTGTTTTAGCTTACTGGTGCTGTACATAGTTTGTGCTTTGAGAGGTGAAGCTTCTTAGCTTACTGTACACTTAATGATACTAGTGTGGTATGATGCTTTGAACTTTCTCTATTCTTGAATGTTTTGTTATGTTCATATGGGGATATTTTTCATATGGTATGGAAGAGATGTTGTGTGTTGTCAACTCTTCTCAGTGTTTTTAAGAAGAACAGAATACTAAAATGACAAAAATTGCAATGCAGGTGGGATTGATACCTTTATGGTATCTCATTTTTTTCTGATTTCTGGAGATTGCTACTCTACAGGATGAGTAGTGCCCTTAAATTAAATGTCAATCGATTTTGAATAGACTTGCCTTTATTCTGACTGTTTTTATTTTGATTATGTGCCAAGATTTAAATGTAGTGTTTCTGTGGGTGTTGCTGGCTGTCCTTTAGTATTCATTTACAGCTGCAACTGAGGAATTTGCAGTGTATCATACATAGCAGATGTTCCTTATCTGGGGTTAGTGTCCAGTAGCTGTAATAACTTGTTTATTCAGTAGTAAAAAAGTCCTTTGATTGGAGGAAAAAAAATTAGTCTACTGGTAGTATACTAGTAAGATGATGCTGAGAGTTGTTTTGGTGAGTTGGAGACTCTTACTGTCTAGAATTCTTTATTTTAGTACTTCCACCTGTAGAAAGTCAGGGTGATTTGGGTTCTCTCTGCTATACCTTAGGAGCACTCTTCAACACATAGCTTGCTGACAGTGTTGGTAAACCAATGCTGTTCTTGCCCATGCATGCTGCTAATAACAGCATTTGTTCTTAGCATTTGCTACTGCAAGGGGAAAACTTTTTTAAAGTGGGTTAATTAATCAGTTTGCTTCACTGTGAATATATGCCTCAAGCAGCATGTGCTGGTGGGGATGCTGATGACATAAGCTTCATGTTTCTCATGAAAAGTGCTTTTAGGCTGTTCAGTGCTGGCACTGTGAAAGAAAAGTAGGGAGACATAAGAGCCATTTAAACATGAAGATGGAATGGAAGATCCTGAAGAGGTCCTTTTACATAGATTTCTGTAATTGGTCCCAGTCAGCTTAAGGAAAAATAAGGAGGAAATTTCTTTCCTTTTTATACTAATGAGGCTATAAAATTCTGTTAGCTTGTACTCTGATTTTCTCTGGTTTTAGAGAACCAGTAATTCTTCTGTCTTAAAATTGTACTCTCTAAAAAGACTCAGTGATATTACATGTGTTCAGGTAATTAGGTTATGTGATAGTTGTTTTGTTTAATTTTAAAATTTTAAAAACTAGCTACTTTAAAAAAGAATTTCCAAGAAAAGGTGCTTGCAAGTGGGACATGGCAATAGCGTTCAAGTTAAAAGAACTGAAAATCTTAAAAACATGCAGATACATAGGGTTTAAGGAAATGTTGGTTATTTTCAAGTAAACAATTGCAAACTCTTGATTTTTCAAGTTTTAACTGCTCACCTAAAACAAAAAGTAGTTATCTTTAAGGTTTAAAAGACCCCAGCAAAAAAGGCATAAATTACAAACTTGCAAACGATAAAAGAACTTGTTTGCGGTCTGTTTACTACTTGCCCTGGTTTTGGCGAGGATAGAGTTAGTTTTCTTCTTAGTAGCTGGTGCAGTGCTGTATTTTGGGTTTAGTATGAGAATAATGTTGGTAGCACACTGATGTTTTAGTTCTTGACAAGTAATGCTTACCCTAAACCAAGGACTTTCCATTTTCCTTTTCTCTGGCAGCACAAGAACCTGGGAGGGACTATGACCCCACCAGGTGGCCTGATCTGGACAAAGGGTTATTAATGCACAATCACAGAGTGGGTCAGGTTGCAAGGGACCACAGTGGGTCATCTGGTCCCACCCCATGCTCAAGCAGGGTCATCCTAGAGCACACTGCACAGAATTGCTTTCAGGTGGTTCTTAATTATCCGTAGTGAGGGAGACTCCACAACCTTTCTGGTCAACCTCTTCCAGTGCACAGTCACCTGCACAGTAAAGAAGTTCTTCATGTTCAGGCAGAACTTCTGTGCATCAGTTTCTGCCCATTGCCTCTTCTCCTATTGCTTGGCACCACCCAGACGACCCTGAATCCATTCTCTTGGCACCCTTCCTTCAGATATTTATAGATGTTGATGAGTCCCTTCTCAGTTTATCTCTTCTGGAGGCTGAACAGGCCCAGCTCCCTCAGCTGCTCCTTGTAAGAGAGATGCTGCAGTAGGAAGTGATCCAGTACAGCTAGGCTTTTAGTGGGTACTTAAAAAGGTAACATACCTACAGATTTAAACTATTTGAAGTGAAGAACAGCCTGATGGTAATTAGCATGTTCTGCTTTCACTATAAAATACTTCTTAATGTGTTTTTTTTTTTATGCTGTGTTAACTTGCTTTGCAGTTATCCCCTAAAGGGGATGGTAACTTACCTACAGAAGCTGAAACAGAAGAAAAGGAGATGGATACTTCAAAGGAAGATGATCTACCTTCTGACAAAAACATTAAAGAAGTATGTGAGAGCTTTTTCTGTGTAGCAGAGGAGATCTTAATATGTTGTTTGAAGTAAATCTATTACTGAATGTTAAGACACTACAGTTATTATTACTGTGACAGTCTCAGGAGCTGTTTAACTATATACAACAGAGGTTTATGACTTACTGTATATTGCAAATGTACTTTTTTAAAGGAGTAGATAAAGAGTTCAGACACACTAAAATAGCACAACATAGCTTTATTTAGAATAGAATATTATTTAGTACTTAGTTTATTTTTTATCTTTCAGGGAAAAGTCCTAAGTACTAGATAATCATAGAATGGTTTGGGTTAGAAGGGACCTTAAAGATCATCTTGTTCCCACCTTCCTGCTATGGGCAGGGACGCCTTCCACTATAACATGTTGCTCAGAGCCCCGTCCAACCTGGCTTTGAGGACTTCAGTTTAAAGCCATAATCAAGATTTTGATAATTTAAAAGCAGGAAGTGTCTTCATATGCATTTCAGGATTCTTGTCTAAATTATGTGCCAGAGGCTTCAGTTGTGAAAAACACTTAGAATAATTTAAATATATATCTTTGTTTTGTTAAGACTCTTAGCACCACTTTTAATCTTCACAGGATATTGTGAAAACAAATGATGCTTCTATTCCCAAAGTTGCTAGGAGAGGAAGAAAAAGAAAGGTAACAATATGTTTAATTATTTCACCTTACTGGAATTTTTTGGATGGGATAATAGTGGATGTTATTTTCTTTAATGACAGATTATGTGTAAGTTGAAGTGCTTGACACTCTTCTTCCCTCTTTCAAATGTCTGAAAGATTTGTAGAAATGAAAGTTTCCCCAGGGTGTGTTTTACAAGTCTTAATTCTGTGTGAACTTGATGTGGAATAAGGAGTTGCCATCTTTCCCAAACAACCTATTATAAGTAAGAAAAAATAAGATGTAAACTGTTGCTAGGCTGCTAATAAAACAGCCTGTGTTGAAGCAGTGAAAAATTTCTTTTAACATGTTCATCACACTGAACCAACACCTGAAATACTCTTCTTTTTCACGATTTGTGATTTTGTAGTATCTTCAATTTGTAAAAATCTGTGACTAGTATGTTTGTCACAGGTAAGTAGCATGTTGTACCTGTACTCATAGTTGTTCTGCATACAAGGCTCTAAATTCTTGACTGTTTTTTCCTTTTGAGATTTTTCTCAATTCTTTTCATCTGTATGTATGGATAGAGAGTGTTTCTGCAGGCAGATATGTAGCTTTTCGTCGAGATGTTTTGTTATATCTGTCTTTCCAACCTAACCTCCCTAATGACTATAGATACAAGTCATCATATCTTGTCGCAGCAGGCCAACATGCAGTTTTTCATGGTGAGTAATACTGGTCAGTAGGGCTGGAAGCAGATATTTTTCTGGATAACTCCCATCTAGTACCTTGATACGTTGATGCAGCTTAGGGAGATGATAGTTTAAAAGAAGAATATTTGGGAGGTGGAAATATGAACTTGCCTGCTTAAAACTAGGTTTTGATGCTCCATTATGGTGATCTTAAAAATACTTACAAGTAATTTCCTTGCTTTATTGTACCAAGATAGTTTTGTTCTGAGGATGAACAGACTGGTTGAATTTATGAAACATTCCTTACCAGGTAGTGATGGTATGGAGAGAGGGAAATTAGTAATATTTAAATATAATTTATTACTAAATTTGAAAAATTTTTTTCATGTGTACAAGCAATAACATAATAATGTATTTCTAGAAGTTGAAAACTGAGAAAGTAATTGAGATATCGATGAGATGTATTTTTTTCACTTGTGAAATTCATTCTTTAAATTAGTCTGAAAAACAAGCTGAAGCTGAGGAAGCAGGAGCAGCAGCAGCTCCTGTGCCAGTGTCTCCAAAAGTAAGCCCCAAAAGAGGAAGACCAGCAGGTAATTTCAGAAGAATTATTTAATTTTTTTCACAACATAAATACTGTAGTAGAATTAGTCAGGGAGTTGTCTCCTTCTGAAGTACTGCAGAGTATTTTTTCGTACTAATATAGTAGATTGGAATGAGAAAACACATCTCCAACTGATGAATTCAGGACATAAATGGATTTAAAGTGTTAACATTAATGCTCAGTCTTCTAAATTAAAGACTGGTTGGTTTTAGGTACAGTTATTACCTTTAGAAAAGCCTTCTCCACGGAATACTGCTAAAGTATAGATATCTAATAAGAACCCTCTCTGCATATTTGCTCCATAAGGGTTTCTATTCATTAAAGGTCTATAAAATACTTTAATTGTGTTACAATAGCCATAAAACACAGGGAGGAGAACTGGGGGGGACAAAGAACCTATAGGTGGAGCTCTGAGGAAAAGAAAAACAAAGTGAGACCTGGAGAGACTTGTTTAAAAATATGTTTAAGGCAGTCTGTGTAGGTTGATAAATTAAGAGAAAATACAACTTAATTTTTTTAATGTATAATTAGAACCACTTGGTAACAATTCTGTAGTGCCTGTTTCTTTCAAAGTAGCAATGATCTATGGTAATTTTTATGGTAAGCTTGCAGGTATTCTTCCTCATTAACTACTACAAGAGAAAACAGTTCTTCCAGCAGTTGAGTACTTTGTATGAGCACCTAGTCAGGGAAACAAATAATTTAGTCATCTCTATCTGCTGTCAATATAAAAATAGTGCAACCACAGTTAAATAGACTTAATTACTTTTGCCTTGGAAACTGAGGAAATCAAGTATTAGTTCATTTGCTTCTGCCATTTCATTGCACGTACTAAATATACATTTTTAATATTTGTGGGTTTACCTTTACACTTTTTTTGCTGGTTTTTACTAACTACTGTCTGTAAGAGTAGGAGAGGATTTATAAGAGATGCTTTTAGCCCCTGTGTAAGATACTTTTGCAGGGTTTTCCAGTGTTGATACGATGCACACATCTCTTCCTTAGCAGTGCTCCGTGCTAAGACCAGCAAGAGTTCAAACACTGAATATTAGGTTTCCTGACCAGATGTTCAGTGTGGTACTGGACAGGCATTTAAAGTATGTAAGTGCCAAGGAGACAGATACACTGTTGGTCTTGCTTCTAACAGTATGGTGAATGTGAGGAAATGCAGATTGAGTTTTGATCTGCACTGTAGCGTGGTGGTGGAACTTCTTGACAATGGTTTATGATGGAAGCCCCATGATATATCGCAAAATAGTAGAGAACAAACTGTATAAATGTGAGCACTAAGTGACTTATTTTCATTCTCTAATTTCAGGTTTTCTCATTATCTAATCTAAGATTTGTTTGTATTAGTTATGCAACATGTGAAAGATATCTAACAGCACAGATTGCAAAAAGCACAAGAATTGGTAGTTGGAGCCTGTGGCTTAAAAACGCTAAAGTTTTTAATTTACTAGTCAGCAAAAAAAAAAAAAAAGAAAACAAAAACTATCAACAGCTTAGCATTTCGAAGAGATCTTGATTAAAGTTTGGTACTCAGGTAACACTTAAATTTTGTACAACAACAAAACTGTATTTTGATTTAAGTATAGCTTATGTCCATTGAGAAAAAATCTTTTCACATAAACAAGGAGTAGATGGTGGCTGTGGACTAACCTGTTATTTCTGTATAACTACTAGCTTCTGAAGTAAAAGTTCCAAAACCAAGAGGGAGACCCAAGTTGGTGAAACCGTCATGTCTTTCAGAGAGTGACCTGTGAGTTATGTTTTTTTCCTTAGTATAAAACTTGTTTGGTGTTAAACCATGCTGTTCCTTATGTTAAGACTTCATAGTTAGTAGTGAGTTCCTAACAGGTTTTTGCCCTGTTAGTGTTCAGTATGAATTACTGTTTGTGTTGATGTTGTAATAACTGTTATGATACAGAGTAACCCAAGGTAGTACATATCTGGAACCAGAGACAGATTATCTTAACCTTCCTAATTTGTAAAATCTGTGTAAAATTCCTGCTGAATGAAGAGGAAAGATACTTACTAGGAGAAAATACAGGATCATGCAAAACTGAAATAATGATTTTTTTTTTTTTCATTTTTTGTTTCAGAAGTTTTTTCTGATGGAATTCCAACCCTATTAGTTACCTATATTTTGCGTTTGCCTTCTTCAGTTCTTATGTCAAGTTGTTAGTGCTTCTAGTAACTGGAGGAAAAGTTGAACGTTGGTTTAGTTTTCCATAAATTAGCAGATGCACAGTTTTGGTATATGTACACCTTTATAAACCTAGTCTACAGTATATTCACTCTTGGTCTTGCAAACCCATATGTGTGTGGGGAATCTGCTGAGCATGATCTTCTTGGGTTTGGATCTGTGCACTTACATTAATGTTAGCTTCATTAGAGCCTCCATACTATTATTTATTTGTAAGGAGGAGTTTTTTCCACATGTTGTGAGCTTTAATTTTAAAAAATACAAAGTATCTTTTCAAATGTCATTAAATGAATTGAAAGTGACTTCATGTAATAATTTTTAATATTCTGTGGTTTAAAAAAACCCAGCTTCCTGAGTTGAAATATAATTTTTACAGTCACTGGAGGTAGTGATCATGGTGCCTAAACACTCTTCATGTTTCAGTGTTAATGAGGAGGAGAAGGCAAAGAAAAAAGGACCAGAAGAAAAGCCCAAAAAGCAAGGGAAAAAAGATGAGGAAAGTCAGAAGGAAGAGGAGAAATCAAAGAAGGAATTTGATAAAAAGGAGGGAAAGAAAGAGGCTGAACCAAAAAGGAAAAATGTTGCAAAAGTGGGTTCTGCATCAGCTTCCGATTCTGAAGATGAAGAAGAACAAGAAGGGGACAAGGTATAATTTTCCTTCCTGATCAATTAATTATAAAGGGAAGTAGCATCACTGAAGATCTTTCTTGAAGTTAAAGCTAGATCCTAGTAAAGTTTGAAGTCCTGTAACTGGTTTACAGATATATAGAACGGACTTTGCAGAACAGTTTCTATAAATAATTCTTGCAGGAATTTCTAGTATTTTCTAAAAAAAAAAGTCTTTTCTAAGACACTTTTCTTTTTAACAAATGATTTAAGTGAAGCAGTTATTTATTTTGTCAAAAGGTTTGTTTTTTTGGTTTTTTTTTGTAATCTATGTTCCTTGGAACACACAGATATTTTCCTTGTGTGCATCCAGAAAACATTTGGCCTGAAATCACATCTTTGAAAGGTACAAAGCTGTCCCTAGCCAACAATTTGTAATGTCTTAATTTTTCTAGTGCTTAGCATTGCCTTCCAAAGACAAGAAAAATGGGAGAAAGGATTAATGAAATTGTATTAGTTGCAGGGAAAGCCACTTTTTGTCAGGTTGCTCCATGAAGCTGAGTTGTTTCAAAGATACTTAGTGTAGGTAGGTTTATATGTTTACAGAAACAATAATTTAATAGTCTTGCTTTTGTCTTTCTAATCATAAAATGACAAATAAAAACAGAAGAAAAAAGGAGGAAGAAGCTTTCAGGCAGCTCACAGAAGAAACATTGTAAGAGGCCAACATGAGAGAGAAGTAACCGAAAGAAAGCGGAAGCAAGAGGAACAGACAGAATCTGAACTGTGAGTGTATTTTAACATGTGATGCCCGCAAGTTGTAGAAATAATTTGAATCCAATAGGAGGAAACAATATTGGAAAAACTTCCAAACTTGTTTGCACTGTGTTCTGTTGTTCTCTCCCCCCCACCCTTTTTGTTTTTCTATTTTTTTGTTTTAAGTGGAGAGTAAAACTTCTCTAAATTATTATGCTCTGTTGTGGGAGGATGGGAAGAATTGAATGTAGAAATTAAGTGACATCAGTCTTTCAGTGACTTGGAATCTCTCGCAGAGAACAACTGGTGGGTTCTTTTTAGAACTAACCTAAGAGTATCCATGTGCAAAGGGATCAGTGTGAAAACCTGTCCACCTCAGCCATATATTTTTCTTAAAATGTTTAGATACAGTAGATGAACAACTGTTAGGACCAGTTAATCCATGGTTATGGATTTTTGATCAGGTGTGGAATGCATAGCGTTATCTGGAAAACATTTCCTTCTCTGTCTGGCAGCTGGAGCACATGCTGTCAGACAGAACAAGGAAAAAAAATAATTACTCTAGCATTGCAAATTGAGTGATACTAAGAGCAGTCTGCATTTGGAAGATTAATTATCACAAATGAATCAAGCATAAGAACGGAGAGAAATCCTGCCAGAAACTGAGGGGGTGGGACAATAGGAAGAAATCTGACTAATATTCAAGAGCTCTTCTGCAAATTAGTGAAGAAGCTGCCACCACAAGAGCATGATGTTCCCATCCCCACAGCTGGTGGGAGGGCAGAAAAAGGGAGAGCATGGTAAAAATTTGGAGAAAAAGAGAATAATAGTCCCCTTTACCTCTAATAACAAAATCCTAGCTTTTTCACATTCATTAACAAGAATTTAGTTTGCTTGGATCTTTTTTTGTTCTCCAGCTCATTTTTCTTCCTCTCTGCTTCCTGTCAATCCTCTGGAAACCTAATGTAATTATTCTACTTGCCTATAGGAAACTTAAGTGTTTCCAACCTCAGAGATACTAAATTGTTCTTAGCATCTTAGCAGTTCTTAATATATCAGTATTCAACTCTGATACATGCTGATTATTTCTGCAGTCAAACTGTCATCTATTGATTTAGTTATAATAAATTTCTGCATTTAAATAGCTGTCATTTTATTCATTGGACAGTAGATAGAGTTTTGGTTCAGTAGGATAAAACGGAAGTATTTAATGAATGCATAATGAATTTAATTATAGCTGATGACTAATATTCACAAAACTCAATGTTGATAAAAAGTAAGAATAATATAGACTGCTACGTGTTTGATTACTTTGCTTATCACCATTTTCTGGTCTTTGTAGCTACTTTGTTAGTATTTATGTAGTTAAAGTGTGTTGTACACCATTCTGTACATGTACAAAGTTTATCTGTGATGTTGAGATTGAGCTGCTAGTTGAAGCAAACTGTTCTATGTACTTTAAAACTGTTGATTCCGTAACTGGATAAGCTATGAAAGAAACATGGAAAATGGTAAGACATGCAGATCTACGTATTACTGTGACAGGAAGAAAATTAGCCACAGGATATTTAGTTATGATATGCTGAAATAGGCAAATTCTAAAATGAGGCTTTTAAACCCCTCAGTAAGACAAGACTGAGGAAATGCAAAACAGAAGTTTATGATTTTCTCTGAATAAGGAGTTTAAAACCTTGTTTGAAAGATTTCTGCCTTTGTTCATCCTGTAACTGAGATGGAGGCAAACTTTGTTTTCTTGTTTGTGGGTCACAGCTTTATTTTCAGTGATAGAATTGAAGAAAGATCCAGGAGATTTCAATGCACTTGCAATAAATCTTTTTCGTTATTATTACTTTGGGAATATTTAAATTATTACTGATATATTTAAAGTCAATTGTAAGGTATGCTTTTTGTTGCAATTAATTATTTGAGAAAATCAGTCACACAGGAACTGATTATGATTAATTGATCTCTCCATAATTCTCCATGGAAATGTTAAATAATTTTACTCTTTTCATCATCCTAATAAAAATATTTTCTTTCTCCATAAGTTAGTTCTGCACAATGCCATTTTATTAATTATACATGCAAAAAGCTACAAAATACAGTTTGGAAATGTGACTTGTTTTTAAAATCCTTTAATTTGATGATTCTAGGGAAAAGCAGCTGTGAGTAGGAGGATTTATCGGCAGTATCTTAGCTAATAAATATTTGTTCATTTCTTTCAGTCTTTGAAAACCAGGATTTGTTTCTTAGATCTTGCATGCTAATGTTTTACTGAGAAAATACCTCGAAATATTGCATCTCATCCAAAAACTAGGAAAAAAGAGTATGAAAAGCAGGCTTTACAACATTGTAAAAACATTTTAACATTTTTGGTAGGCAGAGTAAAGAAGAAGGCAAGAAAGCAGAAGTTAAGAAGATTGAGAAGAAGAGAGGGTAGTTTAAAAGAAGCTAAACAGTACTTTTTGGTCATCTTATATTTTGAATCAAATTTTTTCCTGATAAGATAATTTACTGCTGAGGGTGACTGTGTGGCTGGGATGTTTGATCCATGATGCCCCCTTAAAGTCTGTAAAACTGTACATTCTTGCCCTGGGTTCGTTCTTTCTGCAGTGCATTACAACAAGTCTTGGTTATTCTGACTTTACTTGTAAACCTCAGATTCTTCTGCGTGTAAACAAGAAACAAAATCTTTTACTCTTTAAACTGGATCGCTTCAGTTATTCCTGTCATTTTTTCCTTTGTCTTCTCTTAACACAGTACTCTGAGGGAGTATTTAGAAACTGCCTCTTACTAAGCAGGAGGCTTAAATTCAGATTACTGTGGTCTTGTCTACTAACCCACACATACAGACTGACCTTCTTAGGATAAGAAATTCCTTTTTCAGTCCTTCAATCTTTGAGTGCAATCCAAACCACTGGTTGTAATTTGTAGTATAGTACAAATCCAGTGGTATGGACTCCAACCAGCACAATGTCACAGCAGAGGGGACATAAAAACTATCCAAACCCATCCAAGGTCGATTGGCCTTGAAAGAAACTGTTTGTGTGCAGTACTGTTCAGAATACATACCAAATCCAAACAGGTATTCAGCATGTGAGTTAGAGAAGACCCCATTCACTGATCTTTGACACCCACTGAAGCATGTACACTGGGAACATTTGTTTGGATAGATTTGGACTGTAATTTGAATCATGACCAATTTACTGGAAACAAATCATTGATATACAGGTGTCTGTCATTAAAGGTTTTCTAGCTTTGTACATCTTAATGTTTATTAAAACTTCCTGTTAAGCTGGACCACAATTAGAGGGTAACAGCTGTGTATTGGAATAGAAACTTTTTTTCAGTTCTAAGTCCTAAGGAGAAAACTATATGGGTTGCTAATAATGTTCAGTTTTAAAAAGCTGTATACTTTCCCTGATAGTAAGCCCTGTAGTGTATTTATGTATGCACCTCCATGTAGAGTGCCTGCCCATATTCTTCTGTGTTCTATACGAAGTTTATATTTGTAGAATCTTTTCTGCTAAAATAAACCTGATATGACTATCAAATATTCATACATACTATTTTTAATCTTCAGAAACATCAATGGATTCTAGGCTTCAAAGAATACATGCAGAAATAAAGAATTCCCTGAAAATTGATAATCTTGTAAGTATATTTTTTTTAACTGATTCGCATGTCGAATTCCAGTAGGAAGTACTTCGCTTGTGTGCTTGTTTTTAAGTAATACCCTGAAAATGAGAGTAATTTTTTCAATTTGAAAGATAACTGCTGCTTAAATGTGGTTACTGTGGTCAGTGAAAGTTGAGTGTCAGCAAATGAAATTGGTTTTGTTTGAAAATACTTAATAATAAATTATTTTCCAGAAACATTCAGATGGAATTATGTCAAATGAGGCTCTGGTGCCAGGTCAGCCTGCTGAGCTGTGTGGAAACACCAGAAGGACACTAAGTGTAGTAGTGGCAAACTTACTGGTGCAAGGGTTGGGGTCACCAGTCTACTGACTCCACTCATTGTCAAGGGAAATCTGCTGCTTCTTGGGGTTCCAGATTTGGAGTGTTAATGACAGATGTTTGAGGCTTTCTGGCCTTCTGACTATTTGCTGCTGCTGGTTTTCTATGTTGGGCACCAGTGGTATAGTTGGGGATGCTTGAAAAGTATAAAGCATGACTGCAGGACTCTGAGAGTGATGGTCAAGGTATAGTGACCTAGGTCGTGGTCACTTTCTTGATGAAAGAAAGAGTGGATAGGTGTGCTAGGAGGTGGCAGGAGCCACCCAAAACTAGTGCTGCGATCTTGTTAAAGATGACCAAACTAGGGATGGCAGCAGAGGAAGTGGTGGAGCAGGATAGCAGTCAGATATAAACAGACGTCAGCAGGGTAACGTAAACTGAACTGACCTTGTAATCAGCAGCATTCCTCTGCAGAACAGGACTGAAGTGGCATGATCACAAGCATCAGCACAGAAATGAGGAAGTACTGGCAGCACAGCATTATGAGGAAAGCTCTCATAACCTTTCTGAAATGTCAACACAGCTGTTTTTCTCTTAGGGGTGGCTGTATACTAATGCATGTAGCATGGGGAACAACCCAGGGGAACTAGACGTCTACCTGCAGTTGCAGGGCTGTGCTTTCATTGTTTTCAGAGGTCTGGTGAGAAGTTCATGGGACTCGACACTTGCCATATATATTCACAGGCTCTTAAGGGAAGATGGGAAGACAAGATGAAGGTTAATTTTGTGAGACATCATTGCAAACGTGGGTAGCTGATAAGCCAACTGAGAGCTTATGGGTCTGGATTAGTGGGCGTACCAGTATGAGTGACATCCTCAGGATGTCTACTGCAGATTACCTGATCAGGGAGAAGTAGAGAATGAAGTCATCTTAAGACAGTTTGGGAGACACCTCAGGTTCTTATTGCAGGCTTGAAACATCCTAGTATTTGCCGAAAGGATGTGAGGATTACAGAGCAGTGCAGGAAGTTTCTGGAGTGTGGTAATTCCATAACACAGGTGATGAAGAAGCTAACAAAGCAAGACACCCTGTCAGACCTGATTCTTCTAGACAGCAAATATCTGCTCAGGCATATGAAAGTCAGGGACAGCCTTGGCTGCAGTGACTGCAGTGGTGGAATTCAGGATACTGGGAGAAGGGAGCAGGGCAAAAAGGATCACAGGATTCAGGAGAGCAGACTTCAACCTGTACAGAGATCTGCTTGAAAGAACCTCTTGAGAGACCGTGTGGAAACAAAGATGGGACCAGGAGATCTGGGTTAGTTTTAGGGATTACCTCCTTCTCAAGGTTGATTCATCTCCACAAGCAGAAAGAATAACCAAATTTGTCAGGAGGGCTGCACAGATGGACAAAATGCTCTGGGCTATAGTAAGGACACAAAAAAGGAGGCATACAAGAAGCGGAAGCAGTGACTTGTGGAAAAGAGAGGAATATGCAGATACTGTCTAAACATGGAGTGATGTGCTTAGGAAAACCAAAACCCACCTGGAGTTAAATCTTGGTAGAGAAATGAAGGACAGCAAAGCTTCAAATCCTCACCAGTAAAAGGAAGACTAGGAAAATGTGGGCCTGCTGCTGAATGGGATGGGGGTTCTAGTGAAAAAGAAGGCTAAGGTAATTAGTGCCATCTTGACCTCAGTTTGCTAGTACAATTCTGTTCAGGAATCCTAGATCCCTGAGACCAGTGGGAAGATCAAGAACAAGAAAGCTTTGATGCTCAGAGAACAAGGATCCAATTAGAGAACACTTAAAGTGAGACCTGATGCGGAATAAACTGAAGAGTGCAGAGGGAGCTGAATGATGTCATTGTGTATCCGCTCCATTTTGGTTTTGAAAAGTCATGGTGAGAAGGGGGAGGTTCCTGAGGTCTGGAAAAAAGCAAATGTCACCCTTATCTTGCAGAAGGATGATCTGGGAAACTGCAGGGCAGTCAGTCTCATGTTGATCATTTGAAAAATGATGGAACAAATCCTCCTGGAAATTGTTTCCAATAATGCGAAGTACAGTAAGGTCTCTGAAAGCCATCATCATGGCTTAATGAAGATGAAATCATGCTTGACCAAACTGATGTTGTTCTGAGAGATGACTGGCTTGGTGGATGAGGGAGAGTAGTGGACATTGTTTATATTAAGTTTAAAAAGGCTTTTGACACTGCCTCTCATAACAGCCTCAAAGACAAACTGATAAAGTCTGGACTAAAAATGTGAATAGAAAGGTGGACTGAAAACCAGCTGAACAGCAGGGCAGAAAAGACTGATTGGTGGCCAGAGAGCCCAGCTACAGGCCAGTCACTAATAGTCAATACCATTAAAACTTCTCATTAATGACTGGGATGATGGATCAGACCACACCCCTAGCAAATTTGCAGATGAGACAGAACTAAGGTCAGAGCTATGATGGGAGTGCTGCCATCCAGAGAGACTTGGACAGGCTGCAGTAGTGTTCCATCAGGAACTTGATGAACTTCAGTTACAGTTCTGCATCTGTGGAGCAATAACCCCAGGCACCAGCATGTGCTGGAAAGCAGCTTGTAGGAAAATGACCTGAGGTGTTAGTGGATACCAAGCACAGTATGAGCCACCAATACGCTTTTGTGGCTGAAGTGGCCAACAGCATTCCGGGCTGCATTAGAGTTGCCAAACATCGAAGGACGTGATGGTTGCCCTGCACTTGGCACTGGTGAGACACTGGATCCTATTTAGTGTGCCTAGAACAACAGAGATGTGGGCATCCTGTAGGGTACCCACTAAAAAGCCACAAAGATGAATTAAGGACTTGGACTGTGTGTCATAGAAGAGGAGGCCAAGAGGGCTGGGAGTGTTCAGTCTGGAGAAAATATGAAGATAAGAAAATATAAATGTGAGTGAAAAAGTATGGCAGCATGAGGAACAGCAGGCTGCTCCAGCTTGTAACAGAGTTGCTTTGAGGTTTGGAGGCAGGGCTCTGGTAATGAGGGCAGGGGCTGCCTTGTGCTGGACATAACCATTTCCAGCCTACTCCCATGGATAAGCCACTGCAGGGCATGGCCAAAAGGTCCTCAGCCAGAATGGTGATGCATCTGTGAAAACTTAAACAGAGGGCAAAACACAGAGAAGGGGAGGAGGGGAGGAAAGAGTGAGACACAGCAGAGGAAGCACCACGGTCAAAAAAGAAGGAAGGAGGTGCTCTGTCTTGCTGGAATATGTATTCTCCTTGCAGCCTGTGGAAGAGACCACACTGTGGTCTGTGGAGAGCCCGTACAGGAGATTGTCCTGAAGTAGTGCAGCTTGTGGGGAGAGCCCAACTTGAAGCAGAGGAGAATTTGCGAGGGAAGGAGTTGCAGAGAGAATCTGTGATGTTCTAACCCACTGCCTCTGTGCACTGCTTGGGCTGGGGAGGGGAGTCTGGAGTCAGCTTGAGCATGAGAGAGGGAGAGAAAGAAAAGTGTTGGTTGAGTGTTTGTCTTGGTTTCTCACAACCCAAATCTACTTTAATTAGCGATAAATTAATTTTGCTAAGTAGTCTGTTTTGCCCATTATAATAACTGATAAGGAATCTGCCTGTCTTTATCTTGACCCATGAGCTTTCTCATCCTGCTTTCAGTGTCTGTTGTGGGCATCTGGCTGCTAGCGTACTAACCACAGTGTTACTATGAAACATTCATTTCCGGTGTGGCCTGTTATTTAATTATTTTATTAAGTCTTTGCCAATACTTTGTCTCAAAAAAATAGTTCATCCTAAATAAAATTGAGAAAGCTTTGACTTTTCATAGTTTGGCCTAAATAAATAATTCTGTCCCCAGCCAAGTAGTAAATTCTCTTAAAGTAGTAAATAAAAAACAAACAAAACGCAGCAGAACACCAAACCAACCAAAATACACCCAGAAAACACCTGAAACCCCACCAAACCTCTAGTATGTAGAGATGTGATGGTGCAAACATCTTTGATACTGGGAAGACCATTGGTTGTAGAGCTGCAACAAGGATACCTATATTATCATAATTGTATTTATCATGTAAACATGATAATAAGAATTCTGCTGAGTACAGTGCTGATGTGTTTGTTCAGGAGTTTTTTAAATACTATTTTCCCTTGAGAACAGAAGCTACACCTTCATACAAGATGGAGAATATTGTCAGGCTTGAGGGAATGCCCTTTGCACCCCCTCCCCGCACGCTCCTGGGGCTGGCTTGTAGCCCCTTGAAGCAGCAGAGACACATAAGCAGCCAGTGAGGTGAGCAGGAACAGAGAGGGCTTAATTCAAACAACCGGGACTTGTAAACCCCTGGGGAGGGCCCAGGGAGCAGGGCTGTGATTGGGTAAGGGTTTGGGTTGAGGGGAGGGGTCAGGGGACCCGGGTAGCCAATGGGAGAGGGGGAGGAGCCATACCTGATGGGAACCCAGGGATGGGGCCAGGAATGGGGAGAGACAGGTGAGATAACCAATAGGGTAAAGTCAGGGGTGGAGCTGGTTAGAGGGGCAGGTTAACCTGGCAGTGTCTCAGCAAACCACGTGGTCACTGCCTCGGGGGCGGGATTCACAGGATCCAAGGGAGGGGTTTTGCGACAGTGAAACACGAGGGGCAGTCTCTCTGCTCCTTTTGGTCCTTGGTAGGTTTTCTGCAGTGATGATTCCAGTTCTAGAGAAGGTTTTTCCATCCTTCATAGCTGAGTCCATTTCCCACACACTATTATTGTGACTTGTACTGACAATGAATATTTAGGGTTCTAAATAATAAATAATATAAGCAAGAGTAGCACAAGATAAGGAAATTGAGAACTAAGTATTACAGAAAGAAGACTTTAGTACAATGGTTCTTCAAAATGCATTGGAAGCTCAGATAACTAGTTCTGTATGTCCTGCACATTCATCAGACTTTTTAACTGAAAAATCTACAAGGACATACTGACCACAGTCCACTTCAGATGCTTTGCCGCCTTCTTAATGGCAAATCACTTGTGAAGAATTGTCCATGGTAAAGACTGACTGTGGAGAACAGCTTTACTAGAATCGTGAAAGCAGTGTAAAGCTTGAGTTTGTGTTTTCAAAATATAAAATCCTTTTTAAATGTTTCAAATTACTCAGATACCATCTACCTTTTATGGAAGTGGCTGAAAAATAACTGGTGTTAAATTTGTGTTTGCAAGTTTGGCTATATAAATTGTTCAAAAATTAAGTACATAGTCAAATTAAGGATATTATAGGAAGGTGTCAGTGAGCATGGAAATTAATTCAGTATGGCTAATTAAAGATTACTAATATGTAAGTGAAGTCTTTGAACTAATTTCTTGTTTATTGTTCTGTACAGGATGTGAACAGGTGTATTGAGGCTCTTGATGAGCTTGCATCCCTTCAAGTCACAATGCAACAAGCTCAGAAACATACAGAGATGATTCTTACTCTGAAGAAGGTGAGATTTGGAATGTTAAAGTAACCTATATGTTTTGTTAAATTGATACAAGCTTTATTTGCTACTGGAGTGCTGTGTCCATTTTGGGTCCCTACAGTTGAAGAATGATGCAGTTTGGAGAGGGCCCAAAGGAGGGCCATCAAGATGATGGCT
>JAWWEU010000091.1:40679284-40692715 GCA_035583155.1 Acropternis orthonyx
GAAGACAATAGGATCAAGAATGTAGCATACCTTGCTGTATACATTTTGCACACAAAGCATTTTCTGGTACACAGCCAATGTTTTTTGATTAGCAAGGGATATACACTCCTGTCCAGACAGTCATCATGATGAATGAGCCTTGAGGGAAATACATAACATACAATAAAGACTCTGCCACATTGGAATTTATCTGTTCATAAGCAGAGACACTAAAGATGGTATTATTTAAATTCCTGTATAAACTATGGCTAGACTTCTTAACATTTCTTAACATAGATGAAGAACTGGCAATAGACTGCTAGTTGTACTATCCATGGATTTTACGGTCACAAGTAAATTCAGTTTGCACAGTAACTCAGAAGTCTTCATGCCACCTCCTTTCTATGGTCTTTTCAAAGCCTTTATCTCCTACACAGGCCAATAGGCTATTACCAAATGAATCTTTAGAGGTTCATAATCCTTAGATCACCTACTTGCAACATCTGTGCCCTTCTTTGGGTTTTATTCTTCTTGGGAGGCACCATATATTATCAATGCCTTGGTACATCAGGCTCCTGGGAACTGAAAATGACCTGTCACCCACTACAAAAAATCAGAGGAGTTCCCACTCTACTCACTGTGCATTGACTAGAGTATACACAATTGTTCTACTGTTGATGTTGCTATCTCACAGTCACTATCACCTCCTCCTCTTCTTGGCTTATCCACTTTAGCCCACTATTTCCGTTCCTCTGTTCCATTTTCAGTTCCTGCTCCTTAGCTTCAAGTTCAAACTGACTAGTCCAGTCGAGTCCAGCCAGAGCCTACACCATTCAGCTCCCTAGTTTTCCAGAATCAGTGTGTAGATCTGCCACACACTGGCTATGCACAGAAAGAGCTCTTCACTGTGGGTGCCATTCCTGTCACATAGCAGCCATAACATGCTAATTAGCAAGCCTTATTTTTATGCAACTAAAAAAAAAAGGTAGCAGAATAATCTTAAATTAGTAAGTTAGTCTAACAAATATTTGACATTTAATGTCTGAAGTTTATCCACAGAAGGCTTGCTTTCATCTGCCTAAGGACTCCGAAAGAACAGTAACTTACCTTATATCTGTGATTATAACGATGTGCTCACAGTTCCCTTGGTGGCAGAAAAGGTATGGAAAGCCAATTTTGAGGGACAAATCATTAAATATGTAGTCCTCCATTTTAACAGACTGAAGATTTCCATAGCCTCTGTCATGAGATTTTGACCACTCTATAATTGTTCTGAAAACAGAAAGGCCATCAGCATAGCAATGCTATGAATTGTGAATACACAGAAAAAGATGCCTTGGGGACCTGCAAGACTCCTCACTGAGACTCAGCTAAATGACCAAAATAAAACAGTTCACAACATTTTGTAGTAAATGAAGGTCATTTCACAGCAATACCGCTACCCCAAAGAAATGTGCACTGCTCCTGTGGAACACCTGCCTTTAAATCTTCACCAGGCAGTTTTTGGAGCAGTTCTAGTCAATGTATGCTTGTGATGGTACCCATCCAGGTCAGATTGCAGCAAAACACTTACCAAGCAGTCCAATAAATCCAGTTACCAGCAGGTCATTTTGCTCCTTTGATCAATAACTTTGTTTTACAGTATTAAAAAGCCCTTTTTTTTTTGGTCAAGGAGAAACACAAAGCTGACAACTGCACAGTTATATTTCCAAAGGTTAGCACTGGCCACTCAATTATTTTTTGGCTTTTCAGCACACTCCTACATACAATGAACTTCAGTTCTACAAGCTGTTTGTTATGACAAGCCCTTCTGTGAAGATCACTGTTGCTCATGGACAGAAAGAGAAGTAAAATAATTAATTTTCCAGAAGTCACACAAGCCTGCAGATCAACAGTGTCCAAACTCACAGCTCTTCCATACCAGCCATTTTAAACATTTTGATCTCCTAAATCTCACAAGCATGTCAGCAAGCCCATATTTCCTTAAAGTCACAAATTTCTTTTCTGAACAGTCACACAGTCCCAGTGTTGACTTTACCATGAAAGCATTCAGCATATTTTCAAGACTGAGCAGAACAACCAACTTCCACACAGCTGAGCTTGCTGTCTTTCTGACCTATCTTCTACCTCACAGTCCTTTGATGGACATCACAACTAGAGAGGGCACTCAAAAAGCCAGTAGACTGGCACCTGTCACCTTTCACAGCAATCTCATCCCAACAGAGCAAAGCAGGATTTAAAGAGAAAAAGAATGGATTCATACTCTTTTCAGAAAGGAAGTGAATGGAAGGAATAAGTAGAGCAAGTAAAGTTAAACTTCCAGGTAAAAATCAATTCAATGTGGAAAGACAGTACAAAAAGTCCATTCCCACTCTACATTCTAGATATTCCAGTATTTAAAATACTACAAGTCATAAAACAAAACAAAATAAATTTTCTGTCCCTTAAGGCTTTCCTTAGTCAACATATATAAATACCGTACCTGCTTAGATCTCTGCATTCTGGGTATCTTTTATCATCATAGAAGATGCCTTCAAAATAGAAGAAAGCTGATTTGTAGAGATCCTTAGAGACAGAGAGAGAAGTGTGCATTAGTGTTATAAGAGATTAAACACCTTAAACAAGAACAGGTCAAAAATCTAAGCATTTTAGGTATCTCAATTCTATTAAGAGACCTCACTCTACAGGTTTCTAAGAAAAGTTCTGCACTGATTTTAGATGCTGGTGTGACAACTAGGCTCATATGATTGGCAGCTATGCAGCTACTCTGCTGATACTGTTCTCAAGCTGTTACAGGTTATTTTAGGGCTCTTATTTCTCTCCCTGTCATAGCAGTTATGGAGTTCGACAAAAACACACAGCAAGAACATAAGCATCACTGGACAAATTAAGTAATTGCATGGCACTGACTTTAAAAAAGACTAATACTATTTTAAAAAATTAGCAAGATGTAGTGGGTTGACCTTGGCTGGCTACCAAATACCTTCCCAGTTGCTGTCTTGCTCCTCTTCCCTAATAGGTCCGGGGAAAGAAAATAAAACAGGCAAGCTTGTGGGTTGAGATAAAGGTAGTTTAATGAGAAAAAGCAAAGGTAGTATGGAGAAGAAAAGCACAAAAAGGAGATTTATTCTCTTTTTCCCATCAGCAGACGATGGTCAGATATTGAAATAAGCAGCTCAGGGAAGCAGTGGAATTGACATCCCTGGGAGTGTTGAAAAACTGTGTGCGTGTGGCACCTGGGGATATGGTTTAGTGGAGAACATGGTGACAGCAGGCTAATGGTTAGCTCAGCTTCTGGAGCTGATTTGGAACCTGGTGACTCTTGCACTGCTAGTATGAGTTCCTTGAACTGTTAATTATCTTAGATAGAAGAGAATGGTACAAATGGACTGTCTGCATGTGATAAATGTCGTAATTAAGGGAGAATTCTGACAGTTGCTAGATTTTCTTCTGAGACCCTGTAAGTGATTGCATATCTGTCTTGTTTACATAGATGTGAACAGGAAGTGCTCCCATGTGGTGATTGGGTGATTGTGCGTTTGTTTGTGTGTGTGTGTGTGCACACGTAGGGGACAGAACTGCAATAATTCTCTGCCATTTCATCAAATAGTACTTTGCGTCCTAATCAGGTGCACTGGGTCTGGCTGGGATGGAGTAAAGTTTCCTCACAGCAACCCATGTAGTTCATGCTCTGCATTTTTGGCTAGGTGGAGTTAGTAAGACATCACTGTTTTGGCTACTGCTGAGCAGTGCTTGCACAACCTCAAGGCTGTCTCTCCAGGTCTCCCCAAGGTCAGTGCACTGGGGCTAGGCAAGAGGCTAAGAGGCAATGTAGTCGGGACAGCTGACCTACACCGACCAAAAGGACATCCCGTGTTACAGGATGGTGTGCTCAGCAAAGAGCTGGAGGAAAAGAGGAAGGGGCCATTCATGGTAAAAGCATTTGTTTTCCAAAGCAAGCCCTATGCATGTGAGGTCCTGCTTCCTAGGAAGTGGTTGCACATACAATCATAGAATCATTAAGGTTGTAAAAGACCTCTAAGATCATCGAGTGCAATGACAAACCGAGCACTGCCATGTCCAGTACTAAACTATGTCCCCAAGTGCCACATCCACACACTTTTTGAACACTTCCGGTATGGTGCCTCCACCAGCATCCTGGGCAGCTTCTTCCAATGTCTGACTGTGGGTAAGAAGGGCTGAAAATGCAAGATTGGTGAGGAGAAAAGATATAAAATAATTATATTTTTCTTGATATTCCAGAAAACAGGTCATCTTGGCAATGCCACTAGGAACTATTTACCTGCAGTGCATCCAACAGGCAGAAGCAATGCAGCTGAATTTTGTTCTGAATAAAAAATAACTAAACAAAACTCTGTCTCCCTCTCTTCTATATGCTTTCAAAACTCCTTTACATGTTGAGGTTTCCACATAGAAAGTTTTACCTTGCTGATGTGCTCTGGTGCTTGGTCTGGCTGACTGCTGAACTCACCACCTATCTGGAGGTCGCTGACACAGGAAATTGAGTCTCTCAGCTCAGTGAGCTTCTGGCTGCCCAGCACAAGGACTGTTTGATAGGGTTTGTGATCTTTGTGCTATGAAGAAAACAGCATACATACTTCAGATAAATTATCACTTGTCAGCATCGGCACTGCTCTTCAGTTGACAGCTTAAGGTCATTATTGGCAGCATATGGCACATCACTTCTCTCTATGAGATTTTAAACAGCATCTAGCCCCAGCTGCTCCTAAGACTGACATTTGTTAGTCTTATTCAGAAACTTGAAAGTCACATTTTCCATTGGAAAGTGCAGGAAAGATGGAAAGACTGAGCTCACACCAAATCTAGAAAGAGTACTTTAGTTTTAGTGTATTTAGTTTCAGATTTTGAGCTTTCAGTGAAACAAATTAAGTAGTAATTATTGTAAAAGTTTTATTCTGTAAATCACTAATAGAATGAAACCCAGACTCTGATAGAGCCTTAAGAAATTACCACAGTTGAAGGGTTTACCACACATCTTCAGTAGACTTAGGAAAGCAAGATCATGAGTAGGGAACAGCGGTCAGAATACAACAGAGATTTTAGTACCAACCTTCTGAAATATAATAGGATAGAAGACGTTAAGAGTTAAAAGTAGTTCTCCCTCCTCAACTAGATCTGTTGGATTGTCTGGCCTCTTTCCAATTGCATGTGACTCCTGGAAAAATATACACACACCCATATATATCATAGTTCCTGGACAGAAGTCTGAGAAATGTTGTTCTAACTAACTCACTTTTGACTATGTAGCCTTCTGAACTGAAAACAGACTACTTCCTACAAGATGGAATAGTGAGAAACTGCTCTAATTTTACCAATTTTAAGCATGTTCTTTCATTTCTCAGTTTTGCTACTCCTTGGCTATTGAGAGGCCCTGCATAAAGTAATTAAGAGTTTGCTGTCATTCTCCCCTCATAGAACCCAGCTGCTACCAACTTCCACCACTTAATACTTTGAAGTGCTCTTTGAATACCTTCATATGTAAAGTGGGATTGCAATCCTCAACATGAGAAACACTGGCCTAGAAACTAGCCACAGGATGAAGTATATGAAAATTAAAGTTACTGCACCACTTCCTCTTATTGGGGAAGCTAGATAGAGATGGAGCCCACAATTGCTTCAAAATACAAAACCAAAACCCAGCTGTGCCCTTGCCACATTTTAGAAAAGAAGTAAAATTATCTCCACAATTCCATACTAATTTTTATTTAAGACATGGCCCAGCTGCAAGAATAAGAGCTAGCACTTTTATGTGGCAGTTTCCTCCTTTTCCAACAAATCAAGAGAGGATACTGACTGCACAAACACTTCCCACTAGCAGAGTGTTCCTCAGATTTTGTACTCCTGTGAGACTTCAGCTCAGAGACACTTGGGCTCTATTGCTTGCACCCCCTTCTTCATGCGACACATTCCAAACTCATGTTTCTTACTGCTCTCATCCTGTAGGAGGACACCACGGTCCCAACCAGCTCTGACACACCAATCAGTTACCACAGCTTGCTTAAAGGATGCAATAACTGACCATGTGCTCATTCTTCAGAAACAACAGTAAGATACCACTCACTGAAGGCCTTTATAAAGGTTTCTGTTGCAAATATTTTCTCAGATACTCTGCAGGCTAAGAGCACATCACAGCTGTTGCATCATGCTGTTTACATAATGTGCCTGCATCTCTGAACAGCTGAAATATGATAAGTCATGACAGAACAGGAAACCTCAAGGGGAAAAAATGTTTAACTGTCACAGGAGACTCCTTCCTCACTACACCACTCTCCCTAATTTTTTAAGTAGTTCATAGCTTGCTTGTTCAAGCCATGGACTCCAGCACTTCCCTGTCCCTGAAAGAGTTCAAAGAATGTGTAGATGTGGTGCTTAGGGACATGGTTTATTGGTGGACCTGGCAGTGTTAAGGTAATAGTTAGGCTCGATGATGTTACAGGTCTTTTCCAACCTTAATGATTCTATGAATCTATGAAAATTTATGAAATTAAGTTTTCCTGTTTACAACTTCAATGGTTGTGAAGAAATCATTGAAAATGGTACTAAGCATAATTAGAGGAATTCCAATATGGCTTTTGAGGGATTCATTACTACACTCCTGGTTCCTGACAGTTCGGAATGGCTGAAAATCTTGGGTTACAAAGCTCAGAATTAGGCATTTACTGCCACCATGCTGCCACTGCCTTCCTCTTTCAGACCTAGAGAAACTAGCTCACAAACACATAAAGCTTTGTTTCCAACAAAGGACTCAAGGAGCAAAAACATTACACATCTTATCTAGCCCTATAATAAGTTCACATGATACCCAGCACACTTGATTCCCTACAAAAGGCTTTAGTATCAACCAAATAAAAGTAGCCATACAGTTATAATGAAGTGGAGTTCCTTCTTGACTACATTCAGTACTAATTGACTCTAAGAGCAGCCTTCCTTTCGTGCCTTTCTATAAGATGTCTTTAACCTTAATCATTACCTGCAAACTTGTATCTGCAAACATTTTCTGTGTACATTTCATAGTGATGAAATGAAAAAAGCAACCAGAAGTTGGATTTTGGTTGTCTTGAGAGCCTAGAAGATAATGGGGAACTTACCATCTCATAGGCAAGAGTTTCTTGTCTGCAAGCCCGATCCACAATAATTGTTTCTTCTCTCCTCTCTAAGGCCTTCTTTCTAATTCTGAGACAAGACAAAATTTCATTCAACAACTTTCATGCAGAATCTCTAGGTATATTTTTAAATGATGGAAGCTAATACAGAACAACTTTTGAAGAGCAGGATTCCTTTCTCTCTTAGTATGACAGACTAACTTCAAATACGCATCTCCTGACTCTGATAAAACCTGATAGTGCACAGGCCAGCTTGTAGTTTTCAGCTTTTGTTTTTCTTTCCCCTTATGTGCAAGTTACAGCTTGATGGTAGGCAGTCTTACATTTACAAGAAAAAAGAGCAAGATATTTAAAGAGGCTGCCCTAGAAAAGAACACTTTGCTACCTTTGAGGAAGCTGTTTCAACTACCTCTTCCACTCCAAAAAAAATGGATTCTTGTTCAAGCAAAACACAGAGGAAAAACAACTCCCAGATATTCTCAGCCCCCATGGAATATACTTTAAAAAAAACCAAACCAACAAACTAACAAAAAACACCCTTCAGTATCACTTATAGAAGAAAGAGCATTATATACAGAATACCTACTAAAATACATATATTTAACCACTGTGTGAACACCAAATCCTTAACTTCTATTTACCCTCCAGATCCTCCTAAATGTTTTCAGTAACAATCAGACTTAACACTGATCACAATCTTAATACAATCTTAATATGACTCTGAAAAGTACAGCAAAGGCCTGAACTGGCCAAGTGTGAGTTCAAAGTTCTCTAACTGATAGAAACTTAACATATTGCTCAACCTATGAAATGTACCAGTAGTATAAATGAATTCTATACAGAATTGGTTCAGATAAAGAGGTTCTCTGGCTACAGAATCAGTACTTAACACTCTGGCTGTTACAATCTGACTTTGGATTAGCAGATGTAAAACCTAGAGATTTCTGTAACAAGGTTTTGGAGGAACCTCACATATACGATTATGACAAGTCCCCTGCACACTTCAAACTTAGACGTTAGTTCAAAATTACTTAGGTCCAGAAATCCTAAGCTTTTCCAGCAAGAAAGAAAGAACATTTTATGTATCTCAGTAAAAAATTCTTAGGCAACATTATAGCAGAAGGCTCATACCAATTATCCTATCATAATCTGGTGTTTCTGCCCTTAGAGTATTTCTGTACACTGCTTCAGAAAATACACCATTGCATGGAAAGAGAACAAGCAGCCAGCCATATTTTTGTGCTTGTTTTCCACCCCATCCCAAATAAGGGTTGTATGAGTATACCATAACAACATACCGAAGAGTTAGCAGACTGCTGTCTTCAGAAATAACATCTGGGTCCTTCTCTTTATCAGAAGACATTAACATATCAATGCTAGAATAAAAAAGAAAATAACTACTATACATGTTTTCATACTGATGTCATGACAAAAATCAGTTAATGTATTCTTAAAAGGAAAAAAGACAGCAAAATGTGAATAAACAAGATACAGCTTGTGTAGCCTAAATCAGAGCAAAAGGGCAGTATGGTTGTTAAGATAAAGAACCAGAAGACAAAGAGTCCTGAACTTTATATCTGGTTTTCACAGAGACTGGATAAATCCTATCTTTATTTTGCCTTCTGCCAGATTGGGCACAGCTGCCTGCACAGGTTTAACAAACTGTCTAAGTTCAAAACATGCATCCACCACCTACTCTGATGTGCTGGTGATACATGGCAAAAGAGATTCAACCGAAACTGATGATCAACCTCAACATGTAGTGTAAAGCTAACACCCATGGTCAGGTACAAACACGAGCAAGTCACCACTTTTGCACAAGTTGTCACAGTTCTATTAAGGCATTAATTTATGCCCGATTTCTTTCAGTAGGAACAAGACAACATTTCTGCCAGAAGTGATGGTCCACCCTACCTTGTACCCTTTTTTCCATTCTCACCCCCTTTTCATTCTCACTTTTCTTGTTCCATGCAGCATAGAGTGGTGTTATGAACAGCCCACCTATTGAAGTATAGTATATCACACAATGGATAAAGCAACTCACTGCTCACCCTTTCTGCAGAACTGACAGCATGATCAGACTATTTAAGTCTTCCTGCACATGGATCAGTGACTCCATTCAACAAAGAGCCCTGGTTACCTGAAGACCTACCATTTTGAAAAAAATTACTATGTATTCAGTTCTTTAAACACTACAGACGTTATTGGCATTGAAAATGTCTATTATTTACCATTGTGAAGTTTCACTTGCATCAAAGGTGATAGCTTCCCATTTCCCTTCTGGGCACACAGGCAATGTCAGAACTCACCACGAATACTTGTGTTTTCCTTCCTTCCCACAGCCATAGGGGACAGGTTTCTGCCTGTGGTATCCACACCATGCCCACTAATTGTCTGCTTCAGGAAAGTAGCTAACATTCCCCAGAAAGCAGCTACAAGCAGCCACTGTGTAAAGTAGTTGGCAGATAAGCTGCTTTCTCTTTTATTTTGTAAGGACAGAAAGTTAGCTAGTGTGAAGAGAAACTGCCAATGAGCCCCTGGCAAGTACTGTGGAACCTTGCAAACCCTGATACTGCCATTTCTCACTACTGAAAAGTCATAAATCCCCACTTTCTAAAGCAAAAACCCACTATCAAAGATCAGTCTGATAATTCATTACATATGAATTATAATGCCGTGCACCCAAGCCTTGAAAGGCTGTGTTCCATTATGGCCTTACACACAGGCCATGCTGGAGCTCCTCCTGGGTAACTCCACTCCTGCCAGCGGAACCACATATCCAGTATTTGGTCCATGGTCCTGAGAAAACCAGGTTTTACAAACAGAAAGTACAGGCTGATCCCACCAGAAATGAAGGCTACGTAATCAGTGTCATATCCCTAAGAGCTGAAAGTGCAGGCAATATAAAGTTTGCACTGGGCATACCTGACTCCTGATTGCCACAAGCATGGCATGCTACAGTGCTCCCACAGAGACTATGCCCTGTTTTCACACCAAGTACACTCCGGACACTCAGTTATGACAGATAGGAAAACATTTGCCAGACTGTTTAATGGAAATCAAGGTCAAGTGTTGTACCCTGATGAGCAACAACAGTTGGAGGTCTCTATTGAAAAAAACATGCAAAGTGCAATATCAGTTTATGTCTCCTTGCAAGATACTTTAAGGTGGTTAGAAATAAAAAGGCCAAAAGCAACTCTGTGGAAATGTGGACATGGAAACAGACTACCAGTGAAGCCCTTAATCACTGTGACATTCACTTTCTCAGAATATTCTAGCAGCACAATGAGTTTTCTCAGTTTTAGAAATTCAAAAATAATTTAGTATTTGGCCTCATATTTCTATAAGCAAATAGTGTTCATCTTACTCTTTATATTGCACGTATTTTAAAGGGAGTACTTTCACCACCTTTGAGACACTGATACCACAAGACATTAAATACTAATACGTTAAGAGGTTAATGCTAGCTTAATGCAGCTTTATAATACGTCCCTAGAGATATTTACAACTCCGTCTTCTAATAAAACAAGAAGGTGAATTAGGGCGGAAGTGGAATAAGGTACCTGCAAGCTTCACCTCTCCTAAAACCCACACTGATTTGAGGCTTAGACTGCCCTATACATGCACACAAGGAATCACACAGAAGACAAAAAAGAGTAAAATAACTCAGCATCTCCAACATTCAAGGGCTTCAATCACTCAGTAAACTTCTTTGCTCACAGACTGCTGATGCATTTGAATAAAACCTAGAACTTTATTCTCCTGACGCTTTGGTTATTTAAGAGAACTACTGATGGAATCTCCTAGCTAAGTACAGCATTTTACAGATGTTTAAAATCTGGTGAAAATGCAACTGATCTCTATAATGATTATCTGCCTACAACTTGAGCAATATGCAAAGCATTTTTACTGAGTCAAATGCAAGCAAGTGAAGAAGGAAACTTTTTCCTGCATTCTGTTTATAGGAACATATTATAGAAAGAAAATAGAAGAAAATAAAATAAATAAGTTTAACCCCCCCCCCAGCAACAACCACAACACACTGAGATGCCCAAAGAGCTAAACAGCACTTAAACATTATACCATTTCTCCTCACCAGAAGACTCTGAACTGTCAAAAATACTTAAATATACACTATGTCACTATATTCTAAAAAAGATTTAGCTATGACTATTGAAAAATTACACTCTGAGTCCATGAACAATTCTCAATCTAACACTATTTTAAAAATAGATATAGGAGTATCCACATCTTCTCTCTCTCTCCTATCCACAGAAAACCTTGATTTGTCAAAATTTCCCTTAGAAAAAGTTCGCAGTCAGAAAAATCTGTGTTTATATCCACCACGTGTTCATTTCAGCACCTATAAAGTTATATTTATGCCACTAATAAATGTGAATCCATGATAACACAGAATAGACCTTGGTGTAGCCCAGTGTTCTCATCTCTCCTCCAGGGAGGAATATGAACAGTTCAGAGCTGAGTGAAAGTGATCAGAGGTAGTGATTTGAGGTTGGTCAATGTTAAGGAGAGACTCAAGAGGCTAGGGGTATTTAATTTAAAAGCAAAAGTACATGAAGATTAGGGATTGGGATTTCCAGCCTGCAAAAGGGAAAGGTCACACCAGGATGTGAAGGTTTATCTTCATTCTCCTGCAAAGCCAACAAACAGCTTGCCAGATGAGTAGTTCTCTCCCCCTCACAGGCTGCCAGTCCTTTTCCTCTTTCCCAAAAGACCACTTTCCACAGTACACTCAGCATCAAACAGCATTGCTCTGTAACACCAGAAAACGCAGACAGCAGGGGAAATGCAGCAGTTGTAAATTGAAGAAAGCAGAACAGAAGAAAAAGCAAAACAAATGCGGGGAAAAGAGAGAAAGCACAGAAAACCTGCTTGGAATTCAAATGAAAACAGCAATAGACAGGCTCAGGCAATACAGTTGCTGCAGAAAATATGCCACAACACAGGAGCAATGAGAGACCATCCCATCTACACTTGGAGAGCTTAGACAACAATTCTCAAAGTTCCAGCAGAATACATTCCTATAAAACAAAAATCAGACTCCCTTTTAACTAAGCCTATTTAACTAAGCCCAGTGACAGGAAAAATTATCACTAGAACTAGGACAGCTGAAGCACAAAGGTGTATACAGATACGAACAAAACTGGCACATCTTCCTTACTGATGACCTGCATATAAATTACCAAGTGTAATACTTTCTACAGGAATTACTGCCTGAAATGTAGCCATTTCTACAAGAGAGAGACGATTCTCAGTATCCATGTGACCTGAAAGCCTTCCACATATAGCATGTTAGATGCTGCTAGTTCAACCTGCACAAAATACTTGCATAGCTCTGACTTCATCAACAGCACTGAATAAAACAGGTCAGTGGGAGCCAAGGACCCAGAGAAAGTCAACAGGTATTGTATGCTGCCAGCTATCTGAACTCATCTAAATGATGCTTTTAAGGGATTCAAACTAAAGGAGTAGGTTTAGATTAGATATTAGGGGGAAGTTCTTTGCTATGAAAGTGGTGAGGCACTGGGAGAGGTTGCCCAGAGATGTTGTGGGTGTCCCATCCGTGGAAATGTTCAAGGCCACGTTGGATGGTGCTCTGAGTAACTTGTTCTAGTGAAAGGTGTCCCTGCACATGGCAAGGAGCTTGGAATGAGATTATCTTCTTTAAGGTCTCTTCCAACCCAAGCCATTCTGTGATTTTATGATTCTATGTGAATACAAACTACAATTGGCTTATTTCTTCATATAAGATATTTGTTTCATTTTGCCACTGGGGTCTCCTAAAACCATGCAGATGTTCATATATCTTAAGTTTTACCCAACCAGGACTATATTGCTAAGTGTTTACCTGTGTAACTTCTTAAGTGCCACATTGTTAGTCCATGAATTCAAGGCCCTAACGTAAAATTTCCACCAGTGGAGCACCACTCTCCAGAAAAGCTGTCCTCCTCCAGTGCATATTTGGCTGCAGGAACATTGGTGAGAGACGCTTTGTCAGGAACTGCAGCGACAGGACAAGCAAGGAATAACGGGCAAAAGTTGAAGAGGGGAAGTTTCGGTATGATACTGGGGAGAAATTCTTTACTGTGAGTGGTGAGACACTGGAAGAGGTTGCTCAGGGAGGGTGTGGGTGCCAGAACCCTGGCAGCGCTCCTAGCCAGGCCGGATGGGGCCTCTGAGCACTCTGGCCTGGCGAGAGGTGTCCCTGCACAGGGCAGGGACTGTACGGCCCGTTAGGCTCATTCGACCCCTGAACCGGGGGATAAAAACATGACCCAGGCCCGGA
>JAWWEU010000091.1:40719773-40730284 GCA_035583155.1 Acropternis orthonyx
TTTAGGAAAAAGACATTCTTTACCCGGACCTCCTGCGCCGCTCCGGTGTGCGCCGCGGGCAGGGGTGCGGCGGGCGCGACGCCTGGCACTGCGGGGCGGCTGGCGGGGGCCGGGAGGGCCGGTGCGAGGGGTCAGCGGGCACCGACCGTGTCTGGGGAATGCAGGCGTCCGCAAGGGTAGCTGATGCAAAATGTGCTTATAATTTCGCCGCTGGTCCTCAAACAGCCCAAGCACGAGTCCTCTGAAACGATCGCTTGAAGATGTTGTGTCCTCACAATCTGGAAAAAAACAATAGCAGGATTCCTTGACAACACCTTTGGGAAAGTGGCGACTGTAGGAGGTTGTCCTAGACGAGCTTTTGAGAAGGGCACTGCCAAACTGAGGCAGTTCTAACTGGAGAGTGCTTTTTAAACACGGCAAATCGCAGTCGTGGCGTGCGCATGTGGGAATATTGACTTGATTTCTGACTGCGCAGTCTAGAAGGGATGATTTTACTGTTGCGTTCATCCAGCAGCTTCTTCAGAAAGATTTGTTAGGCATGCCTCTGCCCAAATTCTACTGAAAACACTTTATAAATCATATGAGTACTGAATAGGTTGGCTTTTTTTCGGTGCTGCGTTTCTGACGCGAGGCAGTGTTTCACACGAGGACAACTGACACATATCTCTGTAGGACTGGGTATGCTGTGTAGTTCAGTGGAACTAGCTTGTTGTTGTTCGTGGTTAGAAGGTGGGGATATGTATTAGCCTGTATGTCAGAGCACGCTATAAAAGTTTCTACTTCCCAAGGTTATATGTGGTGGCATAGCGTGAAGAGGATGTGAAATGCTTGAAGCTCATTGTAGCAGAGTGACTTACTGCAAAATCATAGTGCTCTCTGTGGACTAAAGATTTGTTTCCATTATAAGGAGTAGTAGGGAGGAAAAAGTTACTAACAAACTGTTCATGCTTTCATTAAGCAAGTAGTCTAATTACTTTTTTAGTAATTACAATTACTAAAAGAAGTATTCAGCAACTTTGTTGTAGCCCACCTGTCCTGTGTGAACAGTTGGAAGAATATACTTCATGGAGTTTGATGCTAAGTGTCAGTGTTTTGTTAGAGGAAAATCAGCTGCCATGCAAAAGCATATGAAAGAGAGGTTATTTGAGCAATACTCTGCAAAAAGTGTAAATCTTTCTTCAGATGAGCTTGAAAGACCACATGCTCTTTGCAGAGACTTATCCTTGATTCTCTGGAGCCTGAAACAGATCTGTATTGGCAATGGAGAGAGCACTTCAGTTTTTTCTGGTGTGATCCCAGGTTCAGGAGAGGAGGACAGACAGTGTCTTGATCTTGGGAAAGTCACTGCTTTTGTAGCAGATGTTATCTAGACCACTGCAGACTGCCTTTGCCTACAGGTTCACTATAATGTCTTTACTAATAAGCTCAATGTGATTTCAGCACTTCATGGAAGTGATAATTGTTTGTAAGTGGCTTAGCTTTTTTTTGGCGTTTGCAATGGTCATGATGCTGAGAAACAGAAGTGGGAGAACATTACTATTAACTTTGTTTTTAAGCGTTGCATGCATCTAAATGTTGTTTACATGGAACATTGGCAGATGGGAGCTCTGCTTCCTCATTTAAGTGTACATGCTTGGTACTTTATGAACATAGCTTTTAGCATAGAATTTTGCTTTGCAGTGACTTGTGAATACTTCTTCACCCCTGAAGCTTTGAAGAAGCGTATGTTAAAACCTTGAAGTTGTTTCCTACTTAACAGGAAATAGACCAGCAAGAACCCTGCTTCAAAAGTCCAACGATAAGATACCAGGTAGCTGCACCTTACTGTAGTCAGTCCTTGAATAAAATTTGTGCTTTTCCTTATGCGACTTGCAGCTAAAGGAAGTGCCAGATACCATGTTTATCTATATTTAATTTTTTTCCTGGTTTATGTCTCATAGTCCTGCAGCTGTGGCTTTTTGGTGGGAATAGCGAGAAAGTGGTAAGAAGTGTAAATAAATATTTGGATTTTTTTAACCAAGTTTAGTAGTCTGTTGTTTTTCATTTAAAGGAAAAGAAGCCCACCATGAGGAACTGGAGACCTCAGAGTAAGAGACAGTGTTAATGAGATAGTGCTACGAGTGTGCCCATCTCAGAAAATAAATGATTTTTAAACTCAGGATTTTGCTGTGTGATGCTGCTTTCCTGGTGTTGGAGTGTATGTGGTCATTCTCTACTAGGAAGCAGTTTCCTCGTTGCGCATGGTCACAGTGTCCACCTGGGGTGTGCCCAGTTGTGAACTCAGAACGTGATATGGTATCAATACTTAAATGGCTATATGACACTGAATTCACACCCTAAAATAACGCATACTGGTATTCTTTTGGAATGGATTGCAAATCTAGGATAGATATACTTAAGGGCAAAGTAGCACTCCTAGCCACTGCAGAGCCTTCAAGCAAAACTTTTTCTTCTCCCCACCCATCCCCAACCCCCACTCCCCCCCCACTGTCTAAAGATTACTTAAAATAGCGGGCCAGATCTGCTTCCCATTAAGTTCACTCTTTGCTGCCCTGGTTTTTCAAAGTCTTAAAGCCAGCTTAATTGGTTACTTGGGGATTCCCTATCAATTAAAAAAAGCAAAACCACAAACCCAACATGGGCCTTTGTGCCTGTGAGGGCTATGGTCAGACAGAAAAGTTTATGACTGAGAAGCACCTAGATGCTAAAAAAATTCCTTGTTTGGCCAAAGGAAGCCAGACTAAGGATTATACACAGATTTGAAGGTGATCTGGTGCCCTTGCTGTGGTTAACGCTAAGGCTTTGTCCTGACTTTGTCTGGGATAGAGTTAATTTTCTTCATAGCAGTGCTGTGTTTTGGATTCAGTATGAGAATCTTTGGAATAACATACTGATTTCTAAGTAGTGTTTGCCCTAAACCAAGGACTTTCTCAGTGTCTCAGTGAGACAGGTGTGCAAGAACCTGGGAGGGGACATGGCTGGGACAGATGTCACAAACTGGCCAAAGGGACATTCCGTACTCTAGAATGTCATGTCCAGTATAGAAACAGGAGAAGTTGGCCTGGCGGGGCTTACTGCTGCTCAGGGAGAGGCTTGTATCAGTCAGCGGGTGGTGAGCAATTGTGTTGTGCATCACTTGTTTTTCTTGGATTTTATTGCTCTCTTTCCCATTTTCTATACTATTGTTATTATTTGTTTTTGTCTCAACCCATAGGTTTTACCTTTTTCCAGATCTTTTTCCCATCCTGCTGGGGACAGAGGAGACTTAATGAGTGGGTGTGTGGTACTTAGTCATTGACTGGTGTTAAGCCACAACAGTCTTTTTTTGATGCCCAATGTATGGTATGATGAGCTGAGGTAATCACAAATCTGACTAGGTCATGTTAGAGCAAATTTGTTAAAGGCCTTCCTTATATTAGTGACATGGGAGGAATACAGACATGCTTCTCCCCACTGTAGGAAGAAAATTTGTGTGGTCGAAGCTAAAGTAGAATTGAAGCTGGCCAGAAATGTGAGGAGACAATAAAAAGAGGAGGGTTTTTTGATATGTCAGTAGCAAAAGGCAGTGTAGAAAAGACTTTGGCCCATTACAGGATGAGGATGGTCACCTCAAAGACAACGCAGAGATGTTCAGTGCTTTCTTTGCCTCCATCTTCAACACTGAGGATGGGCTAAGGGTGCCCCAGTGCCCTGAGCTGGAGGAGTATGGCTGTAAGAATGATAACTCCCAGCTGGATCACTGTAGTCTATGGGGCCTGATGGGATTTATCCAAGACCACTCAAAAGAGCTGGCTGATGTCATTGTGAGGCCTCTCTCAATAATTTTTGAATGGTTTTGGGAATCTGCAGAGGTCCCAGTTGACTGGAATCCGCCTAATGTCCCAGTTTTCAAGAAGGGCCCCAAGGTTGACTGGAAACTACAGGCCTGTCAGTTTCACTTCTGTGACGGGTAAAAGCATGGAGAAGATTATTCTGGAAGTTGTTGAAAAATACCTGAAGGATAATGCAGGCATTGGTCAGACCAACATGGCTTCATAAGGGCAAAGTCCTATTCAGTACCCGCAAAGGTTTCTGGATCTGACAACAAGGTGACAGGCAGTGTAGGTACTCCAACCCCCCGCAGTAGACACTGCAGCTGAACAAACCTGTGTCAGTTGCTCCTATACACAAGAAGAAATGGACACAGAAGTTAGCTCATAGTAAAGAAGGATGAAGCAGGACCATCCCAAGAGCAGGAGGAAGAGGCAGAACAAAAGTTAACAATTTGATCCCTATCCCTGAGTGAGTTGTGGGGTTGATATGCGAGAATTTATCTAAACAAGCAAGGAGATAAAACATAAATCTGTAATAGAACAAAGGGGTTTAGAACAAGTTAATTCTAACTGTGGTATATGCAGCTATAAAGTGCAGGTTGTACCTAGATGTGCTGATGGCAAGCAAGATGTTCTGATAGAAAACTTAGAATAGATTGGCTCAAGAGATTGAAAGATTACACATACTTGTTATAACTGTGCATTATACAGATAAAATAATGGGCTTTCTCAGATGGTACACATCACAGGTGGAAGGATTCCCCATGCTTCTCGTGCTGTCAGTAATGAATGCTTACCTTCTGAATAACTTAATTGGTGTCAGAGGCTTCTCTTCATTTTCTGAGATTTCAGTAACAGCGTATGTGAAGAGATTTCAGCTATCATCCAGGTGTGCACATTCTTAGCTGCCCACTCTGATGTGGGGATAACAGGGCTAGTAGCCTGGAATTACAGGGTAGGGAAGCCAAGCAGCGGCAATCACCTTCTAGCAAAAGAGGCTTTAACAAGGCAATAAAAAGAGGGGCACAAGTCCTCAGCCTCTGGAGATGACTCCTGTCAAGTATGAAGGAAACGTATCCCTTCTAGAGGGATGTTGTATGTCACCCAGGCAAGTGTACCACCATGTCCAATACCTAGAGGTGGTTTATTATGACCAGAACAATGTGCAGTTACCCTGCAGATCCAGATGAAGTCCAGTGTGGTGCTCATTTGTGCAGCGTGCACAAATTATTGTATTGGTAGTAATGAGCTGGGGAGACAAGGCACTGACAGTGGGTGAAATGGCTTAGCAGCTCTGGCAATACAGAGTCCCTATGAAGTTGGCTGAAAAACTGCTTGAAAAACAGGAAAAACTGTTCCCCAGAGTGGAAGGGCTGATTTTATTTCTGATCCTAAGGATGGAAATTTTAATCTTTTTTTATATGAAGTAAGTGGATAGTCCAATGTCGAGTATTGAAGGGGCCCTGCTGCAGCCTGGTGGAGGAGAGGGCCAACCAGGTTTACTGGACTCTGCGGATCCAATGGCCTGGCATGTCAGGCCCACAGGAATATCAGGCTCTAGCAGTCACCAATGCACAATGTACCCTAATTCCATCAAGCTGTGAAGAGGCAGGTCCCATTTGTATTTCTGTAGTGACAGCTATATTAAGGCTTACGGCAACAGAGGCATCTCAGTAACTGATTCTGTTGGATGCTGAAATAAGCCTTACTGGGAATGAGTGGCAAGAGCACCTTGCTGGGATGGTCCCAGAGGCTTCTGTGTCCATGGCAGAGGCAACCTTGGGAGAAAGTATTTCAAGAGTCCAAAAAGGTACCAGTGGGCTTTTGGTCTATTTGCCTTGGAGATGGAGGATATTAAGTGTCTGTCTACCTTGCCTGGTTTCTTGGAGGACCTTTCTGTTGTGGAGCTGCTAAAGGTCAAAGAGGAACAGATGCCTATTGCTACCACAAGAGTACACTGGCATCAGTAGCACATCAGGAGATACTCTGTGATTCTCATCCAGAAGCTGATTTGTTGACTCTAGAGCCAAGGAGGGATCAGCAGGACCTGCTGACCTTCTGATAGCCCCATATGGGCAGTTAAAGAAGTCTAATAGAGAGTGGAGACTAACAGTAGACTATCATGGCTTGAATGAAGTCATTCCAGTGCTGAATGCTGCCGTACTGGACATGTTGAAACTTTAGTAAGAGCTGGAGTCAAATGCAGCCAAGTGTTATGCCACAATTGGTTTTGCTAATGCATTTTTCCCAAGCCCTTTGGCAGCAGAATGTAGGCCACAGTTCCCTTTCCCTTGGAGAGGTGTCAGGTGCACCTGGAACAGACTGCTCTGGAGTGGAAGCACAGCACTGCCAGAGGGGATGGGGGTGGGGGGTGTGAGGGGTGGTGGGGTGAACGAGCACCTGTGTGGAACTTAGTTGCTGGCTTAGTTGTGGGTACAAGCCATGACAGGCTTATATTAAGGACAGCTTGGTCAATTCAGTTAATCTTTGCCTCATCTCTAAACAAAGCTATTAAGGAAAATTTAGGTAATGGAGGTCTTATGATGCGTGTTGTACTCTCTTGAACTGCCCAAGCAGGGATAAACACTGTGTAGGCTGGCTTTATCAGCCTGGACAGTTTATCTTCAGAGCTAATTTCAAATGAAACCAGCATCGCCTTTAACTCAAAAGCAGGTTAGTACTTGGTTTAAGTACTCAAGAGTTTCATCCACTGCTGTAGCAGCTGCTGCATTTTTGATCAAAGAACTTGTGGGTGTGCTTCTTTACATCAGAAACTTAATATAATAATGCACTTTAGAATAAATTATACAACCATGCAGCACTGGCTGTTCTCTCTCACATGCTTATACTGAGGACTCTTCACAAGTTTTGTTTGGTAATTTCAGCCTGGAAGAAGAGTCTCAGTGGTGAGAAACAGTGGTAGCTACACTCCCACGGAGACTTTGCGAAGCTGGAAACAAGATACTGTGGTACCTTTTTAACCTTAAAAAAATGAAGAATGTGTTGGAAATATGGAGTTGGGAGGGGATAGTGGGAGTGCTTCCTCTCATGAAGGATGATTTTTTTTTTTAAACATCCTTATCTGACTTGTATGGTTTTGTTTCTTTGAGAAGTAGACCTTGGTCAACTGAAGAATGTAAAATTTGTACTCTTCTTGTCTGCTTTTTCCAAAGTTTTGTGCTTTGGCACATGGCTCATTTGCTTTTCCTGGTTCTGTGTTTGTCTTGCCTACTGTCAGAGCATATCTGTATCTAAGATGAGAGATAAACTATTTCAGCAGCACAGATGAGAGTCTGGGAAAACTAAACATGGTTAAGAATTTTTTATTTATTAAATGAAATTAGGTTGCTGTCTCTCCTGAGGTTCTGAGGTTCTTAGGTTCAAATAGACTTTGTTTTACCTATGGATATACCTGCTGAGCAGTACTGTTTTTACTTGTGACTACTTATTCAAAGCAAGGACTTGTACTCCAATTTTATATTACCTGTGTTGTTCTGAGATGGCTTATTTTTATTGTTCATGTTTTTCCATATCTTACTTGGCTTTCTGGAGTCATGCATTTGAGCCCCTTGGTTGACTGTGACCAAATTTGAAAGCTGGCTAGATAAAAAACCACGTCTGTATTTATTTCCGAGAGGGGAAAAGAAAAACTATATAGTGTTCCAATTAACTTTTCTTATTTAATGTTCACTTTGGTTAACCTGTTTCTCCTCAGAGTAAAAGATAAAAGGTACAGGGGTTATGGGAAAAGGTGGAGTTACTGTGAAAAGCACAGGATGCCTCTTAGGGAGGCAGAGGTGATATAAACTGGAAGAGCTAAGTACCTATGAAGGAAATTTGAGAAGTGAATTAAATTTGGTTTTGCTTCTCATTGCTGAGGTTTAGGGTTTGTTTGTTTGTTTGTTTGTTTGTTTGTTTTTGGAGGGGGACATGTGTGTGAGGTGGTGATATTTATTTGCATATGGATGGAAAATAGCAGAACCAAAAGGAAGAGTCAGCTTTTCTTCTTAAGGTCTTGAGGTTTCTTTGTATATTAAACTGCTATTCTCTTGTGGGAAGTAGCATCTGTTATCTTTTAATGTAGCAGTGGAAATTACTGCCTTTACAGGTACAATTGTCTTGGTAATTGTAGCTAAAAGCTTGCTCCTCTCTGTAGAATCAGAGAATCGGAGAATGTTAAGGGACATCTAGTCCCAAGCCCTCTTGCCAAGGGCAGGGACACCTACCACTAGATAAGATTGCTCAAGGCCTTATCCAACCTGGCCTTGAATTCTGCCACTGTTGGGGCATTCACAAACCTGAAAAGACAGTTCTGTTTCATCCATGACCTGTATGGAAAGACGGTTCTGTTCATACATAAACTTAAAGGAGATGGATTGCTTCTTGTAGTTCCAGTCAATCTGTGTGAGAATTATGACTTTGTGGAAGCAGGTTTGGTTCTGCAAATATTTGTTCTTCTCTTGCTGACATATTGGTGCCAGTATGCTAGGAAAATCGTCTAGACCCGATGGGCTTGTTGGAACTGCTAGGGGTTGATGCCATGGCTTGGATAAAGGTTCTTGTTGGGTCCTCAGCTGGCAAAGAGGTTGTGTGTTGAAAGAGAAAAGGAACTTAGTTGCTTCTTGGCAGACGATGCATTACTTAGTAGCACGGACCAGGATGACTCAGTATAGGAGTAGATTATAAGCATGTCTGATCTTATGCCTCCTGTCTTGTTAGGTAAGTCTCCTATAGCTTACCTAACCATAAGGACTTATTTGAAATGTTCCTTGCTATTACAAGTTAGTATGCCTTTCTCTTCATGTGTGACACCAGCACAGACGGTGGACATAAAATCAGTTGCTGGTGACAGGGTGGCAGGAATACAGCCTGGCACACCATGTTGGTGTGGTGGGCAGTAAGTTTAACACATGATGTTTCTTCTGGATTAATAGAAACAATGTTATATTAGAGGGAGCAGAAGTGGTGGAGCATTGTACTCATTTTGAAAAGGGAGCAAAATTGTGCAACTAAACACCTATGAATCATCTTTCAGATGTGGATCTGTGCTGCTGTTGATGTGTGCTCTTTTTAGAGCCTGAATATGGCCAAAACCCTTGTGCCATAAGTTGACCAGGTGTCTGCTTAAATACTCAGAAATGTGAGAAGTTGTGTGTAAGTGCTAAAAATTCCTGGTGCTTTTCTAAGCCCTCTGACATTCAAAAAGCATTTCAGCTAGGTCCATAGTAAGTAAGTATCACAGACCTGTGGACTCACTCCTAAACACACGGCATAAGTAAAGTTTTCTTATTAAGCAAATAAAGACTTGCTTATCCTCTTATTCTTGAATGAGGAAGTAATGTTACTACCACATAGTAAGGCAAGATAATCTAATACTTTAGTAGCAATGATATTTTATTGTTCTGAAACAGTAAATGTATCATGCTTTTTTTTTTTTTTTTTCTCTGATGCATTCACTGTGCACTAGAGTGGTGTATAAACTTTTGCAAGCCAGTGTTTGAGTGCACAGCACTGATTTGATTTCTTCTTGTCCCCAGAAGTCAACATCACACACGCTCTTGCTCTCCAGAAATCCTCTTATTGGAGGGTGTACAAGGACAGTCTGTCATCCAACAGAGAGGAGGTTTGCAGAAAACCTGTTTTGAAAGATAGTAATTTGTGTGTCTGGCACCTGTTAGCAGTGCTGGTTATTCTAAAAAGTATAGTGTTTGGTAGGTGAATAGGAATACTTAGCTGTAACTAATAGTAGGTGGACAGAGGAAAGAACAAGTATTCCTATTAGTTTTAGTTGAGGGAAGTGTGTTTATAGTGATTCTAGAGGTAGAATATGTCACGCTGGCTTTTATTTTCACAAGAAATAAGGGATTTAGGAAGAAGATATTTTATATGAGTTCACTTCCTTAGTACTGTTGTTACCAAATCTGATGGAGCAGCTAGCTGAATTTCCTGTCTGTGTCATGTTGTTTTTTTGGTTTTTTTTTCACCTTATGCAAACTTAGGAAGTTTCCAGGGCTGGAAAATAATTTATTTTAATATTTGGTGGGTTTTTTTTTTTTTTCCCCAGTAGTATGAATAGTAATTCACTGTTAAATGGCTACTCTCAGATCCTGTGGCAAAACCAGAGCTTGCAAGTGGAAGTACTGTGGGGATGTAGAATTAGCAGTTGTGGATTTGGTAGAGTCTTTTTAGGTGAGTGTTGTGGTTTAATCCCAGCCAGCAACCAAGCACAGTGCAGCTGCTCACTCACTCCACCAGCATCGGGGACAGAATTGGAAGGGTAAAATGCAGAAAAGTGGTGGGCTGAGATAAAGACAGTTTAATAGGGAAAACAAGAGCTGTGCACGTTAGCAAAGCAAAACAAGGAATAAATTCACTGCTTCATGTGGACAGGCTGATGTTCAGCCATCTCCAGGAGAGCAGGGCTCCATCACATGTAACAGTGACTTGGAAAGACAAACGCTATCGCTCCAAATGTCCCCTCTTTTCCTCCTCCTTCCTCTCACTTTATATACTGAACACAATGTCATATACTGTGGAATATCCCTTTGGTCAGTTTGGGTCACCTGTCCTGGCTGTCTCCTCCCAACCTCCCAGGCACCCCCAACCCCCTTGCCAGCATGGCAGTAGGGAAAGAGAAAAGACCCTGGCTCTGTGTAAGCCCTGCTCAGCAATAATAAAAACATCTCTATATTGTCAGAC
>JAWWEU010000091.1:40800356-40813731 GCA_035583155.1 Acropternis orthonyx
ACTTAACTAGTTTAACAGTTAAAAAAAAAAAAAAAAAAAAAAGCATGCACTGAGAGCATTCCTTTTGCAACTTACGTAGGATGTCTTTCCCAGTGGCGAAAGACCTGGAAATTTTGCCTGATGACTACCACAAATAATTCTTGGCACATTGGAAACTAATTTCTTCCCATCTTTGCTGTCATGGATCTGGAGAAAGGATTGCTCCTTTCCTTATTAAGCAGTCTTTTAATAAATGAAGACTAGCACCCTTTTTGGTATTCTCGGTTCTTGAATACCAACAAAAATAAATAAAAAATTGCAGAATTTATATATTTTCCTAATAATGGGAATAACTCATGATCAGCTCAAGTTGACTGTGCATCAAGAAGGGAATCCAATTCTGAAATTGCAGTGAAGAAAATGCACATTTTCTAGTCAGATTTCTACCAAAAATACGCAGTAAAATTCAGATTTATAAGTGCATGCATTTTTCTTTTCATATTGTTATGCGAACAGCAGTATCAAATCAAATTTCCCATTTCTTTAGATATGCAGATTCTAGCGATTCTTAAAAATAATAGATTTGATTTTAAGTGTACACCCAATAACTGTTCTTTCAGTAATTACTGCAAAACCTACCCATTTCCATGTTTTATCAATGCCAGTATATTTACTTCTGCATGTAAATTCATGATAAGTGTGCTCATGTATGTGATTTGCTGCTCTTAACTCCCACCTAACTGAAAACAGGACAAACTAAATAGGTGAAAAATGTATCTTCAGTAAACAAGTAACTGAAATTCCTATATAATCAATCAATACAATGTAAAATGCTATTGTTATTCCTCTCAGGAGACTGAGAGCCAACTTTCTTTTATGACTTTATAATTAACTGGGTCATTTAACTGGTTATAATTCTGTAATATAGTGGCATACTTACAGATCAAGTGAGGGTTTAAAAATATTAGCTAAATAAACGTAATGGGTCTTTTTAAGTGGAAACCTGATCCAAAGTATTTTCTTCAGTGGTTTGGATTTGTGCTGGTTGTAAATGTATAACTAAGTTATTGTGTAAAATTATACACACATAGGTTTGGAGCTTAGGTACCCGAGACACTCATAAAATAAGCATGCATGTTTTAAAATATATTCTACTGACTGTAGCTAACTTACAAAACAGATTAGCATGTGCTACCAACTGACTTCTCTAATTATTTTCCCATTTATACATGTCTGATTGTAAGCTGTAGTCAGCATAAACAGACAATACTTTTAATACAGTTATGGGCATTTACATGTGCAGTTTAGGATTACTTTGGCTTCATCTGTTTATTCAGTATTGGCAATCAAATGAGACTGGTTCATTTTGCTGTGTAAGGTGGTGGAAACAGTTGCCAGTAAAACTTCTGCAATTTGTGTTTCAGATAGTACTTCACTATACAGAAGAGTTAGAACTGGAACTACAGACTCTGATGGTGGACCATGAAGTAGTCTCTGATCTCTTGTTTTTGTGGGGAGTGTCTTGCAGTTAGTATTTTATGGGTGATTTGGAGTAGAAATCAAAATTAACAAAAAGTAAACAATGAACTTCCTTAGAAGCTGAATTTTTGAAAGTTTAATACAAAGTGTCATTTCACAGTGCACTTTTTCCTGTGGGTAATGAGACTAAAAAAGAACTTTGTTTTCTTCAGTTCAGCTTTCCAATGTCTGTATTATTCCCGTGTTACACTTCATTTGTTAAGTACTATTTAGAGCTTGTCTCCTTTTCTGTGCTGCAGTTCCAAACTTCATTAGAAAAACTGATTGATCAGGTTTCTCAGCTTTAATCATTATTCTGTCCTTTTTTTTTTTCAACTTACTAACAGTGCAAATATAAATGTGTGAGAGTGATTTTTAACCCTTCACTTAAGGTAGGTCTCCATCAAGCTGTAAGAGATGCTTGGTTTTCCAAATGCTGCAGAAGAAGTGTGTGTGTCCCCAAAACAATGTGTCATTGGTGCGGTGTTATATAGGACATTATGTCTGAGTTAAGTGATCTGTGGGTAAGAGTTCAGACAAAAGATCTGTGGGTTTTTTTGGTTTGTTGGTTTGTTATTTTTTGTTTTTTTTTTTTTTTTTTTTTTTTTCTGGTGGTTTTTTTTTGTTTGTTTTGTTTTTGTTTGTTTGTTTGTTTGTTTTGTTTTGTTTTGTTTTTAAATCTGCTGAGTACTGTACTGGGCCTTAAATACAGCTCTGAATTATTCTTAACTTGCTCTTTATAATCTTCACCTCACTTTGTCTTCTGTGGGAATTTTGAATATTGTGTTGAGACTTTGAAACTGAGCAAAGCATTTACCTATGATGCTATAGGCTCATTAATACTAGGAATTATAATACATACAAGAGCAAATGTAATTTGTTAGTTTAAGCAAACAATAGTAAATTTACATAGTTAGTTTATGACAAAAGATCATTTAGATTTTTCTGATAATAGATTTTTTTTCAAGGTAAGCAATAAATTAGCCTGGTTTTAGGACAAAGCTGCTCTGATTAAGAATTGCCTAGTTAGAAACTATTATAAAAAACTTCTTGTCTGTGCATATCATTCAAATATTTAGTCTGTTGGTGAAAGATCATTGTACAATGGTTTTATGACCTTGCCCATCGGTTTTTAACAAAAAATTGAAAGAAAATACATGTCAAAAGAAAACTGATGCAAGATTGTTACGTATGCATTCTAATACACATGGGTAGCAGCTGTATGTAGCACCTTATGGCCAGAAAAATGTACAATAATTAGATCTTGTTATGCTTCTACAACACTTTGCAAAGTAATGTATAAAAGAAATAATTTCTTGTAACAAATTCACTTAGACTTTGCAATTATTTTATTACTAATCTCAAGGTATTATGTCATTTTGTTTCTGTATATTCTTACACTGCATAATTCAACAAAGAATGTTTATATTTGCTCTGGTGCTGCAGTTTTTTTGTTTCTGCTCTACTGGGGTTTGTACATTTTCACATCTGGTACTTGAGTAAGTAATGAGGTCAGAATAATAGAGGATGAAGAATGAAGTACGTTCTGGTTTAAAGAGCATGTAGAAAGGTTCATTGTGATGCACTGGAATGGATTCTCACTTCAGAGGAAAAAATCATGTATTATGCTTGTGCTACTGAGTGCTGAATTACGCACTGTATTCTAGTTGTACATAAAGAACCTCAGCTGAGATTTATCAAAGCAGTATCAACAAAAAAGGCCTGATCTCAAATTGAAACGTGCTATCTTGGGCATAGAACTCTCCTTATACAACCTGTCTAGGCTGAGAGGTTGTACAAAACTACCGAGGTCCATGAAGAAATAAGGGATCTTTCAAAATGTAGATAGCAAATATAAAGTAAATTGCTTTACTGTTAAGTTGTTCACCAGTGACATAATAATACCTTTAAATAATATAAAATACATGAGTGATTAATAATTGACTCATTCTGTTATCAGTTTTGTAATTAAATTCAGGGGGGACTGTATAATATACTCCTAGCATTCTTTTAAAATCCCAACATTAAGAAAAGAAAGGAAAAAAAGTCTTTTTATACATGTGTGTAGGGCTTGATTCAGCAAATAAAAGAAGTAAATATTAAAAGTTATTTTCTACTATGGCGTGGTTAAAGATTTCCATAGTTGCACATAATTTTACCTGATGCTTTCCAGCAAATAGGTCAGCTTAATTACCATGGTTTGAATTTTAAGTGTGGTGGTTATGGTTATCATAAGAACAGTAGAAAGATAGTAGGTATCTTAGCTCACAGAGAAGCTAAAGTATGCTTATAGGATGCTAATTTATTCTCAATTACTAGGCATAGTCCAGAATAAAACCTTTATAGCTAGAGTGTTAGCAGAGTATTGACCAAAGGAAACACATTGAATAAAAAAAGAAGAAGACAGACTGAAGAAAGTTATAAATGCAAAAATAAGAACTACATCTGCATTTGTGCAACTGCTTGGCAGAAGTTGTTACATATATAACTCTAAGATATAGTCATCTGCTCAGCTCAAGCACTTGGACTTCTTATATTCCAGCCATCAGAAAGGTGTCAGTAGTGTTGAGAGTTTACCTTCGTTTGGTTTGTTGTGGGGTTTTTCCATTGTGTTGTGTTTTCTGCCTTCTTTTTATATTCTTTTTTCTTTGGTTGGTGGGTTTTGTTTTGCATTTGTTGGGGTGCTAGTGTTTTGGGGGTTTTTTTGGGTTGTGGGGTTTTTTTCCCTAAACTTGCAATTTACTCAGTTTTTAGTAAATCCTGTAAGACAGCTTCATAAAAAAATTTTAACGTGGTGGCTCTGAACTCTGCAGTTGGTAGAAGAGTAGCCACTGGAAAAAAAATCTGAGTCTATGATTAGCGTAGCAAATTCAGTGTTGAGTGAATGCAAAATTAAATATTCTCCTTTTTGTAGAAGTGTAAGCATGCTCTCCCAGTCTGTGGAGAAGCACATGTCAACTCACAATCCTAGCTAGGAATACCTTCCTAGATTTAGTCGTTCATTTAAAGTGAGAACTTCTTCAAACACATTAGCAGTAGGAGATGTCTATTGTCTGTGTCAGGTCTTTTGTACCATGAAAGTCATTGTTGAAGCAGCCAAGCTGAGGGGGCCAGATGCAATACCTACCTCACTGAGGTCATAGTAAGAAGAATACTCAGTGTTGATGTCATGTGACTGTGTGGGAAAACCTAAGGTTTTACTAAAATCCCACTTGAGAGGTTAGTAGTCTTACCTACTTGAGCATGTACATGTGGATCTCAAAACTCAGTTTTCTTACTGCAAAGTGGATATAAAACTATATAAGGAAAACTTCCTTGAGATGCTTACATGACCTCTTCAGTATCTACAGTCAGGGTGGAGGGATATGTAAAATAAGGTTAATGCTACTTATACAACATGTGTTAGGCTTAACTTGTTCCAGAGCATTAGGAAATTTTCAGAATTAAATTTGATTGTAGAAGAGAGGGCAGTATGATATGAAATTAAGTATGGTTTTATTTTCTATACAGTTTTGCTCAAGGTGATAGAACTTACCTGTAGGCAAAACACAGTGTCTAAATAGGCTGAGGTACGGATATAAAACTTTCATTCGTAACACTCAACCCACCTTAATTAGATTCTTTACCACTCTTAAGAGAGGTTCTATATTGCATACATTCATGAACTTACTTAAGAAGTATTCTACAGAGGAATCCAGCTGTAGTTTAAAATTCCATATGGTTTAGAATATACATTCTCAGGCCTTACTTGGAAAAGATGCTTGGCTCAAATATCTTTCCAAATTGTAGTCACATCAATAAAATTGCTTCAAATCAATCTGTATTACTTTTTACATAGGAACATTGAAAAATTCCTGTTGACAATGAGAAACTGTTAGATGTTCTGTCACCTGTTATTAATTGGTTTTACACTGAACAAAGTTAAAATTTGTTTTTTGTATAATACAAATAAAATTCAAAGTAAGCTTCTTTTCAGAACCCAAATGGAAAGTACTCCAGTACTCCTCCTGTATTTTACATAAATTGCATTAAACTGTGGAAAAAACTTATTTATTCTAGTAAATAATATTAATAGTACTATAATAATTTTATCTATTGCATAATGAATCTTTGAAGTGAAGCTACTCTAAATCAGATTTTTGTGAGCTGAAAGAACAGGGATGAAACTGGAACATGTTATGGGGAGATCATTGTGTCTATAGAGGATCAACAGTTAGAACCTTTCTTTAAATGCAGTGTACTTAATCTTCAAACTCACATGATGATATGGAAAAATTGAACTAGAAAATCTAAACCACAACAGCTAATGACAATCCAAATGTTTTAGCATCTAGTGAATACAAAACAACTTACAGACTTGTTTTTCTGCATTCTAATATTTTAACAGTTTTAAGAAAAAGAAAATAAACAAGCCTTGCCTGAAAAATAAAATCTGCAACCCAAAATACTGTATGCTGTTGAGTTATAACAGTCACTGTCTTTTAAGGAAATCTGAGGAAGAGCCAGATAAGCTAACTTCGCATTCTGAATACATGTTGTAAGTGAAAAGTTTATCATACAATGTTAAGGGTTGGAAGGGACCTTAAAAGATCATTTAGTCCTAACCACCCCTGCCATGGGCAGGGACACCTTTCACTAGACCAGGTTGCTCAAGGCCTTATCGAACCTGGCCTTGAACACTGCCAGATTTGGGGCATCCACAACCTCCATGGGCAACCTGATCCAGTGTTTGACCACCCTCAGAGTAAAGAATTTCGTCTTACTATCTAACCTAAATTCCCCCTCTTGCAGTTTATACCCATTGCTCCTTATCCTATCACTACAGTTCCTGATGAAGAGTCCCGTCTCCAGCTTCCCTATAGGCCCCCTTCAGATATTGGGAGGCTGTGAGGTTTCCATGGAGCCTTCTCCAGGCTACACAGCCCCAACTCACTCAGCGTGTCTTTGCAGGGGAGGTGCTCCAGTCCTCTTGTCACATTTGTGGCTCTTCTTCCTCTGGGCTTGCTCCAACAGTTCATGTGCTCCTTAGGTTGAGAGCATCACAGCTGGATGCAGCACTCCAGATGAGGTCTCACCAGAGCAGAGGGACAGAATCACCTCCTTTGACCTGCTGGCCATGCTGCTTTTGCTGGGCCCAAAGTGGACATTGCCAGCTCATACTGAGTTTTTCATAAACCATCCCCCACCAAGTCTCTCTGCAGGAGATTTCTTCATTGATATTTCTGAGAGCTTTGGAGTCAAGCAATCTAATTAAATTGTATATTTTCTTACCTAAGCATTTCTGGTCTTCAGAGCTACTTGGTAAACTGGTGGACCTTACATTATGAATGTTCTATTTTCTATCTTTTTTGGTTAATTTATAGTAAAACTGCTGTGGTTTTTATTTGATATGCTGTTCAAATAGTACACTGCAATGGAGATATCCATTGGTTTTGGGTCCACAGCAAAACTGAATTTAAATTTACTGATTGGTGTAGGCAAGACGAATAATGGAATTCTGTTTTTTGAAACAAGCAAACAAACTTCAGGGCACCTATGTGACATTAGGTCTACCAGTCTGAATACCCTCCAGTGTGTCATCTGTAAATTTTGTCGTGGTGAACTTTGGCGACTTACATGCCCGGTGTTTCCAGTGTGTGAAACCCTGTTGCAACAGTGAGAAATTGTCAGAATCTGTTTTCCTTCTGGAGACTTCTGGAGCTAAAAAAGGGGAAACATCCGTCACTTTGCTTTAATTTTTTTTCCTTGAATTTTTCACTACTTGCCTAGGACAACTTAGTTAGAATCCTAATTCTTACCTCTCTGTTTGACTGTCTAAAATTGGTAGGAGAACCTTCAAAGAAAAATCTATTGTCTTTCGTTGGTGTCTTTGATCTGTCCTTCCCTGGCTGTTTTTGCTAGCTGTGGCAGTTGGCCCTGTTCAATGGGGAAAGAGGATAGCCACTAGGAAAGGGAGAAAATGTAGGAGAAATTTATGTGTGAAGGATAAGAAGTAAGAATATGTTGGACATGGGTTTCTGTGGGACCTGAACAGTTGATGTCATACAGTTAGACTGTAGGATCAAACTGAATAATGTGAAAGGGTAAAGCAAGCATTTCTAAAACAAGGATTGTGACAGAAGGATGTCAAGAGAGAGAAATTATAGTGCAGAGTAATCACTTCCTGGCTAAATGGAGGCAATGTGATCCAAAGGCAACACATAACAGAACACTTTTTTTCTGCTTAAGAAAAGAGCTAAGTGAGGATAAACCTCCCATCAGGCTGAACCAGGGAGGATGGGCTGTTGTCTACCAGAGTCCCTTCCTTTACCTGGACCCATGTGGAAAAACAATGTAGAAGTTGTAAACCACAGTTGATACAAAGTAGTTATTTTGAAGTCCTTACATTCTTAACTCTCCTGAAATCCAGACTGTTCTTGATTTCATGTAGTTGGAATTCCCTGTTGACAACTGCAGATAATGGGTGGGCTGAGCTCCCGTATGAAGGCTTACTCTGTGTCATCAGTACAGCCTGGACATGATTCTGTGACTCTGAAAACCTTGCAGAGCTATCGCTATTGCCCTTTTTTTACAATGACAGATGTATTAGAAAACATACCAAGTTGTGGACAAAAAAACCCATAAAGGTTTTGTAATGCCAGATCTTGAACATGTAGTTGTATTAGTTTCAGAGTTAAATTTGGAAAGTTTGCTTTCATCTTCATGATTTGCTGACCAACTTGGCAAGACTTTATTTAAAATTCATGGTATTGATTCTGGTTAGAACTAGACACTTATTTACATACATATCTGAGTTGAGATTCATATATCCATCTGAATTTTGGGCATCTATTACAGGTTTCCTCAGAGGACCTCTGGAGAGAAAAGCTTTAGGGCGGGTATCTCAATTGGAAATCAATACTGATCAGACCTAATGACTAAATTAGATAACTAATATTAAAATAGTTGGTCTTAAATTGTTACTTGTGTTGTCTTCAGTGTAAAATTGGGGAGGGTGGCATCTATCTATCCTCTTTTAAGAAGCTTTAGCTTTACTGATATTAACTGTAGTAAGGATCCTAGTGTAAGTGAGTTTCTGGCAGATGCAGATACTCTTAACAGCCAGAAACACTGCTCAGCCCAGCCTGCAGCTTTCCCACAAGGACTGTTCTTAGAACAGGGCTTATATAGGCCACATAGAAGCTGTCTGTTCTCTACTGTGGAGTACAGTTTAATATCCTGTACTCATTTTGAGGTGATAAATAAATAACCTAGTGAATTAATAGCAACCATTTAAGTAGAGGAATATAGAAGGTAGTACTCTAATAGAAAAAGCCAGAATTGAGCTGTTAATAGTATAATTATTTTATTCAGAATGTCCCAAAAATAGTGTTTAACAAATTTTTAAACAGTTGTTTTAGTTAATGTTCTGTTAATGATTGTATAAGTTATTGGGGTTGAACTTCTTGTGAAACATGCAGTAATTGTGGACCTTCACACTTAATTTTTGAAGCTGTTCTTGTGTGGATTCTAGTGTGGGGGGATTTTTGACACAGAGCCTAATACAACTAGAGCAGCTGTATTTTTTACTAAGTAATATATTGTTTTGTCAAAAAAAATGTGCTCTAATCTATTTGTAGATGGTTGTCTGGAACTTTGTGGGATATCTTTTACCAATCCAATCCATTGAAAGGGACTGTCTGTTTTACATTCTAAGAAGGAGTTTTAGTCCTGTGTTGTTTCCGGACCAGGGCAGGTATTCAAAGTTCTGAGAGATTGGGATGTCTTTCATAAGTCACTAAGAAAGACCTGAAACTTTTTATAAAAAGGTGTTTATATTTTTACTGGTTGAATTCATGAGGGCCGCTTATGCTAACACGCTTTCACCTGAATGATTTTAAACTGTCAGTGAAACGCTGTAGGGAGGAGAGGAGCAACATCTCTAAGCATTTTGACAACCAAATCTTGCAAATATAAAAGGCTTAGTGGTTATATTATATGTCCAGCTACAACATAAAGCTAACTAAATTTGTCACCATTCAAATATCCCAAATACCTTGTGCCGTTGTGCCAAGACACCACCTGGCAAGGATGAGTACATCCACAGAGAACCTGCTCAGGTTCTACTTAGCCTAATCTGTGAGCAGCATGTCTGTGCTTGGGGGAGTGCAGAGGTGGGGACCTTCCTTTCCACTTCTATCTGTTCATTAAATAATTTGTTCTTTGCAGGATGTGTGTGTGTTACACAGTTGAGTGGAAAATTATCATCTGTTCTACCTATTTTAGCTATGCATTAAACAAACAAAAACCAAGCCAAAACAGACAACTCCCAAATAAGCGAGAACCCAAGCAAAACCAAACAAAAAACCCCAGAGTAGTCACTTTGCAACAGGGAGCCTAGAATGTGCAGGGATATTACACAATTTCAGATACAGCTGAGAAAGCTCAATTTTTTTATGGCTATTCATTTAATGGAAGCTCGTATATCTTTTGCCAATTTGTTTTATGGAGTAATGCAACTGAATTTTAACTTCTAAAATATATTTTCCAGGCCAGTAAATAATTTGCTACATAGTAAAGTACGTACTTCTTTCAAGTAAGAGACTCTTGCATCAGTTCATTGCATCAACTTATGAAACAATGATCAGTATAAAAATGAGGCAAAATAGTGCTATGGGCCATGTGAAAGTCTTTTATTGTAAGATCTCTTGAAACCACAGTGATGAAGCACAAGATAAAAGTGCTTAGTGGAAGTAATTGCTACTTTATAAGTAACATGAAAAATGACAATTTTTTTTTCCCCTCTGCAATTGTTTGAGTTGTTTGGAGTGTAATGCCTGCCCTGTCCTAAGAATTATTTTAAAATGCAATGCATTTGTAAGCAAGGATTCCTGAAGAGGTACCCTTGAAGAGAGCCATGGTATTCACTAGTAGTCACAGCAAGAGTAAATCTGGGTGTGCAACAACATGCTACCTTGTGAATTTTCAGGTTTTTGTGAGGGACATGCTGTATATAAACTCATCTCATCCTGTTCCAAGTTTTAACTGTAGTCTGTGTTATTTTTTGAAAGAACTCTAGCTCTTCCATCCAAAACTTCTTAAATTACAAGATTGATTTGTAGCATGGATCTGACAGCTCTGCCAATAGATGAAAATTTTTAGCAAGGAAATTTTTTTCCCCTCCACCTAGCACCGTGTTGCAAATATTGAGGGAATTGGCAATTTTGCCACCAATCTCAGGCACTAGGAAACAATATGCCATCAGCAAAAACTTGCTGAGATCAGAGTAGCTCAAAAAGTGTTTGTGGAAACAGCTGCTTCTTAACAATTACAGTGGTGTGTCTGAACCTATTAAGGGCCAAATCAGGGCCTTTTGAAGGATGACGTTCCAGTCTCAGCTGCGTGCATTTTGGTTCTTTCAAGAAAACAGTGAAATTGTTTTTCATAGACACAGGAAGGGGCTTAGTTCTAAAGAAGTAAAATAAAACATCCAAACAGTGGGACTAGTGTTCATTGCTTCTTATTTAGTTGCAAAATAGACACACCTTAGTGGCAGCTGACCCTGAACACATGCCACATAAAATCTTTTACTTTGAGGCTTGAGGTAGGGGTTTGCGCATTATGCCATTCAATCCAAGCAGAATACACAGCGGATCAGGCTATCAGGCAGCAGAATAATAGAACAAAATTTTCTTTGCTCAGTCTTGTTCCGTAGGCATCTTGTCCAGAATTTGTAGCAGACCACAGGCCCTTCATCACTAGTAGATTTTGCCCTCCTTTTTTGACTGATGCCTTTTATAAGCTTGGACCAGCCCACAGTTCAAATCTGGAAGAGAGAAACTGGGAGGGGTAGTGGTCTTGCTCAAAGAAAATTTCCTGCTCCCCTCATTCACAGTCTTTGCCAGAACCAGAGCTAGCAGGGAAAACCAGCTTTTTTGCTCAGTGTGGGGCAAGCCACCACCAGTGGAAATAACCTAATCATGGTGCTCCACCTCTGTGCCCTGGGCAGTGAGACACAGCAGCAGAGCCTGCAGGTGTCCCAGTCCCAAGGAGTCATCAATGATACAATGCTCCTCACTCATCCCTGCTGGTTGTGATCAAGATATTTACTGAAATTCATGTGAAAGTAATAAGCATGCTCATGTGTGCAAAAAGAGGTCCTTGAGCCCCTTTCATAAATTTCCAGACTTGTTAATTAAGATGCTACAGGCATTATTCATATACATGGTATGGATGCCACCCTACACTTAATGAACAGGGAAATTAAACAGAACAGGCAATGTAAAGAAAATTACAACTTTAAACTTTCTTACATAACTGCGCAGCAAGTACTAGTTTTACCATGTGAGAGGTCACTCCTGGTAGGGCCTGTGGGTGGTGTGGCACTTTTCCAGTGACAGGTGTAGGTGTTGAAATTGGGCTCATTAGTAACTAGGCTTGATCTTAGTCTTGAAACTGCTCTGTCTTTCAACCAGTCACCAGAAAGAAATCAGGGGTGATGGAGTTTGATTTGCTTCCTGCCGTGGGGCTGTGGATGGTTGCCTCTTACCAAAGGTTAGGTCTTGCCTGGAAAGGTGACTTCAGAAAACAGTCAAATAATTTTTTTTAAAGTTTGTAAAGTGTACCACTACACAATGAACAATGTGTAACTGTTGAACAATATATTTCTAAAAGTAAGGAAGCATTTTGAGCAAGAGGGGCTTTAGGACAGTTTTATGACTGGTCAGACAAAATCTGAACAAGGTCCTGAAAGAGCTGCCAGCAATGCTCCTGGTGCAGGATGCTGAGTAGAGGTGCTGACAGGTGACGCTAACCAGCTGGTCCCCTACCAAGTCTTGGAAGACTGCTACTTGGACTCCCTTGCTAATATCAAGAGAAACATCCCATCCTCCCTGACCAGGGTAGAGGCAAGATTGACATCAGCAGAAACTGCAGTTCTGCCCCGAGCTGCAGTGGCTGGGCCGCAGCTCCTGGGCAGGGACTCTGGAACAACACCCAAAGAAATGTAGAGTGCACAAATCTATTTCAGTTTCTTGCATTGACTACAGTAATTTTAAAAGTAATTGCTATTAGACTGGGGCCAGTATTGTAAGATTTTCTCAGGGCAAGTTTGCTAGAAGCCACTGCTGTCTTTATTACCATGTGAATCAAGTACATCAGATTTGCTGTAGCATTACAATTTGATTGACCAGGACCATCTCAGCAGGGCATTCAGTTTGCCTCCTAAAAAAAGAAGCAGCTTACTCTGTTGCTCAGTTTCTCATCCTATCTACTGGAAGACCAGCAGTGACCCTTTTCCACTGCTGCTCTGGGAAGCAGAGCACTGATGCCTTGCAGGTGTCAGAGCCCCATGGGCTCTGTATAGCCCTGACGGGTACCAGTGTGGGGCTCTGAAAGTGCTGACACATACGTTCACAGCAGTGGGCACTAGCTTAGTGAGCAGTGAATTAAGCCTTTGCGTGGAGCTAAATGTACACTGTGTATGCAGTAAGTGGGGTAGAGTAGTGTATGCCATTCTTGGAGCCTTGCAATAATAATCAGGGTTTATTGTCAAGAAGTGTTTCTGGTTTTTAAGTTGTGCCAGTCAAACACAGATTTTCTGTCAGTGTAGGATGAAATACATCTTCATATATATCCATGTAAGTGTTAGACTGCAGAGTCGTTTCTGTCAGAGGTGATGATTTGAATGACATTACCCAGTTACCAGAATCTGGGACCTTGTTCAGCATCTTTGTTGTACATGTATTTCATGTATATCTCTTATTAACATGCATTTATTTGATGTCAGTTGCCATGCTGAATATATATACAAATTCATGGAGATATCTACATACATATAAATTTGTATGCATATATATATATATATATATGCGCTACTGAAACATCTGTTTAAAATAAA
>JAWWEU010000091.1:40844194-40855513 GCA_035583155.1 Acropternis orthonyx
TTCCTCACTTCTTTTAACTGAAACTCTGTCGCATTGGGAGGTGGTTGGCATTTTGCCAAGAGTCAAACCAAAACAATTACAGTCATGCATGTTGCAGTGAGGCTGCCCTGTGGGGAATGGAGGGAAGACTTTGCTGCTGTGTACCTAGTTGTGCCTAGTCCCTCTCACATCTAAAAGATGAACACCATGGCCATGAAGAGGTGTTTTTATGATCTGCAGCATGCATGCTGATCCTTATGGGTGTATAATTTGAAGAAACCTTAGTAGTTGTTATGTGCTCTAGGTGTATTCAAAGGACTGAAAGGGCTCCAAGATTCCGAAGTCCTTGAGGATGCTCATTCATTGTTCTTCTGCAACAACTGAGGGTCTAGCCCAAGAACCTAAGAATTCTGGGAAATATCAACGTGTTTCTAATTGGATCTAATAATATTAATCATGGATTTTTTTAGTGAAGCTACTCATTTTACTGGAATGTCACTCACATGGGTCTCAAACATTCAGTGTTCTGATTTTTTGATCTGCTTGACACAAAGCAAATGTTTTTGTGCTGCCTTGTTGTACTTTCCAAAAAGCCATTTGTGTCTAGTGCCCCTTCTGCAGTAGAAAAATCGAATAATTGGTCTTTTTCCTCAAGAACTTTGCCATTATGCAATCTCTGTATGCATTTTGCAATGAAGCAGCTGGCAGTGACACAGTGCATTTGATCCTCTGACAGCTGTGTTCCATGTAAGACATTAATGCATTAGAAAAATTTCATTAAAAGTTGTGTGATATTAATAAAGGTTGTAATGATAATGGTCATTGCATTGCAATACATGCTTTACTACCTGGAGCTGTATCCAAACCTGAAGTGGATTATTGTTTTTAAACTCATTGTTTGACATCATATGAAGTTAAATTAACAGTATAATCTGTAACACAATGCTTTGTTTTCTTTTATGGAAATATCAGATGACTGTTGTCCACAAACACATAGTACATGTGTTGAGTTGCAATTACTAAAAATAGAGAAGATTTAAAAAATTATGTAAAATACTGACTCCTGCACTTGATTTTTATTCCTCATAACCTTTCTATTTTATCTGAATACCTAATAAGGCATCACAATTCTCAGCTCTCTTGCCTGCAGGGCCCCACTATGGAGCTGTGCTCCAATTTTTCTTATGGAGAAGCAAAGAGAACCACACAGCCAAGTTTTCAAACTTGCTTTGCCAAGAATTTGAAAACAGGAAAATGACCTGACTCTATTACAGTAACTGTCTATGAGACTTAATACTCTTAATGAGTGATTGTAATATTGAAGTGAATATTGGATTGGACTAAATGACCTCTGAAGGTCCCTTCCAAACCAAATCATTCTGTGATTCTGTGATTTTAAACAAATACAGAAAGACCTCAAAATGAACCTATCTGCACTGAGTGAGGAGTGAGGAGTGTCTGTGCCAGGATATATGGCATATAGTTTTAGAAGAAGCTCCACAAAAGCAAATGATGTGTCCTCATTTGATCATGTGGGACTTACTGCAAAGATGAGTTATGTACTCTATCAGGCCTCTTGTAATAATCTTAGATGCTAAGAACACAGTTACAGACAGTGTGAGAGAAAAAGGCTTTGCAGGTATGTCATTGTTTTGGTTTGACCTTGGCAAAATGCTAAGCTTCTCAGAGCCATGCAGAGTTTCAACAAAGGAGTGAGGAAAAAAACCCTTAAAACTGAAACTGATATATATACATATTTTTACACAAATTTACAACATATATATGTACAAATATAAAAGAAAAACCAACAATAACTTTACCTAAAACTTCCCTCCCAACAACACACAGATTTTACCACCCAGAACCTCAGAAAAACACTCCAAAAGATGTTTGCCAGGAAAAACATCCGGCAAGGAGGGAAAGAGGAAACCCAAACAAAACAAAAGTATTTTACTTCCCAAAGACCAAAACTGCTGTGAATTTCTCAGCAAGGAGCAGTGGGGCCTATCTCTCCCAGAAGAAACGACAAGGTGTCTTCTTCCCTATCACCACACAGGCAGAAGGAACCTGGAAGCAACTCCCCTCCGGATTTATAGTTAACCTGATGTCACATGATATGAAATACCTGACTGGTTGCTTAAGTCAGGTGATACCTGTCCCTCTGAACCTACAGAGAGCCTCATGGCCCAAAATTGAGACTGGCTGAATTTGGCTTTGGGCCTAACTGAACTAAGGGTTTAATCTAAATTTTTTTGGGGTTTATCAAACCCATCACAAGGTATAAATCAGATTTTCTTAGAGTTTTGCCTGTGCCCAAAGAATGATTCATCTAGGTTTCCAGATTTATAAAAAACCCAGTTTCACTTGCTGTAACTTAGACAAAAATAGCACCTTGACTCTCTTTCTCTCCTTTATTGTTGTTGTTTGTTTGTTTGATTTTTTCCAAAAGATGACACTGTTTTAATCAAAAGAGTGTATTATTTTAGGAGGCAAACTTAGTAAACATAAACCATTTTGCATGATATATGAAATAAATAGAATTATTATTCTTTGTAATATGTTCTAGTTGAGAACCTCAATGGTTTACAAATATTCACCTTGACTCCTTAAGACCAACCATGACTTTAAATAGCTTTGATTCATACTGGGCATCAATGGATCAGGTCATTTAACATGAGTGAGTGGAGTGGAATTTTCTTTTTATAGGAAAACTGAGATGCAAAATGCTTTTCAGGAACCTGGACTACAGCTCTGCAGTTGAAGCCGGTTGTGAGACACTGGATTATTACATGAATTATTGGCCCAGACCAAGTCAAATGTCTGTGTTGGAAAGGAACAGGCTGGATTTCACGGAGGTGAAGTGATCCCTGTCCCACACTCTGTGAGCCTCCCTGAGCAGCCCCAGGGCAGCCTCAGTCCCTGGACACTCCCGGAGCCCCCAGCTCAGCCCCAGATTGGCCGGCACAGTGGGAGTGCCCTTCGGGGCTGGGGGTGCGGCCACAGGGCCAGAGCAATAAAGCAGTGCTATGTGCCCGTCCAACCCTGACATCTGGGCATGTGGGAGCTGGACCTGCATGGGACTCCAGGTGGTAGCTATAATTATTCCTTTTCCTATTCTTTTTTTTTTTTTTTTTTTTTTTTTTTTTTTTGTCTTCTAATATATTTTCATAAGATTTTGGGTAGCATGATACCTGATGGGATGGATTTTGCTGAGTTGTATGTGTTGGCATGTGCTAAGTCAATGCTTTCTGGAATGCTTTATTGTGGTTTTATGTTATCCTTTAAACTTTTGCCAAGATCTCTTGTTTTTTAAAGTTTACCAGTAAAAGTACCCCCTGACAAATGTGTGCAGCTTTTCTTCTTTGTGCTCTCTCTTACAGTGTTAAAGGAACTGAAAGCTTTTCAAATACTCTGGAGGGTGGATGTTGTTGGAACCTTGCATATTTTAAAAGTAAAACCTCTTCACTGAGCGCTTAGCTCTGGTGCTGGTGTCTACACCAGTATCCAGAATTTTCAGCTTTAGGTGTTATGCTCCATGTGGTGAGCATTTTGACAGGTCTCTGTCATGTTCATTATCTGTTAGAAGTAAGTTGAAGAGCAGCAGTGTTTATGAAGAGATTCACCCTGCTACTTAGCCTGAACAAAACATCTAAATGCAATCTGAAGTAAATAACAGTAATTTTCCTGCTTGTTTGCAGCAGGGTAAATACAGGCTTCCTTGGATTTACTAAGTGGCTGCTTTCAGTGGATTGGATCTGGGTGACATCCCTCATTCCCTGAAGTTTAACAGCTTGCCTTTAAATCACTTTTAGTGGAGGTGTAGGCAAGTTAAAACTCCCTTTAGGTCACAGCTTTTTTCTGCAATGTCATGGTTCAGAAATTAAGGGATCAATTTTTTTGTCACCAGGGCTGAAAATCTCTCCCTAACAGTTAGGCCTCTGCAAGATTCTTTAAATGTTGACAAATTTTATGACGATGTTCCTTTGAAAAGAATGTTTTCTGGTACTTATCAAGAGAGAAACTCAACGTATCATTTTGGACTCATTAGCATAGAAACCTCAGCCACATTTGGAGTGTCACTTGACATTCCTATTTTTGATTACAGCAAGAGTTAAACCCATAAAACACACAAAACTCAATAACAATGATAAAATATAATTTCCAGTCTTATTCTTTTCCAAGAACAAGAATGGTTGTGTGGAATACAGCCAGAAGCACTGCTCTTCCCTCATGCAGTCGTACTACTGAATCTCAAGGACTGCTTTGTTTCATGTCTGTGCTTGTGAGGATATAGTTGTAACCTGAACACAAATCTTCTGATCAGTGGGCCACAAACCATTGGGTTCTTTATCAAAGTCACCAAAACCACCCAGGACTATGTTCCAAGCTATGAGGATATGTAGCATATGTGTTACAAGGAATCAGCAGGTTGTAATGTTTATGTGTAAGCATCTCTCTACTGACTTCACTACTGCAGCAACTTTTCAAGAGCATCACTGCTGGGAGTCTGACCAAGCAGAGGAGCTCTTTCTGGTATCTCAGTTTTGGATGAAGCTTTTCAGTGCCTCAGAAGCTCAAGAGGAAATGGATGTACTACCTGCATCAAGAACCATCTCCTTTCTTGTGTTATATACATTAATTGCATTGTACTGTGAAAATTGAGCATGTTCCTTGTTGGCTGTACCTGATAACCAAAAGATCCTCGGTCCCCTAGGACAGAACTCAAGGGAATATCTTATATAGTGTTTCCTTGGTAATGCTCCAGATAATAAAGATAAGAAGGAGAATAACCAAAAGACTGTTCGGTTGTGAATTAACTTAATGCTTGTAAATCCTGGGCTATTGTGGATGAAAATGACAGACTGGAGCAGCAGCATTAGCCTTCTAGTTGTGGTGGCGATGCACAGTCCTGCAAAGAAACTCAGCTGGGGACTTCAGCCACAAGTATCAGTAGTCCTAGGTTATCCTTGTTTGTTCTATAAGAAGTGTTTTCAGTTACTTTGATGGCATGATTATTGTGTTTTTATTATCTTGATTGTTGGAACCCATAGGTGAGTCTCCAGGCAAGCTGAGCAGACTGACAGCCACTGCAGGATCAGCTCTCTGTCAACAGGTCTACCTGTACTCTCTGTTCACTGGCAGACTGTGTGTGGGTGATCTTGCATTTTTATGTTTAGGAAGAACATAACTCCGTGCACCCACAGGACTTCCTACAGAGTAAATTTTTATGAACAGAGTGTATATAGGCTGGAGAGGGAGAAGAAGGTAGATTTAACACTTCCTCTTTTAACATGATCTTTCGCTCTGTTCTCTTCAGCCTGTGTTAGGGACTGAAGAGTGGACTACTGCAACCAGGTACTGTTGCTCACACAATAAAATTTATGGCATGTAGTCAATACCTGCAAAATAATTGTACCTACTTTCCCCCATGGTTCAACGTGTCCTCCAGTGTACAGTCTTCAGATTTAGGACAAGCATGAGTCTTTTGTTACTTTGAGAACCTCATCCTGCTACAGGAATGTTGACTGAATGTGCAGATGGCAGACAATGTGGATTTAGGCTGTCGCTTATCAGTGTAAGTCAAAATCAAAGGACAGAGGTGGGGCTGTGTGCAAGGTGTGGATATGGGGGTATGTGTGTGTTCTTGCCTGCTTTGTGCCTCAAGTACACTTTTTTCTTTTCCAAATAAAAGCCTGTGAAGAAAGGTGCTGATTTTAACTTTATCTTACTAAAGACAGCTTACAGAAAACTTTTCACTTATTACCTACGTATCAACAGTCTGGACTGCATGATTTTACTAGTAATTAATAAAATATATACTGCACTTAAGTGTCATCCATGGGACACTGAACTACTTTTTTTCCTGTATAGGCAAACATTGGAATGAAAAGAGGGAGCATGTGTACAAAAGGTGTGTCTTCTCTTCGGTGATCTGGCATTTCTCAAGAAAAGCTGTGGTAATTTTGGTCTATCCTTTAGATAATGTGACCCTGATACACTGCAAAAATTAATTGTAGTTAAAGAGTACAGTAAGAAATAAGATGCCGAATTTATTGCTGGAGTAATAAAATCAGTCTGAAAAGAGCTTCTGCCATTATACTGTTGATTAATGGGTTACAGACTTTATACTTTAAAGTAACCTTTTATTTTTTTCATCAGACTGTAAGGACAGCTTTGCTGGTGATCCTAATCAGACCATTGTAGGATACGAACAGGACAATTCATCACAGTGAATTAGAAGCTACATTCCAGCAAGCAAAAATACAAACACACAGACTAACCCACAGCCATTTACACAACTCAGAGGAAATAAACACTCATTCCAAGTATTTTTGAAACTTAATAAAATGTGTGGTAGGAAATCCAGGACAGTACACCACTCTGACATTAGTGATATACCTCAAGGAAACATATTTTTGTCTAGTACTGTCTCATAAGAAAACATAGGCCAGATTGGTTCATATTACACATAGTACAGCTTTGAGTTAATTTTGATTTTTAACAGCCATCTGTTTTCTTCATCTGTCTTTTAAGTCATGGCACAGGAACATCTGGTGGTTCTTTTCTGTCTTACTATAGACTTCAGTTTTGAATTTTTATAGTGCGGTTTTGTTTCCATACGAGGGTCAAAGTCAGCTCACTTGTTCAAAAAGGGGCAAGGGTAGACAGCATCCTACAGTGTTACAGTTGTGCTGGATTTGGCCCCTGTTTACTTAGGAAACTTGGGATTCAGTAGCCCTTTCCCATACTGTCCCTCTTGCCCTTGTCACAATGTTCTGTGGCTGGGCTGAAAAATATTTTTTCCCCCTAAGCTTAAGAGGTCTTTTGGTCCCTATGCTGAGATAGACATAGGATAGCCTGGACCTGTACTGTGACTTTGCAATACAGCCTCTGTGTTCTGAAAATCTGGACTATTGGGTTTACCCCTCAGGGTGCATCAATGGCCCACTGTGTGGTAGCAAATTTTATGTAGAATCCCACCAGCCAGTCAAATATGCAAATCTGATGTGAATGTCAAAACAGAAGGCTGGAGAGATACCTAGAATTTTCCGGGCTATTACATAATTGGTATGATCTTTTTTCTATAGTCTTCCACTTTTCTCGCTGTTCTGAATGGAGAGAAAAAAATTAAAATGTGAATGTTTTGAAGGTGGTGTGTGTGTGTGTGTGTGTGTGTGTGTGTGTGTGTGTGTGTGTGCATGCGTGTGTGTTTTGAAGAAAATAAACTAGGGGAAGCGGGGAGAAATAAGCGAGCAAACATTAGTAAGAGCAGCTCAGTTTTTAGTCCCAACAGACTTAACTAGCAGAAGGGGAACGGAAGATCTGGGGCCAGCTGCCAGAGAAGCATTGCTGAGTGTAAACACTACAAGGCATCTCTGAATGCTGTTATCATAGGGAGCCTGAAAACATTTGTAATTTGGGACTCTGCAGGCACTCTTACAAGCAAGGAGTGTTTATTGTGGATTTTCAGTACGGAGAAAACTACAGCCAAGCTGACCAGAAAGACCGGAATTTCATCCCCTCCCCCTCTCTGCTTTCTCTCTGACTCCCACTCATTCGATTTGTTTCTCTGCCAGCCTTTTAAACCGGAGATTACTGGGTCAGCGACATACATTTTTCCTCTTATTCTAGTACGATCTCATGTTCAATCTCCTGCAGAAACACTCCTACCAGTAAGTATCTGATTCAAGTTTGTTGTATACACTGAATGCTTTTGTGTTTGTGGTTGTAATAGTGCTTAACAGCTTGCAGAGTTCAGTTTGCTGCTGAATGTTGCAGCTGAGCAGTCAGACAGAAATTTTTGTACTCGGGAAGAATGAAAGCTCAGTTCTGTCTTTGAGGAAAGCAGACACTGGTTCTTGCCAGTAGTTTAGTAGAAGTTAACTTGAAAGTCAAGGAGTCCGAGCAACTTATTTTATCCTAATGTTCAAGTTGATACAGATTTCTCAACTGTGTTGGCTTTCTTCCATCAGATCTAATAAAACTTTTTGGCTTTATTTCTTATAAAAACATGGAAACACTAAGCAAGATTTCTTTGCTTAGAATATGATAAAAAAAGCATTGAAAAATACAATGAAAACTTTTGATATTAGTAAGACTTTATAAAGTATATATTTCATTCAGATGGGATAACTTGGTTTTTAAATGCATTTTTAAATTGTACACTTATTTTGCAGTAGGGTTCTGTCAGCATTTTCACATTTTCATGTACATTCAAATAGCTGACCACCTGGTTCTTCTTAATTAGGCAGATGTTCATTGGTTATACAGATAAATGCTTGTGTGTTCCTTAAGACACATGTGCTTGCATATTTTTACATTTCCTGCTGATTTCTATGTATTTATCTAGACCTTAACTCTAAACCAAACTCTCTCTTTTAGAGATTAGTTGCTGTCACTCTGTGTTGTGCTGAGACATTCCAGCAGATTCTGTAGATAATTATACACAGTTTCTTCAAATGGTTATTGAGTGGGGATTTTGCAATTTATGTTTTTGATAGAGAATTCTGCTAATCATTATCTCAGCTCCCTTGGGAATGCACTTTAACGGTAGAAAAACACATCTGTAGAGGTTGTCCCATCTCTTTTTTCTTACACAGGTGTTCTTGCTGTAGGTCTGCCAGCATTTTCTTTCATGATTCTTTCTTAGGGTTTGTTTTGCATTCAACATGAACTGCATGCAGATCATTTTAACTTAGAGAATAAGGCAGTTTGGATCTGAGAATATTTGGATTTTGAACATATGTTCCAGCATAGATTTTAATTTTAAATTAAAAGCGCCTCCAAATTGTTTATTCTTATATTCATTTTTTTTCCTGATGTGGTCTTGATAATAATAGTCTATGATAACAATAGTTTCAGTACAAGTGGTCTTGATACTATGTGTCTATGGTGACATTAGTTCCAGTCCAACAGGATTATATCTATTCATGGGGAAAAGAAACTATCACTATCTTCATCAATCTAACTGTGAATTTACAGATAGTAACAAAATACCACATGCTACTCAAATAACGATGCATTAAAAATGCAGTCCACTTGACTGTATCTGTTGATCATAAAGAGGGACTGAGCAAATAATTTGCCATCAACACTTTAACTTCACTTCTCTCATTTTTTGAGATTATGTGGCAGCCAGCTCTGGACCATGAGATTAGTTTATCTCATAGTAATGGCTATGTGGGCTACAGTTACTGTAGGTAGGGTGTCCATGTAACATTTCATGCTTTAACAACTAACAAAACGAGATTATTGGGTTGATTCAGCTGCCTTCTGCGCAGCTGGGTAAAACACTGTGAACTTGGGAGTCAGTAGCTCCTGAATCTTCTCAAACTGCATTTGGGAAGTTGTTAAAAACTCACTGAAATGGATAATTCCTTTCTCTAGTTGCTATCATTGTGAAGCCTTAAAAAAGTATATCACAAATCTCTAGTAGCTGGCTGTGAAGTTAAACTATAGCTGGATAGTATTTGATATTTGGACAAATGTTGTCTAAAACACTACGTGACTATGCAGGCTGGCAGGCTGTAGATGCACTGTGCAGACATCCTGAATGTGTAAGAATATACATTTATCAATAACAGTTCTTAACCAAAGAGAAACTAGGTGTTTTGTTTTGGTTTGGTTTTTTGTTTTGTTTTGTTTTTCCAGTGGATCTCGATTAACTTTGATGAGATGTAAAGCTTTTTAATCTGGCGCATACTACTTGTTACTCAGATATAATTTGAAGGCAATCATACTACATCAAACTGATTTACAGGTTTCACAGAAGAACTTCAAATCACTTTTGACTGGTATGTAGGGAACACCATACTACCAGTGGAGTCCCCTCACATGCCTTTGGAAACCTAAACTTGTGTCAGGGCTATATCTATCCTCTGTTGGATAGTTATAAAAACAGGAAGTAATTGCCCTATGCAGGCATACGTTTTGCTTCCACAATATAGTAGTAATCCTCAAAATAAGCTCAAAACAGCAGCTAAGTTTCATAAAAACAAGGCTCAAAGAGAAGAACCAAACCAGTATGTTTGTGGGAAAGTGTAAACCGTACCATCTATCAGATCTAAAATTTAAGTGTTCAAAAAGACCCTGTGCAGCTTGTGCAGCAGATTGCAAGCCTTCTTTAGTTCAGCACTGTGCGCTATGGCATGAAGAACAGACTGCAGTATCTTTCTTCTCAAAAATTCAAAACCTTTGCCATTATTCTAAGGATCATCAGCTCAAATATCAGCCTTCTCACCCACAGTCAGTTAACCAGCTAGCCTATAGAAGGGCACAAAGAAACACCAAAAAGTATATAGAAACATAGAATCATGGAATCGACTTGGTTGGAAAAGACCTCTGAGATCATCGAGTCCAACCCTTGATCCAACACCACTCTGATCACTAGATCATGGCACTAAGTGCCACATCCAGTCTTATCTTGAAAATCTCTGGGGATGGTGAATCCACCACTTCCTTGGGCAGGCCATTGCAATGCCTGATTACTTTCTCTGTAAAGAATTTCTTTCTAATGTCCAACCTAAATTTTCCCTGGCAGAACTTAAGCCCATGCCCCCTTGTCCTGTTGCTGGTTGCCTGGGAGAAGAGACCAACCTCCACCTGGCTACAGCCTCCCTTGTTGTAGTTGTAGAGAGTTATGAGGTCACCTCTAAGCCTTCTCTTCTCCAGACTAAACAACCCCAGTTCCCTCAGCCACTCCTCATAGGGCTAGTGCTCAAATCCCTTCACCAGCCTCGTTGCTCTTGTATGCTACAAACCAGGCAAGGTTTCCACCTGTAAGAAGGAGTCTGTCAGATATAGAAGTCCTGCTATTTCATTGCTTTGTACTTCTGTATAAAGCCTCATATCCAACTTACTGGGTGCAGGAGCAGCTGCCTAACACTGTGTAGAGATGCAATACATCAATGGTACTGCATTTCACCACCACGGCCCAGTGATAATTTTTGCAGAAGTATCAGACCTTGCAGATCATGGTGTAGTGAAAAAGTGTCATTGTCAGACAGCTGGTCACAGGTTCTTAGCTCCTGTCTCTTCATCTTGGTGTTCCTTAAGCATGAGATTTTTCTTGCTCTTTTTCTATGGGTTTTGACACCCTCAATCTTTTGGGTCAGAAATGCATTCAGTCTCTGATAGAACTGCTCTGCTATAAGCCATGTGTATCCAGTACCTCTTGGCTGAGATCAGATCATAGTTTGCAAAGGTCATGGAAAACCAGAACTGGAAGCCTTATGTTGTCATGTCAGGTACTGAATGCAATGCTGTACTTCTGTCTTCAGTTGTCAAAGTTATGGATCAAGGTGGAGCTAAGAGTTTTGTCCTTGTAACAAGCACAGTGGT
>JAWWEU010000091.1:40855523-40866029 GCA_035583155.1 Acropternis orthonyx
CAGTGGTCACTGATTAATCCTAGTCTGCTTGCTGAGTTTCACTAGTTTCTTTTCTATACATCAAAAACAAAATGTCTTTTCAAAGTCAATGGTCTTGGCAGATTTCCTCTATCTACTGGATTCCCTTCACTCATCCACAGTTACCATTATTAGGGGTACAGAGACCCTTCCCCTGCTCTGTTTAGTGGAAAAGAGTGGATCACTGCACCTTAGACAGAAGCCTTTCTGGCGTTACAACTACTGGTTGATATAGAAGGGACCTTACAAGGAGTGGAAATTAAAACAGTTTGGCAAGGGCTGTACCAGAATCCTGTGGAAAAGAATAATTCAGTTTTAAGTCTTCCATTAAGCAGCAATATGTGGTGTGTAATAAGTGCGATATTTGTGGTGTTATTTTTAGATTTTTCTTCTCCATTACTTGTGTGCCTTTGTGTAATGTCAAATATGCTTTCAGTCTTATATTGGATCATCAGCATGGGGGTACTTTCTCACTCAGTTTCCACTACCTAATATCCTAAGCTTGGGTGAATCATAGTTTAGTATACGACAGTGACAATATCACCCTGAGAATGAAAACTGAAGTCAGAAATAATATCTGAAAATTGAAACTGTATTAGGTCTTAATCTGATAATCACTGTTAAAATACTTGTAATGTGAAGGAGGGTAGAATGAAGAAAGATTTTTTTTCATCTACATTTTACTATTCTGCTTTAATACAACAAAGAAACAAAGGAATAAAGAAGTGTTAATAACACGGGTAGATCTTATATGTTTCACAGCCTTCAACAGTTTTCCCTGATGAAGAAAGGTGTTTTCATTTACCATGCAATGAAACACTTCTTACTTCCTCACCTTGCTAAAAAATGTGAAGGATTTGTCAAAAAGTGCACAAGACTTCTGTTCACAGACCAAAACTGAGAAATGGAAAAAAAAAGGAAGGGAACTGTTATCTATCATTCCTGAATTCAGCAACTACCTTGCCAAATGTTTAGCTTCTCAGTGACCTGTAATCCTTGTTTGTAGTGCATGGAACAAAAACATTAAACAGCAAACAGTCCAAGGGATGCACGTGTTAATTGCACATCCTGAAGTGACAACCCTCTAATTTAATAGCTCATGATCCTTTTGTTGCCCTGGGCTGAATTTTAATTATTGTAATAATATTTGTGTTGTTTCCTAGAAATTGTGGAGGGCTGTTACCTGTTTTCTTTAAAGCAATCCTCAGAAAAAAACCCCTCTTGTTCCTTCTGTTTCTTTTAAACTTTTTCTGATATTCATTAAAGCAAATTAGTCCAACTCCCAGCCCACAGCAATCATTCCACACTGTCCTCTTCCAACTTTGTAAAAGAAGAGGGCAATTTTTCATCCAACTGTTCAGTGAAATATCCCAGGTAACCAGAGATTTTGTCGCACATAGAAGAACTCCTAAAATGTCATCCAAATCCCAGTAAACACTTTGGGTGTCAGTCAGACTTGGCTCAAGGTCACCAGTGACTACAGATTCTTTAGTCAAGTTTTAAGTATTACAGCTGAGAGTTAGTGCTGGTGTTTCTGAGTTTATTTTCAGTTGTTCTGTACTGGTACATAACTATCTCAGTAACTGGGATTAGTCTTTACTTATGTCAAAATTAGCTCTCCTCAAAAACAGGCTTGTGAGTTGCATTTGGTGGGAATGCTGATGTTTTTAATTAACCATTGCATCATTTCTCTCATGTGCACAAGCAGCCCTGAGGCAAAACTAGTTCTTCTGTCATTTGAAGGAAATTTTTAACACACTACATTTAAAGTTCACAGAAACCCTCCCCTACATTGTCCTGAGTTCGGTATGTCCTTCTGTTAACTCTACAGAGTCACAGTCACTGCTTCTTCAGAGGCCCCTTCTCTCTCTGCCTTCCCACTATGGACTCATGTGCAGGGTGGGGCAGGAGTCTGCCAGCATGAGTAGCTCCTTAGAGTTCCCCTTGCCCAGTAGTACAATGCCTTGGACACATTTTCAGGATGTATTTTCCAGGCTTCCAAATCTCAGGCTCAGCTTGGCCAATCTACCTATCATTATGGGAAAGGGGGTCTCTTTACTTGTTATCGCATTTTGTTATGCCAGTGGGATTTTAAATTGGATCTCATGGGAATTGCTGGAGGTCTGACAAGGTATAATGCATTGTTTTGAATAAAATGCCACGTAATTAACTTGGGTCCTGGTGGTCAGATAGCTCTGTCATTTCTGCTCAGAGTTATCACACAATTTAGGTTGGAAAAAAGACCTTTGCAGGTAACTGCTCCCACTTTTATGGCAAGTCCAGTTTCAAAGTTACATCAGGCAACTCAGGTCCTGATTAGTTGTATTTTACATATCTCTGAGAGGACTCCATGAAACCTGTTCCACTGTCCATGCTCACAATGTCTTTTTTTTTTTTTTTTCTAATAGCTAATGTGAATTTCCTGTGTTACTATTTTTGTGGATTGCACCTTGTCCCTTCACTGTGCATCTCCAGTCTCTCTGCAGTCTTCTATTAGAAGTCTAAAACAAGCAATAAGCCCTCTCTTCTTCAGACTGAACAAATCCAGCTGTCTCTGTCTCTGCTCATAAATCATGTGCTCCATGCACATTGAGGAATAACAACCAATATACAATATATCACTGAACTGACATTACTGTTTTACTTCTGGGCCCAAAGCCGGTAGCTTTGTACTCACACAGTGCACCTATAGTTGTTTTAAGTGTTTTCCCATATAGAGAGACCCTTAGAGAGTCAATGAGGAAATAGCTTAGTTTCATAATACTGATTCTTCTAATGTGTTGTTCATGAACACCACTATTTCATTAAGCCAGAATATCTGAAATATTATGGTGCACTTGGTATTAAGCAGTGCCTCAGCTGTACATCCATTCTGGGTACACAGGTGACATGCCAAGGAATATCAGGGATGAATCAGGCTCAGCTGGCAGAGAAGTGAGGAGCCTGTATGGAAGTCCAAAGCAGCCACAACACATGTCTGTTTCATCACCAGCAGTTGTATAACTGCTGGAGAGCAGCATGATGTCACTGGTGAACAGAATAAGGACCATGTACAACACGCACAACTTTGCTTGAAGTAATGGCTTTCTTCATCCAGGGGGAGGACACTAATATCCTGGCGTTCACACCAAAACATTCTCATTTTTATTGCTATTTTGTGCTGAAAGGATCTCTTGTAATTTCATTTTGCTATCATTGATAAGTGATTGAGAAAGTGAGGTTATACTTCCCAAGATCTTCACTTGGCCACCTAAGGAGACAGCCCTGCAGCAGACAAGTAGGGGTCAGTGGCTGGAACATATGGGGGAAACACAGGTATAGTGATATAGGAGCAGTGCCTGCAAGTAGAAGCAGTCAAAGCAAGACAGTGACAACATGACCAAATTTGTAGCAGAGAATGCCTCACATGACCCCCATGAAATTGATCAAAATGCTCCTGGCTTCTCTTTGAGACATTCTGCTCTGTGTTTGATGAAGGGTAAGAAAAGACAGCAAAAAAAACCACTGCCTGTGCCTGAAGTTTTTCCTTTCACTCTGTGCTGGATTTTATGGAGCAGGCACCAGTCAAAGATCAACCTGGGCTGTGTAGCAGAATCGAGGTGCACATATGTCTGCATGAATGACTCCGCCAGTGCCTGTTGGAGAGAGACAGCTGCCTTTCCCTTCTTGTAAGCACATATGTACTCTGTAAAGAGAACAATACCCTTCCCAACCAGTGCCATTTGTGAACTGGTGATTAGGCTGTCTCATAGAATCATAGAATCAATTGGGTTGGAAAAGACCTCAGAGATCATCGAGTCCAACCCTTTGTCCAACTCCCATCTCTGAACTATAATGTGGTTTTATAGTAGCTATCCAGGTGGGAGTGGAGAAAGTCAAAACTGTTCAGGCTTTAATTTTATTTTTTCTCCCAAGGTGGCTTGTGCCCAGTGAATAAAGGCATCTTGCACCATTAATCAATGCCCCAGCCTACTATTATGGAGTGCAGAGTTACCTGCGTTGTCGTGAGCTGTAAACTACCAGGTCTATGGCTCAGAGTCTTTCACTCCCTCTTAGCACTTTCCCAGGTCCTAGCAGGAATCTGAAATCCCTCATTTTTTTCTTTTAATCTGAACCCCCCTACGGTTTAAGAAACTGGGTCTTCTCTGAAAGTAGCTCAGACTTAGCGAGGCATTGATTCTTCATCAGAGTCTGGTGTCAAAGGATTTTAAATCCTTTGCAATCCTTGTGCCAGGAACTTCCTCAGAGCAACTTTGTGACACACATATTGTCAGAGTGGTTATTTCACTTCCCTCAGCCCTATCTTCACTTTGTTTAATGTAGGAAGTAGAAAAAAGGGCACAGCAATAGAAAAGGTTTTCACTCAGAATATCTCTCCCTGCTTTGCAGCTGTTACTTTAGGGAAACACATTATATTTGATAAATGTTAGAAATCCAGGGACTAGGTGATAAATGCCAATCAGAAACTCAGGTTAAAAGGGTGCATTTGCTGCAAATCCCACTTTCACACTTGGAGTCTGAAATGAAATCTGTTTTCCTCCCCCTCATTCCAAAGGGGATTGCAGGCTGTGGTTCAAAACTGTGAATTTTAGAAAATGGAGTGCTGTCTTAGGAAGTGCTATTCATATCCATTCCTGTAGAAAGAAACAAAATTTAGCAAGTATTTTGGGTACACTTCCTAAATGGATTTTAGTAAGAACTGTCGGTGTAAGTAGAAGTCTTTAAAATTAATGGTGATTTTGATTTGTTAATGAAAAACATTAAAAAGTTTTCTCCCATGAATTTCATTCCTTTTCCTCTAACTAGAATTCTACATTTTCTCTCAGATTTTCTTCACACTGATATGGCTGTAATATTTTAAACCCAAATGGAAATATTTTCAAATAAATATCTAGAAAACCAGAGTTAAAATTTGTGTCCCATACTACTCAGTCAATATACATCTAACTTTAAATGTATGTTACTCGGTCCTGAGTCTGTGGTGAAGTGATCTATCTTGTCTTACTTATGGAAGTGAACAATTTTAAACAATTTCTGAACTGTTGATTGCTTTTCAGTGAAGTTTAAAATGGGGTCGATGTGTGCAGTCGATTATAGGCTCAGAAAGTAATTCTGCTGGAACAGTGGAGTCAAACCTTTTAACAGCAGTGAAGAAAATAAAGAGATACAAAGATTTTGTTTTTAATTCACTTTCAGGAAAGTTGTCTATTGGTGGTAAGGTTGTGGTAAATAAGTAGTCAGGGCATTAAATATTTACAAAATACTGAAGGAATGTTGATACTCTACTGTATTGGAATTCTTATGATATTTTCAAATTTCATTAATTCAATATCATTGCCTATACTTTGGGACATAGATTCAGTTACTTTGGAGGATCATAGAAATTAGTCTCTTTAAAGGATTTCAATAGTGCTTGTTACTGTCAGAAGAAAAATGTTTTTCTTGTGAGTTTATAAACAAGAATGATGAAGATTAACTAGGGGCATCAGAAGCTTGAGTGATTTTTTTCCCCCTTATTATCTCTTTTCCTTATTTCCATTGAATTTGCCTCAGAATATTTTTCTTTTAAGAAAAATCACAGCCATTTCACGTTTCTATGTTGCTGTCCTGGTATAGTTACCTGCTATAGCAGGAAGAGAAGAGGGGAACCAACAAGGTGTTTTCACCTAAAGGATGATTTTTTTTTTCACACACCTTCAATGGCAAAGAGAAAATAGATATAACAGAACACCATTGTCCCTTTATCTCACTTTCTTGTATATTTAAACTGAATGAGCACTTCTGCACTTTCATATTACTTGGAAGTTCATACCCTTTGTATTAATACATACTTGGTCCAACAGTTCAAAATATCAGTAACAAAGGATCCTACACAGCAAAGGTGTGTACTTGACTACAGACAAAAAGTGCCTGGAATTCATATGGAGAGCTGATCTGTTGAAGGAGAACTCTTATTGGTAGATAGCTAATTTTTTGAGCATGTATGCACCAAAGAGTATCTGTAGTGCGTTGACCCCAGCTAGATGTCAGGTACTCATCAAAGCTGCTTTCTCACTCCCCTCTGCAACTGCACAAAGGAGAGAAAATATAGTGAAGGGTTCACAAGTTGAGATAAGGACTGGAAGAGATCACTAACTGATTATTGTCATGGGCAAAACAGACTTGAAATGGGGATATTAATTAAATTTATTACTAACAGAACCAGAGCAGGAGAATGAGAAGTAAAATACATCTCAAGAACACCTTCCTCCACCCCTTCATCCTTCCAAGTTCTACCTCCTCCCCACACAGCAGGAGATGGGATTGAGGGTTACAGTCAATTGTTTCTGCCACTGCTCAGGGAGGGGTGTCCTTCCCCTGTTCCTGGTGGGGTCCCTCTTGTGCAAGACAGTCCTTCACAAACTCCTTCACCGTGAGTCCATCCCACGGGCAGCAGTTCTTCACAAACTGCTGCTATCTGGGTCACTTTTCCATGTGGTGCAGGCCTTCAGGCACCAGCTGCTCCAGCATGGGTTCCCCACAGAACCAAAAGTCCTGCCAGGAAAACCTGCTCCAGGATGGGCTCCTCTCTCCACGGCTTGCAGGTCCCTGCCAGGACTCTGCTCGAACATGGGTCTCCCACAGGGTCACATCCTCCTTCAGGCATCCACCTGCTCCAGTGTGGGGTCCTCCACGGGCTGCAGGGTGACCCTGAAACCCTCGCGGTCCTCCCTGGGCTGCAGGGGCACAGCCGCCTCACCATGGTCTGCACCAGGGGCTGTAGGGGAGCCTCAGCTCGTGTGTCTGGAGCACCTCCCCCCTCCTTCTCCACTGACCTTGGTGTCTGCAGAGCTATTTGCATGTTCTCAGTCCTCTCTTCTCTGGCTGCAGTTTTTCATCTGCCCACCAACTTTTTCCTCCTCCTTCTTAAATATGTTATCACAGATGTGTTACTATCATTCCTGATTGGCTTGGCCTTGACCAGTGGTGGGTCGATCCTGGAGCTGGCTGTCATTGGCTCTGTTAGGCATGAGGGAAGCTTTGAACAGACACCACCCCTGCTGCCCCACCCCTGCTGCCTAAAGCTGGCCATGCAAACCCAATACATTCCACCCCTCACCTCTGCGAATCACGTTTAAGAATTACCATTAAAATCCACATTCATTACACAGTCTTGACTTACATCAACAAAGACAACCAACCAACCAAATCAAATGTAACAAAAGTTTTCCCACGAAATTAGAAATAATATAATCACAACATCAAACAAAAGTGTATAATTAACACAAAATCTACCCCTTGACCCTTTACCATAATTACAACAGAAATTCCCCATGATCATTTTATTCTCCAGCATTGTTCTTGTTTATTCTGTTACCTCTCCCAATTCCTAATCTTACCTCAAAATACTCATGGTCTGAGTCATTGCACCAAAAAAACTGTAGTGGGTTGACCTTGACTGGACACCAGGTGCCCAACAAGCCCCATGTCCTAGTTACAGCATCCGGGACCAGTTTATCACTGTGTGGGTGTAACCAAAACTGTGTAATCTACATTTTCTATGGCATTTCTGATGGACTGTTAATAATGGATCACTTGCAGCAGCTGCCCAGGGCACACCTGACCCCTCAGGCTACAAGCTGGGTGTTAAAGGACCACGTGAGACAGGGGAGTGTTCCTGTCTTCACACCAGTGACTCAGCTGTGATAACTCCCCTCCAGGGAACCATTAGCACCTTCACACCCAGCCTGAGGGGTCATGTCTGCTAATGGGCCACCAAAGATTTCAACAATACCTCATGACTCACACATTTAAACCACACATTGTGAAACCCCCCCATCCTGGGCAAGGTACTGGGCATTCCCACCTGAACTTGAGCATATATAATACTGGGGTTTTTGGACATCGGGTACCACTTGTCTGACCCAGAGGAGGGGAACCAGGGGGTGCTCAGCACAGGGGCTAACGGTGCCTCAGGGTGCTGGGTTATGCATCTGTTCTTGTGGGTCAAGACCAATTTTTTCTCTGTGTAATTGTATTTGTTGTAATCTTTTTATTAAATTGTAACTCTGACTTGTAATCTCTTTCTGAGTTGGGTTCATTTCCCCTGCCAGTTTACCTTTAAACCAGCACACCCCATCACTGTTTCCCAGCCAGACAGGGGAAAGAGAATAAGATGGAAAACAACTTCTAGGTTGATACTAAAGCAGAAGGAAAAGTTTGCATGCACACAAACGAAGAGGAAAGTAATAAAGTTTATTCTCTACTTCCATTAGCAAGCAGTGCTGACCACTCCTGGAAAGCAGGGCTTCAGCATGCATAGCAGTTTCTCAATAGGCAGACAATGCAAAAAACAAATACTGTCCCCCATTCCTCCTCCTTTACTTACCTTTTGTATCTGAGTTGACGTCATATAGTACAGAATATCCCTTTGGTTAGTTTCGGTCAGCTGGCCTGGCTGTGTTCCCTCTCAGGATGTTGCCCTTGATCCGGAAAGGAATGTTACAGTGCTGATGCTGTGCCATAATTGCTCAGCAGTAGCCAAAACATTGGTGTATTATCAACACCTTTCTAGATAGTGATGCAAAGCACAGCACTGTGAGGGCTGCTACAGGGAAATGAACTCCATCTCAACCAGACCCAACACAGATGAAATAAAGGTGAAATTAAGCTGCTACTTGAAATTAACTGCAATTGTAAGAATGGTGGAAGGTTTTTGTGTGTGTTTGTTGGGGTTTTTTAATCCAAATAGCTCCTTGATGCCTTATAACAATTTTCTTTCTTTTATTTTTTTTTCAGGATTAACTTGAAAAGGAAAACTTTAAAAGGACTCTTCAGAACACATTCACCATTTGTCAGGCTTGACCAATGAATTTTATAAACACCCTGGCATATTTTGAAAGGGTCCTGCCCAAATTTCAGTCAAGGAGCGCCTCTTAATAGAAAACATGTCATACATTTTTACCTGCAACTAATATTTTGGTCCTTCATTATATGGCAAAAGCCTGCTGGTGGAGAAAGAAGACTCCTTTTGTTAGGAAATTTTTTTCACTGGTGGAAAAGGCTAGGATTCCCTTATAATATGAAGCCCTTTGAGGAAAGCTGGTTGTTTCTGCTGCTGCCTGTCGTGCTAAAAGTGGTGTGCTCCTCCTTTATTAGTGTGAACACTGGGGTGAAAGTGAGGAAGGGACAGTCTGTCTTCCTGTCAGAAGATGACCTCAGGTTTTCCATCCCCAGAGAGAAGGATGTCTGCAAAGTTGAAGTTGTGATTAATGAGCCAATGACACAGAGAGTTGGAAAACTAACTCCCCAGGTATTTGGGCTCCATTTTGCTGCTTTGAGAGTTCATGTGTGTGCAGGTGTGGGAGAAACTAGAAAGATCTGCCTTATTGATTTTTTTTTCTTTAAGAAACAGTGATAGTGACTAAAAGGCATGAAACTGAATGGTGTGTGAGATTCAGCCTTTTGCTTAAGCAGACAGCTGGCAGAGAACTGCAACACGGAAATCCAAAACCTGAGCTCAGTAACATGAGTGAACAGAAGTGAGTGTGGTCAGAGTCTCCTTTCACAAGTTGGGTATCTCAAAACTTTCACTTAGGAGATAATCCTAGAGTCTCTCAGGCTGCTTGCTTTTCTTCTATGAGGGTAACCAGTGTCCCTTGGGTAATGAATATCCCACTAGAGCATTTTGTATTTTAGTCATAAAGCCACTACATAGCAATTAAGAAAAAAATAATTGCATGCAATAAGCACATTGTGTACACCACTGTTTGTTCTGCTCTGCAACATCCAAATTGCTAGAAGACGGAAAATACATTAAACCCCCTCTGTTTTCTGTATGAATGTCAAGCCTGTAGGAATAATGAAGTGTGTTTCACATATCACCAGTGTGCTATTCATCTGCTTTACAGATTGCCCCATCTGAGTCACAGCAGGAAGGATTTTAAAGCAATTGTCATGAAGATGTAACAGTATAAGTAGCAAATGAATGATTTTAACAAACCATAGACAAACAGATTTTGTCTTTCTGAAAAGTTTTATTGTACCATACAGCATAGACTTCTGTGAATTTGTATATGTATACAGTTTAAAACATCCTCTCCAAGTTTTTGATGGTTCCTGCAAAGGCAGGTGCAGGAATAGCCAGTTTCAATAGATTTTTCAAAACTTCTCTCTTGTTCATCACTGCTATTTTTGCGGACTAATGACAAGTACTTCAGCTGAATCAGCCCAGCTAAGAAGCAGAGGCATGCCAGGGAAAACAGGAGGTGATGAGCAGGTCAATGTGAGATCTTCTTTAGAGACTGACCCCAAGAAATGTAGTGCATCTGCTGAACCTTTCTCAGGGCTTCTCTTCCAGCAGAGGGACTCTGGTCATAGTACCCCACCTCTACTTCCCCAGTATAGGCTGATCCTTTATTCAAGTAAAAATAGGATCATTAACATTGGAAAAGACTTCAAAGATCATTGAGTCCAACCATTAACACAGCATTACCAGGTCCACTACTA
>JAWWEU010000091.1:40875645-40888748 GCA_035583155.1 Acropternis orthonyx
AATTGGGTCCTTCAGGGTTTCTATGTGAGCAGCCACTCCCTGTGCTCTTTGTTAGACAAAGGGCCTGTGACCATTCACAGTTCCCTTGTCTGGGACTTCACCCATTTCCCCTCACCCAGGGCACAATGTGCACCTCACCTCCCAGGCTACCTGCACTAGGTATATTCTGCCGCACCAGAATACATTATGTCCCTGAAAAAGATTCGTTAAAGACAGTTACCAAAGGCAAGTATATCAGAAGCTGTTACCAGGCTTTTAACTGGCCTTAAAGTCATAGCACCAATAAGGCAGGAAAAGATCTCCAAGATTATCAAACCCAAACTTCATCCAAATACTACCATGCCCATTAAACTATATCGCAATGTGCTATGTCTTGTTTTTCAAACACTTGCAGGGATTGTGACTCCACTACTTCCCTGGGGAGCCTGTTCCAATGTTTAACCACTTTTTCAGTGAAGAAATTTTTCCTAATATCCAACCTGAGCCCCCACTGGCATGCCTGTTACAGATAGATGTATAGTTGGAATTAAACATTCTGGGTTTTTTTCCTGGCTGTAAACACCTTTAGAAGGGCTGGATGATGACAGCCTTGAATCTCACAGGTGCTTTGGTGACATAACGCTCTCCTCTTTGCAGGCCTCAACCTCCTAGAGGGACAATCTCGACGCATCACCTGGCAACACTTCCAAATTGTAGACAATGATGACATCCAAAATGTTCGCTTCGTCACAGTTGATGGCTTACAGCATGGACAGCTCTCAGTGAGAGGTATGTAATTTCAACTACAGAGACTGGAAACTTCTCCTCTATGATAACACAACAACTCTAGTCACTCTACTGATTGCCTTCCCTTACTACAGCTGTACTAGGCATGGGGATTAAAACAGGAATATTAAAAAATTTGGCATTAAACCTTTACTTTCCTAATATACATTTACATTCCAAAGCTGAAATTTTAAAGAAATCAGCTATGCTTTCATTGAGAAGCATGACAGGTGAAATGTAGTCACTACATTTTCATTTCTAACACTTTTGCTTGCAGATACTAAGGTGATTTTTATTTGTTGGCAAATAGACAATGTTTGAACATGGTTGTTGCTTACTGGCAGCTTTAAAGTTTATTTCAAAAGGTAGTGATTAAATTACACTTCTAATTCATTAGCCTTCTGCATTATCCATCCTACCAGTTTTGCTCTGCAGTTCATGAATCAGCACAGTACTTGGAAAAATGGTTATGTAACAAAAGTCACTCTGCTCTTGGCAAGGTGGGAACATGCTGCTACTATCAATGCTGTGGTTTTTTGATAGTTAAATATATTAGTGTAAAATGCATAACCTGTAAACATAAACCAAGTATTTCAAGAGAAGGGGAAGTTGATATTTGGAATTTACTGGAAATAGAAACTATTCAGAAGTACATTTCATCTAAGGAAACTACTGCCAAGGAGTTCACTGTCTGCAAGATCATCCTTCTGTAGAACTACAGGCAAGAACTCTGTGATGTCAGCAGTGCTAGGTGGGCTCGGCCACAGAGATGATGTTACAGAGGAACTGTGCAACCAGTCAGAGGGTGAGCTGCAGCCCACAGAGCAGTACATGAGCTGTGTCTGCAGGGCCCATCTCCTGGTGGCTGTCCCATCCTTGCATGCTGGGTCTGATGGTTTCTCAGACTCCCATGTATCCACCAGGGGTGGATATTTCTTCTCCAGTGATTATGTCTTATTCTCTTTTGTATGTCTGTATAGCTACATGCAAAGAAAACCATCACCAGAATTTTTGGCAACTGTCTTTTGTTTCATCTAGTAAGCACTGAATGATGTTCAAACCTTAAAGGAAGGCTTGTGTTTTTTTGCTTGGAGGCCCTGGTGAGATCATACTTCACAGCATCAGCTTGCAGTTCTTGAAAACTTTAACTTGCCTGTGTGCATAACATGTCCACTGAAGTAGAGGTATAAAATTGTCTTATTATAGACAGTAAAAACCTCAATATACTGAAAACCACACAAATATTATTTTTTCTTGCAATGAAATGCTGAGTTTAATTATAAAGCATATTCTCTTTGATGATTTAAATACATGTAAAATGTTCCGATAAGAAAGTAGAAGTTGAAATTAAAGTGGAAACAGTCACAGTTAAAAATCTTTCATGTCTCCAAGTTGTCTTTAGTACTGTGGACATTTGAAGGATTTTCTCTGCTACCACAGCTGCAAATTCTGCATTCTTATTAACTATTCCAATTTCTACAACGTTGCTTTTGGGAGGTGAAGTTGCATTTGTTTTTTTCTAGTTAGAACTGTATTGTTCTGCTGGTTTCAAGGTAAACTGTCAGGAAAAATGAATCCGACTCAAGAGAGATTTCAAGTTAGAGTTACAATTTAATTAAAAGATTACATTAAATACAATTACACAGAAAAAAATGGTTTTAACACACAAAAAACGGATATATAGCTCAGCACCCAGGGGCACGAACAGCATGGTGTTTATTAGCCCCTGTGCTGAGTGCCACGTGGTTCCCCTGAGGACAAAGGAAAAGGAAAAGATAAACCTGTTGGTGAGGATGATGGGCACAGTCTCATTGAGAGTGGCAGTCACAGTCCTGTTGATTTACTGGTCTTCCTCTGGATCCAATGAATGGTACCAGAAGACCCAAACTCCTAGGATTATATATGCTCAGGTTCAGGTGGGAATACCCAGTACCTCCCTCCAGGATGGGGGGTTTCACTATGTGTGATTTAACTCTGTGAGTCATGAAATATTTTTGGAATCTTTGATGGCCTAAGTCATTGCAGCAACCTGTTTGTGCCCATTAGCAGACAGGACCCGTCAGGCTGGGTGTGAAGGTGCTAATGCCTCCCTGGAGGGGAGTTATCACACCTGAGTCACTGGTGTGAATACAGAAACACTCCCCTATCTCACAGGGTTCTTTAACACCCAGCTTGTAGCCTGAGGGGGCAACTGCTGCAAATGATCTATTATTAACAGTTCATCAGAAATGACACAAAGGTTGTAGAATACACAGTTTTGGTTACACCCACACAGTGATAAACTGGTACCGGATGCTGTAACTAGGATAATTGTTCTTCTCTCTCTCTCTTGATAACATTCATATTGGTGAAGGAGTCTCTTCTGGGCAGAACACTTTTGATGTGTGTTTTTCCACTGTTTTGACAGGAGGGAAAGGATTCATGTTCACAGTCTCTGACATTCAGGCTGGAGTTGTTCGTTACCACCATGATGACAGTGATTCTACTAAGGACTTTGTGGTATTTAGGATTTTCGATGGCCCCCACAGTATTCGCCACAAGTTTCCAATCAATATACTCCCTAAAGATGACAGCCCTCCATTTCTTATCAGCAATATGGTTATTGAAGTTCATGAGGGACAGACAATCTTGATTCAGAGTTCCACGCTTCATGCTTCTGACATGGATTCCAGTGATGATTACATACTATTCAATATTACCAAGCCATCACAGGCTGGAGAAATCATGAAGAAACCAGGACCAAACTTGATAGGTAATGAAACACATTCACAACAACATGCTTTTCTATGTTCCCTCCTTTTTAAAATACTGTAAATATTACAATCAGGCAACTTATTTTGGCTCAGGACAAATAGTGGCAAATTTGGACTTCTTTCATTGTAGTGTAAAAACCCCATAATTAATGTTGGCCTCTGCACTAGGATATTTGTACCTGTGTACACAATTTGTCCCATAATTCTTTCATTCTGAGTCTATTTTCCTACAGTACTTCTCTGTAGGAGAAAGTCGGACTACTCAGGAGTTAGTTTACCTGCAAGTTCAGAGCTAATAGATTATGCTAATGATGTTAAATGAAGAGAAAGCTCTCCTTCAGTTCTGTAACTGAACTCAGAAATTCCTGTGCTAGGCTGTAGAGGCTGCTAGTCCTGCAAATTCTCTTCTGACTTTTGAACACGGCTTTAGGCCTGTTTGCTGTGTTGCATCATTTGTTGGATGGCCTTTAAGTGACAGAGAAAAGAAACTAATGGTTTTCAGAGAATGTGAAAGACAATGATATAACATTTCAAAGGACTTGCTCCAGTTACAGTGAAAAAGAGTACATTGTGCTTCACCAGTTAGTTGCACAGCTAATGGACACTTTTAATGTATTACTCAAATCATGTACTGCTCAATAGAAGATATATTCTTCAATTCAACAGGATATTCTGTCAACAGTTTTCTTCAGAGGGATCTATTTAATGGAATAATTTATTATCATCATTTGGGAGGAGAATTATTTGAAGATTCCCTTGAGTTTGTGCTATGTGACAGCCATGATCCTCCCAATCTCTCTGAGCCACAGGTATGAAGAAACTGAAGCATCTTTGGCAGTTTCCTGCATTTTTCCTTCAAATGATTTATGATCTTACATGTTCTGACAGGCTTTCAAATCAACTGTTATGGATCTTTTCTGTTTGCTATCACCATGGTCATCACCACAGTGTTCTTCAGAGCTATTTTGGGTTCTTGCTTTCCATGGGGTATTTCTCTTCCTGGTCACAGAGAGAGAAGTCCCCTGCAAATACTTTTTCCTACACTGTAAAGTGAAATGTTGAAAACAAATTGTATTTGGAGACAGTACAAACAAATTAAACTCTCCTCCTGAAGACAAATGAGAATAGACTAATTATTTCACCAAAGAGTCCTACATACTGACTTCAACTGTGCATTTAATTTAAAGGAAAGCTGCTAAGATTCATAAGCTTTGCATTTAATTGTTGTATACTTCCATTACTTGTGGTCACGGTATGATATGAGAGCCACATCCAGCATCTCATATTCCAGTGATCCACTTACTTCTGTGTGCAAGTTTGTAAAAAGATATTTAGACACTCTCTTATTGAAATGGCTGCTGATTTTACTGTCTTCCCAATTTTAGGTGATGATGGTGCACATTATCCCTGTGGATGATCAGTTACCCAGAGAAGCCCCGGAAGTGACCCGTCACCTGGTTGTTAAAGAAACTGAGATTGCTCACCTAACTAAGAAACATCTCCACTTCATAGATGTGAAAGAACAAGACAGGGAGCTCACATACACCATAACCACTTCCCCATTTTTCTCTTGCACCCATGGGTAAGTGCAACCTGACATACATTTCAGGTGGAACAGGGTAATGACCCACGTAAGAGGAGGAGCCTCAGTGGCAGTGACATGCTAGTGTCTCAGGTTCTTCAACTTTTTCCTAAAAGTGAAGGTGACAATAGCTGGATGCAGCTCTCATTGATGATTAAGGGTGAGCCAGAGCCTAAAACAACAGAGGAATACACAGTGTAATAAAAAACCCCAATGCATAGTTTAGCAAGAAATCAGAAGTAGAACAGCATCTGAAATATTTTCTTTTCTTTTATTGGATATGTATTTTACACTGACTTGTGGGATCCTGTACATTCTCAACTGCAAGCCACAGCAGTTCCTCTAACTGTTAGAATGAGGCTGATCTGTGCCTGCCCCAGACTGAGAAAATGACATGCAACAGCTCTTTCAAGGATATATATTATTACTGTGGTACCGTGAAGGACTCTTGACCCTGGACTAGGAAGCAGTGGAGCAGATTGCAGGCAGAATAGATTGTAAGAGCAATGAGGGCATGGGATGAATGGATGCAGTAGCAGTTTATATCACTGATGCTGTAATTTCTTTACACCATTGGTAACAAAATTTGCTAAGTGAAAAGCTTTCAATCCAGACATTGTGTGGTTTAAGCTGTAGATCAAGACTTTTAATTTTGCTCTCAAGCAGCAGCGGAACAGAATGTAGCTGGAGGAGAAGGACATTTAGGCTTTCCCCTGGTCAGTCAAATAGCCACATAGTTATCCAGTGACAGGAATAACAGGAAGTATGTTGGTCACTGCTGTTGAAAAACCAGGTTGCTGGAATCTGGTCCATTTCAGGTTTTATAAGACTCATAAAAATTTGAAACAATTTATTTTTCTACTTAAAGATAAGTGCAGGTGTGCAAACAATAAGAATGTGATTGACTAGACTGGTAGGTGGTGTAAATAGAGACATATTAGTAGCAATCCCAGAAGTGGCTTATAAAGTATGAAATGATTTTTCGTGGCCATCCTGGAAAATATTTCTTGTGGTCAGTTTTCTATGATAATGTTTAAATGAATAACATGGATAGAAGAAAGGAAAATGGTTTTCATTTCAATGCAGTTGGGAGTGGGAGAGTAATTTGAAATTCAAGAATGAGCTAAGTGACTGTTTTTTCTATTTGTTGGTATGTGACATATATATTTTTGTGTAGCTACTCAGATGCTGGGAAGCTGTTTATGGTGGACACCATCCCCAAGTTGGTCAAGGATCCTGCTGCTCTTCCACTGCGGTCATTTACTCAGGTTTGTTATGTTACCTGATACCATAACCAGTTTTAAACAATTTAAAAAAAATTTACAAGTGTTCAGTTTTTCTTTTTTTTTTTTTTTTTTTGACAGAAAAATAAGACGTGAAAAATGAGGAGCAGTATTATCATGAGCTCTGCTTAAGAATCTCAAAACTTATTATTTCAATACCATATTTTAAAACAAATTTCTACTATACTTCAGTTTTGCAATATGTAAATACAACTCTGCTAAAACCAGGCTGCAATTGCTTAGGATAGGCTGAATTTGACTTCACATGATGTAAGAGAAAAGAAATAACACAGAAAATATGGAAATGAGACTATGAAATTCTGCTTCCTCTTGATGTCTCTACCAATAGATGGGGTAGAGTATGGGACAGGCTGGAATAGGCCCTTTTCAGGATTTTGTTGTTTGGTTTTCATGCTTTTTGTAGTTTGACAGATAAGTATTACGAATGTGCCCTGTTTTATATCCTGCTGTATGGTTAAAGTTGCATAATGGTGATCATTACAGTATCATCATGAGAGCTCTGAACCTACAAATCCTTAACTGTGCCTTATATGTGTATCTGGATGCAAGATTTTGATAGTTATTTTAGCCTTTTAGATTGGCCTGCCCTCACTGTAGGACACAAGTCATGCAGTTACTAGTCACATATGAGGGCAAATCCAGCTGCTATGGGAGCTTTTATGAATTGTTTATTTTAAAGTCACAGTTAAGAAAGGTCCTGGGATGAGCACTTTTGCAAAGCTTCAGCAGTAAGACAAGGCCATCAGATCTCCTATCCAGTATAAACTATGTCTATCTTTTTTTTGCCACAGGTGTGAATAATTGAACCTGTTCTCACTTAATTTGTAGCTATAGATGCATTTAATCAAGGTATTGCTAGTAGCTAAAGAGTGCAAAATTTCTGAATTAATTTTGACAGCTGGGATATTGACATCTACCCAGGGGATCAGAAAGGTCCCTAATGTCATGCATTATGGATACTCCCATGATATCCTCCTGCATGAACTCCTCTTCTCTTTTTGCAGCATGCTGTGAACTACATGAAGGTTGCCTATATGCCACCCCTACAGGATATTGGTCCTGAACCACAGCAAGTCCAGTTTATTTTTTCTGTCAGCAATCAACATGGACACACTTTGTATGGGATCTGCTTCAATATTACAATTCTTCCCGTGGACAATCAAGCCCCAGAGGTAGGGTGGTGGTGAAAGTGAAAAGAAAGGACTTTGAAGTTGCTTCATGTGGAAACAGAAATGCAGAGAGATATCCTAATTTGACTAAGATAAAAGATAAATCTTCCATGGGATCAGGGTTTCAGTGTCTTGCACATAGCTTACATTGAGATGGAAGTGGAAGGTGAAGTCTGATGAGGGTACAATGTGATATTTTGTGCTAAATAAACTAAAGACTACCTTTGGCATATGTGTGTCTGTTCAAAAACATGTCACATCCTGGTTAGCAAAAATATGTCCCTCTACTTTGTGTTGCTTATTGTCTGTGGAGGCCAGGAGCCTCCATGAATGCGACAAGAACCGGGATGCACATATTATGGCCCACTATTTTTCTAATACAGCAGAAAAGAGTATTTGGCATTTTGGTTTTTAAGGTGCCACATATCCTTATACCAGAGCAAATGGGAATTGCCCTGTTCAGTGTATGTTTGGAGGTGCAGTAGACAAGAGAGCTCAAGCATTTCTCCTCCCTGCAGGTTTTGACAACCCATTTGAGAGTGGAGGAGGGTGGCCTGGCATCTGTTACAGAGGGACACATTCTCATCTCTGATGTGGACACCAAAAAAGAGCATCTCCTCCTGCTCCTGCAAAGGCAGCCTCAGCATGGGGTGGTGGAGCTGGATGGCATTCCCATGAACGAAGGTGACAGGCTTTCTTGTGAAGACCTGCGTACCCTGGAAGTCAGGTTAGGAGAGTGGTGGTCGTCTTTTGTGTGGATGAGTCTCAGCTGGATGAGCTAAAGCCTGCAGTGAAGCGATGCAAGGTGCAGAGGTGTTAGTAATGTTCACCACAGCCCAGCTCTGGCAGAACTGCTCTGGGTCAAGATTCCTGACTGAGCCTTGGGAACCACAATGTCACCATGGAAACGAACTATTGTGTGCCCAGAAAGTGGGAGTTAGCACCCATGGCTGATGTAGATAGGTTTCTTTATAAAGCACTGCCCCATACAGATGAGGAGACAAATTATGTATTCAGCCATTCAGCTCCTGTGAAGAAGGCAATGGTTGCCAGCTTTTTTCTTCTAAGGAAGCTGTGTGTTTATTAAACTTGCTTAGTTTACAAGCAAACTTGTGTTAACACTGATTAACCTAGAGATGAAAATTTTGCTTCTTTATTTGTGGCAAGAGCAAGACATGATTTTCTACATGCATGCAGAGTGAGAGATCCCTGACTCTATTTCCATTTCTTAGTCAAAGTGGACAGCTATCATAGGGAGCATGTACATGTTTGGTAAACACCTCACAAGCAGCCAGGCCATAGATGACAAAGCCACAGGAAAACCTTTTCCCCAGCTGGTATACAGTTTACCTTGGAGCTTTTCTTCTTGTAGGAGACCCCAAAATCCCTCTGGAGACACTGATTCCAGAATCAGCAGTCTTAGGGGGGCATCCTTACACAGGGAGCAGCATTTTATACTGATAGGGACACATATTGTAGGATATGATCCGAAGGCATAGCTTCTTTTTGTTTTTTTTTTTTTTTTTTTTTTTTTGTGTGTGTGGGTTTTTTTTTTTGTGTGTGTGTTTTGTGTTTTTTGTTTGTGTTTGTTTTTGTTTGTTTTGTTTTTTGTTTTTTTCTGTGAGAAATCTGTGGAGCTCTTTAATTATTTTTTTTCACAGATATCATCATGATGGCTCTGAGACTCTCTCTGATGATGTTCTCTTTGCAGCCACAGATGGCCTCCACTTTGTAGAGTTCATCCTGCAGATCAAGGTCAGTGTGTTGCATGTTTCTGAGAATCAGTTGTCTGTGTAGAGGCAAAGGGTTAAAATCATGACTTCTGAAAGTCTATTCCCTTGGAAACTGGAACATAATGGATGTGTTAGGTTCCATTTCAACCCTAGTTTTCAGGTTCATGTGGCAAATTTGAGAGGAACTTTGACTTGCACTAGTTGAAAGGCATGTGTGCTTGCTCTAGCTTGGGTTGTTCTATCTGGAATTATTCACTCTGTGCTTAAACTATAATTATCTAGTTTTGTTTTCTTTTGCCTTTTTATTTTTAATTCAACTTGTTTCTTTTTCCTTATAGTAAAAACTCAGTGTACTCTGACACTGTGCCATACTGTTAATTTGGGTGGCAAAGCAGTGTGTTGAAACAACAGGCTTCCACTGAAGTGAAAAATAAAAAAAAATCTTAAATTATTTTTCTGATTAGGTGCTGCTTGTGAATGATGAACTACCTGTTATGAGAACAGGCCTTGCTCCTGTACTCCACTGCCTGGAGGGGGAAGAAGTGGTCATCTCCTCAGACTACATTTATGCCACAGATGCAGACAGTGATGACATGAAACTGATGTTTGTGCTGTGTCGCCAGCCCCACCACGGGGTAGTGAGGAGAGCTGGTATTGCTGTGGATCATTTCTCCCAAGCTGATGTCATCGCTGGTTTAGTCTCGTACAAGCACACTAGTAAGTGAGTTAAGGACAGAATTAGAGTGGAAGGTGGTCAGAGAGGCTTTAGGTAAAAGATCTTAATCTGAATCCATTAGTTTGCAGAAGTTCTTCGGGAACTGCTGAAGAACCACGTGTTGTGACTAGGGAAAAAAGCAAACTGACTTCAAAGGCAGGTTGATGATAGACAACTGCCAAATGTTTTAATGTGTTCTCAAAATCCCCATTTCAACTGAAAATTATATTAGAATAGGTACATGAAAGCATCATAATCTTGGAGGATCTCTTTCACTATTGCTAACAAAAGATTTTGGACTTTTGGGACACAATTAATATTACATTGTGTACAAACGAGAGTATTTTTATGTGTTTCATGACAGTAAAAAAACTCTTTTGGAGAGTTCACAATCTTTCTGTACCCCAACATAAATGAAGTTCTGATCTTCTTCATGAGAAACACAATGCTAAAAATGTGTTATTTTGTGGTTTTATTGCTAACACTTTTTTTTTTTTTAATTGCTTGCAGAAATCAAGGGCTGGCTAACTCCCTGTTCTATTAATTCTATCCTTTCATTAGCATTAAAGGAGTTCTCTTTTCTACATTTCTGATTAACAGCTTTAGCATTTTTTTTTCCAAATATGCTGGTTTTCTGTTGATTTATTCTGTAATTGTGTGTTAGCAGGGAGACTAGACATGACATTTTCAAGGTTGTTGCTATCTAGAATGAACATCTGGTATTTGAGAAGGATGTACTTGATTATGGCCACCCACAAAAAAATTTTCTTTCTCTGTCCTTAAGATACCAGGAACTGTATTTCAATGACAGTATTTTGTCTGGGCAATGCAGTTTTACCTTCCAGAGTGTTGTGCTTGTGCTTTTCATTTCCAAATTTCTACACATTAAATGTGCTGCCGTAGATATCACAAGAGAGTATGGGAGTCACTGCCTTTCCTTTTCAAGCAGGTTATTAGTAATACCTTGCAGCACTGCATGACACAGGCTGCCAGAGGTGCTGAGAGCTGGAATACTCTGAGTCACAGATGCTTCTTGCAAGAGGTGGCAGTTCCCAGTCATGTGTCAACCCACCTTTTGAATTTCATTACACACATGCATAATATACAGTAATAATGCACAATAACAAAGCATAGCCCTTGTTACAGTCCATTTTGCCAGGATTAGAGGCACATGGGAATACATGCATTACTTGGTATACAAAAAAGTTTTCTTCTTGAAGAGTGGGGATATTATCTTATTTGTCATGGAGAGAGCATGTATATAAAATAAAGATTTTCCTACATTCTTCAGGAAGGAATACAGAAAAAATTTTTTCTGCACATTTGGCACATGCCTTATTGCACAAAGAACAGAATCATGAGGACTATTAGCAATTTTATTACAATGTAATGTAGTATCACAACATTGCAATAACAACTTTATAACTCTTAGTAATAATAATACTTATTCTCTTTTTTACACCCTCTTGTTATAGAATAGAAGTGAGCTGTTTAAAATTAACTCTAAACAACAAACCAAATCCCTAGACAAACAGCACCCCCACCAGCCAGAATCAAGAATTCCGGTAATTTTGCTCTTGCTTTCTTCTTACTTCTGACTTCAAATACTGAAGAGTGTCCTTGCAGGATAAAGATTATTCTTCATGAAGTTTTGGTAAAACATTTCTTCTGAACCTCAATATTTTTTTCCAGGTGGAGAGATTGGGCTGGTTCCTTCCACTGAGATCTTAACCTTAATTGTCTCTGATGGTGAGGCTGGTCTAGATGTGAAAGACTGCTGCTATGATGGACCTCTTCCTCACCCAGTTTCACGTCATCATCCATTTCCTGTATATGACCTTAACATCACTGTACTTCCAGTGGACAACCAGCCTCCATCAATTGCAACTGGTAAAAGCTTCCTCTCACTGTAGCATTATAAAGTGGGTTATGCAGTACTGCAATGACTAAGACTCAGGATCAGTTTTTGTTGTTTACTTTTTAGCATTAGAAAGACTCAGCTGAGATCAGCATATAAATTTTGGATCAGAATTCTTTTTCTTTTGCTGGTACATTGCAACCACCCAATCAAGCTGCCAGTGCAAGTATGAGTAAACACTTGTTACTCTCTAGCTGCATTTTTAAATCATGTGGTTAGAGACGAGAGTGTTAGGATCTGCTTCCCTCCATCTCTACACACCTATTGCTGCCTTTGTAAGCTGTGTTTAGGTAAAAGTGATCGATATCTTATCCATGAACTGAACTTACAGCCCAACAATTGTCAGGCTTGCAGAGTGCAAAAGCATAAACATAAATATGTATCTACCTTTGCATGTAAAGTACAGCAGAAATTCAGACCTTATATGAAGAAAGAGAATCATTATTACCTCTATTTAATTCTTTTGGTGAATAAACACAAAGACACGCTATATATTAATAGCTGCAAAGGCACATTTTCACTAGGATTCTTCAGAATCAAACAACCAGTTAAAATGGCAATAGAGTTGGCAACGTGCATTTAGTCCAACAACAGCTCATTGTGTGAAATCTCCATTGATTTCTTGGACTTTTGATGAGGTCTATGGTATACATATTAAAGGTATGTTTGCCATATGTTTTTCAATGACATTTTTTGGTAAGCGTCAGGTATATGTTATGTATCTCAGAATATTTAAGCATATGTGTGAGTAGTTTTGTAATTTGCAGGCTCTCATCCAAGTAATGTTCTGGAAATGAAGCATTGTCCCAGCAGGGAAATTAAGCAGTGATGCATGAAAAATTGTTCATTATGAGCAATTCTTAACAGCTCTCATGTAATTAATGCTCTGACAAACAGAGGTAACAACTGATTTTGAACAGTATATAAGCCATATCTTGTAACTTACCAGTAAAATAATTCCATGATCTCCTTCTTCTCTACTTTTGTGATGGCAAACCCAGAGTTATTGGTGAAAGCAGGGAAGAAAACACTAAACCAACCCCCCCCAGTAACTAAGTATTTGTTGTATTTTCCCCTAGTTATTATTTCCACTCTTGTTAACAAAAACAACAGTAAAATGAGCTAAATAAGCAATAACGCATATCATATTGTTTGTGTGCAGGT
>JAWWEU010000091.1:40890290-40909464 GCA_035583155.1 Acropternis orthonyx
AAATGAGTAATCTAGAAGGCATAAAGATCTTTATGCTTTTACGGTTTCTCAAGAGCTTTCACAATTTTTCCGTAGAGTACTTTTTATATTCCTGGCATAGCCTCTCCCCTCTCTGAAGACTGTTTTCATTATAAATATCTCTGTGAGCACCATCCTAGGGCAGTGTAAGCTAACTTTATTATAAAGTAAAAAGTGCATGTATATGTATAAATTTGCATCTATATATGCATCTATATTTTTTGGTACATTTATGTATTTCATGGTTTTCTCCTTTGTACATTTCTGAGCACTTGATTTGACATTGACTTATCTAACATATTTTCTATTAATTGGGGCAAATATGAACTCCGTATGTCAACTTCTCTTTTCATCACTGTAACAATTTTCTTCTTTATGTCTCTTAAAGTGGTTGAAATCAGTAGCTGGTCAAAAGGCACTGGAAAAGGGGTGAAGAAAACTAAGAGATACACTTTTACACAAAAATACCCTACTCAGGAAACCATGCTAAAATTCTATTATTTCTTTGTATGTGAAAGTATTGGATATGTTTTCTTTCATGTTTAGGTTCAAGAAGGGGAGATGAAAGAGCTGGATCTGTCTGTTATCAATGCAGTGGACCTGGATGTGCCTCAAGACCATTTGGTATTTGGAGTTGTGCAGAGGCCCTGGTACGGGTTCCTTATTAATGGAGTTCATGGCAATGATATTCTACACTACAAACAGTTATTTAACCATGATCACCCCAGCCATGGGTTGCTTGTTCATGACTTTTCCATGGAGTTACTGAAGAACGGTAGGTGTCACATTCTTCTGATATTGGTCTTCCATTCCTTTAATAAGGCAAGTGGCACACTAATAAACCTTCATCACTTTTTTATTCACTTACCTTATATGTATTTTCAAGATAATATTTAGTAATGGAAGTTGACATATTTAATGTTGTTGTTGTCTATTTTTTTTAGGAACTGTGAATAAAATCATCCTGAGAGACCAATGTGTCAAAAAGGGTAGTAATATGAATAAGGAAACTGTCTGCCTCGAAAAAAAAAAAGGGATAATGTAACATATAATCAAACAGTTTTCTAAATATTTGACAGCACCTAAAACAGCGACAGCAAGACTAATTTAAAAACATATTAACTGATCATGGGGTTAGGTATTTCTTTAAATGATCATAGAACTGTAGAATCATAGAACAGTTTGAGTTGGAAAGGACCTTTAAGATCACCTAGTCCATCTCCCCTGCTGTGGGAAGGGTCATCTTCCACTAGACTAAGTTTCCCAAAGCCCGGTTCAACCTGATCTTGAACAGTCCCAGGAACAGGGCCTCCATATCTAATCTAGACAAACTGTTACAGTGTCTCACCACTCTTAATGTAAAACATTTTTCCTTGTGTCCAGCCTAAACCTACCCCTTTTCAGTTTAAAACTCCTGCCCCTTGTCATGTCACTACAGGTACTGGTAAAAAAAAAATCTCTCTTTATCTTTCCTGCAAGCCTCCTTTAGATACTGAAAGGCTATGATATACCTCCATATGTCTAACAATAAAAGTATGAACTGAGGCTCTACAGCTTAGCATTATAATTCAACCTGCTTTCAAGCAGCAAATCTCTTTCAAGTACATGTAATCAAAAGGTGTATTTAACACTACCAAGAATGTAATGGATTCTTCCAGACTATGAATATTTAGTGAAACATGGGATCTATCAATACAAAGGGGAACATGAATTCAGTACTACCATTCAAGTTTCAATTCAGCCCTCAAAAACCAAGAAAGATCTTTTGTCTCTCTGCCTTTCTAATATTAACATTCAGAAATATTATATGTCCACCCAAAATTCCTCAGCCTTCCTAAGTCCTAGTTTTGATTCTGTTCCTTGGCTGTTCTTTCCCGTTTTTCTGTCCACAATGGTGAACAAGCCACCTCCAGCCCAGAACTTCTGACTGTACATTGTCATGGACAGAAGGTCAGCTGTCCTTCCCAAGGCTTCTTTAAAGCTCCCTGAGGATTATTTAGCACAGATAAGTGTTGCCTGACAGTCTCACCCTCTTTATGGTCCCTGGCAAATGGATTTGGAATGAGGAGAGGAGAAGAAATGTGCATTTTTCAGATTGTCTGAAACCCCTTTTGGAAGAGAGTGACTCCTTACTTAGGTCAGGCTGGTGGCTTTGAGTCAACAGTATGTTATTAGATCAGTTAACAGCAGTGGCTCACCAAACTTCTGGTAGTTGGATCGAGTTTACTGCAATCAGGACATATGGAGAGGGAGATAGAAGAAGAGTGATGAAAGCAGAGTGAAATGATGTGAGATATTTTGCAGCAGTCAGATTCAGTTGTTCTATTTGTCTCTCTCTACCTTTCTCTCTTCTTTTTCTCCTCCTTTCCACCCCACATAGGAATGAAGCTGATGTACATGCATGACAACTCGGAAAACCTCACTGACAGCTTTAAAATCCAGTTATCAGATGGAAAACATAAGGTTCTCAGAACCATTTCTGTAAAGGTCATTCCAGTTAATGATGAGAAACCAGTGCTGAGCAAGTAAGTCACATGTTTCTGTCTCTGACAGAGGAATGTGTTCAGACAAAATGATGGAAAAGTGGTCAAAACAGCAAATCATAGAATCATAGAATCCTTAAAGTCAGAAAGGATGTTTAAGATCATGTTTAAGATGTCCAACTGTGAACCTAGTACCTCACCATGTTCACTGTTAAACCATGACGTTGGTGACTGATGGGGATAACAAGCCATAACTAGTCACAGACTAATGTCAATGCAGATGTTTCCATGTAAGTCTTTATAAGTCTGTTAAAAAAAAAAAAAAAAAGGAAGAGATGGTGGAGGAACATGCTTGCTGTGTCTTTCACATGTTGCTTCAAGGTGTTTGCCAGATACTTCTGATCTTAGTGGACCTCTGAGGATCACTGACCACTGTGGTACTGTTTTCCCCTTCCCTGAGACAAACACCTGCCTAAAATATCTCTCTGAAAGCAGCTCTGGACTTTGGCATGAGATAATCCACAAAGCTGATGCATGGAACAGGCTTTCAAATGAATGATTCTCTTCTGTTTTGGTTATAAATGTTCATATTATAAAGCTCAGCCTTAATTAAGCTACTGAAAAGCTGCACACTAACTTACCTTGTGCTTCAAAACTAGGAGTCATAAATAAATTTGACATGAACAGAAATTGCCTGGCAGATAATCTGTAAACAGGCAGCTGGCTGCAGGAGAGCCAAACCTTTCGGACATTTTAAAAAAGAGCTTGTCTCTTGGGATCCCCACTTTTTTAGCTGGTAACTTGTCACAAAGCATCAGGGCCTCTGTCTTTGTGACTGTTTTCCAACCCCAGACAGGCAGATGGGAAGCTAAGAGCTCAAAGGTGTCAGGGGTATCTTTGAACCTCTAAAGTTTGCATTTCAGAAATCACTTGCAACCTGTTAAGCAGGCTGTCACTAAAGTAGGAATTCCTGATCCCTTAGAATATTTGGCCTTCTTTCAGATCAGACTTACATTTCCCATTGCAAATACTTTTTAATGTTTTATTTACCCTGTAGAGCTTCCTGCCATAACAAATGTTAGTTTTTTAGTTGAAAGACTATTGGGGACCACATAATGATAACATGAGGAAATAATCATTTTTAGTTAAAGAGTATAGTTTATGTATTCATATATCATGTATTGATAATTACTGATAATTGTCTATTTGTTCCTCACATGCTATAGATTGATGTCATTTTCCACCCTTTCTCTCTGAAAGAAGATGATGAAGTGCAAGAAGTCAAGTGTTTTTAGCTTTACCCTGCTAGATCCAGAAACTGTTGCTGCCTTGTCTGGCGATGTTAGGTCTCACCATTTGCCATTTCTGTGGTGAACAGTAGCACAGAGTGAGCCATCTACTTGCAAAATAGCTATTTCTTTATGAAGTTACTGCCTCTTGCCTGTTACTCTTCCACTGAGATGAGGTATGCTGACAGTAGTTAAGCAGTAAGTGCTTTAAGGAAACATTCAGTTTGGCACTGAAGTTGTTTAGCTGCCACATTCAGTCACCACATCTTTGCTGTGGGGTACAAGCCTTCCTTTAGCCATTGCAGTGTTTTATAGGTGAACATTTGACAATACCTGTAAGCTTTTTCTCACCTTTTGATCTGGGAACCCTTTCCATCTCAGGGATTTTCAGTTCTTATCTCCATTAGCTACAGATTGAAGAACCTGGGATGGGATGTTTTTGGCTGGTAAACAGTGCCTCTTATTCAGTGATTGCCAAACACTCAATCTGTCACCTCTTGGCTTGCATCCTGTAGAAGGGAGTGCCCCTGGGGAATGTACAGTTTACACACATTCCCCTTCAGAGCTTCTTCTCAAGATGAGATGTTGGTGCTAGAAGGAGCACAGAGAAGAAGCCAGTCAGACTTTCGTTCTGTCTCTTATAAATAACGATGATGAGTGAAAGACTAGTTATTTGAAAGACAGTTTTCTTTCTTAATGAGCTGGTATTTCTGTGGTCTATAGTGGCAGTAAGGTATAAAGCAGTTTATTTGTTTTACATTGTCCTCTTATAAATTGTATGGAGGTAAACAGAATAGGGCCCAGGGAAATAACACAGATGTGGTAAATCTGCATTTTGTTCTAGGTATCTGCTTTGTTTTTCATCATTATAAGGAGAAGCTTGTCTACATGGCTTTTTTCTTTTCTGTTTTGAACTGAAAAAGGCGCCATCCTTCTTTCTCCAGTTGTCATTTCTGTCAGCGTCTGGGTAACCCATATTCCTGGCAGAGAAATTACATGTTGAAAAATTTCCTTTTATTGCATCAATACATGACTTTTAATTTTTGCAGGAAGAATGATATAGAGGTGAACAGAGGTGAAACTCGAATAATTTCTAGTGCTGTTCTGTCAGCGGAAGATAAAGATACCCCCAGGGAGAGAATTTACTACTTATTTGAAAGAGTTCCAGAAAATGGTCAGCTTCAGCTCAAGGTTAGTCTTTGTACTTCAACAAAAAGCAGGCATGGAAAGATTTTTCTCTTTTTAGGCTACAATGAGTTTTGTCTTCCTTTTCTCCCAAATGTCTGTCATATTTTGATGTAGACAGCTGTGACCAGTTTGACTACTGAAGGAGTGTTTAAATCACAGAATGATCTGTCCCAGATCCTTGACAGGAGGAGATGGAGAGTGAAAAGCATGGCAGATCATCTGAGGTGACAATGGAGAGAGACACTGGCATAATCAGCCTACAAAGGGAGAAAATCTAGCATCAAAGCTGAGGCAGGACAGGGGGAAAAGTCCTTGATAAAAAACAAACCAAAACAAACCTTTACTTCAGTTACTTCAAGGTTCAGAAAGCATGGAGGAAGTTTGTGGAAGTGTATGTGGAAGAGCTAATAGTAACCCATGAGTTAGGAAAAAAGTATGGAGGGAAGGAAGGGAAAAAGAAGATGGAAAGGGTGTAGCAAGAGGAAAGGCAAAAAATAAGGTTAGAAATAGAAGGAGAGATGATCGTCTATTGACCAAAGACAAGCCAGAGGAACAACGATATAGTAAAATACCTCTTTTAAGTGGCCTTCATATATAAAAGAAAAAAATCCATTTCTAAAATCCATGAGCTTGGAAAGTGCTTCAATTCTGGATGCCTACATCAATCTGTGGATTACATGAGACTTGTGAATTAAAGGGTTCCCACATACTGAGATGAGAGGCAGCTACTGACTGGAGTCTGTCAGTTTGAATATGTAGAGTACTCTGACATATCTGAGCTCTCTATCCTTGATAACCTTTGCTCCAAAGATAGTAATGTTGCTGCTTCAGGCTACATGTCAACTACATGGTCCAATCCAATTTAGGGTACTATGGTATTTTCAAAAAAGTGGGAAATTTTCTTGGAGATATATATATATATATATTTTTCTTTTTTTTTTTTTTTTTTTTTTTTTTTTTTTTTTTTTTTTTTTTTTAGCTGAGGACCTCTGGGGCTCTCAATTTCCATGCTACCCTGAAGTTCCCCATATCTTCATTTCTGATATCCTTTTAGGGTTCGTTTTGGATAGAACCAAGAGCAGCTTTGTGAAATAAAGAAACAAAAAATATAAGCTGAGTCATGAACCATTTCATTTTCATCTTGTTAGTGTCTTATTGAGAAGGGTGCAGGAATTTATTTCCTGGAATAAAAGTGGTTAAACTCCACCTTACTTGGTTTTATTAATAATCACTGTATCTTCTCCAGTGTTATACCTTGGAAACAACTCGTTCTATCTGCTGCTCTTGAAAACATACTATCAGAAAGAGACTACAGCTTAGATGGGAAGTCAGGTAGCTGCTGCTAACAGTCTACATATCTACAAAGAAACACAATTAATTGTGGAGAATACCTGGGAGACTATGTCTTTAATGAATGATATTTTTTCTTTCTAGGTAGGACAAGGCTGGATGACTCTCCAAATTGGAATGAAGTGCACTCAGGAAGAGCTGGATATGAACCTTGTGAGATATGTCCATACAGGAGCTGTAGGGTCCAAGAACCAAGACAGCTTCACATTTTACCTCTGGGATGGGTACAACAGATCCCCAGCTGTGGACTTCTACATAAACATCAAGGACATGGAAAAGGGTAAAGATCTACCAGAGCTGATGTTTTACAGTGTGTGTTTCTGAAACAAAAATATTTGAGTACCTGTCCTGATCCTTTCCTGAGCAATATCTAGGCCTCTGCTAGTATCCCTGTACATTCTGTAAGTCTACTTGGATTTCATTGTTGGTCAGAGCTCTAATGTTTCTGCTGGTGAAGAAGTGGTCCTGGGATTCAAAAGGTTCTGCTGAAGACAGTGTGTTGGACCTTGCCTCCCAGGACTCTCAGCTACTTTTCAAATAGATCTGAAAATATCCTTTTGAAAATAGTTTTATGTCTGAGTAAACCAAAGCACAGAAAAATGGCAAGAATGTAAAACAGTAGGCAAAAGACTGTTCAGAAACAGCTGTCTCCCAGACAGAGAAACAGAGCTCTCTGTCTGTCCCTGTGTTTACTCTATAGTCTTATGGTCTCTCTTCTTTTATTGCATCCCTGTTAGAAACCTAAAGGTAAATCTGACACTGCTAAGATTCAAAGAAGGATCAAAAGACGTTGTGCACTCTTCATCCTTGGCAGTTTTCAAGCCCCAGTAGGTAAAGCCTCAAGCAATGTGGTTATGGCTGATCTCACGGCTGACCCTGCTTTGAGCAGAAGGTTGGACTAAAGACATCTTGAAGACCCTTTCAGGCTGAATTTCACTATAATCCTACAGTTTTATAATTTTTCTACTGGTGATGGCTTGTCTGTGGCTAAATAATGCACAAGGGGATCAACAAGTTCAATATGATGATTTTAGTGTTGATTTGTCTGTCCTGCAGGAGACATTGCTGTTTTTATGAAACCCCTCAGAGTGCCAAAAGGAGATCGCAGCTACATTACAACTGATGTCCTCCTTGCACTGGATGGGACTGACAAGCCAGAGGAGCTCCTTTATGTCATAACTTCCCCACCTCAGTATGGACAAATAGAGTATATCATCTATCCTGGTATCCCTATTACAAATTTCAGTCAAATGGATGTAGCACGAAAGATTGTCTGCTATGTTCACAACACAAAGGAAGTTGTTCTTGAAGATACATTCAGGTAAGGTATAAATCCCACCTCCCAGACTCTTCCCCTAGAATTTTTAGGGATATTAAAAAAAACCTGCCCAAGACAAGACAGAACAAAACAAACAAAAAATCCCCCCAAACAAGTTATTAAAAAGAGCTGGAATCTCTATGTGAATTGTCAACATTTATCTAGCAAATATGTTACTACTACAATACATTGTAGTTGTGACTGCTTTGGTAATAAATGCATTTTCTCATTAATGCTGAAAACGTACTAGCTTTAATATTATTACAGCACCCAGGCCACAGCTGCTAAGATTTAAGTGGGAGAGAAGGACTAAGAACATACTTTGTGGAATTTTTCTTTGGATTTTTCTGCCACAGCTAGACGTGGTACAACTGATCCATTCATATATTGAATAACAGCTTCTTTGTCTATTCTTATTTGTCATATTCATTAGGTTCCAGGTATTTTGAATTCATAAGTGGTTCTTGAACATAATGAAGTCGAAAACGGTAAAAACTTAAAAAGGAAACTGCACTAGGCTGCAAAGCATAGCCTGGGAAAAAGCGAAATCTCCTGTTCTTCCTCGGGCTTTATCATCGCTGCCCACTCCCAGCTCCCCTGCTGGCTGCAGAGACCTGCAGCATCTGCTTATCTCCTTGCATACCAGAAAAAGAGAGCCTGTAACTTTCTCTGGAATGCAGAAAGGAGGGGGAAAAAAATCCCATCTAACCACCCTTGAGAAGGCACTTTCCAGGCAGGAAAGGCTTTCTAAGCAACACCTGTTTCCTTGAAGTGAATTCTTCCTGCAAAAAGGATATATACCCTTACACTCTGAAAACAGCTTTTGACAGGAAATGGACTCGCTGTAAAATTCAAAATTAGGAGCTTATGATTTTTCATTTGTGACTAAGAAAAATTAAAGATTTAGCTCCTAAGAGCTGCAATCCAGAAAAGACCCCATTTTACACTCTCTTATGAATAGATTCCTGATCTGAATGGCTTTTGCCGTGATGCATGATGAAGACTGAAGAACATGTTGCATCATCCTGTTTGAGAACTTTTTTTGCAGGGAAGTCCAGCAAGTGGAGCATGGAGACACCAAATAAACCTCCCTATGACAATGGGGCAGCTCAAGTGACATCCATATTTAAACCAAAACTAAATGTGAAACTTTCCTCAAATCAAACATTTTAAACTATTCCTTCCACAAAATTCATTGCAGTGGAAATTCTAGTTAGGAGATTTGTCTAATCCACTTTTACTCACAACAGAAAAAGTGAGCAAATACTCCCTGTTTTTTTGTTTCTTGATTGTGAAACACTTTGACCAAAATTAGAATTAGCTTAGACATTGCCAACCCTAGTCTAGGCAGCATAGTAGTGGCTTTTGTGGCTTGTGCCAGTATGACTTCCACATTACACTAATACTAGCAGATCAAACAATTCTAGGGAAATTGCAAATGTGGATAAATCCAATGTGCTCTGTTTAGATGACTAACAGCCAAAGTAAAAAGTCAGCCTTAAAAAAGTAAGGTTATGGTGTTTTAATAAATATTGATATTTGGTAACTATTTTAATCACAATCATTATGTTCTTCGATGTTACTATTTGGAAAAGAATTTGGTTTCATGTAGACATATAAATATTCTGTCAGAACATGATTATTATTATTATTTCAAAAAGGAATGGTTACATTAATTATATGGGTAATTACGGCACAAGGAAGAATTAATTGACCAGATTTTTACTTCCCATTAAAGTACTTACTTCACACATAAATTTACCTGTATTGTTTGGTGCTGCTGACCTGGAAGAAAGATTTGGCAGTGCTTGTTTGGACAGATGACTTCAAGTGATTAGCAATCTGACATCAGTGCTGGCAGCAGGATACTAAAAGAACATGCTAATGTTCTCCATTTTGACATGCTGGCTCGATTTTGTAATGAGTTGGCACTATTTATGATTCCATTTTTATCTTTTAAATGCCATGACAGATGGCAATTCCTATAGCCAACTCCATTGCCATCAAACTGCAGAAAGCATGAAATGTTGGTAATGGTGAAATCAAACCATGCAATGTGTCCTCCAAACTGTGCCTGGGAGTTGTCCCCTAAATTTCTTCAGAGTGAGGAGAATACTGGCTGCTCTCCATTCCTGAGGAAATAATGCAGCAGACATAAACCAGAAATAAACTAACAGAATCTCCCACAGTGCAGAAAAAGGACATCTTTGGCACAGGCAGTTCCATCACCTGTGAAACTGAGTGGTGAATGAAATTTGCATTGTAAATTTCAGTATGATGTATACAACCAGGCGGTTTGTTCCTATCTGCTATTCTTCAGAAGACTGGATGAATCATCAATTTAATGAAAAAAATTATCTAAGTCTTTCACTTAAATGTTATTTGGGACATCATCAACATGATTTTACAGCCATCAAAGGAATGAGAGGAAACTCACTTCCCCTGCAACCTTCCAGACTTTTTAAGTGAAGGTTAAGGTCTTGACTAAAGGTATTTTACCCTTTTTTCCCCTTAGCATATTATGTATCATAATTATTCTAGCTCTGTATTTGATTTCAGATAGCTTACTAATAATACAACCCTTTTACCATTGGCACAATAGCATTACGTCAGTGCAGACAGATGTCTCTAGGTTCCCAGCTGGGAATACCATCCTCAGTAAACATATTTCTAACTGCTATATAGTCTCTGGTCTGCATATTCTCATTCCCATCTGTTTCATGGCCTACTGCCAGTTTACAAGTTGATCAAGCCATAATCATGCATATTGGTGAAGGCGGTGAGGAGTTTTAGATGGTCAGTCTGTGTGACACGGTAAGCTGCACCATGACCTACTGAAAGCCACTTACGTTCAAGGCACACACCAGTAGATCAGGTGTTGATCCTAATTTTTTAAAAATACATCTTTGAAGTCTGCAGTCAAGACAAGAGGAAACAGATAATCTCCCTAAATGTTAGCCAGTCTCCATTTCACTTACGTATGGTGGAAGAGTGGTGGGTGGAAAGCAGCCAGCCAGGCTGGCCCTCATACTGTTTGAAACAACTGCCCCACTCTACCACAAACAAACTTCTTCGCAAAGCAGGCTCTGTTCTGGCTCAGGCAGAACAAACGTGTGTGAAAACCACTTTCCAAAATGTTTGTGCCCGTACTGTGCAGCATAATCACTGAAATTTATGTAGAAAGACAGGTAACTCAGACGTACTGTTTGTTGATGGGACAGGAAGAATTGTGAGATACTTTCAAAGCAATTTTTAGTTTCATATACCCACGAAAGTTCTTATTATAGCCATGGCAATCTTCCATGTAATTCTTTTCAGAAAAAATACTTAATGAATGATCTTGACAATGAAATCTAGGATGAATTTTGAAGAGTAAGAGATTGGTTTTCTTTTTATTTTTACCCACCACTGAATTTGATAATAAATTTCTGCAGACCATGCTGTCACTTATGTGGCAAAAGTCCATACCCAGCTGGTAAGCTTCTGTTGTGGTTTAATCCCAGACTGCAATGAAGCCCAGCACAGCTGCTTGCTCACTCCTCGTCTGGTAGGATGGGATAGACAATTGGAAGACTAAAAGGGACAAACCTCCAAGATAAAGACTGTTTAATAGGTAAAGTGAAAGCCACACACACAAGCAAAGCAAAACAAGGAATTCATTCACTTCCCGTGAGCAGGCTGGTGTTGAGCCACCCCCAGGAAAGTAGAGTTCCAGCATGCATAATGATGACTTGGGAAGACAAATGTCTCCCCTTTTCTCCTTCTCCTTCCCGCAGCTCTATACACTAAGCATGACACCATATGGTCTGAGGATATTTTTTGGGTCAGTTGAGGTCAGCTGTCCTGGCTGTGTGCCCTCCCAACTCCTTGTGCAGCCCCAGCCCACTCACTGGCAGGGCATCATGAGGAGCAGAAAAGGTCTTGAGGCTGTGCAAGGGCTACTTGTCAGTAACAAAAAGAAAACATCCTTATGTTATCAACTCTCTTTCAAGTACAAATCAAAAACACAGCCCTACACTGGTGACTATGAAGAAAATTAACTCTACACCAGTCAACACCAGCATAGCTTCCAACAGATTTTCTCTCCAACCTTGAGTACCTTTATCCTTCTCTTCTTTTTCAAAGAGACTCTAACTGCAGAGCATAATCAAATCTCTAGTACATCTAGAGAAACATTACTTCTTGAAAGAAACAAGAAACTATGCTGCTATTAATAGAAATTCCCAGCACAGAATAAGAACTTTGCATATACGACCCTTTGATAAATATATGGTATGGATTTCTGCATTTTTAAAACTACCCTAGTAACTTGTACAGTTCTGCCCAGTATCTTAGTATTTCAGTGAAACTTTACTCGATTTTTGTAAAGAAACATAAATAACTCCTCTGAATGTTCAGAAATTTACAGATATAGTTAGTGCCTAAAGAAATTCATAAAGTGGGATGAGGATGAATCTTTCTTCAACTTGGTTTCTCAAATGGTTTTCGGGTTATTGGGTAGAAAAGATTTGTAACAGTGAACAGAAGAAACCAAAACCAAAACCAAAACCAAACAAAAAAGAGACCCTTGTTCAGGCAGATCATGTACTTGATGTACCTCTTTCTATAAGTTGTAGACAAAGCCAACACTTTCACTGGCAGGTGCCATTGCCAGGCAACCAAGTGAAGATATACTTAAGGATGTGTAAAACGTGCGTGTATGCCAAAGGCTACGATAGGTCCCTCAGCCAGCCCATCATTTCAGATCTGCTCCATCTGTATCTGAGCTAGAAGGTTAGATGAGCTCTGTTATGACTGTTGGTCCTCAAAGACATTCCTCTGTCATGTACTCAGGTGCATTGTAACTCTTGTGATATACCTGGCCATGTACTTTTACTTAAGGTTTTGCATCCACTTCACCTACTGTCTGGGTCTGAGTTCAGCCCAGCTCCATGACTTTTGCTGTATCAACACAGGCAAGTTCTGCAGTAAAGGTCTGCACTATCATTTCACTTTGGTACTTGGTAAGTCAAGAACAAATGCTGAAGACTATCTTGCCTCTCTTTGCCAGATTCATCATCAGCAATGGACTGAGGACTAGGCACGGAACATTCATGATCTCCTTGGAGGCCGTTGACCAAGCTTTCCCCACACTATCTAGGAATATGGAGTTAAGAATAATGGAAGGGACTATGGCAATTCTCTCTTCTGATGTCCTGCAGCTTTCAGACCCAGACACTGCCAAAGAAAACCTTACATTCCTCTTGGCTGTGCTCCCCCAGTATGGTCATCTCTATTACCGTGGGGCTGTATTACTGCAGTCCAATTTCACACAGCAAGATGTGGACAACAGGGATGTTGCATACAAGCACCGAGGTGGGGATTCCCAGATTGACAGATTTACATTTGTTGCCACAGATAGGACTAATCAAGGCTTCATTGTGAATGGGAGGGTGCAGACGGAGCCAGTGACATTCACCATTCAGGCAAGTGTGACTACAAGCCTACTTAAATAGCATGAAAAGCTCAAAAATGGAGGAATTTTGATGATAAGTGATACTTGCTGCAGTCTATTATTAACTGAGATATTTATCAGCTAAAATGTTTTCTTCCTGTGTTCCATGAATACTTAACCTGGAGAATGAAGTACTTAACACAATGCATAAATAGAAGCAAGTAGATACTTATATAGTTAATACACACTAAAATATTTTACATAGAAATCTCAAATATATAGTTGAGATCATCTGTGAGAAGTATTGGGCTTCCTCCTGCTCTGCTTTTCCACTTGATGCCTGCTCCCTTGACTTGCAGATGAGGGATATGAATGGTAACTGTTGATCTTCATATCTTGAATTACAGCCATTTTGCTTCCACAACTGGAGAGCCTGTCTTCTGTCTGAGACTCTGTATAAGATGCCTGCTGTGATTCTTCCTTTCTTTACCAGAATCTTTTTGTTTACTTTGCACTTCCCCCATTTTCAAGTTCTCTACACTTTGTCACAGACTCAGATGTATTTGCTATGGTTTCTTGTATGTATCTATATGGAATGTTTCAGTACGTGACATAGGCCTAGTTGCACTGTCTGTCAAAATTCTGGATGTTTCAAAACACTGATACTAACGAATAGGCTGCCAACATTTCTTGATAACAAAGTTTCAAGCTATGTGATGACCGAAGAGTGTGATTTCAGTAGAGGGTGAGATATGGGAACAGGTACAACCATTGTGGAGTGCTAGCAGATTCATCAGAAGTTGTGAAAGGTGAAACAGATTTGAGGAGACATTGGTCATGTCTATTATTGTGATTGTAATACTTTGGTTTCCATGCCTGTTATCATAAAAGAGATCTGACAAATCTTTGCTGGAGTTATCTTGTGCTGTGAAGAAAATCACATAAAAAACGAGAAGGACTATGGGGAATGTGGTACATCAGGGCAGAGGTACAGAGAATTTTTGTTACCCTCCCCAGTTTGTACTGTATCCTGCTGCATATGGCACATGATGGACAATCTGGGCCTGGAAACGTCTCATGTGGAATAAAACTTAACTGGAAATCAGATGTCTTCAGCAGACTGTGAGCCAAAGTGACTATTGCCACCCTGAATAAGCTAATGTGCTTTTAGCAAAAGTAGGACAGAGAATATTCTGATCTTGTAAAATGAATCTCTAACTTTGATTTAGGTGGATCATTTGGACAAAATGGCACCAAAAATTATTCATCTCCATTGCTTTTCTAATGTGAAACTGCTGAAGAATGGCAATTATGGGATCTATATTACTTCCAGGTCCCTGAAGGCATCTGACCCCAATACAGAAGATGAAAAAATAATTTTTAAGATTTTGCAAGGTCCTCATTATGGCTACCTGGAAAATATAACATCAGGTGATTTCTTCTATATTCTTTGTATTTTGGGACTACCAGACCAGGCTCCAAAACCTACCCTGTTAATGTTTGCCTGATAGAGGGAATCAAAATTTCTTAGCAAATTTTGGGCAAAGTTTGAATGCAATAACAAAAGTTTTACAATAAAACCTGAGTCACATGTTCATTATGAATCCTCCAAGAGTTTGAGGTGACGGTTACTAGCTTCTGTTGAGGAACTGCTTTTTGTTTGTATCAACAAGAACAAAAAAAAGATTAATATAAAACTTGGCCATTTGATAAACATGTCACACACAAAGAAACTGTCTGGGCCTTATAATGGACTGGGATGTTCCTGTTTAGCTATAAAACCAAGCTTCTGTAAGTTCAGATTTTCAACAGAAAGAAAGGCTGAAAAGAGTCTATATAAGCTATTATTAAGAGGTTTTTGATACATCTGCATATTACTCATCTTTCCCAGGTGGATTCATTCAGGAAAGGTTTAGCCAAAAGGATTTAAACAACAAAATCATTATTTATGTCATCAATCCATCCCAGGAAGTGAATTCAGACAACTTGGAGTTTCAAGTCACAGATGCCAGAGGAAACTCTGCGGTGCCCCAAAGGTAGCTGTAATCCTTGGTGATGTGTGCTGTGGTACACCCTGCTCACCGCATCCCGTGGCAAATGAACTGGTGCTGGGCTTGAAGCCATGCAAACATGAACATAGCTATGCCTCAAACTGACATTGTCTTTGTGGGAGTAGAGAAGGTTTCTTCCCCTCAAGGAGGTGAAATATAAAGGGTTAGCTTCAGGTTTGATAATCACAGTTCTCCAGGGCCTTTGAGGGCTCACGGGAAAACAAAATGGAGTTTACTCTATGTGGTAGTTGGGCATTTGAAGATCTGAGATGCTGGGTGCTGAGGGATGAGACTACTGCTTCATGAATGTGGTCCAGCAGCTGCAGGTCACTCTTGCCCTGTGTGTGTGGCAGTGCTTTTTTCAGAAGCTTGAGATTGCAATGGAAGGGATGGTCTTAAGTAATAAAGATTTGAGAGGCATAATTCTGCAAAAGAGCATTGAAATAAGGTGGAGAGCACACAGCATCTTCATCTTCCATTACTTATATTAGGCATGTTAACCAAATTACCTTGTGGCACATGATAAGTCTCACGTAGAAAAAATAGAATATCATCTGAACTGTGCTTGATGATAAAAGCCTAAACTGGGCGTAGCTCTTCAGGAGAGACAATGTTTCTCTTTATTTCTGAAAATAGGACTAAAAATTTAACCAACTTATTTAATCAGAAATAACTGAGAAAAAATAGTCGATGCTATTTTCATGGGCTAGACTGGTTACTCACCAACTAGGGCTTATGGCAAAAGAAAAGGAGCAGAGAGCTGGCTCCAGGGGCAGAGCACTTTCCTGCAGGCTGGAGAGAGGACAGGAATTGAGCAGAGCTGGAGGCAGCATTCGGCAGTTATGTGCTGTGCCAAAAGATGTCCCCATACACAAACACATCTGAACATGGACAGCCTGAGCACTGCCCAGCTGCTTTGTGCTGGCTCACAGATGAACAAATATTAAAACCACCATTGTATGATGCCACTTCTCATGGCAAAGTGTGACTTCTTGTATATGAATAGCAATGTGTAAGCACAGGTTTAGGAAGAGAGCAAAGAAAAAGCACTTTTCAAAGGAAAATAGGAGTTTCAGTGAAGTTATCCATTAGCAGATCAAAGGGGAATTTGGCTTTTAGTGAAAAAATACTACTTCAGTCCTGGATTTAAAAGCCTGTGAGATATTTTTTTATTTAAACTACTTAGCACTTAATGATCACTGGTTCAAAATACAAGTTTGATTTGTTGTTGATATCTGAATGCTGCTGGACTACATCTGGTATATCCATCCTCTTTAGCAAAAATAAAGCAAACCAGATTCTAAATGGGTTGCCCACAAAATTGACATTGAAGGATAAAGGAGGACTGGAGGAAATTGCCATTGGCGTTAAAGCTAGTCAACCATGAAAGGTGCAGTAGTTTGTCTTAGAAAAGTTCAAGTTGTTTTGTAAATAGCTCAGTTAATTTTTCTTCTTTGCACTCTCTTTCATTCTTCTCTGTCTCTTACTAGTTTTTGTCACGGCTTTTAAAAAGGTGAACTCTTTATTGACTACCCTGCACAGCATGCAATCTTCTGAGGTTCAGTCAACCCCCACTAGAAGCAATTCTAAAATTCAGTGTATGAAACACCTGGACTCAACCAGGATGGAGGCTTGAAGAGCCAAGAATGCAGTTTTAAAGTAACGGGAATGGGGAGGATCCTTGCACACAGAGAGGCAGTAAAGCCCTAGAGTGTACTCTATATGCTACAAGAGGACAGTTACAGGATAGATGAAGGAAGCGAGGCAGAAAGGAGGATATTGCAGTGAAAATACCAGGGAGTGAGAGTCTAATAAAACTAGAAGGTTAATGAGAATCAGAACTAAGAGCGATAACTTGTCATGGTCTATTTGGTGTTATGGACAAAGTGCTCTTCTCAAAGTGGCTACAGAGCCCCTTCATTTGCAAGACAAGATTCAGGCCTGGTTTAGGGTAGATCAGCATTGGTCTGGAAGATTTACTACACTTCTTTCTAATCAGCTAAATCACACAAATGTGTTGATCTGGAGACAAAGACTCAGTATGTGTATTGGCTAATCAACAGTCGGAGAGAAACAGCTCTTCACATAGCCAAGGGCTAATGGTGGCTGGGGAGATGACTTTGTTTCACACCTGCATTCCTTCCTCTCTCACAGATTGGAGCTAAGGTGGTCTCGGATTGAAATGCAACAGACTGAATATGAAGTGTGTGAGAGCATAGGAGTGGTGTCTCTGAAAATCACCAGGGCAGGACACTCAGTAGAGTCTGCCTTTATAACTGTGAAGGTAAAATCAAAAGCCAACATCCTAAGTGGAAATTTAGTAATAATAAGCATAGACTGTTAATTTCTGCCTCAGACTTGAAAGGTGTTTCAGTAATCCTCAAAGAGCATTCAATCCAGACTTACTGGGACATTGCTCTTGCTACTACAGATGGCGGACAAAACTTTGATTTCTGACTAAACATCCTGAGTTTTATGCAAAAACACTGATTAACCAAACCTGGAATGTTTTGGAGCAGTATTTCAGTTTTTATGGAAAAACAAAGCAGGCAGTTTCCTCTGGCATTGTGCTCAGAAGCTTCCTTTCCAGGATGTGCCAGTTTAAAATCCAGGTGTTGGACAATGTGGGGCCTTGGGACATTTTTTTTCCTGCTCAGGCTGGAGGAGCCCAGGAACTACAGAGGCTTCAACTACACACCCATGGCACCCTTTCCCATTTCTCCCCCTACTGCCCTCAGCCTAGGAAAAAGCCCAAGGAACCCCCTGTATCTTCAGTGGCAGTTTCTGTCTAATGTCAAAAAAATTAGGTAGAAAGCAGGTTATAATTTTGTAAAACAGGCTTTGTGAAACTTGCCTTCACAAATTTTATCTTTCCTCATAAAATGGAAATTCCAGGATTTTACCAGCTCCAATTGCTAGAGAGATACTAATTTTTCCCCTCACAGATTCTAAGGATTGTAGTTCTAATTGGAAGCAAAATTTTGATTTTTTTTCTTTTTCTGAAGTCAGTGGGAATTTTGCTATTTACTCCATCGGGGGCTATCCTGTCCTATTCTTCACTGACTCCAGTGATTCTACTCTGAATGTCACTTGGCTAAACAGACCAGTGAAACTGATCCCAGCACCAAGAACTCAAGTGTGGAAACTGCTGTCCTCTGGCATTTCCCTATGAAAATTCAGGATGTTGCTGGAGTCCCTGCATTTACATATAGAGTAGTTCATGTCTATCCCAATGAGTCTTTGGCGCTGACAGACAGCTATGTGTGCAAACACTTCTTCCAAGACATCACAAAGGGCTAAATAGTAATTGTTGTGTCTCTTCTGAGGCCACAGGATGTGCCTGTCTGGTGCCAAGTATGTCAGGGTCCATAGGCATTGTAAATGGCCATGTTACCTGGTGCTGTCAAGTAGCAATCTGAGAGGGAATGAGGAAAAATTGCAAGACCACCAAATTTTTTTGATTATGTGTTTTTTAAGCCATGAGCAAGGACAGAATGCCAGTTGCACATCACAACGTTTATTTTTTAGTTCTTAGTTTTGTTTTTTCCACCCTGAGTACATGTATAGTTTGGCCTGTCTTTTTGAGACTCCTTGGAGAGGTGCACAGTAGTTTCAGCACACAGCAGAACGCAGTTGTTTGGTGAAACAGGTCACAGCACAGCATTTACTGCTTGATTTCTTCCCAGGTCAATGAAATATCTGCTGTGCTGGGAAAGGACTTTACAGCAACTCCCTCCAAACTTGTTCAGTTTGATCCAGGTATGAACCAGTGCACAGAATAACTCTAAAATTAATTCACTGATTTTGAAAGTGTAAACTCTTGGTTTGGGGAGTGAAATCTATTACATATCTGTAGCTAGAGGAGCCAAATAGTATCAGGGAGACTCGGAGTCATTTTCTGGAAGTGCTGTGGGCTTCCCTTGTGAAGTAGTGTCCTTATTACTTAGGGCGAGAAGGTGTACGGTACATCAGTATAAATTTCAAAAGTGCTGAAATGATGAGTCCTAATCTCTCTACAGCTAGGCTGGGGAGGACTCATCCTG
>JAWWEU010000091.1:40925868-40938279 GCA_035583155.1 Acropternis orthonyx
TAAACCTAAACTTTTATTTCTTTAGGGCTCTCTTTTAATAAAAGATGTAGAGATTACTGGTGCTATCTTGATAAAGCCTATTGAGATTATTCAAATACCTCTCCTAATTATTTAATACATGAGTGATATCAATGGAGAGAGACTTTTACAAAGGTGCTTGTTACGTGATTAGTAACTAGTAAATGCCGTCTGTGACAACAGTGACCTCAGGTTTGCCTTTCTGAGAGGCCTTTTATGTATTTCATTTGAACTACCTTAAAGCGATTGCAGAGTGTTAAGATTTAACTACACAATAGAACGTTAGGTGTGCAAAGTGTATGTGCTTACTCTTTTAATTATACCTACTATACACTAATGAAACTAAAATTCTTATATTGCAGTGCAAGTATATTTCTGCTCTGAAAGGCTGCTGTATTGTTTTTGACATGATTAATTGTTCCAAACATTTATTCATAAATTTTAATTTTTTCTGTCTTAAAAAAATAAGTATTTTTTTCACAGATTTTTACAGCTTTTATTATTTTCTTACTGGAGTTCAATGAATACAGCATACTCAAATGAAGGAAAGCATTAATAAGTATTTTTTTCTGTTGACATAGGAAATTATTGCTTCTAAGAAGTCTAGTAAAGGATGGGCCTAAAATCCTGAGGACCTTTGGGGATTTTTCCAGTCTTCAATACTTTTGAATTAGACTGAGTAAACTCAGGTAAAGATCAGTATTTAGAGGGGAATTTCAAAAGGCTGAAAGTAAGAATAAGGAGCATGTAAATTCTGGTGTTTGTCTATGGATGCCACACTTTATGCATAAACAAATGGTTTATTTCACCAGAACTATCCATATACCTTTTAAGAATAATAAAACCAAGATGCAGCAGCTCAGTGACAAGAACCCAGCAGTTAACCTAAATTTCTAATGGGGGGATGGCAATGTGAGTTCTTTGTGTGCTTGTCACTTTTAACCACCTTCACTCCCTGTCAAATATCTTTAAGTATGTTGACCAATTTCAAACCAATTTGATAGAGAAGTAGTTGACTCAAAGACAATGGTTAGGAAAAAAAAGGATAGGCAACTGCTCACAGGAGCACTTCTTCCAAACCAAAATATTCTAAAATATTTGTGTTGTTATTAACTTCATGGATATCAAGTTTTAGTCTGAAAAATATCACAGAAGTTTTCCAAGTCTTTTTTCTACACATAGAAACTTACTGAATGTCTTCAAGGCTTTATTCACTGAAATTATAAAAATAACTTTTAGAGAATTATGCATAAGATCAGTAAATACTGTTTCAACATTATTTACAACACAAGACTGGTGCTACTGTAATTCTTGTATTCAGAATGCTATATATATATTGTTATGCTTAACTCTGTTATGTATGCTAATAAAAACCAAAACATACTTTAGTGAATATGTATTCTTTATTTCATAATCTTACAAAAGCTTTTTCTCTAGTGATAAAGCTATAATGTTTAGCACAGTGGAAATGCACTTAGAGTTAAGCATGATATACCTGCTGTTTACTCTATGCAGTTTCTGTATTCTGTTTCTTCTGCTTGGGCCTATTCTTGAATTAATACTATAAGGACATTTGTACCATGTGTGTGTACCTACTGACAAGAGAACATGGGCCAACACACATGAAGAGACATTCATCCTAGCCCTGTTCAAGACACGAATGAATATTTTCAAGTGAGAGCACCTGCATTTCACCTGCGGTATGAAACAATGCTGTTCTCAGTTCTGTTGCCACAACAGCCAGAAAAGAAACTGAGACATGTTAACAGGAAGACATAAAATGAGTGAAGATAGAAACAGTGCAACAGAGGACTTGAAACACAATAGCAAGGGGGAAATTCATGATGTGAAGTATCTAAGGTTGAAGGTACAAAACTAAACAGACCTATTGTCTGTTCTTTCATTTAATACCTTGTAAAAACCTTTTTGGTTTCATAATTACAAATTTTCCATGAGGCCTGTATGTGATCTGTTTCCCTGAAACTCTGTAAAACAAAGACTACAGATGGTCTTCTTTGATAAATACAATAATTGGAGAATAAACTGAACAGTGCTTTCTTTAGCTCTGAGGTCTTCATATGGGATCTGTGAAAGATGTATCTGGATACAAGTTTGTCTAAATAGGATGTGTTTTGTTAAATGATATGATATTGAATTGGCCTGTAATATATAAAATCCATTTTAAGGATTTAATCATCAACCATGGTATGATGAGACTATTTAGCCTAACAGAAGGCAAGTAATTCAAGCACTGCCCAAGAATTATTTTTAGGCATCAACTGGCAGCATAGCTAATTACTGAGTTTATGTCCATAATGATTGAATAAACTCTGGCTCTGAAGCTAATGAATAATACCACTTTGCATTTACATAGCACTTGTCATCTACAGACCTGACAGTTTTAAAAGGATGGGCAAACATTCACAGTGACTATTTCTAGTGAAAACACAGTGTTCTGAATAAATTGCCACTAAGAAGGCAAATCAAGGCCTGCTTGAAAGACACTGCTGCATTTAGCCACAAGATTTAACAACCAAAATACAGTGAAAACATATGCTATGCTTATATGAAAGGGTAATCAGGCAGGAAAACAAGTGTTTAGAAAGAGACATTGTTTTTTGTAGAACTCTGAGACTGGCTGTATTTGGATCATAATGATTATGTGCCCAGTCCAATCCTTGTAGTCAATTATTAGCCTTTGCAGTTGATGTCACCACAAAGAGACTTGAAAATGCTTACTATTTTTAACTTCAGAATGACTCCCTCACTGAGCTCACTATCTGAGTTGGGATGCCTTCCCGTAATGCCTGAGCTGAGAAGCTGAGGAGACATCCACTACCTGTGCATGGTATCATAGGCAGCTGACTCCAAAACACATTTAGGTAGTATTTAGAGAACAAAGTGTGCCCAGATATTCCAGGTCCCATTTCTTACCAACCTTGTGTCTTGGAAAGCAGCCATAGCATACTATTGTAGGCATGAAGGAACAGTGTTAGACTTGCCTGGCAGAACCAGAGCTGGCATGCTGCTTTTGGCTCTCAGCAGATCAGTAAAACAAAAAAAAACACATGGACTAGAACTGCCTTGATCCAGCAGTAAAAAGAGCTCTTTTATCAGCCTTTGGGTTGCAGAGACATGTTGTGACTTGCTGAGACTGATTTGCTTCAACCTTCTTTCCTACACTTCTGTAAATAATGTTCTGTACATTTACATGTGAAGCCCTCAAAGGAAGGCCTTTTTTCTTGCTGTATGTTACAGGGGAGAAGGGTACATACCAGGAATGGATTCTTATCTTGAACAGGTCTTTCTAAGTGCCACTGCACTGCAAATGTAACATTAACAGGTCAACAGCTATACATATATGTCAATACTAAGATTTTATACATTCTTTGTTATCATTTGCACTGCACCAATAACCCAGTTTGGTTTAGATAGCCTGGGCAGCCCAATCATTCCAGTACTACCATTTACTTAATTTTTATAAATGAACATTGACAGAGATGTTTTCCAAATGTATATGTTGCTTCAAACAGCCAAATCTCAAATTGAAAGGCATTGGCAAATGTGTCAGATCCCCTGCATCCATGTAATACAATATAATACATAGGTCAGAGTATCAGCTCAGTCTTGTGGCTCTTCAACAACTGAAATAAAGAGGGAAAAAGAAGAGAAACACAAAATTTAATGTCCCTATCTTTGCTGAATCAATGATTGTTACCAACACATACCAGATACAAAAAATTTTATTTACAAGAGTCAATTGCTTCGGTTCAAATTGTTGGCCAATACAGATATGATGTGAGAATTCAAACTGCTCCTTACCTATCTACCATGAAACTAATCCTCTTGACTCATTGTCGCTCCACCTAAATGCTGCACACACTTGTACAAATATGATGTAAGGACTTTTTGTGTGCGCCTCACAGCTGATCTTGGTGCACATGCCAGTAATTTCTATAATTTCACTCCTGATTATTGCAGGAGAATCTGCCCTCCCAGGGCAAACCTGAAACTTAAGGAAGGCACCAAACCAATGGCAGAATTAAATTGCTTTAGGCAGAAAGTACAGAGCAATAAAGCTTGTGCTTGACAGCTGTGCTTTCCTAAATGAAATCATTACACTGAGGTGAAAGGCACAAATACATTCTAATGCTGGTATGTGAACCCCATTCTTGCTGAAGCTCCATGCTCTTCTCTCTCAGGATGGACCACAAGATTAGAACAAATTTTAACTCAAGTAATTATGCAGTATGGAAAAGCTCTAGATATTCCCTAATTTTGTGCTAAAGTTTTAATTCAGTGCCTCATAAGGATGTTACTAGGCAATCACTTTACTTCAATTATCAGGAATAAACTAGTTCCATAGAAATTAAAGTCAAATAACTTCATACATCTAGTACACACCACCTATATTTTCAAGAAAAATAGAAACTTAAGAGTCTATTGATGGACTCCAGTAGAAACAGAAGTGTGTAGAGAGATTAGAGTACATAAATGGCAAATTATCTGATGCAGAATTTATTTTTATTATTTTCATACTAGGATCAATATTTGCAATGTTTACTGAAAATAACCCTTCCTACTCCCAAAACTTTTCTCTGTATGATGTTCTGGTAGATTCTTTTCTTTACATGTTGCATAGCATGGTAATTTTGCCAAAGATGCCTCTCTTTTAAGGTCTAGTAGACTTTAGGTATTTCTATTGAGACATTGATGACTAGAATATGTCTCTTCTAACATGTTTTGCTTAAAGGCTCTTTTTGTTTACCAGCTTCATAGGATGCTTATAGCAGCTTTGGTGCATGTACAGGACATGGCACTGTCAGTTAATCTTTGAGACCCCAGGATGCAGAGCTTCTTCACCCTGAGACCTTTTAATCTGTGTTAGTGACATGTCTTCAATCCAGCAGCTGCAAGCCTGCTGTGAGAAAGGTGAAGAAAGGGCTAGTGTTCCCTGTCAGATTCTTCTGAGTGAATGAGCACCAGTTTGGTGAGTTGACAGTGGTGGAGAACATGGGTGAATCTCAAATCCGAAAGACCAAAGTTAGACTTAATTTTTCAAAACATGGTCTGATTTGATGTCTCCAAATCCAGCTTCCTGTTTTAGCAAACTTTAATCAGCTTGCCTTTTCCTACCATAATGAAACAACACTCCCTCTTTTGACAGTCTCTGGCTGTATGGAATGGAAAGGCAAAATAAACAATGAAGACCACAGTGACCATTCTAATACACAACCACAAATATTTCCTTAATTCCTACACCTAAACTAGACAGCTTATCCAAACATTTTCTCCTGTTGACTCCTTCTGTCCCCCACAACATCCTGGGTTACCAGATTTTAGATAGGAACTTCTAATACACATAATCCAGATTGAGGGCAAAGTTTCATTAGCACAAACTCCCCTATCATAATTGTAATCTACAGTAAATGCATGCAATTAGCCACACCAGGGTCTCCCCTGAGCCCTCCCCTCTCCAGTACACAGACAGCAGCCATAAGCTGACACCAGGCTCTCGTATAAAGCTAGCACACAACTTTCATTGCAATAGCAGCAGGTCTACAGGGTTGCAATTTCCACAATCATGTCAGTGCTTCTCCTTCAGCTGTTAGTGCTCTTATGTCTTGGAGCCACAGAACCACAGGGAGATTCAAGACAAAGGAAAAGCAGAAAGCCATTTCAGCACTTTTTCAATCTGGACAAAAATCTGGAAAGTCAGAGTTTTCGTGAGCTGACAGGTGAGAATCCAGCAGGTGTTGAGGAGAACCTGGGAGTACCAAGTTTTTTTGTAGCAATTCCACAGACAGCATCTGAAAGTGAGAAGAAAGAGGAGAAAAAAATGTCTAGATTTATCCTTCCCAATGCAGAACTCAATGCAGACCAACACGTGAGACCCTGGGCAGCACCCAGAGAGATCTCTCCTGTGGAAAACTTCTCTCCAACTCATTATTCCAGCAAGAGGGAGTCTGAATCTCCCTACAGAAAAGATGCCAAGAAATTTTGGGAGCACTTCATGTTAAAGAAAAATTCAGCATCTGAAGAAGTTGTCCTGCCAATCAAGACCAATGAAATGCATCAAGAAAACTGCAGAACCCTGCCTTTTGCCCAGGTAAGAACAGGTGTCCAACATCAACATGCCCTTTCCCCCGCGTTTTTTAACCAGCAACTAAAGATGCATGGGTTATTTCGGTGACTAAGTCACAGGGCTTCAGAATAGTCACACATGGTAAGTGGCTGAAAAAAACTGATGAATAAGCTTTAGTCTGATAAGGCAAACTGCTAAATTGCAGCACTAAATGTTGCACACTTGATTTTCAGAGAGCTATTTCCTCTTTTTATGTAAAGATGTTCTGACATAGCCTAAACAAGTAGGGAAGTGGGGAGTAATTATCCATTCAATGAATATGCATCTCAACAGTTTGTATCTCTAAATTATGATACATGTGTATTTATATGTGTGCATGCGTCTATATATACACAGTCACATGTGCAGAGTCCCAAGACAAGTATTAACAGGACAAACTGTTGTTTTCTTAAAGTTACGCAAGGATTCTTTTCTGTTGTATTAATTAGAAGACTGATGCTTACATCTAATTCTGTGCTAAGAATGCTGGAGAATTGGTAAATTGTCCCACGCATAGACGGAGCCATTCTGTCATACAGTAACATCAACACAAATAAATAGTATAGATAAAAGTGCTGTATTCATTGTAGAGCAACATCTGTTCTCAGTGTTTCTGTAATCACAATCTGTCAAGGACCCTGTCTTTTCATATCCAGAACTAAATTTATTTCACACAGATATATGTAAATATAGATGTGGATTAGAAGCTTGTACCATTTGTTCTGAGAAGAAAAAAATGCAGTGGCACTTTGTGTTGTGGGTTGTTTTTTTTGTTTTTTTTTGGTGGCTTGTTTGTTTGTTTTTGTTGTTGTTGTTGTTGATGATGTCTTCTAGCAAAGTCCATGGGCCATTTCTGTACCAGAAACCTAAAACTGCTTTCTCTTTCAGGGTGTTACTCATAACAACTGTGAGAAGGTGACTGTACAGAATAATCTGTGTTTTGGAAAATGTAGCTCCTTTCATGTTCCTGGTCCAGAAGATCACCTTTATACCTTTTGTTCTCATTGCTTGCCCAGCAAGTTCTCCATGGAGCGACTGCATCTCAACTGCACTGGTTCTGTCCCAGTGGTGAAAGAAATCATGATTGTAGAAGAGTGTAAATGTGAGACTCGGAAGACTAAAGACCCTGTAGCTGGATCTCTGCTGTCAAACTTGCATGTAAATGTACATGAGCACAATTAACCAGTGCAAAGTACCTCTTAACCTGATCATTAGAATTTGCCAATGAGAAAACCAAAACAAGTAAAACTGTCATCATTCTAGGACACAAAAATATTAAAATTACAGATTTTCTACATGAACTTCTTCTCTGTTCCAGCAATAACTTTACCTAAAATGTAACAGATGTTTCTTTGCAGCTATTAAGAAATGGAAATGAGATTATTGGGCTTATGTGTAAAGGTCTTACTTTAACAAGGGGAAACTTTAAAAATTTTTCCACCCTTCCTATCACTGTTTCCAGGATGCTAGTAAACAAAGGCTGAAGGACTGACATGATTTAACTGTGCAAAAACCAAACTTACTGACTGGTATACATTGTCTTTGCTTGCAGAGATTGCCAATATAGCTGTACTGGCAACAAAGCTGAGACTGTATCTCTTTCCTGCAAAAAAGTGGTCTACTGTTACATCAAGATAATGGCTGGAAAGTGTAAAACATAAATGGAAATAAGGCACATAGAAAGCTGCGACTAGTTAATGTCATTTTGATTGCTCCCAGCTGGAATTCAATTCCCACTGAAAACTAAAATACCTCACAATTTTCACCAATAGGTAGTGGTTGCAAAGGATGTTTTGCCACAGAAACTACTTTCTCTCTCCCTGCATGCCTGCATTGGCTCTGTATATTTTTTTTAAACTGAAAATGCTATACTCTCAAAGAAAACAAGTCATAGATGAATGGATTATTGTTGTTGTTATTATTATTATTTAAATTCATTGTGGAAAAACAACGTACATTTTCCAGTCTGATGAATTTTATCTTCATGGCAATACCTGAATAGCATCACAGGAACAACTGAGAGAACTCTGCTGGGAAGGGTCCAAGCCTACTGCTAGGCAACACAGCACCAGTGTATGTTAGCTCAAATGTTGGTTTTCCTGCTCTCTCCAGCTGCTTCTCCCTGGATTTCTCTTGCAGACCTGGCACACCAGGCAGAGATCAGCTTCCCACAACTAGAGTTCAGCCTATTTATAAGCCAGTTCTTTCAGTCCTCTGGGAATCTGCTCCACTGCTATTGCCAGACTCTCAGACCTGGGCCACTGTTGTTAAAGTGTCACAGCTCTTTTTTTGGGTATTGGAATTCATTATTGATTTAGCTGGTCAATTCAAGGGTTGGATAAATGATTTCCTGTATTTGAACTGCAATGGGCTCAGAAGTGTCTTAATATTCTGCCAAAAAAATAAGTGCAGCATGGCTTTGGAGTGCAAGGCCCATGTTGAATATTTACTAAAAATTGCATCTGAATGATTTTTTGATACTGGATCTGAAGCTCTTTGCTTCTACAGGTCACTTACAGTGAATGAACTGTATGTAGTCACCTTTCATTATATATAAACCTGTTTTTAAATAATAAAAATTGCATACTAAAACTGAACAAAGTCTTCTCTCTATCCTTCTACACACAGGACTGATGTGCAACCTACATGTAGCTGTTTATATGTTGTGGCATGAAATATGATGTCATTCCAAGTACCTAGCTGTCAAGATCTATAGTTTTGATCACCACAATACAAGAAAGATATGAAGCTATTAGAGTTTCCAAAGGAGGGCAATGAAGATGGTGAAGGACCTTGAGGGGAAGCCATGTGAGGAGTTGAGGGCACTTGGTGTGTTCAGCCTGGAGAAGAGGAGACTGAGGGGAGACTCACTGCAGTTACAGCTTCTTTGTGAGGGGCAGAGGAGGGGCAGGCACTGATCTCTTCTCTGTGGTGACCAGTGACAGGACCCGAGGGAATGGCCTGAAGTTGTGTCAGGGGAGGTTTACGTTGGATATTAGAGAAAGGTTCTTTCCCCAGAGGGTGGTTGGACGCTGGAACAGGCTCCTCAGGAAAGTGGTTGCAGCACCAAGCCTGACAGTTCAAGAAGTGTTTGAGTGATACTCTCAGGCACATGGTGTGACTCTTGTGGATGGTCCTGTGCAGGGCTAAGGACTGGACTCCGTGATCCTCGTGGGTCCCTTCCAACTCAACATATTCTGTGATCCCTGTATTGTGTGTGATTACTAGTGTTCATTTTTAACCCAGCCTAAGTAAGAAAAGCACACAAAGCATTAAAGTTCTCAACTTTTTTCTCTTTAGTGTCAACTATTCTTTTCTAATATGAAAAAGCTAAGTATTCTGAGATATTTTACTCTGAATATTAGACCCTATACTTTAAAGCTGTGTGAATATTATAAGAATGTTTGAAGAATGTTTGTCTGCATTTTCTTTTTTTATTTTTTTCCCTGAAATGCAAGTATGTTTTTGATTTGTATGGTTTTTTTGCAAGGTTTGATACTTGCAGAGAACCACTTGTAGGTAGGACCATACACTCCCAATAAGATCACAAGTCAGTTAAAAAGAAAAATCTTCCAGTCTTGTAATTTTGACAAAACTGACTGATAAACTGTGAGTTTCACACATGACTATGGCAGAACTGAAACTGTATTGTGGACTGTAAAGTATTCAGCCTAATTTTAAAGCTCCTTCTGTGTGCTGAAGCATTACTGTAGTAAAAGAATGCTATTCATGTAAAGTGATTGCAGGACCAGTTCTTAGTGTGAATTTGCACAGCTTAAAAGTAGATGAAAAGAGGTAATGATAGCTGTAGTAATTGCTAATTAGATTAGTTTTGTAGGATTTTTGGATGCATGTTTAATTAACCCAGCAATGACTGGTTGCATGTAATTAGCACAGTATTCTGCAAAATCAATCAATGTGTTAATTGGATCAGATTTCTCAGCCTTTAAAAATTCCATATTAGGAATGCGTTGTACTTAGGGGCTAACAGGATTTTGCTCTCTCAGCACAGCAATGGCCTCTCTGAGCAGGATGCTGTGGATCAGGAAGGTGAGGGGTGTGATCCATATCACTATATGGATGCTTCCAGTAGTAACACCACTACAGCAACAAACCTGCATGACTTTAATTTAGCATGTCGGCTCAGAGGTTGCATGTTTTCTGTAATGAAAGCTTTTTCACTTTCAAATGTAACTATGCTTATACTGTAAGTGCTGTTACTGTGATTTATTTCAGAGTACTCCATATGCAAACCTATATTACAAAACAAGACTAAGCCATAGTTGCAGAGGTCTCTGAAAATTCAGATCAATTCCAAGTAAAGTTTCTACACTTCTGACTTTTTATTTGACCTATTGTCTGTTTCCAAAGGGGTGTGCTTTACCCAGAAAATAATTGAAGAGAAGTGCTGGGTTTTTTTCCTATTGCTTAAGCAAAATAAATCTTCAGTACAGGCTATTCTCTTAAATGTGGATCTAACGCAACCAGCTTTAATGCCTGAAAATACATCAAACAACACAGTTATATCAAACTCTTGAATTCTGCACAGCTGCATAACTCCGGGGGGCAAAGTCTCTGAAACTGCACTCAGTATTTCATGCTGTGCTTAGCACTTTGTTCACCACCTCTGAAATGTTCACAGCTAACGTCATGGCTCTCAGCTGACTAGCTTTTACTGACAGATAATGAAATCTCTTGCAGTGCTTTCTCCTAAATGCACCAGCTCCTTGCTGCAATAGCAAAACAACAACATTCCCTACTCAGGTGGAAGCTCTCTGCCAGTCTATAAGCTGCATAGTCACATGTCTGGGATGCAGATGGGACTGTGTGCTGTGCAGGATTGGTGCATGTGAAGAGGTGTGGAGTTAGGGCTACTTCGGATCCTCCATCAGACAGTTTGCCAGTAAACAGGAAACACTGATAGTGAAGATAAAGATTTTGCATTTGCTGTTGTGCTAAACCTAACTCCTTGAGTATCTTGCATATAGCCACCAACTTCAGCTCCCCTGAAATCATTCCCTGACAGCTGCGCACATTTTCTCTGCTCAGGTAAGAAAGAATATGGATTAAAAGACTCTGTAGTTGGCCCTGTTGCAAGGATATTGATAAAATGTTAATTGTCCACACTGAGAACAAGAGCATTTATAATGCCTTGGGTTCCATGGCACCACCAAAATGCACTTAAACTTGAAAAACAAAAAACATACTAAGAACTAAAATAATATAACAACAACAACGAAGATAATAATGATAAACTCAGCTTTCTGAGGCATTTTCATGTTCCCTGTTTAACGTATTGCTATAACTGGTCATTTATCTGATGTTCTGCTGGTGGCTGCATCTTGCAGTCAGGTCAGGGTGTTCAAACAGAGCAGACACGTACCTAAGCTTCTTTCTGAACAAGGGATATCTGCTGAAGCTTGTTCAAACTCACCTTACACTACAATAGATGTGGAAGCATTCAAGCAGTCTGTTGCCCTGCCTGGTCTTCAGACAGCAACTCTTGGAGGTAGAGAGGCATTAGAAGAGCTAGCATTAGAACATCTGCAGCTGGACATTATCTGAACAGAGCTCCTCACACCACTGAAGTGCCTCAGATGAAAATTAACTGCCTAAATGAGGCTACTGCCTGGTCTACTTTAGCATTCCATGTAATCTGTCTGGGCTGTGGGATCAGTTGATCTCACCACGCTACTACTGAGGCAAAGAGATTGGAAAACATACCTTGCCCTTGATTTTTCTGGTCATTAGGCCAGAGACAAAATGGAGCCTGAGACACATTTTCCTTTAACATATACCACCTCAATATGTCATGCTGCAACTGAGAAGACTTCTGGGCCCAGGACAGGTTTTGTTTCAGCATGCTGTGTCATGGACACAGAGTTCTGACTTCACGACATTGATCTTCATGATATGAAGAATTTTGCTACCATTCCAGAATTAACAGCTGTCTCCTATGTACGTTGTCAAGGTTTACAAGGAAGTGAGCAACACCATGGTGCTGCAGGAAAGAAGTGGTAGTAACAAACTGCGTAATTTAGAAGGACCCAGGCAGCTGAGTACTGTGAGAAGGTTGGTGCCTCAGCTCAGGATACATCTGTGAACAGACAATGAACATTGATCAAGGGGCCCAACTGGGCTCAAAATGAATCCTGGAAAACAGTGTCAAGAGGTAAGGGGCTTGTAAGCCATAATATGAGAAATAAATGGGCGGTTTTATTACAAGCAAATGAATTAAACAAAGAACACTAACCCAGGGGTATACTTTT
>JAWWEU010000091.1:40944052-40958367 GCA_035583155.1 Acropternis orthonyx
GCCCTCCTCTCTTACCACGAAGGTCTGGGATTCCTGATGGACAGCCTCAGCAGTAAAGACTGAGGCAAAGAAGGCATTCAGTAATTTCTCTGTGTCTTCTATCACCAGGACGCCCATCTGATTCAGCAGCAGCCCCACATTTTCCTCAGTCTTCCTTTTGCTAACATACTCATAGAAACCCTTCTTGTTGTCCTTGATATCCCTTGACAGACTCCATTCCAAGGGGTCTTGATCTTCCTCGTCACATTCCTGCATATCCTGCTGATGTTTCTATAGTTCTCCCATATGCCCTCTTTTTCCATATCCCATAAATTTCTTCCTTCCATTTGAGATTTGCTAGAAGTTCCCTGCTTATCCATGAAGGTCTCCTGCCAGTTTGCTTGATTTCTTCTTCATTGGGACACATTGGTCTTAAGTTTGGAGGAAGTAATGCTGAGTGTTCCTAAGCCACTCAGACATGCACTCACTCCCCCAGGGCTGCTGCCTGTTATAAAGGTAATTTAAGTTCCATTTAGCTGATATGTCTATCCATCTAGTCAAACTGCAAGGATTCTTAGCTACCCATAAAAATGGATCAAGATCTGTATGATAGAAACTTCACAACATACATGTAGGTCTATAGGATTATGCTGAGGAATGGATTACAAACCACACGATATGGCATCTTTACCTTCATAGGCAATACCAAAACATTCTACAGAAAGCAAGTCTCTGTAACAGATTAACAAAAGACTTCTCAACCCCATAGCAGAATATACGCCATGTCTTCATTTGCGAGCATCAACTGTTACAGATGATCCCTATAATGAACACTACCACTGACTAGAACAACAGCTAGTACAGCCTTATCCTATCAGGATAGATACAAGAGAGAACTCAAAACCAATGACGGGTCCAGTTCAAGATCATACTCAACTATATGATCATTGCTTCCAAATTCACCTTTCTTCTTTATTCTGCTAACAATAACAGCAACAAAAAAAACCCCAAAAAACCACAAAAGCATGTAACAAGTCCCTGCAATTTGCAGTATTGCATTATTATTTTCAAGTGTTTATAGTATTCCTTTAGAAACAGCACACTGTACCTGAGAACAGAGTTTTCAGTAGGAAACACAAGACCACTGTATCTGTTCCAGAAGGAACAAAGTGAAAAAACACCTTCATAATTTTTCAATTACAATGGAAAATTCATTTATTCAATATTTATTCTTTACTATGTATCACACAGAAATTAATATTTCAACACAATATATTAAGATACCTCATCTTTCTCTTGGGGAACAATACTTCATATAATACCTGTTAACCTTCTTGTCTATTCTCAGTTACAAATGCTTGGGATGTCCCACTCTGATGATGAAGTCAGTTTATCAATTTGGCTATCATAACAACAGTGTAGAATACAGAAAAAAGCCAAGTTGTCAGATTCCAGAAAGCAAACTGAAAAATACAGACTGCAGGTTTTGTAGGAAAAAAGAGGAAGGAGAGGTCCCTGGGGGAAAATTCACCCATGTCAATACCAAAAAAAATTATTCACAGAACATATGCTGCATTCTAATAAGTCCTTTTTTAATATTAATAATGACTGATGCTTATGTAAAGCACTTTTTGACTCTGGACTATTTCAGGTCTACTAGCCAAGTAATTTTCCAGTCTGATTCATGACTGATTTGGTTTAAAGTAAAAATGGGAATAGCACTCTGATTAAAAAAATTACCGTCTACATAAGTTTTATATAATTGAATTATTTCAATAATTTGGAAAAAATTTCATACTAGAACAGATTTTAAGAAAAGGCCATACAATCTTTACAGAAAAATGTTAGTACTAATACATTGTTTTAACAAAACATTATCCTCTGTCTTTCCTATCTTTTCTCTAGAGACCATGTATTTACTTTCCAGACTTAAGTCAATATTCATATACTCTCCTTATAACTATACTATAGGAGAGCTGGGTTGGGTTGGTTGTGCAGAACAATGAGAAAAAAAAATTTTGATGTTTTCTTTTTTTTTTTTTTAAACTCTCAAATCCTGTACATAATTTCATGATTCTAAGAGAAAAAGTTTCCTTTAGATTCTCTTCACAATATAAATGGACTTTGGATGATACACATTTCCAGATTTTAATTAATATTAGTTAATGCATAATATTGGAATCAATATTACTGCAAGATATCTTTTCGCAAAGTCTAATGAATACTTCCTATAATCTATTATTTGGAATTCAAAATGCTGAGTCCCAGACAGAGCAGGCCGATATTGCCAGAATGCATCCTCCATGTTCTTCCCTCTGCCTTCTACCAATAAGGCTCAGAACATTTTAAATTAGGTGACAATATTTTCAGAATTTCAGATGATAACTGCAGAAATGGGAACAAAATAAAACAGCAAAAGGGGTTATTTTTTGTATGTCAGGGGTTTTTGCTATGAGAGTCATTCTAGCAACATTTACAGCATATACAATATATCAGCAGAATTTCTTTTGCTTAAAAGATTAAGACCCTTCTATAAACCAGGTAAAATACAGTATACTGCCAAAGAATTTATTTTTGCTTCTATTTGACCAGCTGTGTCTAGAATCTGTGCCAGCAGAGCCATGGAGAGATTAAGTTATGAGAAGACCAGTACTTATTCTTCTCTGACTATCACAAGATTGAGTACTTCCTAAAACATAAGGTCAGACTTCCTGACTTTGATAATTTTTAATGAAGATGCAAAATTGAAAATGTTCCCATGTTAGCCTCTGAAAGCCACCAAAGCTTGCAGAGGAACTGATACGCTGTTTTATTTGAACTATGTATTTGCCTTCTGCTACAATCCCACACAGACAATTTAACTAGCATCTCCTTAATTTCTAGCAGTAATTGCACTCCGCCTGCTGGACAAATAGAGGCAACAACCACAATCCATCCGTCTGGCAGTGTGTCAATTACAAGGGCCAAGAATATGATAAAGGAATTTTCTGCAGTAAGAGGTGAAGCTAAAAGATTGATTCTCTACAGAAATGGCGTCCTCCATTACCTTTAAAGCTACCACCCTTACCTCAATATACTTAATTAAGAATGTTTTTCTTTCTTGACCCCTTAAAAATAAAAGCACAAGTTTTAATTCAGAAGGAAGTACTAACATGCAGATCACATTTTATTAATCAGTACTGTCATAAAATTATTATTTTACAACAGAACTAAAAGCAATTTCAATTCTACAGTTTCTGTGTTATATACTGTTTTATATCCAAAGAATAAAAAATAAGATGAAGGCACACCACCAAAAAATTCACAAGTATTTTTAATGAGCAAGAATAAGCTTATTCCAGATGGCTGTTTAGGAAAAAAATTACCCAGTTCTTTGATTCTGTGCTAAACACTAGCTCCTGTCAATTCAGAAAATGTAAGCTCTTGGTTACAGCCAAAATTTCAAAAAAGAACCATGCTTCTGTGAAACCCTTTCTGGAATGCTGTGGTACTTCAGCTTTACTTGATGTACAAAGATGAAAATAAACTTGCAGGATGCTTGCCTAAAAACCTAACTAATAGTAAGCCAATCGTCTCACTGGTCCTGTTCGTTTGATGTCAAAATTACATAGTTCTGACAAATTATTCTGTGGCATTAAGTTATATGGCACCACATCCTCAGCAACACTTTAAAAGATCAGCTTCATGGGGCTCTGATGTCATCTTCCAGGCAGGTATATTGACTAGGCACAACAACAAATTATTCCTGATTTTCTGTACTTCAGTGTGTACCTCCCAATCCTGCAGCTGAAAAACTGAGAAAGTTAAACACTATTCAGTGTAACACTGTACTTAACAAAGATCTGAACAGAGCAGACCTGCTGTGTCTAGTGTTTTTTGTATACTGTGTAAATATATTTATCTCTCTGAGGCACAGAATACTGCGTACTGTAACACAAATCCAGTTTCTAAAAGGAAGAGTGTCATTTGAAGTGTCCACATATGCAAATTGATAAAGCCAAAAACTCCACAGCTAAAACTAAGCAAAAATGAATGGAACAGAATACTCAATTTCTTTCAAGACTCTCTGTAAACTTAGGCAGCTAAACACAGGAACCTGCTCCACTCTTCAGGCAAGCACACTAAAATAGATTAAAACAATTGTTGCACATGTATTCTACCTCCTAATCTGTCACCTGTCAAAGGGTAGATATTAAAAGTAGACCTCTCTCCAAAAGACTTGAAATTAATCCAGTTGTATCAGTGAGAAAAAGTTTTATACATACTAATTTTCTGAACTGTCATCATTAAATAACTATTTATTATTATCTCTTTAGAAGCTGTAAAATGTCTGAAGTAAACATGATTTCCCTTTCCCTCTCTTGCACAGACTACCTCCAAGCAAATAAGTTGATTGCCTTTCATACTACTTTCAAAAAGCAAGGCTAACAGACAGACCTTGGGTTTGTTATCTAAACACAGTGTAATTACTAAAGTAAGTCAGACCATACCAAGAACTCTCAGAATAAAAAGGAAATACTCTGCCATGATATGGCACTATTAGAAGCTTACAGGTCTGTTTCAGTGTCTATGGAAAGATACTCCAAGCAGACAGCACATTCTTCTCTGTTCCTTATTTCTAGAGTCCCTTAAATGATTTAAATGGAAATATTGATATAGATGAAAATAATTATATTCCTTTAGAATAGAAGCCTTTTAAAGAAAGATTTATAGCAATCCTAGAGGCAGTCCCGTGGCGTAATGGAGAGCACTCTGGACTCTGAATCCCAAGGGCCTGAGTTCGAGTCCTCAGTAGGGACCATCCCCTGGGCAGTTAAATGCCTCCCTGCCATCCGATCCCATCAGATCTTGGATGCTCAGCAGGGGCAGCCCCAGTTAGTACCAGGTGCTGTAGAAAGTCCTGAGGATTTCACTGGCACTGTCCAAGCTCGCTCGGCTGTGGCAAATGGACCTTAGGACTTAAACAGTTGGGCCAGTTCTGCACAAGCCGTGCCTCACCTAAAAAATCCACTGCACAGGCTGGAAGGGCACACCCAAGTGGGGAGAGCCCTTCCCCAGATCTTCGTTCACAAAGTCTGGCCATACATACTTCATTTTGCCACTTTCAGCAGCAGGCTGATGTTTCCCTGCTAGGGGAAGCATCCTTATACTGCTCACGTACCACGTGACTCTCTTTGACCTTCATATCCCTCACCAGATTCAACTCCAGGTGGACCTGGCTTTCCTAACCCTATTCTAGTGCACCCAGCTGATGTTCCTGTATCAGGTGTGTACACAAACTTGATGTGGCCCCACTTCACCTCTGTTTGGTTGATTATAAGATTTCTGTTGTCCATGTCATTCTGCATCCTTTACTTGCAAACTGTGACCACCACTTCCTCGCTCATTCAGAGGTCACCATCTTCCTCTCTCATAATTTAAGCCTTCCTTTAGCAGACTAACCAGCCTCTCAGCAAAGATGGTTTTACCCCACATAATTTCAGCTGGATCCTGCACCTCTTCCCCCTCAGTTCTTGATCCTCGTAGAAGGTCCTGTGGCTATAAAAACTGAGTCCTAGCCTTTGACACAATTTGCACAACAACTTGTTCATCTGCAGGATCTGTCTGCTCCTCCTCAAGTTCTCCCCCTTCACCAGCAGGATGAACAAGACAACCCCTTGGCATTGGCCAACACCCTTTGAGCCTTATAGTCATGTGAGTCATACAGAATGCTCCTGGTCTCCCTTGGCTATTTCCATGGTGCCCATATGGAAGAGCAGCTGAGAGTAATAGTCTGTTCATGGTATCCAGTACCCAGGCCCCTGGCGAGCAGCAGACCTTCCCAGCTGAGAGTTTGGCCTGGCAGAGGCATCTTGATCCCTGAAGCAGGGAGGTTCCTGCCACTGTTCCTTATCCCATTTTTCCCATACTGCCACAGAATTTGGGCACAGACAGCTTAGAGGCTTTCTTGGACAGAACTTCCTGTCCATATGTGCTGCCAGGGCTCAGAACCTGCTCTGTGAATCAGAGCTGCAGGTGGAGCAGGAACTGCCCTCCTGGTGCTCGAGCTCCCAGACTTCACTGCACTCTGCATCTCCATGTTCAGACTGGCAAGCTGAGGCTCTGTTTGCTTCTCCTTGTTGCAGTGGGCATTCCTGTAGCTGCAGGAACTTGGAGGGGATTTGGTCCATCTCGTTTTAGGAACCCTGATGTCAAGTCTGCTCAGCTTCTCCCACAGCTTATCTGCTTGAGGCAAATCCTTCATCCGTGCACACTTGGAAGAATACAAAATGTTTCTGTGTTCTAAACCTGTTGGTTGCCAAATCTAGCTTACAACAGAGACACATTAAGAACTGGGAGGTTCAGGAATATAATCCTCCATCATTTTATGCCTAGAGACTATACATATGTGTGTACTGTATTAATACTATGCATGTAACAGCCTGTGGTTCATGCAGGCTATATATTAAAATAGTAAATATAGGCCTAAATAGGTTGTATGATTATTATGAACTTAGAAACAATTTTAACAGTACAATAGCTGTATTCAGTACATAACATGGTTTTAAAAACAAGTGTTAGGAACTTGGGTGTATTTTTAGGATAAAAAGAAACAGTAATCTGCTGTATGGAACACTGTTGGCACTAGAAGATAGCTAACAGGATTATGATAAATAGTGCGAAGAAGAAGTGTGGAAAAATGACAGCTTGTTTGGGTCTAATTTTGATGAGAGGTCTAGAAGAAGAAGAAAAGGCATTAATGAATCTTGGGAATAATATTAAGCAGAGAAATTGTGAATACAATTGATGGCAGTCAAACGTGAAACAAATAAGCTAAACCCCTGGAAACAGAGATATCTGACTGATAAATAAAATTTCAATGCAACAAGTAGAAGCTGAAAGGAATGGAAAGAAATCCACCTGAAATGGACAAGTTTCCTGAAGCCCAGAAATCAGGGTAACTAATGGGTAGGAGAGTAGATTGGGATTTCTGTGTATTTTGCAGTATTAAGATAGAAATATGAAGGTAGCCTGACACAGTAATCCTACCCTTGAAGGTTCTGTTGAACAGTTATTAGGACTTAGTGCTGTGTTTTTATGGAAATCAGTTTTTGAAGGTCAGAAATTCACACTGTAGGACTTGGTGGGGTTTCTCTTCAGTTTTAAACAAAAAAGAACCCAGCATACAAAACTGTAAGAATGGAAATCTTGATGTTTTAAGTATGATTATTAGAAAACTTAATATTGTGTTATCTTAAGGCTCTATGTGAAAGATGTTATGGTAGCAGTCCTTTTTTCTCTGGATCTGTATAAATGTCATGAAGGAGATTTGTTAAACAAGGTAAAAACAAACTCCTAGTGAAACTTTTGACTATTTTAGCATAAAAACTTTTAAAAAACAATCCTGAAATACAGGGAGAAGACTATAATAGGTAGGTGGGATGAATCTTTGTATAACATAAACCATTGCTTGTATTTCTTCTTTGCTTTGCAACCTTTTAATTTTGATGGAAGACTTTTCCTTAATATTTATATCCTATGCTGCTGCCACCTGGCTGACAGTTGATTGCTTTATCTATTATTCAGTAGTTTTCCCAGGTAGTTGTATTACTTGCATCTTGATGATAAATGTTTCTTTTTAGTGAGACTAATTAATGAAATCATAAATTTTTTCACTATCTGGTACTTGAAGTGTATGTGAATTGTCTGTAAGTTTTTAATTCCTTAAGTCAAGGACAGGTTCTTTTCTTCCTTATTTGAATGTATGTGGATCCCTGTAAGTTGCACTACACTAGTTAATTTACGCCTTTTTTTTAAAAAAAATTATTTTCTTTATCTCTTTAGGAGTATCTTTTCTTCCCGGGTCGTGACACATATTTTTGTTCAATGGGGCAACGGATTCACTTCGTGGTTGACCCACAGGGTTGGTGCTGCATGGGTCTAATCATCTTCATCTGGCTGTACAATACAATCTTCATTCCAAAGGTCATCCTTTTTCCTCACTATGAAGAGGGAAATATTTCAGTTGTGGCAATTTTGTGTAAGTCCTTTTAACTTAGCTTTTTTCTACTAGTAAAAATAATATCTCTAGGCACTGCTTAACATATGTGAGAAATATCAGAAAATTATAAAATAAAGTGAAAGGTAAAGACAAAGAATAAGAGTACTGGGATGTATCCTACATTTTTGTGTTCTGAGAGGCTGAGATATTTAATTTCAAAGGTGTTATGGTAGAATTTCTTTGTGTGGCAACTGACTTTCAAGATCCTGTACCTAGAACTTGTTGACAGGATTTCAGGTCCACATCTCTTAGTGCTTGTCAGAATTTGGGGTGGTAGTACTGATGATGACTGGTAACAAACTGAGTTTTTTTAGTTTGTCATGCATCCCTGGATGAGTCAGCTCATATGAGTGGTGCTTTTAGATTTTGCTGGGGAAAAGGCTTTGAATTATGTCGGGAACCAAATTAAAGTGAAGATGCAGTTTTGGAAGTATTCTTCCACATGGAGGCTTTGAGGTGTAGAATGATTGGTGCTTATTTTATAGGTAGTGAAGAAACTTAAAAAAAAGTAATACAGACATAATGGCATCCTGTTGGTGCCATAGGAACTGCTACCTTTCCTTCTCCCTTTTTAAGACTGGAGAGTACTTAATGTTGTAGACTGTATAGTACCAAATGTGTATCTGGAATTAAATGACAAGGCTCAATAATGTTAAACTCAGTGCTGAAGTATCTATATTCTTGATGTAGTGTATAGTAGCTACTTGGTACACATGAAAAAGACTAACAAATGCTTATTTTTTTTTTTTTTAGGTTATTACTTCTGCTCATTGTTTTGTATAGGTTCGTTACTTAGAGCCTCAGTAGCAGATCCAGGAAAGCTACCTGAAAATCCAAAGATACCAACTACAGGTACATTAAGCTGTTATTATATAATTGAATAAAAGTTATTTTAATATCTTCAAAATAATTAGAAATCAATTTGATTTGTGAGATTTAATGGAAACCATGAGCTGTCTCTGCTGATTAAAGTTAGTATGTCATTGTTTTGACTTGTAAATTTCTAGCACTTTCCCCTATGTGGACTCAAAGCTTCTTTTTCAAAACTTGTATTCCACCAGAAGTTCAGTTATATAGGACCTGCTAAAAAGTTTTTCCACAGAAAGATATTTTTTTTTTTGGCGTTCTAGGCTTTCAAACTTATTGCATATACTTCTTGGTCATACTTAATAAAAAAATGTGTAGAGATTGTTAGTCAATTTAATTCTGTAGCATTTTTCTAAGTGAATTTATAAGATGTGGAAAATTATGCTGGAAGGTAAATTGTTCACTGGATTTTACCTGTGTGTATTTTAGATCTTTCGTTTTTTTCAGTGGCTTATATTTGTATGGGCTGTTAACCAAACAGATGTGGTGCTAATTACATTACATTTCTTTACGGTAGCAACTTAACGTTGCAGTTCTCTTCTGTCCTTGTGAATTTATCCCACAATTTCTTTATGGTATCCAGTGCTCCAGAAGTTGGAGAAAATTAAAGAGCAGTGATTCTCCACAGGAAAAGAATATTTTTCTGAACTATTTGTTGCTATTAAGGCTCTAATGCATAGAGCTTTTACACAGCAGTTTAGAATGGAGTAAGGCTGGTAAACAGCCTTATCTTACCATGGGGTGGATGCCAGGAGTAAAATTTTGTTCTCTCTTCCTGATGTTGTTGAGAATCTAGAATGATGTGTTTGGAAACATTGTCTTTTTAGCCTCACCTCTGATGTTACAATGTGCAGGAAGTGGGCAGGTGATAACAGAAAGAGGTGTATCTCTCTTGGATTCACATGTCTAATTGCAGAAAATCTCATGTCGGGGTTCTTTCTGCTCCTGGCAACTGATCCTTTGTTCCAGTAAAACATAAGGTGTATTTTCAAAAGTAGCATTTCCGGTCTCTAGTATTCTCTAGGTTGACAGGAGGATACATTTTTGCATAGTATTAATTGTATTAAAAGTGAGTTCGGGTGTTTCTGAACTCTGCTGGTAGCTACCATATTAATGAATCACACCTTTGTGACACTGGATTTATGGGAACAGATTGTAAATCTGTTTCCATCTGTCATTATTACTAGTTTAATGAACTCCGATATTGGGCTTCTTTCCTTCCAGTGTTCAAATGTTATTTTGAAGCAAGCGAGACCAGATTAATCCTGCTTGGAGGTGGCTCAGAAGTGCTAAATTTAACTTTATTTTGTTTATGTAGGGACAATGTTTTATGATATAAAATTTCAGAATGCCCTACTTTTTTTCGTTTTTGTTTTTTCCCCTACAGGCAGAAAATACATGCTTTTGTGACTGGAGTTATCACAGTGTTGATGTGAAGTTTTTCCCATGTGAAGATGAAATTTCTGAAAATATAATTTGAATCTTCATTTTCAAAGAATTCCTCTAATTTAGATGGTGCGATTTGAGATAAATAATAGCTAAGCTGAGCCATAGTAGTTCCTGGTACTTTTAGCTACTCAGTATCTGTGGAGACTAGCAGTTAAAGAGTCTCACATTTGGGCCTTTAATAATAGTGTATATTTGTAAATACAACCCTATCCTTTACCTGTTTTTTGATTGCCTTATGTAAAATTGCATGTGCTGAGATGTACATCTTAGAATGATTAGAGATTGAAGGTGCTGCTGAAGTGTTTGTTGTGTATCATATGTTATTTAGTAGGCAGTAGCAGTATTTCCTCAGGAGGTTTTGGAATGGCAGGGAGATTGTATCATGATTCTGTCTAGCAGATGCATTTTTTCACAGTAGAAGTGTAAGAATATAGAGCTACAGTCTTCCTTGTTTGAGTCACAGCTTTTGTGCTGTAATACTTGCTCTGTAGAAATATACAGGAAGAGAGAGGATTTTGCAGAGGGAAACTGGCACAGAGTAGTAGTAGGATCTTCTGGTTTAAGGTCACAGTGGTAAAAAGCTTTTTATGTGGTCTTTATGCTTCCCAGATCATAGTAAGATTTTTTTTAAATTAGAATCACAAGCATGCAGATTTATGCTGAGCACATAGTACTGAGTTTGAATCTCCCTAACATGTCTTTACATCTTCACCTAGAACGAGAATATTGGGAGTTATGTAACAAGTGCAACATGAGGAGACCAAAACGTTCACACCATTGCAGTCGTTGTGGACATTGCGTGAGGAGGATGGATCACCACTGTCCATGGTAAAATCAGCACATTTGTTCTAATAATTTATTATTGTTTTAGTGCATAATTTTGAAGTTTGTGGTCTTGACTACCACTTATTTATCATATATCATTGCCCATAGTGCTTAATCATGTAGGCATTTAGAGAAGGGAAATAACATCTTTGAAATTTCTTATGTCTACCAGTAAAACTGAGAATAAGTGAAAATAAACATTTCTGGAAGCAGTTCATATTTTCAGTAATAAACAAACTTCAGAGGACAGAATTGACATCAGGATCCCTCTATGTTGAATTAACTATTTTTTTAGACTACCTTTTTTGTCAATCACTACTTCAGAAAATAGTGCCAGTATAGTGCTTCTGTCATTCTGAGTTAGCTTGATAATGATGTCTGTGCCAATGCTTGTATAAAATTGCATTCATGTAACTTCTGTGAAGACTATACCTAGACTTCAAAGTTTTTAATCTTGTACTTAATATAGCTAGAATTCTTGTGATTCCTTTACTCCTTCATGTTGGATTATGCAGAAGGATTTTCTGAATAGGGATGCCTGTTTTGTCCTCTGTTGCTTTTGCTCATTCCTAAGTCATATTTATTTATCATTGGGGTAACCTGTGATCACATTCATTTCAAACCACTTGTTTGCATTTCTGGTTTTTGGACTCTACATAGTTCACAGCCAGTGAAATGCCAGTAGCAGAAAATAATACATATTACTGTGAAATTTTTCAGACTTTAAAAAAACAGTATTATTATTTGATTATTACTTAAAGTTGCAAGAGTATCTATGCTGTATGAAAGTAGAGAGAATTGTGTCTCCTGTTCTAAGCAGTGATCTCAGTAGTGCAACCTACATTTTAAGTGGCAGTGCGAGGGGTCCAGTAGATTTTTTGCTCCAAAAGTATTCAAAGTCTCTTATTCACAGTATGATAACTTCAGTGTGAAAGTATTTGTATTTCTGTCTTTATATATACACACTTTGTTTCTCTGTAGGATTAATAATTGTGTTGGTGAAGACAATCATTGGCTGTTTTTACAGCTGTGTTTCTACACTCAGATCTTTAGTTCCTATACGCTGATACTTGATTTCTGCCATTACTACTACTTTTTGCCTCTGAAAAAAGAAAACTGGGTAAGATTCTGCTTTCTCTACAAAGACAATAAATAGCTAGTAATGCAATGTGTTCTTTTGGTATCTAGTTACTACATATTTCTGTTGGCTCAATTGTTGACCGTGAATAGAGTTCAACTAGATATATGTTATCAAGTAAGCAAACTAATTTATGGTAACAAAATATTTTTCTGAAATAGCGTGTGATTTCTCTGTGTTAAAATCACATTAGTTTTCTCAGAAATCTTGGAAAGAAGGCCATAACCAGTTAGGTTTCTTTAGAAGTGATTATGAGTACTGGAAAGAAGCAAGGTAACTGCTTTAGGTGTATTTAAATTTCCTCCTCCTTTCTCCAAAGTAAATTTATGCAGAGTATATATCTATCCTAATACCTTGTTTAAAAATGCTGACATTGCCAGAAAGAAATGAGAAAAACATATGATCATTCTGCAAGGAGGAAAATATACATTAGTTTTGAAGGAGTATTTTGTGTTGGCTTTGAAAAGGTTATATGGGTTAAGGGAGAATTAAGTTCGGTTTGTTTTACTTGGACTCTATATAAACAGTTATCATATTTCCACATCTTGTCATCAGTAAAAGGCAGTTGAACACACAAACAGAAAAAATGGGCTTACAGATTGGAATTGAGTTAAAAATTATGGAATTTCTTCCATTTTGAAACTTAAGTTGTAAAGTCTGTGTGTCTGGTGCTCATTTATGTCTATTATATGTTCAGAGTATTTAAGGTTTGCTTGAAAATTGCTCAGTGCTCAAAAGTGCTAGAACAACAAAATTAGTACTCTGTCTTTTGAAGAAAGTGTTATGAGATCTTTCTTATAAAGAAGCATAAAAACTTTGACCTAAAATCTGAAATGGACTTTTTATTTGTGGTAGACTATAACAAATACAAGTCTGTGGTAGGATCCCAGCACCAGAGCTAGTAGATCACCAAGGGAGTTTTACTTTAAAAATGTACACGTCTCTGACAGTATCTGCCCTCCAGATTGTAAGAGCCTGTGGTTCTTTTAACACCTTCAGTGAGAGTGCAAAGGAGAAAACCTGCACACATTTTCTCTGGAGGTACTTCTACTGGTCAACGTTAGAAAAAATAAGACTTCTTGACAAAAGTTTAAAGGGTAATATAAACCAAAACAAGGCTTTCCACAGAGCATTGACTTAGCACAAGCTAACCTAGTGAAAAGCAACCCATCCAGTATTCAGTTATCCAAAATATAAAGAAAGGAAATTAAAAGAAAAAGAAGAAAAGAGATAAAAAGAGAGATATAGCTACCATTCCCAGATCCAGTGTAGGTCCAGCTACAAGTTTAGAAATAGTGGGTTCGAACATGTGGAGATCACGTGTCTTTGGTTTTATCTGCTCTGGCCTCCTGTGATCACCCCTCCCAGATGGGATTTCTAGCTCACTGGTCACTCTGGGACTCTGAGGTGGGCTTCTCCCGCTGTCAGCCAGTACAAGGCTGGGTTAGGGGCTCCAGGGTGTGCTGCTGGACTGCCTTTGACTGGCAGCTGCTCTGGAGTTGCCTGATGAGTTTCAAGGGGCCATCCTGTGGGACAAGACATGACCTCACCTCCGTGAGATTCGACTTGTCCCTTCCCTCACCCCTGAGCTGTTCCGACCCTGTATAATAATCCAATGTCTCACATACATTAAAGAAAGAAACCTAGAAAACAAATTTAAAACATGTTCAAAATTACATAGCATTTCAGGTATTGTAAGTGAAGAGACTAAGATTATCTCAGATATTGGTAGTGTGCTCTAAATTTTGTTGAGATTTTCCCCAAGTCCTGAGGTGCAGCAGGTTTTTTAATTCCATGTGAATGTGACATCCGACCATACTCTCTGCTGGTGATTTCACACTCATCTTTCAAGGGTGCTGGAGACTGGCCTTTTGTTGTGGGTAAGGCAAATCCCATTTTCCATTTTGTGGAACAACTGAAGTTTGTTATATAATTAGGTATCCTAAATGATATAAGAATATTAAACTTCATGAAAAATTCCACTCCTCAAAAAGCTTGGAAGATTATGCCCAATTC
>JAWWEU010000091.1:40991020-41002528 GCA_035583155.1 Acropternis orthonyx
AAGGTCTGCATCTAGGAGAGTATTGATGAGGCTCTACATGTCCACTTATCAGTGTTAGGACAAGAAAAAGTTCTGACAAATGTACCTTAAATGCACTTTCAGTTATAACTCCTGAAGTTTTTGAATATGAAGGTCTATATTGTATTACAGTGGTAGTCATGTACAAAACCAATGCTATGTAACATGAGCTGTATTTATTTATGTAAAATGAACAGCAAATAAGCACTGTAAAATTAGTTTGTGTGGAGGACAGCAACTGTGGGTCTACTTTTTCAGTGATCTCTTTGCTGGATACGCTATCTCTATCCAAACATTTTGTGCCGTTACTTCACAAAGGCCTGTGGGCATTTGAAGGTAAGACTCTGTATCATGAATTGAATGTGTTTTGACTATTATTTCCCAGAGGAGCTGGCTAGGTGGTTGGAATGATTAATTTGATTTGTCTATTACATCCTTAGAATTTTAAGTTGCTTAAGTGAATTGAACTACATTATTACATAAGTCCTTTCAGGAACAAGCTTTAAAAAATAGACACTGTTGAGACTCTGGAGTAATTTTCAGACAGATAATAATTTTCCCAGATATGAACAGAGTTAAATTTTACACTTCTTTTCATTTACACACAGCTGCTGTTCTCTGTTACACTTCCTGTTCTGTGCTCCACTGGGGCATGGAAAGATGAAGAACTGAAAGAAATGAGTCTAGCTTCTTCTAGTGCTGCACCACTGAGCTCTCTTTGGACTTTAATTCACTACATTTGCTCTTTCCTGTAGGTGTGGGGTATCTAATGTGGCAGCAGAGGATTTGTCAGGGTTTTTTTGATTACTTCATGCTTTGCCCACAATACTAACTTCTATCTGGTAAACCTGAACAAAATTAAGATGGAGAAACACATGAATATGAAAAAAACCCCACAAAATAAAGCAGGCCAAAACTCACAAGTCAAGTCACCATAGTACCAGGCATTCAGCATGTATGGATGGTATGGAGTGACGGCTGGGAATGAAATTAGAAGAAACTGAGAAGATATACTCACATTCTAATAGAATTTACAATGGTACAGATGGAATGTGGAAGGCAGCTCCATGACGATTCCCCATACAAGAGTAAGCACCTGCCAAGAGGGATGGAACAGAAGGTGGAGCAGAGTGGAGACACCACACCCAGGCTCTGTAGAAATCCTTGCAGGGAGGGGAGCTCTACGGTACTTTGCAACTGTAAACCTCAAAGCACCTGTCACCCAAGGGAGATGAGAGATGTCCTGCTGCTATGCTAACAACTGTGGCAAAATCTCTCTCTTGGGATCGACTTGGTTCATTAAAGTTTAATTATAATATCAACACACACCTCCATCCCAAAATTACCCACCTCCAACACACGACCATCCCACGGTGGGCACACATTCTATATTTTTGACTTTTACTTTAAAAGCAAAGTGAGATAATTTTATACCCATCAGTAACAAAGGTATTTATGGCCAAAGTCACTGAAATAACTTAGGTCCCCCTAAACATAAAGAAATATCATAAAAGTAAGTTGAGAATGGGGGAAAAGTTGGGGAAGACTCCATTGTAACCGCTGGCATTAGTCAATGGACTGAACCTCTCCTCTCCCCCATAAGGACACCTATTGGATAAGAACCATGCTCTATGCATGCTGAAAACCTTTATTGGGGATTAGAGCTTGTCTGTGTATTGCTTTGCATATGTTTTTGCAGTCAGATGCTATCACCAGCAACCCTCGAACCTTAACGTCTCACGATTTTATATTCATGAAGAGAGTTATCCTGTAAACTCAGGGTGAGTCCTTCACAGGTGGTAGTGGTTGCTGCAAGGGGTAACATACTCTAATAGTGGGAAGACCTGCTGAGGGGTCTCCCTAATGTTGTTGGTGCGTTTCTCTGAGCAAATAAGTTGAACCGCCCTCTGATCCAGCAGGACTGTTCACTGAAGAATCGCCAGAACAGGATACTGACAGAAGGGTTGGGCACAAGGGTCTTGGCTTTCTGGGATGCTGACATACAAATCAAACACTAAGAGTCGAGGGCATATCCCCACACTAAGGGTCAAGGAAATCTTTGCCTTTTCATATGACAGATGGGTACCTAAATCACATGCCTGTAGTCACAGAATTACTGATAACTACTCAGTCCAGCGAGTGCTTTTGTTGGGAGAAGTCAACCCTCCCTTCTGGCATGAGACAGATACTTGTTTGAGATCCAATGATCTGGCACCAAAACTTCAGGCAAAATACATCTGCACTGACCCTTGCCCATCTGATTTGCCTGCTATAGGCTACAACCTGAGGAATAACCTGAAGTGCTCTTAGGACAGCACCAATCTGCCAGAACTGAGCAGGAGGGAATGGAAGATCACGGCAGTTACAGTCCTTATAACAACTGGACAGACACTCCAGCAGAAAAAGATCTGCCAAGAAATTGTAGGTCTTACAGCAACATCTTAAATCTACAGAGATTGCTTCTATATGCCCTGTGTGGGACTCACAGTGGTGATCCATTGGAAGACCAAGGAAGACCTTATGCCAAGGAAGGCATATGCTAAGTTCCTGAGTAGTACAACCTCAGTGACTGCAGCAGCAACGTCTCACAGTGCTGACCATACTGCTGAACATTGTTTAAAAGCCTCCTGTGCTTCCTGCCTTCCTGCAGCTAGGAACGAATCCAGCTAGTGCATTAGCATTCATCACAGAATGACTCTGGGCCTGACTCAGCCTGGTGCTGTGTGAAGTCAGAAGTCTTGCCTAGTGTCTGGAGGGGATTATGATTGCTGTCAACACAAAATAAGGAGGATCCTTTTTGCTGGAAGATGCTGTCAAAAACATTGATCAGTCCAGGGGTTAGCAGGAAGTTTCTATATCTTTCATGTAGGAATTTTTCTTCTAGTCCTGGCCTATTCTCCTCCTTTTCTCACTCATTTCTCTTGTGTAATATAACCAGGTGAAATTGATTGCAGTCATGCCACAATGCCAAATGCTACATACAGCTTAGCCCTGACTTTGTAGTTTTCTCTTTTCAAGCAACAATCAGTCTGTGAACTGTGGGAGGATGTGAAAAACAATGAAAATTCTCATCATGGGGAAATCATTACTACCTGAGCAGCCAGGTGGAATGAAGATAACCATAAGTCTTACTCAGAGATAGGTCAGCAGCTACACTGATACTCCTGGATTATTCTCAGCAACACAGATACATGAGGCCCTCCAAACCAAGAAGACTCCATTACCTGTGCCTCATGTCTAATAACAAGCACTTTTTATGTCATTCCAGCAAAACCACCAAAATGAAATACAGAACTAAATACAAATATTTTTTTAATAAATGAGCTGGAACAGTGTCTTCCCCTTTCTTTGTATTTCACTTTGTCAGTCATTTTGTTTCATCAAGGAAAACCGGTGGAGACCATATTTTGTACTCCAGCTGTGCCTTCTCAAGACCCCAGCCAGCACTCAAACCAAGTCACTTGCCAGGCCCAGTCCTTCTGCCCTTGAAGAATTTGCTGTCAGGCCCTGGAGCTGATGTTCAACTGCATGGGAAAATCCCTGTCCCTTAGCCAATTGTCCATCGCTTTCTTCCCATCCCAAGTATGCTCTGCCATACCAAGATGTTACCTGGAAAATCTTTAGCTAAAGAACCACAATTGCTAATCCTGAATCAACTTCCACATCTCCTTACCCAAGAGTAAGTAGTCCTCACACCTGATCCGCTGATAGAAGAAAAGCGGACTACTCAACATATGTAGTGACTATGGATTCAGAGTCAGACCCGCTTGCTTTGGGCAGAATGGCCCCAGAAGCCCTATAGTGGGTTGAAGCTGGCTGGTTACCAGGCACTCGCCAAGACCATTCTATCACTCCCCTACACAGCTGGACAGGAGAAAGAAAATACAATGAAAGCTTCCTGTGCTGAGATAAGGACAGGGAGAAATCACTCACCAATTACTGTCATGGGCAAAACAGACCCAGCTTGGGGAATTTGCTGAATTTATTACCAATCAAAATCAGAGAGTAGTGAGAAGTAAATCAAATCCTAAAACCACCTTCCCCCAACTCCTCCCTCCCTCTCAGGCTTACTTTTATTACTGATTCTTTACTTCCTCCCCACCAGCAGTGCAGGGAGATGGGGAATGGGCTTTATGGTCAGTTCCTCACATGTTGCTTCTGTCATTTCTTCCTCCTCCTCAGGGAGAGAATCCTTCCCCTGTGCCAGCATGGGGTCCCTCCCCCATGGGACAGTCCTCCAAGAACTTCTCCACCATGAGTCCTTCCCAAGCTCTGCAGTTCTTCATGAACTGCTCCAATGAGGATCCCATCCAGGGACACAGTCCTTTAGGAACAGGCTGCTTCAGTGTGCATCCCCCATGGAGTAACAAGTCCTGCTAGCAAACCTTTGCTAGCATGGGCTCCTCTCTCCACAGAGCCAGAGATCCTGCACAGAGCAGGCTTCCTCTAGGATCACAGCCATCTTTTTTGGGCATCCATCTGCTCCTGCATCGGCTCTTCCACAGGCTGAAGGTGGATATCGGCTCCACCATGGACCTCCATGGGCTGGAAGGGGACAGCCTGCCTAAACATGTTCTTCACCAGGCTTCAGGGGACTCTCAGCTCTGGTGCCTGGAGCACCTTCTCCCCCTCCTTCTGTACTGACCCTGATGGCTTGCAGGGCTGTTCCTCTCACTCCTCTCTTCTCTGATTGCAGTTACTTCTGTGCAATAGTCTTTTTTCTTCTTAAATATTATCACAGAGGTGTTACTTCCATTGCTGATTGGCTCAGTCTTGGCAAGTGGCAGGTCCATCTTGGAGCTGACTGGCATTAGGTCCGTTGGACATGGGGGATGCTTCTAGCAGCTTGTCAGAGCAGCCACCCTGCTACCAGAACCTGTCCATGCAAAACCAATACAAGCCCACATATAGAACTGCAAATTCAGTAGTAAAGATCTTAAGTCTATCAAATTGGGAGCAAAAGGTTTCCACTTCTGGTTAGTTACAAACAAAGGGAACACCTGAGTTAAAAGAGAATACAAGGCACTAAAGGTCTTGGAGATAGCCTCCCCTCATGTCAAACTAATTAATTTAATGCTAAACATAGAGAGATACATTGGCAACAATTAAAGTTGTGAAAATGAATTAAAAATGGAACTAATAGTAGGGATGTGTCAAAGGAAGAAGAAAATCCACAAATCTACATTTTTAAAAAAAGATAATTGATTTACAAAGCATATTAAATAAAGGAAATGTATCTAGACTTTGCTATAGCATTTAATATGTCCAGTAATAAATGTAGTTATGCTGAAGAAGTTAAGAACTGATTATAAATTGAGAGCTGTGCAAGAAACAGGATGGAGTTAGCTGGGAGACCAGTAGCAGTTGTTGATATATGTGTGGCATACATGTTTTCTCAACAGCATGAGTGACATGCTTGCTCCAGAGGCAGATGCTGGCTTTGAGCGCCAGCAGTATCCCCATCACACCTGCCCACCTTGAGTGTACTCAGCATGGCTGTGAGGGCACATTGTGACCCTGGAATATTTGAGGACAGTTGTGCAAAAGAGATGGCTATGCAGTGAAACAGCAAGGAGTTGTTGCTGAGGGAAGGGTTTGGCTGCCAAACCTTTAATGCTTATTATGTCCTGGGGAAAGGGAGCAATCTGGTTGGGGGTTTTGTTTTTATTTGCTTTTGCCCAGATTTGCAGTGAAGTCTGGGGTAAGGGCACCAATTCCCCTAGAGTTCCCTACATTGTACTGTTGTCCACTGCAGTGCACAGTAAGCACCATGGAGGTGTTTTAGTCCTGGCAGATAAAGCTGTTTTGACAGCCACCGAACTGGAGATGGGCTGTAAGCAAAGTGTGTGCTCCTCATCCAATTATAAAAGTGCAGTGTGTTTGATGAAGCCTATCAGTAGGCCTCTCTTCAAAGAGAAGGTGAAAAGAATCCATCCTTTCTTCTAAGGAGATTGTGAACAGGCAGCATAATGACATCCATTTATTACTGGGCTTCTTAGCACTGAATCTCAGGGGATACAATTAAGATTTCTATGATTCTCACATGGCTCATAGGGATGAAATCCAATCCACAAATGAGATGGATGGAGTATTATACTGTACGAAACATTAAGGGCTACCCTCCTCGTGAAAAAGACCATTAAGTGAATAAAGAACACTTGTGTGAGGTACACAATTCTTAAATATCAAACTTCTTTTTTTTCTTTTTTTTTTCTTTTTTTTTTTTTTTAATGGCAAGTATAACTCCACCTTTGAATAATGATTTTACTTTGAGGAACAATTTTTAGACTTGAAAAAAGTTACAACTGAATTTCATAAACTTTTATTTTTTAATAAATTTAAAATAATACTAAAAGTGTACCGTTTTGATTTATTGTGTATTGGATTGATTATTGCACATTAATTATTTCAGTGGAAATAATACAAATGAATAATTTTCTCCAGTTGGTTTAGGATGTACGATTGAACACTTCAGTTTTGAGCATCTCCATCACAGATTGCCTGGCTGTCTCCTGCCCAGTTTGCAAGGCATTGTAGCCCACAAGCATTGGTGCTTTAGTTCTGTGGACATATCGAAATTATATTGTTATTAATTTTTCAAACTAAACCATCGTATTTGCATCTCAGTTTGTCTTATGCGGACTTTTAAAAACAGCAGTTTTCACTTAACTGTTTTATTGAATCTGCCTTGCTAGTTGGCGCTCAGCATCTGTTACTTCAAAAAGTTATTTACAACCAATAGATTAGCATTATTTTTGTTCCTGAAAGTCATTAACCTAGTAAATGAGTCTCTAGCCTTTTGGAAGCCAGCTTGTCCACTCCCAGGTGGCACCTGTCACCTGCTGTTTTCTGCCTGTCCCAAGAAAGTGCTGTGCCAGGCCTGCAAGACTAGCAGGCACTTATGATGAGAGGAAAAGGTAGGATATTGGAAGAACAATACCAGCTGGCCTCTGTGTCAGCCTTCTTTTTTACTTTCAGGAAAGCTGCTCTGGCTGCTGCTGGATCCTCTTTGCCAGGACTCTTTGTGATTTAACTATGGAGCTCTTCATATTCCTGAAAGTATCCTGACTTCTTGGGCACCCTAGAGCTTCAGGAGAGAGGAAGTATGCCTGCTTACAAGAAAGAGAGTATGAAGGTGGACGTGTCTGGTTGTAAGACGTTCAGTTAAGCGCTTGGTAGGAATGATGGTTTTCATCACTCTGGTAGCCAGCAAAGATGTTTCTTGGGCAAATACTGTCATGGCTTGATTATTTTTATATTTTTAAAAGCCTTATTTGTATCTTCATCAATGTCAAGTGAGGAAAAATAGAAAGGCTAAGCAAAGTTAGTAGCAATTATTCCCTAGCACCACTACTGACACATTATGAAGGAATCATCAAATTTGTATTTTTCAGAGAACATAGCTCAGTTGAAATCAGCAGATTGTCAGGTTTCTGGAGCCATATGCTGCTGCCTTAATAGCAATGAAAAGTCTTGGTGCCATAAAGGATGTCTCCATGTGAATTAATTTTAATGGGTTTTGCAGGTGCCAGTGATGATGGATGGAAAATATTTACCAGAAAGCAGCAGGAGAAACAGGAAAAGTACATGCTGAGGAGCAGCATGGGGAAGTCTCCCAAGAACTGCTAGATTCTGGAGATCAGCAGACATTTTGAGTTCCCATGAAGGACTGACACAGGGATGTATGTGCACCTGCTGAAAGAAGGGATTGTCGGAGGGGCTTTCCAAACACATACCTAAAAAGTGTAAAATCCATCACTGTAAACAGCTGGTACTGGTCTCCCAGCTTCAGCCCAGCACAAATGAGTGTGTGCAAGTGTGTGTGAGTGAGAGCTACAGGAGGCAGTATGTGAATGTGATCTGTGGTTAGACATCTTCTCTTAATATCAACGTTTTGGCTCCCATAATGATTGGGTAAATAAAATGTTTCCTAGGAAATACGAGTTGTGATTTGTGTCTGCTCACAGGCCTACTGACTGTTAGAAAGGGAATTACCACCACTGAAAGGACCTCTACATACCATGAATAGCCTCAGGACACTGGGCTGTCTCCATCCACTATTGAAAAAATTGCTGCTCTAGACTTACAATAACAAAAGGAGTTTTTCAGAATCACTGAGGTTTTTTCCTTCCAAAGACAATCAAAGGCTTTTCCAGTAGTGGATAAAACCCTCAAGATTTCAAGATCATCCCAGGATCTGGACATTGATCTTGTTCTGTGTAATTACTTAAATATACAATACTAGTTTGGGTCTCTCTCTGCCAGCACTGCTTATCCCTCAGAGCAGCGTACGGTGAGTTCTTTGTCTGAGCCTCTCTATTAGTAGGTGTTGGGACCTTATGGAAATAAATTAAAGCATTGCTGAAGGCTCATTTTGAGTTCCTGTCTGGATATAAAATGAGACTGTCCCGTTGAGTAGAGTCAAAAGCTGAACCAGCATGGAGGAAACCCTACAAAAATCTAAATCCATGGGGAAAAGCCAGATTAGCAATTATTTTCTTAATGTGTTAGGAAGACAGTACATAGAAGACGTTGAACGTTCATATTTAAAATAAATAAAAACCTAGAACATTTCTTTTGTTGCTTTGAAAATGCATAAAAATATGCTTAGCAAAAAAAAAGTTGGGTCAAATTCACTTGAAAAATTCAAGATATTTCAGTTAACAATCCCACCCTTCTACCAATATGGAAGTTTGAATAATCTTCTAATGCATTGCTATTATGTCACAAGCCATACCATATGCTTTCTTCATAAATCTGCCTTTTTCTGACAGGAAAAAGAGATCATCTAAAAAATTTTGTCCAGTTACATATTTCTCTCCGTATTATGTATGACTGTATCTTCAAGCAGCATAAGAAACGAGATCTCTTCCTACATACTAGCCTTTAAAAAAATCCCATCTGCAAGCCAGACACGGCTGGGGGAAAGGCAGACCTCCCAGCAGGCAGGAGAAGGCATGGGAGCAGCATGGGAGCGGCATGGGAGCAGCATGGGAGCAGCATGGGAGCAGCATGTGCACGGGAAGCACAGACTGACCAGTGCTGCAGGCATTGTTTTTCTGGGTGCCAGAAATCCCCATTCTGCCCTTAGCTAATGCCAGAAGGCAACAGGCAGCAACAGAAGGGAAGCTCATTATTAACTCTGTCTTTCCTGGATGTACAAAAGCAAATATCCTTGTGGTGCTTGTGCCTACAGGAGATGCATAGTCTTTCTGAAACTTCCGGAGCTGTGTTCCTCTGGGATGAAGCACCTCCACTGGTCACTGAGGACTTATTAGAAGAGGATGCTACAAGATTGGATCTGCTGTGGTCTAGACACCTGAAAGCAGCCTGAGATGTCTCAGCTAGCTATAGTGTGATAAAACTTTTATCCTCTTTCAAGCACAGTGAACTGGCTCATGATTACCTAAAGTGTGGGCTCGCAGTCCCAGCCATCACAGTGCTGCTGGGGATTTGCGAATGGCCCTAGTAAGGCAGATTAGTGGCTGAACTTCACCTGTGATCAGACTTCAGTGGTGAGAAACTGCAGAAAATCCACCTGTTCATGTTAGTCCTGCTTTTCTTTGTGCTGGCAAGTACTTTTGTTAGCTGAGGTTAGGGGTTATGTGTGAAAATGAGTGGTAGCATCCCTCTTGTCCAGTGTTTATCTCACACCCACAGCTGACTGCAGCCCCCCACCATGATGAGCCTGTTAGTGAAGGCCACATGAAAGATGCAGCCTTGGGACATCTGCCTGTACACTGCCTGCCAAAAACTGGATAAAATTCAGCTGCTAGTGCTCTCCATACGTTACAATGTTTAGCAAAAAGCCAGGCTGTTGGATCAGGATGTAGGGGTGGAGACAGTTAATGCCTCCTCCGCACTCTAAATGTGCTGACCCATCCGACAGCATCTGACCAGAGACAGATTTTCCAATACTCAAAAATTTTCTCAGGTCCCTATTGATCATTGTGACCTAGCTGAAATGAAAAATCCTCATCAATTGTACAGAGCTCTTCTAGAAAAAGTTAGATAAATTTAGGGGACTGGGATGTCCAAAGTCCCCATTAATTCTTTGTCTGGCTCTTTTTAGTGCTGGCCTCAGCAGTGCATATAAAACAACTGAGAAACTGAGGAGCAAGCCAACCTTAATGGCACACATGGAGAATGAAAAACAGTTTTAACTTTTTGATGTACCTGGTGTTGCTACAGAGCTTTTCTGTTTTCAGAGTTCTGGTCTTGTTCGGAGAGTCATTTCTTTATGTCCTTTTAGTGTCTCAGAACCTGAATAAATGGACCATGAATGCCAGATCTGACGAGTTAGCTGAAGGGCTCTCACCTGCAAGAGTTATTAACACAGGAGTTGACATTGTGGAAGGGGAAAACAAAAAAACAAAAAAAAAATAGTATTGTTGTTGATATTTTAATGTGATAATTTTAAAGACAGAATTTATGAAATTTGGAGGGGGTTTTTGTTTGGTTTTTTGGGGGGTTTTGTTTGTTTCTTTTTTCTCTTTTTTTTTTGCTAAAGAGGGACTTCAAGCTACAGCACATATAGAATCTGCAGCAGTAAAACTAATGCTGATCGCTTTGTCAGGACTAGCAGATCCTGTTTTTTCAGTATATCCCTTTTAATGTGAGCCAGGGTTTACTGATTTCCTCTGTGTGCTTATGTATGTACTTTTTCTTTTCTGCACTTAAAACAAAGACAGAATTATTTTTCTAAGCCAGCCCTTCAGGGAATTGTAATTTTTCCATTCAGTAAAAAGCCTTGCATGGAAAACCTTGCAGGAAGAATGCCTTCTTGCCCTGCTGGTGGTAGGTGGTAGAAGGAGCAGATGACCCAAACCTGTGGGGCAGGAGGGAGTGGTGATTGAAATAGTTCCCTGCCCTCTTATCTCTCCCACTTCCCAGCTAGATCATCCAGAGCAGAGGAGATCAGGAGCATGCACGGAAAGGGAGGGGGGAAAAGTCGGCACTGAAATCCTAAATGCACCCCCTTGCCACACTCCTGCTGAGGACTTACCAGCATTACTATTTCTCGTTGAAGGCTGATGGCAAAGAGTTAAACTGTTTCCGTATGTCCAGTTCCAGAGTCTGTAGCCCCTGGCAGCCCCTGCTGCATCCAGCTGCAGCTGCTACCTGTGTGTTCCCAGGGGTGCCCACCCGTGCATGTGTGTGCGGGTGCAAGTGCCAAGGTCCATGTGCACACATGTGTGCTCCTGACATCTGAGCCAAGCCCCCACCATGTCCTTCTTGAGGGAGACAAGAATTCAGAATAGTTTCTTCCCCCTCCTTTCTTATACTCAGAGCTGACCATGGACCACGTCAAACAGTATATAATGAAGAGGAATGCAAATACACTTAAGTCTATGTAGCCCAGCAATGCAGCTAGCAGCCCACTTGCGAGACACTAAACTGGTGTACACATGATACACAAAGAACCCTGGCTAGTTTCACCAATCCCTTCAGACAAAAGGGAGCGGGGGGGGGGGGGGGGAGGAAAGGCAA
>JAWWEU010000091.1:41033760-41074414 GCA_035583155.1 Acropternis orthonyx
TTATTTTATTTTATTTTATTTTATTTTATTTTATTTTATTTTATTTTATTTTATTTTATTTTATTTTATTTTTTTATCTGCAGAGCAGTGAGGAAAAAAAAATAGACGCCTCCAATCCTTGTGTTAATGGAAAATAGTTATTGTTGATTCCTTACTGAATAAAACTAAAACACTGAAAAAATAATTTGTTATTTTGGGGAACTGATTTGTGGCATAATTTAATTCTATATGTGACACAACCCATTGTAAATCTATTTTCTAATTGATGTCTTTTGTCTGCAGCCCTCTAACAGAAATAAGAGAAGAAAATTAATATATTAGTATCTTTGAAATATTATTTAAAAGCTATTTTATAACATATTTTATAAAAATATCAAAATATGAATTTCAGAGCCAGTTCTATGATTTATGGGATGTAATTTGGTGACTTTTTTGAATGGCTTTGGTCGTATTTCCAAAAAGGACTGCAGGGTAAGATTTTCAAGAAGTAACTCTTTCACAGTGGTCTGAATAACCATGTGAGTGCTCACAGTTTGTTAGTGGTCACATTCCTTACAGTAATGCACTGTATGTTTAAAAAACTGATTAATATGTGTTGTAGCCATCTAAAATGAAATTAAACTCCTTCATGATGACTTTGCAGATATATGGGAATCTTTTAGATAGTAGAAGTTAGAGTGGAATATATATATAAATAGGTATGAAAAAATCTGATTAAAAGTTCTATGGCTTGCTTTGGGTTAGTCTTGATGGTGCTCACTTACTGATTGTTCTTTAGCCATTTTCATGATGCTGATTTACACTCATTCCTTGCTGCAAAAATGGCATTCAGAACACTGAAGAAGATGGTAAACTCACCACTATTACACAAACTGCTGTAATGGAATAGGGAAAGAGGAAATATCTTTGCACAGTATAATAAAAAGAAAGAATTTAGGACATACCCAGATGTGAAAAAATGCATCACTTTGAAAAACACTTTTAGAAATCAGCTGTGTCAGAGAGGTACAAGTCCTCCTCCTTTCTTCTCTTCTTTGAAGTTCTTATCTGTTAAACAGAAATCAACAAGGAACTCCTGCTGTATTTGAAAACCACACATTTCATATTCAAGTAAGGCAAAAAGTCATAGAATTATAAAATCATACACTACTCTAGGTTGGACAAGGCATCCAAGACCACTGACTCCAACCATTAACCTGACATTGCCAAGACCACCACTGAACCCTGTCCCTAAGTGCTACATCTACACATCTTTCAAACACCTGCAGGGATGAGTAGCCTGTTCCAATGCTTGACAATTTTTTCAGTGATGCATTTTTCCATAATCATAGAATCATAGAATCGATTGGGTTGGAAAAGACCTCAGAGATCATCGAGTCCAACCCTTTATCCAGCTCCCGTCTCTTTACTTGATCACGGCACTCAGTGCCACGTCCAATCTCAGTTTAAAAACCTCCAGGGATGGTGAATCCACCACCTCTCTGGGCAGGCCATTCCAATGCCTGAGCAGGCCATTCCAATGCCTAACCTAATACCCAACCTAAACCTCCTTTGAGGCAACTTGAGACCATTTCCTCTTGTCCTGTCACTTGTTCACTGGGAGAAGAGACTGACTTGCCACCTGACTAGAGTCTTCTGTCAGTAGTTGTAAAGAGTAATAAGGTCACCTCTCAGCCTCTTTTTCTACAGGCTGAACAACCCCAGCTTCCTCAGACACTCCTCACAGGACTTGTGCTCCCAACCCTTTACCAGCTTTTTTGCCTTTCTCTGGACATGTTCTAGAACCTCAATGTCTTCTTTGTAGCGAGAGTCAAAGAGGTCTGTGCTGCCATAGGGATTCAGAACCTCTTCCCTAGTCTTTTAAATCCATTTCTTTTAGGTTGCTGAGCTGCTGCAGATGAGGGTAACCAGAAATTGCTGTCTTTGTCCTTGACAATGCTGTGGTATGCTGAGCATAGCTGTCAGCTTGTGGTTCTAGAGGTGTTCTGGACCTGTGTGCCACTGGATCACTGGGCAGCAGAACCCTGCTTAGGATCCAGACTGGAAGTCAAACACAGGTTTTTCAAGTTAACCAAAGTGTGCAGTGTGGAGTTGCAGCCTCAGCTTTTTTTGTGTTGGCTATAGGAGACAATTACTGACCCACCATTCGAAAGTCTGGCACCCATGCTTTGGGGCTAGAGTGCATTCATAGCACACAGACACTTTGCAGCCTACGGCCATGGTGTTCACCCAGTCATTAGGATTACACTGCTGCATATCATGGACACATGATATGAGATTCAGACAAATTGATCATAGTCAGACCAAGAAGCATTTCATCCATCTATCCTAGAAATTCACGAAGCATTTCATCCATCTATCCTAGAAATCCACATCAGTATTGATCAGGTTTTCAATAAAAACCAAACGAAACAAAAAAATCCAAACTAACCAAACAAAAAACTCCAAGCCAAAAAACCCAAACCAAACAAACAAATGGAGAAAAAAAAAAAAAAGAAAAAAACCCCCAGCTCTGTCCATCCTACTTTCAGCGCCCTTTTGTTCATGTATTTGCTAGGGCCTGGTACAGGACCCTGGCTAATGTCAAGCTCCTCAGCTGTGTCAGAACAAATCCCTGCATAAATCCTGCATCCATCTGTCCTATTTGAATATATATACAAAAGTAAATGAACTCTTAACAAAATCTACTGCAATGATTAAGTGAGGTAAATTGATGCAGTAATGTGAACATGCTTCAGTACAGACCACCTGATTTTGAGTAATCCTCTGAATACGTACTGGTTTACAGGATGAAGTAAGTACATGAAATAATTAGGCTAATGGGGAAAGAGAGAGTAATGGGGAGAGGGAGGACTAGAGAGTGAGTAGTAATGCATGAATTCACATTCCTTGAGATCTGGAAAAGCCAGAGGAATCAGGACAACTGTTCCATACTCCTTGACAGCAACAGGAGCTGATTTGCATCAACAAAATTGATTCTTAGGAATTAACTAGCTTCATAACTTTGGAAAATGCATATTTTGTGTAGGTTTAAGATGATTACTTGTAACACAATGTTCAGAAATGATTAAAAATTTGCAGTCTAAAGGATAGGTGTTTTCTAACCAAAGATATCTGGATACTGGGGACATCCTCTCCCTGTTCTCACTGGAAAAAACATCTCACTACATTCCAATTAATTTCCTGATTGGGAATTCTGCTTGACTTAGACTTTCATTTCTAACAACTTATTTACTTACTTGAATCTGTCCTTGATGACTCCTTTGTCTCTTTTTAATTAGCCTTCACTTTTGATGCGTTCTGTCTTTTGCTCTAATATTATCACTTTCACTCTCACAGTGGCTAGGAGCAGAATCAGCAGCTACTATTTTCTGATGACGTGACTGGAGCTCCCAGCTCTGTCCCACCTTGCAGTCAGCACCTGCTCTCACGCAGTCAGTATTACTTTTAGTCCAGGATAGCCAGACTGTGGGGCACTACAAGCTAAAATCCAATTGATTCTCTAAATTTAGGACAAAAATACCGCCATACAGGTTTCAGGATAATTTACTTTATTGTTTTTCCTCTGGCCCACTGTATCCTACCTCCTCACAAAAGTCACAAACAGATTTCCTCATGACTCATTGTGAAAGAAATACAAAGCAGTTCTGCTTATAGTAACAAACAGATTTATGAGATGGATATACCCTCAAGTCCTGGGGGAGCCATGTGTTGATTGTCAGCACTGATGGTGCTCTGAGTCTGGCAAGCTAAGATTTACAACTGCTTATATCTGAAGATGCATAACCCTGCGGCTCTGTCTCTTCAACTTGTGGAAACATGGGGCAATTTGCTCTGCCAGAAAGGTGTATGGAGGGTAATGCTCACCCTTATTTGATGAGGAGGCTGTAGATTAGAGCTGTAATGATCAACACATCTCAGAGCTTGTGAAACTTGTCCCTGGAATAGTTCCTGGGATTTAAGACCTGAAGGCATGACCTTCCAGACTGACAGAAGGTATGGATTGTGTCAGTTCTGCTCTCACAGGAGTACATCAAGGCTAATGTTTTATGTCCTTAATGCTTTCTTAAGTGCTTCTAGAAAGAACTGACAATAAACATAGACTGATCAAATACCTGCTTTGTTAATGAATGTGTAGCTGAAAACTGTTATCAAGACATGTTCAGTCTCACAACTGTTAACATGTATAGACCATATAGCTTATCAGACCCTAGCTGTTTTGTTGCTTTCCTTATTATTATCTCCTTGTAAAAAAATTCAGTTATCCTTCTATGTTTACAAGTCTCTGAGCTGAATGTGAGATGTGGTTTATCTCTTAGCAAAGGGGTGTTTTCTCTAGACTTGCTTACCATTCAAGAGTATTTGCACAGAAAGTGCTGACATATAGAAAGTTGAAATTACCACTGAGAACAAGTTAAAATGCAGCATAGTGACACGAAATGGTAAATCTTGGCTTAAAAAGGAATATCCTCTTTTTTCTTCATCAAAAGAGATGAAGAACATGGTGCTGAACAAACTACAAAACTGCCTAACAGTCCTCTTCCCTGTCATGTGGTTTGAAACTGCTTGAATACACATTGAAGCCTTCTGGCTTTAGGTGAAAGTGCTTTGTTGTGTTACAGAAAAAAAAAAATTAGGTATACAGAATCCTTCCCTTCCCTTGGATATACCTCAAATAATTCACTAACAGCAGAATGTTAAATGGCAAGTTGTACTTACGTGCTATTATATTTAAGAAGAAGATATGTTTGACAGTAATGGAACATTCTGAAACTTTTAATGCAGCATCTCAGGTAAGCCACGGTGCACATTTTGATTATGCAATTTGATTTTTGAGTTTTCCTTGAATAGTATGCAAAAAGTTTAAAGAGCAAGAATCCCTTCAGAAAAGAAAAATTCCCACTTTCACCTGTAGGAATACAATCTGCATCAATATTCAGTATGATGGAGAATTTTGCAAGTGGATAGAAGTTGCAAAATATAGAAATAAGAGATTACATATTCACCTGTACCAGAAACTGGCAGAACAAAATGTCGGTGCAGGTTTGGGATGAATACCAGGACAATTGGATGACAGGGTAGGAAACTACACTTACTATGTAGACTTTGGATGTTTGCTGTTCATAAGCAGCAGTGCATCTCCTTTGCTTGAGTGCTGATCTGAGTGCTCTGCTGGCTGAAACTTGTGCCAAGTGGAGTGATTGGCAGTCGACTGCAGTTTTCTCTTCATTGGCACAGGAGTTATGCTGTAAGACCCACTACACAACTGTGATTGGAACTAAGTAGTGCTGATGGTATGGGCTTTTTTACATTGAAGATTTTACCAGTGTCACTTGCTTCGTTTGTGCCATAAATGTCTGTATTTAAATATACATGGTTGCAAAAGCAGCCATGCTGGCTTTGAGATTTCGCTGTTTCTGTAAGCAGATGGAGCTCTGGAAGAAGAGTGCTCAAAGCAATTCTTTCACTCTATCCCTCTGGTGACCAGAAAGAAACTTGAGAGCTTCAGGAAGAGAAAAGAACATAAAAGAAGAAGAAAATAGTTAGGAAAGGGAGCTAAATGTTCATGATTAAAAGTTACATGATGTTGGCTAGGGGAATATACTAGGTATTTCCTTTGTCATTTATGACTGATTATGGGAGTGCACAGCTCAAAAGCATTGTACCATGAACGTATTTGACTCCTAAGAAAAATAGGAATACCAAGGTGACTTTTCTGGACTAAGACTCTGTGTAGGAGACCACACAGAAAATATGAGTGGTTGCTCTGCTCTACTAATAGGAATAATATTAACAGATGAGAGAAGACTACTTGCTAATGGCAGAGCTGTCTAACAGGCTGCCAAAGAGCCTTTTCAGCCCATTAATTGTGTTTTCCATCTATACACAGATTAAAGTGAACTTCAGTGCAGATTCTGCCTGAGAGAGGTATTGTAGCCAACTGGAAAACATATACCCAACACAGGAAGCCCTTATTTCTCTATAATCCTGTTATAGTGAAAGTCTAAGCTGCCTCCATGTACTTGGTCTCTCTGTCATAGGCTCAGTAAAATGTCAGTCCTTTAAGGAGAAAGAGAAGTAGGCTCACCCTTTCCTTGAGATATGAATGACACTGTCTCACCCTTCCTGTACACCCTTTGATGGCTTTAATGCTCATACTGTGGGCTTGAAAGCTGGACTCTAGTGAGCTGACCCTGCAAGGCAAAAGGTGCAATACTGCTGAGTGACTCACTCATCCAATACCAAGGGCTCTGCAAGGGTCACATGGGTGAAGGGGAGTGTTCCTTGTAGGTCAGAGAAGGGGAGCACACCCTGCCTTTGGGAAGCTGGGCCACTCTCAGTCCATATGATGGTGGTGTAAATGCTGAACCAAAGGTAGTCAGAAATCATTCCAGCAGAAACCGTTTGAATTTCACCCATGCATGTAGCAATAAAAAACAAAACACCTGTGTGTTGCAACTGTAAAATACTGCCAATCGAACTGTCTATACACATGTCTATGACTTTAGACTGTTCAAATCATTGCATCCCTCCAAAGGAGCAGAGAAGGCTTCCAGATGCTGGCCTGAATGGTTTGCAATACTTATATGTAACTTCATCTCTTCCCTTCTTTAATGTTAATTAAAAAAATGCAATCAGAAAGAATCAAAACTTATTTATTGGGTAAGTTAACTCTGTGATAAAACTAAAACGCAGATATACCATGGTATTCACATTTCTCTACAAGGTCGTTGGATGTTGCTGTCTGGACATCAGAACTCCAGTTGTGCATTAATTCTTCAAACCAGCTTCTCTGATCTGGACAATGATTGTCCCTCCTACAAATGCTAACTTCCATTGAATGTCCTTATTGCTCCATCAAAAACATTTTAATCCTTTATATTTTTAGTAACAAAGAGCCTTAAGCCAGATTTTGTCAGTCTGTAATAAATTCTGTTTTATTTTTTACTGAAACAAATCATCCATGTGCATGTGTGTGGGGATGGGCTTTCTTGCCTGAAGGCATCCACAAATGAAAGACCAAACACAGAAGCCAGCTGAATTCTCCTTTTACTACTAAAAGACAGTACTAAAAGAAACTTTTTAGCTTGTACATCCTGAAATGTCTTGATATGACAACTGCCTACTGTACAAATGGCAATAACCATTTGAGAATACTTATTCAGTATCATTTGACAAAATGCAACAACTTAAACAAATTATTTTAAAGAGAGTATTAAGCCAAGTCTGAACTGTGACCTAGCACCCAAGTCTACTCTTTCTGGCCAGAACATACATTTGAAATGCACGAACTTACTCTGAGAGTCACGGAGATGAGGATTGTTACTCAAAATTAAATAGAAGTTGCCTCTGATCTTTAAGATTAGAAGAAATACAACCTTTTCTGTAGAAACAGGCATGAACCAGACTAAGACATCCAGATACGTAGTAGTAGGCAGAAGAAAGACCTGAAGAGTTCTTCTGTTTCCTATGTGGATGTCTTGGCCTATTTAGGTAAGTGTGTGGAGAAGGTATGCCTATCTCAAGTTTTTCTATCAGGCCATGCACAGGTAATTCACTACAAAGATAAAAAAGCATAAACTCCATGGCCTGATGCTGCAGGCATTAAAACACAGGTGAGAAGTCTGGAGGCTAGTCCCATTAAGTGCTTGCCTATGCTAAAAGTAAATGGAAGAGAGAAGACATTCACCTTACGCTAATTAATAATCTGAAAAGTAAAGAACCTCATTGGGAATGAGAGAGATATATATACTGTTTGTGTATGTTTTAAGTCCTCCTTTTCCCAGATCTGCCCAAGAACTTTTTGGCTGTTGGAAGAATGTGTTTGTGTGTCTTCTGATTACTCTTTTTTACTTTTGACCAGTCAGTCAATCTTGAAAAAGATAAATGTTCTGTCCAAAACTGGCAAGTTAACTAAAAAAGTAATTGTTTTGAAAGATTATCTTTTCAGTTATGTGGGTGACAATTTCACAGCTGTTTGCTGAGCCCAAGGTAACAAGGCTGAGCTCAGGTGCAGAGAATCACACAACTGTGCAAATACTGTATAAAGCATGTCCATGTGCACTAACCTTCTTCTGGGGAAAATAAGAAGTAGTAATAACATTTTACTAATAGAAATTATAAAAAAATAATAATAAATACAAACAATGGCAAGAAGCATAGAGATTGGATCAACAGTAGTACCAGTGTAACACAAGTCATGAAATTATCATTTGCTACCCCATGGTTACTGCTTGTTTTACCATCTCAAAGACTTGTGTACTGACCTTAAAGGTTTATGGATGTCATTTATATATTTTGTTCCCATGTGTATATAGATCTGAAATAAAAAAATAATACATCAAGGAACTTCAACTTTGCAAAAAATGCATTAGACAACCTTGTAAACGTCCTACAATAAGATGGAACTAGAAGTGGGGGAAGTTTTGTTTCTCTGAGACCTCAATTTAAAAAAAAAAAATCATGTGACCTTTTTTGAGAGGAATCTAGCAAAACTATTTCATTTCTGCAAAAAATAAGGCACCCCTGTGACTGTGATGGGAGGTGACACTGTGTAGTGAATTAATACAGGTTCCAGAGTTTGCCAAGAGCCTGTCTCATCACAGCTGCAAATATTTTACTGATGATTCACATGACTTACCACACTTAAAATCTCCTTCAACTCATTATTATTGTGCTATAAAGCACCTCAAGGAGTCCTGTAGTATTTTTAACTTAATCCCCTTACTTTGAAGGGGGATGCCATGGGCAAAATCTATAATATTCACTTGGCTTCTTGTCTTTAGGGGAAATCTGTAAGTTCTGAGAAGCTCAAACAAAACTGAAGTTGTGGTTGTTACTTCAGGACAGGTAACCACTAACAACAAGATCTGAAATTAGAAATCCTAAGGTTATTTAAAGTCTTCATTATGGAAATGCAGTAAATATTCTGAGAGCTCTACTTTCAGAGGTCTACAATAACAAGAAACTTCAGAGCAGATACTACGCAATCATTTTCATTCCAGGTTTGTCCACCTGCATGATGTTGAGAAATGACATCTTTCTATTCTGTTGGAAGGGTGTGCTGACCCCTGAGTGAAATGCTATTCTGGTCACTTCAAGCCATAGGCCAAGGATGCAGGGTGAGATACAGAAATCCAAACCACCATCAGAGCACCTTTTTGCTTCAAGTGCCCTCAGCAACCATCAGAAAAAGATACTTTCTCCTTCCCTATGCAGATTCAGTGGCAGGGAAGACCCACTCCTGTGTGACTGCAGGAGGTACCTTTGTATTTCCCTAAGATGGAGTCAGTGAGATTCAGAACTCAGGCAGAAAGGAGTTTGTTTAGTAAGTTTGCCTTTTAAAAGCCCAGCCTGAAGTTTCTTTTGCACAGTCTACTTCTGAGTTATCCCACTGTGCAGACCTTTATCCACATCTCAGCATGCTGCAGACATGCTGAAGATGTTTTAACAGTCTTATGTATTACAGTCTAGTAAGTTTTTTTGTATGTCTTTCTCCTTCTTCAGAGATTCAGTAAGGCACTGTGCCACTGCAGTGGCAGTACTGCTGTGATCTTCAAGGCTATCAGGCAGACATCCTTTTTTTTTTTTTTCTTTAAAATAATGACTATAAAGGTGGAGAGGGTGAGCATGAGGAAAACAGGCTTCATTTTCTGAGCAGGACTTGAGTGCCCAGAGCTTGCCCATTATTATTTTTCCCCATTATAATCTTTCTTTATTGTTGTACAGCTAGATTTCTGCTGGAGCTTTCATTTGAGAGAACTAACGAAATATTTTTTGCTGTTTTGCCTATTTGAATATTGTTTGCAATTTTTTGTCTCTGCACATCTGCCAAAGGGTAGGTGCTACCGAGAACCTCAGATTCAGTATTACACTACTTGATGCTTTAGTTGATAGAAGCTCGCTCCCCTCAGACTTCATCTGTAGTATTTTACCATGTGCTTCCACAGTAGGTAATGGAAAAGGTGTGTTTTATGTTCTGACCTTATGGCAGAGGTAAGGAAGATTATGTCTGTCAACACAAGCACACTAGAATCAGTCATACCTGGTTCAACTCGTCAAATGCAGTTTTCAGTTAAATAGCTTTTGTTCATTTGCCTAAATCTGTCTCTACACTGCCAGACTTTTCGGCTGTCATGACTTTGCCTTCCCTGCGACTGATAAACAAATCTCTAAAAAGATTTTTAGGGGACAGGAGAAGGTATGTTATAATTATCCTGAGCCTGTTTTCAGGCAGTTCTGATAACTGTGTATTATTAGCAGAAAGGAAGAGTAAGCTTGGAAGCAATTTAGAGAAGGCAGTAAGATGTAATCTTAAGAATGTAAGCACGCTGCTGCTAACACGCAGTATAAACTGCAGGTGGCACCATTTATACAAAATTTTAAAGAGAACAGGGCGGGAAAGTTGTCCCTTTTCATCTCAGTTTCATGATAGCTTGCCGTGATCGTATAGTGGTTAGTACTCTGCGTTGTGGCCGCAGCAACCTCGGTTCAAATCCGAGTCACGGCACGGGAAGATATATCTTTTGAAGAGATAACTACAGATTGCATACCAAAAATAATCTACTAGTGATGTCTAAGACTAGCATGAGAAAGCAATTAGAAGCTCCGTAACTTCTACAAGAATGTATTGCTAAAGGGTATGTACTGTAATTATTAATTCATAAATCCTGTTGCCAAGTGATATTTTTTTTTATTTAAATATTTGTGGATATTGTGATAAATGCAGTGGTATAGTGACAATGTAATTTTTACTCATTACAGGTACTTAATGTCTGGACTGAGGCAGGAATACTGTTTGGTTTTGACCTTTCCTATTTTTCATGCTAATAAAGCAACCACCCTGAATTGCTTGGCAATATGACAGTGTTAGATGTGGAAACCCTATTAATTAGGCCTAAACTGCTGCTAGCAGAATGTCTGTGCTTCTGACAGACAAGAGGAACCATCACTTGTCTGTTGAGTCTCTTTGTTTTTATGGTAGGAACAGTGTGTAACTTCACTGTCCCACTTCCATGACTAATCTGAGCTCAAATTTTCAGAATGAAGACTTCTAAAATGACCTTTTGGATTTTATAAATTAGTTATGGTAAGCAATGGCAGTTTCTGCAATAAATGTTAAACTAAAATTATGTATCTGGTAACAACTATATTAATAAAACATCATTATTATGGAGTTAATCAGATAATGTGGATGCCACTGAATAGAGTTTCTGGCAGTTAGTTCTTTACTTGGTAAGGAGTCAATTCAAGAGCAAGCACTGTTTTTCTCTCACTGTTGCAACTGATGGGACATCAGTCCCCTCTATAATCGACTATATCTCTACCAGGCCCAGACAAATTCACACAACAGGCCAGCTGCTGAAAAGTGTGAATGACAGGTGCCTTTCTCTCCAAGAAAGTAGGAAATTTCCTTACTGTCCTATTCAGTGAGGAAGGAATCTTCCTTTGCACCACTGTCAGGAAAATGCTAAACCCTGTATGCCTGGGAACCTGGGAGGGCACATCACCTGTGGAGGCTCTAGGCTTAGCTGTCCCAGTTTTGGTGTAGTAGATAAATGACTTCTGGCATCTTGTGACCTGCCTCAGGTTCACAGGAGCTTTTTCTGTTTTCAAAATATCTTTGAGTATTCCCTTGATTGGCCTCAGATTTCCTGTCTAAGTATCATTCAGCCTTTTAGGACAATGTCAGAGCAATTGTCTCTTGAATTCTTTGTCTAATTGATGAGACAGATGCGGCTGATTTCCCAAAAGAAAACAATTCAGAAATATCTACTAGGATGGAAGACTTGTATGATCTTTCATACTCTACCCCTGCTGTAGTTTTTCAGAAATGTCATTTGCTGTGTTAGATTTTATGGACTACAGAAGTACTAACTTAACTCATCACAGGTGCACATACTCTTTAAAGAATCCTAGTGAATGAACTCCTAGAAAGAAATTCAAAAATTGCAACACCAAAAATTTTCCTCTACTCATGCGTCATCCTGAGACTGCCTAAGCACTCAAGGCTCACTCCTGCTTGACCTCAACTTCCCTGGAACTGGCTTCTCTATATCCAGTGTTCATCTGTAGCTAAATATTACCTTATTAGTAGTTATAGTAATACTGATGGTTTTGAAGAGTTTCGATAGGACACTAGACAAATTCAAAATGCCCCTTTTTTAAAAATTTATTTTTATTTTATGATGACTGACCAGAAAACTGTGTATTCTGTTTGATTTAGTTTATTTAGGATATCAATACCTGTATTGCTAGCTCAATGCTAGCACTATAAAATGAGAACAAGAATGGTGTAGGCAGATAGTCATATCTTCCTTACCACCTCCCCTTGCAGTTATTTATTCTTCTCACAAGAAAATGAAAATCAAAAGCCAACTTCATTTTGGAAGTGCAGATGGCTTCCAGCATTACATTTCCTGAGAAAATATTTATCAATTTTCCCTTCTCATTAGGGAAAAAGAAAACAAATACTTTAGCAGAGAAGAGTTTCCAAGAGTAACAGGATTGCAGACTAAGAAACACAGCAAGGTAATTCTGGAATTGATTTTGAACCTTGATTTGCACAAAGAATTGCCAGTATGTTCCTGAAATATGTGGATCTTCTATCTGGCAGACATGTCAAGATAACACTTTTCCAGTTGCAAACCATGGTCTAATAATGTTATATTCAAAATATTAACAGGTTTAAATAAGTCTATTTCTGAAGTTCTGAATTTTTTTGGGGTCTAAGACCAATTTGGAGACTAGAGAGAAGCATTTGCTTCAGCAGCCTTCTCTTCCTTCATGCACAAAGCTGATCTGGTGGGAAAGGAACAGTAGTTAAAAACAAGGCAGGAAAAGAGAGTGCATGCCTTTCTTTGCAGCTCTTCCCTGTCTTTTTGTGCTTGCTGTTGTTCTCATGTATGGTTCATTCATGCAACCTTTAAGACATGGAGGTGTCTGCCTCCATATCCCCAGCATGACTAATTCGCTTCTTGGAACAGAAACTAATAGGATGTACTCATGAACAGTGCTTGGGGACAGATCTTGTAATTGCATTTTAACATTAGCTGCTGGTTAGGAGTAAAACGGCTGAATCTTTTAAGTCATGGAGAAAGACACCTAGTTTTTAAGAAAGCAACACTGAACAGAAAGTCTTGAAAACCTTTTGAAACAGTAGTAAAATCTGATGTAGATTTCTCTTCTACTTCCTCCATTTTTCAAGAGTGCAGGAGACTTGGTTGTATCCTGTCTGATGTCCATGTCATGTTGAGCAGGCAGGATAGAAACCAGTGGCTGTTTTGAATCGGAGGTCATTGAATCAAATGAATTCTGTTTTTTTCGTTCTCTTCACAGGACTACAGCTCATATTAAAAGTTTTACAGGTGCCCTCTGATATCCTTTCAAAGGGCTGTGGTCAAGTAGATTCTTTGAAAGGAAATTTGTGGTGAAAGGAACTCCTGAAAGCTTAAATACCTGGTTGTGCTTTAACAAAGACCGCCAGGAATTTGCTTCACAGGTGGGATGATTTTACCTCTGGAAGTTCAGCTCTGAGTTTACAGGCTGTTATTGCAGAATGGGTAGTAGTTGGGAAAAAATTGGCAGATGGAGAGATTTATGAGATAGATGTGTAAACAGAACTGCATAAATAGTATCTGATGTTGCAGTTCTGTTCTCATAATCTGTCTTTAGTGTTTCTTGAAAGAAAGCACATCCTGCTCTCTAAACTAAATAAGGTGGTGTGGCTTATTTGTAGTGCTCCAGCAGTCATTTACAGCACTGGGGAGAGCTGCTCCAGAACACATGTGAAGACTGTCATAAATTTTTCAAGCTTTTGACTTGTACCACTTTGTTTTAAACTTTGACTCAGGTTTGAATCCTACAACTTTCTGCACTACAATTCAAATTACTGGTATGGCCTGGTTTTACTGCTTCATCAAGAGTTCAGCACAAACCCCAAACCACCAGCTGTCCAAAGGTGTCTAACAAACATTGTATGTTTCACCTTTTTTTGGTATTTATTTCTCTGTTTTTTCATCTTTGAATTTCAAATTTCCAGGTTTTTATTCTAAAAGTTTATAGAATATCTTCTTGACTTAAAATGTCACAGAAGCAAAACCAGATCTTTGATTTAGATTCAAACATATCTGATAAATATATCTTTTACAAAGCTTTGTGAAATTCATTAATTTGCGTAACATTTTAAAATGGTTTTCTCCAACTCTTTTATAAAGAAATGTAGTGTATGTTTTCTCTGCACCAAATACAACTCAGGAGATGACATTTAGTAATATTCCTTCAAAAAAAATTCTTTGTCACAAAAAAGTTTCCATTCAAAAGAATCTCAAACCCCAGTGCTTTAAAAATCTCTGACAAGAGAGTATAGTTTGATATTCCATGTTAATACAGCAAAAATGTTCTCGTATAACACAATCTGTAATGTTAACATAATCAGCATCCCTTTGCTGCTAAACCAGCACCTATGTGCCTCTTGTACCTGAGAGCTGTGCATGAACCCAACAACATAGCCACCCCAATTTTTCAGGTAATTCCTTTCTTTTGGATTCCTGAATTCCTAGTTTAGATTACATGCTGCCAGACTCCTGGATAATTATTTTATTTTTTACCCCTGTTGTTCTCTGACATAAGCAGCAGACCTCTTATTTTACTCTGCATAATTGTATCACTAATTTTTTTGGGGTTACCAGGTCTATCTAAACTTTTGAGGAAAATCTGACATACTAGGATGTGCTCATTCTGGGACATGCACTAATATTCACTATGCAGTTGAAGGCAAGAAGGTATTGGCAAAAAGAAGAAAACCTCTTTGTGATATAACCATGCAGGCATCTGTATTAAAACCACATGGAGTAAATTGGTATTTTACTGTTACACTTGAGAAAGAAAAATCTTAATAATTTAGCTAAAGCAACAGTAAGAAAACTGGTCTATCATGGAAAATTATTCGTGGAAATATGTTTTGAAGGTAGTGTGTGTGAGTGTGTGTGTGTGTGTCTGTGTGTGTAAGAACTGAACTTGACTGAAAAATGATCACAAAAGAATTTCAGAAGGCCTAATACAAGAAACATGAAGTCTTCCAGAGAGATAAAAATTAAATTTCTAGAAAGAGATTTATGGTTGATTCACCAGCTATTGAATATCTTTGTTTCACCATATTGTGTCTCCTATTTTTGTTAGCTGATAGATGGGTTTAATGGAATTGAATATTCCCTGCTGATCTTCACAGCTATGTGAGTCCTGCTGTAAAAGCAATCCTTTTTCATCTTAATAGTTTCAAGATAGTCTTGCTTTTTTACTTAGCCCTGGACAGGCACCTGGAGGAAGTTTGCTAAGAGTTGTGAAGCCTGTGTCGGGTTGCCTGAATAGTGTTTGACCTCAAAAGGACAGACACTGTCTTCAGTATGGAAAACTTTTGAGAATCTGGCTTCAACTGTTAGAAACATAAGTCCATTTTCCATAAATGAATATTCGTTTCCTCCTCCTTTTTCAACTCATCGCTTCTTTTTAATTGTAGTCAGGCTGCATGCTTTAGTATGAAGAACTCATTTAGTCAAAATGAGTAGTTTTTACTTCCGTCATCAGGATATGTAGCTTTCTAAGGATAAAATTAGAATAAGTCATATGATCTAAGTTCATTAATACATTTTTGAGCATCTTCTATTAATAACAAAATAGAACTATGTTGCTCTATGTTTCAATCAATATATAAAGTATCTATCTCTAGGCACTTGGGAGTGTTTTTTGAAAACGTCTTCCCTTGTGCCTTTCAGATAACTTCCCTGCCTTGCCATCCCCATCCTAGAAAACCACTGGTCCCTGGCACCCCCCATCCCAACAGACAGAAACACCCACCAGGCAGTACAGGCAGGAGGAGTGAATGGTGCTTAAGTAAACAGAACTGTATTAGATCATTTCCCCAGCCTGTCACACAGTTCTCTCTGTCACATGATCGTCTCCCCCCGAAGAGAGCACTGCATTTCCAGCAGTATCTTGCTTCTCTTTAATAAAATTTTAGACAGACATGATGTCTTCCATTTGCTGCTATTGATTACTCATCTCATTAGTGCTTAATTCTTGGAATAAAGATAGTAGAATGCCTCACAATAAGGAAATTAATTATAGGTAATTTAATGCCTCCTTTACTGCTCTTTCTGGAAAGGTTCTGTAATTTTCCTTTGTGGTGAGTCATCCCTGGGGACAGACCACAGAAAAAAAATCAATGTTTGCTGGGAGAGAGAAAGGACATCTGTTAAAATACTGAGAGTGAAGTCAGTGAAAATGTCCCAGACAACTTTAGTACAGCAGCATCTCTGGGATCTTCTTGAAGTCACAAAAAAGGAGACAAAAAACCCATGATGCGAAGAGTATCAACCTCCTTATCATTTAACAATGAACTAGATGAACCTTTTTTGTGCACCTACTGTTTTCTCTCATCTGTTTTTTCCATGCTGTGGACAGTGAGGTCTGCTCAGCAGTTACTTCAACGTAGGGGCTTTTGTGGGGTGTCACCTCCCTGGTAGTGTGTCTCCAACACCAAGCCTCCAAACGTGAGGATTAAAACAACTTCCTTTCCTTTCTGTGCCGTGGCCCCGATTTGAACTGAGGTTGCTATGGCCACAACACAGAGTACTAACCACAATATGAGCACGGCAAGCTACAGTAGGTATGTCCACTGCTCTGTGTTGTCTGTCTCCTCTAGCAGTGTCGTGCAGGTATTGCCACCTAGTGTGGGCTGGATATAATGTCCCATGTGTGGGCACCCTCCCCAGGATGACCACTACTCTTGCAGCACACCCAGGCATCCCTCAGCCGAAAACAGCCCTGTTGACAGAGTACATACCAAAGACAGGCACAAATGCTATAGTGGCAGAAAAATATTCCTGCTCCTTGTGGCAATTGCAGTAACGTGATGATATCTTTGTTGCCTTCTGTTTGGCAAACATCTATTTTGAAACATACAATAATTTTGATCTGTGAATCTTTCTGTTTTCAGAATGTGATAGGAGGAAATCTGATGAAAGGACTTTCAAATTTACATAATTAATTTAAAAGCTGTTAAAAAGGAAGCATAAAAACCCGTTTCACTCCTGCCCCAAGCTAGGTTTGAACCAAGGCTGCAAAACCACATAGTACCAGCCCCTGGAATGTCATAGCAAGCTGGCACATTGTGACACGTTTTGAGCAGATATGGCAGAAAAATACTGATTCCAGTAAAATAACAAATGTTGACTGCAGTGAATCATTAAAGAAAAAATTCTGTTGAGTCTTGAGTGTTTATGTTTCAATACACAAGTGTTCTTAGTCGAGTTATTCTAATAATTGCCATATTACAGACCTCATATCTGCCATTTAGTCTCACTTTTTATTTATGTGTCTGACAGTGATAACAAGCAAAGATTGATAATAGCAAGTATCTTCACAATTTTGTTAATTAATTAAAAAAGTGGAAGGAATTGGTAAGTACACCAGATGGTCATGCTGCCATCCTAGGGATCTCATCAGGTTGGAGAAATGAGCTGAGAGGAACTCCATGAAGTTCAACAAGTGCAAGTGCCAAACCCTGCACCCAGGAACAAACAGTCTCATGTACCAGCACATGCTGGGGGTTCACCAACAGCTTGGCAGGGAATGGGCTGGGAGTGTTGACAGACACCAAGCTGACCATGAGCCAGCAATGTGCCCTTGAGGCAAAGAAGGCCAAGAGCCTCCTTTGCTGTATCAGGCAGGACATAACAGCAGGTCAAGAAAGGTGATACTTTGTCTACCTTCAGCACCGGTGAGACACATCTGGGTGGTGTGCCCAGTTCTAGGCTCTCTAGTAAAAGAGAAACGTGGACATACTGGAGCGTGTGCACTGAAGAACCACAAAGATGATACAGGGTTTACAGTTTGGAGAGTGGAGCTGGGACTTTTTTCACTCAAGAAGAGAAGACTTTAACAGGGGGTTTTATCAGTGTGCATAAATACTTATGGGAGAGTAAAGAAGTTGGAGCCAGGTTCCTTTCTGTATGCAGTAATAGGACAGAAGGTGATGGGCACAAAATTAAATAAAGGAAATTACTGTTAACTATAAGAAAAACTTACTTACCGTGAGGGTAGTTGAAAACCAGATGAGGTTGCGGGGAGAGGCTGTGGAGTCTCCATCCCTGAGATATTCAAATTTGACTGGATATGGTCCTGGTCAATGAGCTGTGGCTAACACTTCTCAAGCCACTGTGGTACTAGAGATTTCCAGAAGGGCCAGCCAGTCTCAGTGATTATGATCTCCAGGGAAGGAGAAAAAAACAAAAACAACCCAAACCCCTTAACCAAAAATAAAACGTCAGTGCCTGTAAACATTTTTTTTAACATTTCTATAATGCACATCTCTGCTTAACAGCACAGGCAGTTGAGCTAAGGGAATCCATGAGTGCCAAGAAATGGGAGAGTGAAAGCTTGACAACCTTTCCTGTCAAAATCTGCATAGTCCGTGTGAGCCAGGGAAGTAAGCAATAGCTTGAAGTTGAGTCTCAGAAACATTTAGGACAGCTTTAAGTGTCTTCTTCTACATTTTCAGAATTGACAAATAAGATCTTATTTACTTTATAAGATGGATCTTACCCAGCACAAGTGTGTGCTACATTTTTTCTGGGAGTTAGACATGCCAAGTCATGGGTATGAATGTTTAAATGTACAGATTAGCAAGATTGCCTGGAATTTTCTAGCTTCTCTTTTTGCCAAGATGAATAAATATAGGTTACATTTTCAATGAAATTCCATGTGATAATGAAAAAAGGAGTTGGCTATCTACTAGCCACAAATAAATAAAAATATGTCAGGTTAAAAATACGTCACAGTATTGAGACTATGTTTTTTTTCCTTTGTTTTTTCTTTCTTTTTGTTTTATTTATTTTATTTTAATAACCACCCAGTGTGGCTGGTTATACATGCTGGAATAAAAATAGGGATATCCACAATTGTACTGTAAATTCTTTAATTTGTAAGATTTTATTTTGTCCCAGTATTTGCAGTTCTGGATTTGATCCAAAGGTCTAAGTTATTTTAACACTCCATAAGGCCACATTTCTGTACCCAAACACATATGTACAGCTTTAGTTACCTTGTTTTGTAAGATTTTGTGTTAAACAAAAGACGTTTACATCTGTAATACTTGTGCATGGTCTCATGTTGATAAAATGCCTATCCATTTCATAATTAAGGCCTACTTGCAGCTCAGTAATCTCTCTGTTACTTCTATCTGCTGTACATCTCTTTTGCTGAAAACACACCATATTGTCAGAAAACCCAATGCAAAGCAATACTTAACTGGAAGATACTGTGTGTCATTCAAGAAAAAAGAGTGCTGTTACAACATCATAAATATTTTAAGCATGTTTGCTACATTAGTAAGTATGAAGCAGAGCTTCTGCCTTTGAATCAGCCCGTACATTTGTAACTTTTAAGCATGACTAGTGGCTGATGGCACCAAGGGAAACTTGTCACATTAGAGTGTGTCAGCATGTCTGAATACAAAATATGAGCCCTTGGAGATCCTTGGTTTGATAGTGTGTTAGTTTTTTAATTTACTGTGGTTGCTGAAATTTAGGTAAGACCTTGAATCTTTTGGAAATTCAGAATCTTGATCTAATGGCACTGAATACCAGCAGGTCTCTGAAATAATACATTTCCAATGTTTCCATTAAAAAAATAATCCTAGAAGCAGTGGTTGGGCATAACTTGGTAGCACCCACAGAAGAAACTTAGCTGTGCTCACAGGTGGTAAGTCTGCCTTATATTAGAGCAGACAGTGCCAATGTCAAGGTAAAGAAGGTTCTAGAATAAGACAAAACCCAGAGGCAAGTAGATTTGAACTAAAGTCACGTCAACTATTTTGTTTTCAATGTGTGGCTGTTTGGGGATAGCAAGAGCTCTCAAGTGCATAAGCTCTCTGAATCACAGTGGTAGAATAGACCGCTGCCCCAAGACATCTAAGAAGTCATCTTTAGTACAGTTTTTCATATTGCAGGAAATGTTACTATGGTTCAGATTCTGACATTGCTGCCAGAAAAATCCCTTCAGCCTGACACCCATCTTCCCCTTATGTTACTACCTTTCTTTCTTGTGTATAATGACTGAAATTTTCACTGGACTGACCTTCTGTTCCCATGTAATTACATTAAAATAAAGGAACACATGGATACATTCTGATGGTTATTGCACTCTTGAATAGTGACAAAACTTCCAGCAAAATGGCCCCACAGTAAGAGGCTTCTTCCTGGGATATGCCAAGGACACAGGAGAGTTAACTCAGCTGCTAAGCACTGTGTACTATTCTGAGAAAAACAAGTGAACCTTCTTAAGGGGTGTCTGTTCTGAAGTAAATTCTCTGATAAACTAAGTTTAATCATAATCATCCTGATGACACAGTATGACTAAATTAGTCTGAAAAGTTCTTGTGGTTAAAACTAAAAATTTGCACTGCAGTATTATCTTTGCAACTAGGTAAAGCATAGAAATTGAGCCTCATACTTTTTTTGTAGTTATTGTTGTCTGAATTGTTATGTGTGGACAGATTATATGTGAATTCAAGGTAGACTGCAGAATGCTTAGGGTATGTATGCAATGTAATATTAGACATTAAAGGTATTTGAGGTAGAAGTGTGTTAGTGTTTTTTTCCAGTAAGGTTTTTAAAAAAAATCTGATGGAGGAACTCTTCCACCAGGAAGAGCAGGCTTCAGGATGACCTAATTGAGGCCTTCTGGTACCTGAAGGAGCCTTCAAGAAAGATGAGAAGAGACTTTTTACAAAAGCATGAAGTGGCAGGACAAGAAGGAGTGGCTTCAAACTGAAAGAGAGTATGCTTAGATTAGATATTGGGAAAAAATTCTTTGCTGTGAAGATGGTGAGGAACTAGAACAGGTTGTCCAGAGAAGCTGTGGATGCCCCATTCTGGAAATTTTCAAGGCCAGGTTGAACGGTGCTTGGAGCAACCTGGTTCAGTGGAAGGTGTTCCTGTCCATGGCAAGAGGGTTGGAACAATCTTTAAGATCCCTTCCAACCCAAGCCAGTCTATTATTCCGTGCTAACTGTGGTAACAATGGGAAAAATTCTATGGGAACCACACTTAACTGGATTTACAGCTTGTTCTGTGGAAAGGATAACCATGAGGCAAAACCACAAAGGAAATATTCCCACACCTCTCTCATGCAGAGGATTGGTAAAAATATTCAGACCAGGTTAATAACGGAACACTCATCAGATCATCCTAATCACACAACCAAATTGAATCTGATCATGCATGGTAATTAAGCATTTTTCAAAATAGAAAAAGGATTTCAAAATAAATTTTTTAATTAAAAGATTTTTTACAGAAAGAAAAGTCATGCCAAAATGCACTAGACTCTCAGAAGCTCAGGTTTCGTAAAACAAGGTACACATGACATCTAGAATGTTTTTTGGAAAGGTTCAGATTTTCTTTTTGGAAATAAAAAGGGCTCTCTCACTAGTTCCAATATGAAGATTTCTGTCAACAGAATTATGTAACAAGGCACAAAATGACCTTTCAATTGCACTTCTGCAACCAAACATCTTGTTTTCTTCACCTTGGTCAAGGCAGCATTGTCCCCTTAGCATCAACCAGCGGCCATGAATCCCCTATCTTTCTAATCTTTCTAATGTGTATATCCCAAGCCTTGTGCTTGTGTTTCTTCAGTTCAAAGCTCATTATTGGTTTCCTGAAATCTTCATCATAATGACTAGTTGACTAATTTCTCTAATACATGAATAGTCATTAGCAGCATAGTATAATCCTTCTAGCAATATATTGTCATTCCTAGCAAACAGAAATGTGTGGATCAGAAGCAGTATCACTCTCTGACAGGGAGCCTTGCTTTGCTGTCCTGATGGATATTTATGATATAGCCTCATGACAGCCATGTTTGCCTACCACTGTTATCTCATAGGACCTGTGGCTGGACAACCTGCAAATACTGCTGCTATGGCTAAGCATTTATTTTCAGCTATCAGACTGTCCTTATTGCTGTTGCAGGAGAAAAAGAAATCAACCAATCCTAAGGAAAGTCACACAGATTCCTTTTTTCTTTCAGCTATCTGTAGATCATGATTTCCAGTGTAAAATCATATCACAACACAATAAGAGACTAATGCAAGATGGTCCATAAACGTTTCAGTTATGTGAACTCTTGTGCAAATTGATCAAACCTTTGTAAAATTTTTCTTCAAATATGCTTCACCTTCTGTACAGATGCTTTCAGGCTTCTTCTCTGAGCCTTTTTTTGGGATATTGTCACTACTGTTATCAATGGGCTTTTTTCAGAGAAAGGTGACATTGGTATCACCAGAGCTATTTCTGCTTAGAACATCCTATGTTCAAATCCATGTACATCATCTATACAGGAGTATTCTTTCTGTTGTTTGGCCATCAAAAAGCCTTTCCTCATCTCCTGTTGTTGATGTTTTCTTCAGACTTAAAAACTTTTTAAACAACCTCACAAGCATAGTGAATAGTATATTATAAATATATCACAAGTTCATTCTGTATTATGCTAACAACACAAACTTCAGCATGAGAATAGTAAAATACTATTAATCAATGAGATTACAGCAGTGCTCCAGAGTGCCCAGGAAAACTCAATTCATTTCCCTGTTGATATCATCCCATTGGCAACTGTCTGATGTTGACCACAAATATGCAAGTGGTTACCCTGCTCTGTGAGTCTTTTCAGATTGCAATGAAAAGATACTGTAATTTATTATTATTTTTTAATGTAATGTTTTATATCTCTGAGAATAGCTTTTGTTAATTCAGTTGTCACGCTTATATTGGATGTGCTGAGAGCTACCTAAAGGCCCAGCTCAAAAACCTACACTATAGATCCTACATAAACTAATTGTCTATCCTTGGTAACAAAAGAGTAGATTAAAAAAAATTATTATAATATTAGTTAATGTTAAAATAAGGGTGTTCAGATTATTATAGTCAGTTATTGTTGTACTAATTATCTCTTCAATATGCTATTTGGAATAAGGAAAATGCTACTCAGAGGATGAGAAAATGAGAGCCACTGTTAGTAAAGGTCCTTTGAACCTTTAAAGGCGGCAGAACTTTCTAGTGTTTTCAGTATTAAAAAGTGAAATAAGGGCATTGTTTACAATCATCTCATTTCAGAGACTGACTCACACTATTAAAATGTCTTCAGTGGCTATTAAATTATGAGTAAGGTATAAACACTTCTGATTTTGGAGGACGGTGACAGGCAACAATAATACTAACCTTGCTAAGTTGTGCTACAATGTCATGGTTGATACCTCACCTGTGTGTAATACAAAAGGGGCTAGGAAAATTTGCCATAGGCTTGCATCAGCTGACCATAGTAGGCATATCATTCAATCTACATATAATTAGGTTTTTCACCTTGGCATTGTTTAGGAATGGTACTTCATAATTCAGTGCCCTGAACTGAGGCTCTCCCAAACCACGTGACACTTGCTCACTCCATCCTTCACTACCAATCACTTGTGAAGCAGCTTGAATGCTTTCATAAGCTGCCAGGATATCTTTTTCAGCTGGGATATAACAGGATCCTTTGTATTCTTGACTCCAGAATCCCAGAGGTCATCCTCGAGTCTCCCTGGGTACTTTTTGCCAGAGACTTCAGTAAGGACTGCACCGGCAGTGCAGAGCATATTTTTCACATACAGTCCTGTCCTGTCTGGCCCAAGGGCTACTGTTGAACCGTCTCCTATTTAATTTGTTTAAAGCTTGTTGTTGTTCAGGATCACCTTTAAAATCATTCTTCTTCCATGTCACATCATAAAGAAGTCTTACAATCTGACTGAAATCTGGAATATACATCCTCCAAAAACCCACAGTGCTTACAAAAGCCTGTGTTTTCTTCTTGGTGGTTGGTGGGTCATAGCTTCTGTTTCGTCCATTGGAATCTGGCAATGCCCATCTTACATTTTACTCCAAAAAGCTGGATTTGCAGGGCAGGTCCCTTGACTTTGTTTCATGGCAAAACCAGCCCTCTGGAGGATATGGATTATCTTCTCCCCTTTCTCAAAATGTTCTCTGCTGTGTTGTCCTGTATGATGATGTCATCAATGTAGTCCAAGTTCTGGACCTTTACTTTTTACTTTTTCCAGTACAGTCTGGATCAGTCCATGGCAAATAGTGGGACTGTGTTTCCACCCCTGAGGCAGTCAGTTCCAGGTGTACTGGATGCCCTTCCAGGTGAAAGCGAACTGTGGCCTGCACTCTGCCACCAGAGGAATGGAGAAGAATGCATTAGCAATGTCAATGGTGGCACCACTTTGCTGCCTTGAACTCCAGCTCATACTGCAGTTCCAGCATGTTTGACACAGCAACACTCAGTGGTGGTGTGACTTTGTTCAGGCCACAATAGTCCACTGTCAGTCTCCACTCTCCATTGGACTTATGCACTGGCCATATAGAACTAAAGGATGAGTAAGTCTTGTTGACCACTCCCTGGCTCTCCAGTCCATGAGTCATCTCATGGATGGGGATGATGGACTTCCAGGTGGTGCAGTGTTGTCGACGGTGTACTATTGTGGTAGTGGTTGGTACTTGTTACTCTTTGACCTTCAGCAGTTCCAGAGCAGAAGGGTCCTCTGAGAGACAAGGCACAGTATTCAGCTGTCTAATTTCCTCTGTCTCTACAGCAGCTATACCAAAACCCAACAATGCCCTTTGAGTCCTTGAAATACCCTCTCCTGAGTTAATTATGCCAAGGATGCATGGGGCCTCTCTGCTGGTCACAATACGGTGCTTTTGCTATTCTTTTCCAGTCAGGCTCACTTCAGCTTTCAGTACAGTCAGTTCTTGGGATCCCCTTGTTATGCCAAAAATAGAGATGGATTCTGCCCGTATATATCTTGAGGGAATTGTGCACTGGTGTCAACTAAACCCTTATACTCTTATGGGTCTGGTGTCCAAGACCATCAGACCATCAGTTCCACACAGTCCAATAGATCCGACTGTCCCTTTCCTCCACATGGCTGGGGGCAGGGCCCCTCTAGTTCTGGTCACTCATTGCATACTTCTTCTAAATATGAACTGGAGGTCCCTTCAAGAGGATCAGAAGTAATATCAGCCATTCTATTTTACCTGAGGACTTGCCCACTAGAAACTGGAACAGCGTTTATCCTTGATGAATTTCCTGCAGTGGTTGGTCTTCCTCTCAACTCATGTACCCATGCTGATAAGGCAGAGGTGGGCTTTCCATCCCACTTCCTTGTGTTATCTCTGTGGTCACACAGGTAAAACCACAGGTTATGTATGTTCTCTCTTGAGTGGTGGGGAGCGCTTGCTCCCAGTAGCAGAATCTGATCTGTACTAATGGGGCATAGGACATTTTCTCTCCAGCTTGCTCAAGTCTTTCTAGTCTGCCCACAGTCTTGGCTGGTCTTTCCACAGTCAAGGCACAGGTCATTAGGGAGGAAAAAAGATGATGGAATAGGATAGTCACCTGAAGCACTGTTTGTTCTCCTTCTTTCACTGACATTAATGCCAATGAGTTGGTGTATGATGATGTCATGTTCTCTACAAACTTCCATCACATGAATTGTGTACACTGCACCTCATCTGGATCTACAGGGTACTGATCATTATTCAAGTCCCTGTAGATTACCTCCAGGACAACTGATACTCTCAGGTACTGGATACCTTTATCCACAGTGTTCCACCTGCTCAGGTGCACTACTAGATCATCCTTGAGAGAATACCTTTCCCTCATGCTTAACAGAAGTCACCTCCAGAGGCTGAGAGTTTCTGTCCCCTTCCCAATCCACTTGTCAATGCTTCCAGGACAAGGATGTCAGTTGCTTGGCCTCACTACCATCTACCTTCACATCATGGGCCACAATATCCCAGCATTGGAGCAGCCAAGTTAACAGGGACTCACTCCACTGGTGGCAGAAATCTTTACACATATCTCACAGCTCACCTGGAGATGGGGTTTGGGTGATAATCTCTGGTCCTGCCTCTTCCTCCTGTTCTGAGGACCCTGCCTCCTGTTCATCCCTCACTAAGTGAATTGATTTTGTCTTGGGTTTCTTCTGTATAGGGGTGACTGCTACTGGCATGGGTTGTTCCTCTGGTTCATCTGCAGCTTGTGGCCACTCCTCCTCCTTCCCCTGAGGATGCTGTCTAGTGATGAGCAGTGTCCAGTGAATAGTAGCCAGGGCCCAGCACACTGCAGTAAGTTGCCCCTCTCTGGAGCTGCCAGAGCATCCTCTTTGCAAATATTTTGTCCTGTAGTTGTTCAGTGGTAAACTTACAAACCACTGGAGCAGAAAATTTCCCCCCCAGATTGGCCCATTTTCTCCCATATTCCATGCCACTCATGGCTATTGACCCTCAGGGCAGATCTCTGAACAACCTTCCTATAAATCTCTTTCTTAACTCTGAACATGGTGTGGATCACACTGAGGAGACAAACCCATGCTTTCCTTAACATCCAAATGGAATTCAAAATTCACAAAAGCCCTTGTTACAGGCCTGAAGGAGGAAAAGAGGGTGAAAGCTGGGGAAAATCATTATCCCCTGTTCCCTCCACAGGCTGGGTATGGTTATTAATGCATTCCCAGAGGTCAGGCTTGCGGCCCTGCCAGGTACGACAAGGAAAGGACAGTCACACTCCAAGGTCAGGTGCAGGAATGGATGATTTATTAAGATGGTGCCTGGCTTATATATGGTAGGGTAGGGAAGGTTTTGGAAGGGGGTTGAATCTGGGAGGAGTCAGGGAGGAGCATGCTAAGTAAGGGGACGAACTTTCCAAGTAGGGAAAACAAGGGCAGGCTCTAACTATGTAAGGGAATGCTGCACTGCAGCACCGACGAACCAATCAGGGGTGGGGTACAGGCCATAAGGGAGAAAGAGGACAATTCCATCAAGGGTATTACAGTCCACGGGATTGTACAGAACCACTGAACGAAGAACATGAAAATAGTTCATATGCTCTACAACAGTCCTTTATGTTTAATCCTTGTTATCCTTGCCACACTCCAGAGGCCATGGGGCTAAGTTGTCTCTCCAGTCCTGGTAGCTCCTTCCTCCCACACAGGCTGGAAAGCAACACCAAATACACACCTTAAATGACCTTCGTGGCCATTAATGATGTCATGCCATAAACTGATATCACACAGTACAGCAATAAAGCCTGATTCCTCTCCCTTCTCTGAAAAAGATCACTGCAAGGACCACATGCAGATATATATATACTGGGTTAGGTACCACACACATGAACATACCAAGCAACACTGTGATCAGTGGCTCCAGTTCTAGTACAGCAAATGCTTAACTCAAATGTTTCCAACCTGCTCTGGGAAGACCTGTTGTTATCCCAAACCATTGTGCTGCACATTGGTTGCCAAATAAAGCTGCCGTAGTTTAGGAACAGTAATTCCCAGTTCAGTGCCCTCACCTCCCAAGCCACATGCCATTCACTTGCTCCCCCATTCCTGGCTCCCTTGCTGCCCTGACAGAATGAAGTTGAGAACTGGAGGCACAAAAGATGAAGATCATGGGTTGAGATAAGAACAATTTACTGGAAACGGCAATGAAATAAGAAAAGCAACAGCAACAATATTAATAACAAAAGTATACAAGAGAGAGGGTGATTCACATGTAAAAATGCTCACCCTGGACCACAAGACAATGAACAATGGCAGACAATTCCATCACATTTTTCAACTGGAAGCCACACCCTTCTTGGAAGCCAGAGAATCCCTTCCCCTCACCTCCAGCAATGATGTGAGGTGGTATGGAGTAACCTCTGGGTCGTGGACAAAACTAAGACACACACCTGCAGATTGATTCTCAAAGGCACTGTGAGAACCTGTTAATGTTAGCAAATCTGTTTCTCAGAAGACATAGTACATTGCCTATGATTTAAAATAAATTATATAAATGATATGTCAGTGTAATTTCAAAATCAGATATGTCTCTAAGCATAATTAAAGAACTCCTTTTCAGATACATTAATAGCAATTAGTTATAGGATCCAGATATTTATGCAATCATAGAATCATAGAATCATAGAATCTATTGAGTTGGAAAAGACCTCAGAGATCATCGAGTCCAACCCTTTATCCAACTCCTGTCTGTTTACTAGATCATGGCACTCAGTGCCACGTCCAATCTCAGTTTAAAAACCTTCAGGGATGGTGAATCCACCACCTCTCTGGGCAGGCCATTCCAATGCCTGATTACTCTCTCTGTAAAGAATTTCTTTCTAATATCCAACCTAATCAAGTAATTACCAAACAAATAATTAAATCACCTGTCTTAAATGGTGTCTTGGTTTAAAGATAATATATTTGGGAGGTGGGAACTCAAATAAGATGAAATCCCCCCCTTTTTATTCCCTTTCCCCTAATACAGAAGAGAGATAAAAACAACTATTTACTAAAAGAAAAAGCAACAAAGCAGTAACCACAAAGTTACAGGGGAAAGTTACAGAGGAAAAGTTTACCCATGAAAGAGGAATCCACCCAAACAAGTGGCACCCGCACCCTGCAGGAACAAGAGGAAACAAAGATGGTGGAGAACCACCCCCCGTGGCACTGGCACTGCCTGTTTGACCTGGCTGAACTTTGGCTCCACTGTTTTTTTGTTTTTCTGCACATGGCTGGAACAGTGGTGGCAGCAGTTCCCACATGGCTGGGGCTATGGTGACAAGTCCTGCATGATGGTGCAGCTCCAATGCTGGCAGTAGCAGGGGACAGTGGTTTGCACTGCACATGTGGGATTAACTTGCACTTTTTTCTCACCAGTTGATAAGGAAGGTGAGCTGAGACAGCGGTGTGGGGTGTCATTGCTCAGCAATGGAAAGCAGCCAGAGCAGGAGCAGGGGAGGAGCAAAGGCATGTGGCTGAGGGAACCAAGTTTAGCCATGTGTTATTTGGAGACAGTCCACACTCCTTTTGTGACCAAAACAGGAAGAGGGCTGTTTCTGGTTCCTGCTGCCACCTTTATCACAGGAGAGACTACCGTCTTGTGGCTCCTAAGATCCCATAAAAACTCCCGACTCATGCAAACCCCTCTCACCTCTCCTCTTCAGCTCCCTGATCTGAGAGGGAGGGGAAGCCCATCTTCAGATTATGTAATGGTAAGAATATTCATCACTAAAGTTTCCTACCTAGTTTGTAACTATAACAAATGGATAAAATCCGAAAAGGTTAAAGTAAGCCAGAGGCAATTCATCTCTTCTTCTGCAATGACCAGTACTAAGAAGTGTTTATCAAACATGATTTGTCTTCCCTCATTTTGCAGTGCACTATCAGTGTCCTCAGTCTACAATGCATTCATTGCAGTGGTGTTATGTGAGGAGAGCACAATCAGTGAGGGTCCAGATATTTGACTCCTCTATTCTCTCTCAGTCCTCAGCAAGCCATCCAACTATAACCCCTTAATTTTCAGGTCTGTAAAATCCAGACAATCTTATTTTTAATATCTGTAAATTCAAGACAACAAAGTAAAATAATCATGGCTGCTAGAAAAATGCTTTGCAAATCTTAGATAAAACACATGAAAGAAGATCACCTAAAACAGGTGTGTAAATTTAACAACAGGATGTATAACAATCTCCTAAATGTGGCTCAAACTCAAACACTTAACAATCTAAACAACAGTAGTTGATTGGAAGTATTGATCAATACAGCTTCAGAGTTTTGCTGATATGCTATTGCCCTATACAAGGAAGTTTAAGCAGAAAGAGGTGACTGCCATGCCTCTTGTGACATAAATTTTTGCAAGGACTGAAATGACAGAATTGATCCTGATTTTAGACTTCACTTAGACAAAAAAGGGTAGCTCAATGAAAATATTATTACAGTCACATGCAGACCATGGGGTTTGTTTGTTTGGGTTTTTTGGGGTTTTGTTTGGTGTTTTTTTGTATTAGATTACAAAATTGTGCATGAAAACCATTCCAAATTATTTGTCTGTGAAGACTTAATAACTTGCTTTATATAATTTTTTACTTTCTATATCTGGCTAGGTAACATTTTCTTTCCCCAAAATTTAAACAAGTTGCTATTTCAACTGAGCGTTTTTTGCTGGTTAAAACAAGCTCCCTCTGCTGGACCTGAAGAAAAGAATGTGTATCTGTCTAGATCCTGTGGACGAGGGCTGGACCTTGATTGGAGTTTTGCCATTTGTTTTAGGAAAGTGGATTTTCTTATTGATCTAGCTTGTTAAAAGCACCACTTAAAGGAGAAGTCAAAGTATTAGCTACAAGGAGTGTTTAACCACTGATGAAGATACTGGGTCCAAAGGGACAAAGAGGCCTTTCTCAAGACTAATGTTTTTCACTAGTCCTTAGAAAGTCACCCTTCTTTCTGTAAAAGAAACTAAGATTTTGAAGAGTGATGAAATCTTGGTTATGCCTCTATGAGCTTCATTTGCTGCTTGCTATACCTCACATCTCTCTTTCCCATGACAGTAGAAAAAATGCTCAGTCCTTACTTTCAAAATCCTGAGACCTGTTCAGAAATCATGAGATTTGACATGAAACCGTTAAGACACCACACCAGAACATTTTTGGAGGGGCTGTTCAAAAGGGGAGAAAAAACAGACAGCTACTTTTTAGGGTAATCTTACCTTAATGAAAGATGATATTGATTTAATGGCTTTACACTGAAATAGAGTAGGTTTAGATTCAATACTAGGAAGAAAAGTTTTGCTGTACGGGAGATGAGGCACTAGAACAGTTTGTCTAGAGTCCTTGTGTAGGTCCCATTCCTGGAAGTGTTCAAGGCCAGCTTGCATGGGGCTTGGAGCAACCTGCTCTAGTGGACAGTGTCCGTGCCCATGGCAGGGGGGTTGGAATTAGATGATCTTTAAGGTCCCTTCCAATGCAGACCATTCTATGATTCTATGATTCTATCACCATAGTATAATGATTTTATAATATTTATTAATTATAATTATATGGTTATAATGATAATTGTGTTGTTATAATTATAATTATTATATAATCCTCAGTCTCCAACAATTGCTTAAGAAAAAACACCAAATGCCACAAAAATCAGAGTAGTTAAATACAATGACACTACAATTCATACAATCTCCAACAAAGCCCTCATTTTTCGAAGTTTGGTACAAAACAAAATGAGCCATCACAAAATGTGCCCATCCTAAATACTGTTTGGATCATTGCTGTCCCTGGACCCAACATATGCTAACTGCTGTGTATGAACTGAGGAGCTTCAAAGACATGTGACATTTCTTCTCCAACTTGCAAAATTTCATAGATGTTCATAACATTCTGTCCTTACCAGAAACTGTGACCAATTAAGCATAGAAAGCTTTCTTGGACAGATCAACTTTTCTCCAAAACAGACAGAAAGCATGTTCCAAATTAAATTGTATTATTTTGCACATGTAATGTTAGACCATCTTGGAACTGGTTTTCATAAATCTCACTGCATCTTACCCCTCTTCCATTGTAGCAGTCTAATAACTGATTGTTACATAACTGGACCTTTTTGTGTGATGTCCTGTCATTTAAATTTTCACCCATAGTATGCATATGCTGAAGAAAAAACAAAACTGAAAGTGAAGGAACAAAACTGTCTTCCCACATAACTGTGGGAGCTCTTTGATGGTTACATGGTTAGAGGAGGATAGTTAAGCTTAGCATGTTTCCATCTGCATGTTACCTTCCACTGCTTGGTATCTAAACATACACTGCTAACTACCATAGAAAAAGGCTATTCTAAAATAAGATGGGATTAGTAGACTACGCCACAACTTGTTATGGAAAAAGCTGCTAGCAGAATGGTTGAGGTTGGAAGGGATCTCTGGGGGTCATCTGGTCCAAGCTCCTGCTCAAGCAGAGACACCTAGAACTGATTGTCCAAAATAGTGTCCAGTTGGCTTTTGACTACCACTCTGGGGAACCTGTGCCAGTGCTTGGTCACCTTCACAGTGGAAAGATGTATTCTGACATTCGGATGGGACATCATGTATTTCAGTTTGTGCCCATTGGCTCTCGTCCTCGGGAAAGAGCTTGACTGCCTCTTCTTTACATGCTCCTTTCAGGTATTTATATATATTGATAAGACTTCCATGGAGCCTTTTCCTGCATAGACAAGACTGGATTGGCCACTGCTTCATTCTTCATGCTGTATCTCTGTTCTGACTAAGGAAAAATTATCCCTAGGAGTGTTTGCTCATGCAGAGAAAGAAACACAACTCATCTATGAACAGGATGTTTCAGAAGAGCAACATTATGCATATGCTGAAGCCAAATACTTCCACTGTGGTTTTTTGGGGAAGTGTTTTCACTGACAGCATTAGAGGGGGGAAGTCCTAGTAAAAACATTGCCATATGTTTTACTGGACTTTTGTTAATCATGTCGACCAGTCAACCTATCATGAGAATTAGGTAAATCAGAACTACTTTTTTTAAATCTAAAGTTAAAATTCTTACTGCCACCATTGAAAAGGCACTGGAGCTAATGCAGGACACATTCCAGAAGAGTCTGGGATTAGGACAGGCACAGCAGAGGATGGCAAAGTGATAATCTATTGGCAGTAGTTACTTCTTCCCAGTAAGATGTTTACTAGGTCTCGCATTAGCATGATATGACCAGACTTGCCCTCAACAGACTGACAATTCTAACTCAAAAAGCAGCACTAAACAAAGGAAAAACATTTTAGGGAGACCAAAAATGTAATGAATCTCAGCATCTGCTTGGATTCAGCTTTTTTAAGAGTCCAGAAGCTTGAAAACTTTGCTTTTTATTCAGAATCAAAAGCTTCATAATTATAAAAATTGCAAGCAAAAGATTGCTGTAAACACTTCCTAATCCCCTGAACAATATCACAAGTATCCAACAGCATATTTCATAATGCTGATCATTACCTTATGAGCCTGTCAGTCCAGAAAGTTTTCCACCTACTGTATAGTTCCTCTGTACTGTCTATATCTCACCAATCCAGCTGTAAGTATACTATAGGAGATTGCTCTGTAGGCCTCACTGAGTTGAAGAAAACACTATCCACTACCCTTCTCTTGTCTACATGGGATGTTACAGAAGGCGATCCAGTTGGTCACATGTGATTTGTCCTTGCTAAGGACATTGCCTATGCTCCTAATCATTTCATTCTCCTTCAGTCACCTGGACATGGCTTCCAGGAAGATTCACTTCATATCTTAGCAGGTCCAAATCTTACCATGGGCCTAAGATGAGGCTGACCAGACTGACATTCCCTAGACCTACATCCTTGATCTTTTTGAGCAAGACTGTATATTATTTACCTTTTTCAGGTCATCAGAAACACCTCTGAAACACCATGACAGTTTGAAGATCATACAGAGTGTGTCACAGGGACATCAGCCAGCTCCCAGAATATCCTGAGGTGCATTCTGTCTGGTCCCGTGGACCTGTATGTGTCCAACCTGCTTAAGTACTCTGTAACTCAACCCTCCTCTACCCTGGGTAATCTTCCATTCCCAAAGGCCTTGATAGTAGGCTTAGAGATCAGGACACCTGAAGACAAACATAACCAGTAAAAAAACAAGGCAAAGACATCCCTGGGAGCCTTAGTCTTTTCCACAGAACTGTTTATTGCTGCTCTTCATGGTCCTTGGTGATATCAACTCCTGCTAAGCATGGACTTTTCTAACTCCATCCTTTTTGTATGTCAGAAAGTTCTTGGCACTTTGGCATGTTTTGCATAACCTCCTAACAAAGAGACCTGTATGCTATTTCTTATATTGCTTTTGGCTAATATACAAAGGTGAAACGAGCTATTCAGTAGAGACTTCCCAGGTGCAAGGCTTTGCTCTACATCCCTCAATCTATCCTACATTGCACCTTACAGTAACAATACCTGTCTGCTGAATCAGAACTTAAAAAGTTCACATTCCTGTACCTTGAATAGACATACTTTGACAGAATTCAAAGAAACTTTGACACAATAAGCATGACTAATATTCCCTTCATTTTATCTTTGTGTTACACAGCTCAGCAAGAGTCATTCTACATCAGTGCTCCATCAGCAGCAACACCAAGTCAGCCTCTGCAGTCTTATTGAAAAATGATTTACAATTCACAATTACAGGTGCAGCTGGCACTGTGTAGCACTAGCCATAGGTTTTACTCTTTCCGTATTTACATTCCTTCTGTTTTAGATAGTATAAACATCCTCTCACCTTTTCACAACTTGTGCCTGTGACAGGCAGCTGAGGTTGTTTCTTTGAGAATATAATGAAAGAACACATGAGCAGAGGATTTTTCAAAATTATAGGAAACTCTTTTTGAAACATATCAGACCTTGTTAGGAATATATTTTACTGTTACATCAAAATCTGATGTAGAAAATTCAATGGGTTCATTTTAACATGCAAATACGGAACATGTGGAAATAAATTTAGTATACCAGTTAAGGTACACACAGTAGGAATTCATAAATTCCATAATTCCATATTCTGCTCCAGTGTCATATATGGAAAAAAGCACATTGCCTTCACTTTTGGTGCTTCAGAGATAGTCTCCTCTTTGAGATTTTTAACTGTTTTTTAATTTTGTTTCTGCTGCGCATAAAGTAAAAGACTGACAGTTTTTCTATTGTCAGTTCAGAACAGAAGCAGTCTGTAATTTATAGTTCTTTATGTCCTTAGCCAGGTGTTCCTTCCTGATCTTGATGTAAAGCTATCCCTTATGCATTTTTTGGTACAGATTGCGTGCATGTGTGTGTGTTTGTAACTTTTAATACACGAGAAGTAGCAACCTGCTATGCACTTTTCTGTGTGGTCAGTCAAAAAACCAAAGACACAAAACAAAAACAAACAAACGAAAAAAAAGAAGCATAGATGAGGACGATTTAGAACAAGCTTTTCAATTAAGTGTATTTTCTCTCAACATACTGAATACCACAAATGCTGGATCTGGTAACTATTGCAACATTTTTAGAAGCTGAAAAGTAATCAAAATGAGATCTTGCAGACAATGAATTGTATTCTCCCTCTGATATACAGCAAGATTTACGGATATATTATTGCCTGTGCATTCAAAGAAAAATCCCTTGTGCATCAGCACAATAGGACGCAAATAACCACTAAGTTCTTCCACAATTACAGGGCTAGTTTCACCCATTTATGTTTTATTTTATTATTATTATTCTAACAGTAGATGGCAATATTTAGTTGAAACTTGGAAAACCTTTGTGAGCTTTACAGAGTCATTTCAGTTCTGTTTTTACTCAGGAGACTTAAAAGATACAGAAAAATATCATATAATGGGACAATATAAATTAACTAAATTGTTTATCTATATAAATTAATATTGCAATTACCTTATTTTCTTCGAAACTCCAGCTTGCCCTGGATAGTTTCTGACTGAAAACCAGCTGTGTTCTGACTGTCTGGAGATTTGGAAAAATGCCAGCGTCCTAAGGGTTAAGCTTTCCTTACACAAAATCAGTGAAAACACAGCAGGTTAATTTCTCACAGTGTTATCAATAAAGTTTTCCTGAACTGCACAGCTTAGCTTCAGATCCAAACTGCCAGCATCTTGGTATGTTTAGGTCAATGTTTTCAGTATAAATATTTAAAATTCTCCAGTTTTTACCCTACCTGTTTTCCCTGATAGATGCTCAGTGAATCTTCCCATTTAGTGCTGAAATTAATGAGAATTCTGCTGTTGACTTGATAGAACCATGAACATCCTCTATAACACTAAAGTATGGAACTGCTCTCAGTTATTAAGATCACAGTAAAACTGAAATCTCTTGACAATTCAGAATTTGTCTTGTAATAGATGCCTACGTGCCTCAGCTGCAGGTTCAGGCAGAAGGTGAAGCAGTATTCCTCTACTCACCCAAGCTGGGCAAGTATTCAGCTCCTGGGCTGTATACTAGTCTTTGCATATACTCTGAAGGTACTTGTGTAATGTCTGTCTTTGGCAGGGCAGGTTGAACGTTTAGGAAAGGACATGTGAGCTGCTTGGACCTCACCAGATACAAAGTAAGGTTATGTGTGTGTTTAATTAGACTAGACAGCGCTGCTTGAACTAAAGACTTACCTCATAGGTCCATTCAAACAAAATATTTTCTTCAAGTTTTAATTGTTTTAAATATCAAATATAGACTTTTCGTAACATACATCTGTGTGTGTGTGATTCCTTGTCTGGATCTGCCTTGAAATCTTGGGTATCAGCTTCACAACAACATGAAAAACTACCAAAAAGTCACTGAACATTCACCACATTCTTCTGTTTAAACTACAGCATAGGTAAAAAGCAGATCAGCAGGTATCTTAACGTGCATGGCTTTGGGAACCTCTCTGACCAAGACATGATATTCTCCATGGATAGTGCATGAATCACTACAAGAGACTAGGACATTATTTTTGGCTTTCAGAAGCACAGCTTGGGCCTCGTGCTGTTTGTGCAGACAAGTACAGAAAGAATGTCATTTGAGAGGGAGACTAGGAGCTGAGTGAAGGAGAAGGGGCCCTTGTACGGGGAAGAGAGAGGAAAAGGGAAAGGAAGAAGGCGCAGATGGGAAGTAAGACGACATTTAAGCTGCCAAGGGTTTAACAAAAGCAATCATGAGGAAGTAAGTTTCTTATCATAAATAAACAGATTATTCACGGGCATGCTCTGGATCTCACAACACTTCAGAGTGTATCCTATTAAATGGTGTTTCATCTCTGACTTTTCCTTGAGGAAGGATCTCTTCTGCAGAACTTCACTGAAGGCTGTGCATTCTACAGGGCATTTTTGTGGATGTGGAAGAGTTCAGCAAATGTCCCATATATCTATGGCCACGGCACCTTTTTTCTTATAATGGAATGAAATATGGATAGATAGATAGACAGATAGACAGACAGACAGATAGATAGATAGATAGAAAACAGAGTATTAAGAAAACGAGTACTCTCTGATTGCAAAATCTAGTAAATATAGGTCAGTCTCTATAGTCTTCAGATACACTGAGATTAAGTTATCCCTAAAGAGGTGTTTTATAAGAAGGCAGAAGCATCTAGAGATAGAGGAAAATAGACTAGGATTAATTACCTGAAGCCGCACTCTGTGCTTCAATTGTGACTGCAGAATTCCTTTGAATATATCTCTCTGCAAGAATCCAGTGCAGCTGCTTGAGAAACTTCTGAATGGCATGAATAAGAATAGTAAACTGCTAAAACTTTGGCTGGTTGCTAGCACTGGTTTTGAATCAAGAGCAGGAGAGTGTCCTAACACAAAAGACAGAGAGGTTTAAAAGCGGAAAACAAAGAGAAGTCAGAAGATTCAGGATCACCCATGGTAAGAAACAATGTGCATTACACTTACAAGATGTTACGCCAAAGTAGATTTCTATTTACAAAATAATGAAGTCTGTAGGTGACTGAACAAACCTGGGAGGAATTAGTCAGAAAGGACAGGCACACATTATCAGTAATCTCTCCTAAAACAACAATGCATTTAGGCAGCAATTGCCTACTATCAGTGTGTGCCGTTTGATGAAGCCAGCCCAAGAGGTTAAATGGAGGGATTGGAGCATAACTTTTTATACACTGCAGTTTGAAAATAACATGGGTAAAAAAAGGGCCTCTGATTTGATGCTGCTTTTTCTGGAATGTATAGTGCAACTGGATCTAAATTTTGGGAGAGTGCCCAGTTTCAGATGTCTAAAGCCTCTGTTGAAATCAGTGGAGACTATACACTGCCAAAGTTTTATGTATGCAACTGCAGATTGATTGCCTAATGGCAGTGGTGGCCTTTGATCATGAATGTCTGGAGAGAGAAGTCTCAAATAGAGGCCCTTTTCCCCATTTTCCCCTTTACCCTAACTCTACTCTTTTTCTTTGTTTTCCCCTTGTATTTACTACAAGTCTTTCACTGATATCTGATACATAGAAGTTCATCTCCCCACATATTTCTTTTCTTTAACAGTTTTCTAGTGGAGGACTGTGCAAAAGGAGTTAACTGAAGAAGGTGCAGGGGTATGCAATTGCTCTAACACGTTGTCTATTTCAGGCTTTATGAGTGAGAGAAACAGATGAAGATAATTTCCTCTCTTTCTCTGTTTCTTATTAGTAAATTGTGAAGAATTCCTAGGTACAGAACATCCAAGCAAGATCAGCATCTGTATGCAAGGGAAAATTATTTCCTTACAGTTTGGTCAATGTGTGAGTCAGAGTCACATAAAAGATGTAATAAGCTGCTTCTGCTTGCAATTAGAGGTTTTGTTCTGATGGCAAATTAAAATTTAAGTCCAGTAGAATTAGGTGTGAAATCTTGCAGATTCCCGGCTAACTGTATATTGTGATTCCATTTGGCAGCAAATAGGACTCAGAAAATTGCTTTTATTGGCTTCTACTTTCCATTTACATACACTTCTGGAATTGTGCAAAAAGACAGCAAACTGCCATGAATATATCTTTAGCCTATATTCACTGCTCACTTCCTTCCTTCCTTTAACCAAAATAAGGGAGACACAACAATTTTTATACTTTTTACTGAAAAAAAAAAAAAAAGTAGCACTCTCAATGCTTGTACACCTACCAGATGGAATAAAATGACAGAGAAATGCCTACACAGTATAGGTTATGGTTTTTAGTGAAAAATCTTGCATAGTCAAAGAACTCAAACTTTTTTTTTTTTTTGTAAATTGTGCTTGCTCTAAAATCAACCTGTTCATTTGTCTTTATAACTGCAGTAATAGGGAATAATCTCAGAAGCTTCCAAGTCTGCCACAAAGACAGATGTTCAAATGATCCCCTCCTGCTCAGTATCAGCTGTTCAACAGAGGTTGCATCAGAAATAAAGGACCAGTTACCTCTAATTCTGGCTGCCTTTTCAGGAATAATACAGGGGATTCTTTAATAATGAAGGTACCTTCTTTGTTCTGGAGATCAACTCAAAAGCTTCTGGCGAGCACAGATTTAGGTCACCAACAACAGAACTTGCTGTGGCTCCTTGCTCTTAAACTTTACTTGCAGGCCATTTCTACAACACATATAGTTTGTATGAAGGTATAGTGGAGTTCATCACACTGAATTCCCCATGAATTCTGCATCTCACCCTTTCAAGCATCAGTGATTCATTTATTTTGTGAATAAAAGCAGCAACAGATCCAGCCACTTGAGAAAGAATGTAGGTAGCCTCATGGTGTGCTCTGCTGCAGGTGCAGAGTGAGGTAGTGAATCTGATTTAGCACTCAAGGATAAACAGTCTTGAAGGTCTAGCTGAAGATGTTCCTTCACCTTGCAGGGAAGTGGACTAGAGGACCTTTAAAAGCTCCCTTCCGACTCAAACTGTTCTATGATTCTATGAACACTACACTGTCACATTGCTTCACTCATAAGTTACTGTCCCTAGGTGCAGGTGTGAAGAGGATCTAAAGAAATCAAATCAAGAATGCCCAAACTAGATGAGAATATAGTGTCAATACATTCTTTAGAGTTGCCATGTGATTTTCTATAAAGAAGATTCACAAGTAGCGGCCTAAATATAAAAGAAATCTACATTCCTGTTTTCCTTTCCTTTGGTCCCTGGCTTACCATCATAGGAAAGGTTCTTTTCCTTCAGAATCTAAAAGATTTCTGAGAGTGGAATCACAAAGCAAAACAATGAAAATGAAACTTGACTTTGCATATTATGCGCTTAACCAGAGAAGAGAGCAGAAGAAAATTGCCTAGAAATGAACTCCCATGAAAAAAAGTCATAAAACCCCATAAAATATTAAGTATAGAAAATAACAGTGATCCAAAAATATGGTAACAAAACATGGCAAATCATTTTTGGAGGGAACCCATTTCATTTTCATGAATTAGGATGACCTCTGCATACTTTGCTGAAATTCTTATTTTACCACTTCTGACCTCATAAAACAAGGTATATTTCATCCCAGGAGTGATGTTAAGATACTGTGAGTTAAGCCCAGAAATATGCACTGAACATCCCCCATTACCAGACAGGGTGGAGCCTTGTGCATAGGACTAAGGCTTGAGTAACCCTTTTGAAGCCTTCCTCCTCTCATGGCCCTCCTTGCTGCTGCACTCTGGCCTCACAAACGTGTATGTGGAGAGATGACAGCCGAGGTAGCAACTGGGCTTGCTGGAATCTCTGTGAGACATCTTCATTGACATTTGATATTGGTTCTTGAAAATTCAGCAGTCATTGGTGGATTAGAAACACCATTACTCACATGTGGGTCATGAAGATAAGGAAATTGACATAAAAAAGTAAGGCATACTGTGACCATAAGTATCACTAGGATGACTACTGAAACAGGGGGGGGCCTCCAGCTCTGATAAATTGCACCAAAATCTAATTTGGATTCTCTAACAGCAGGCATCCTGAGAGCCACCTTTGCCCCACCTGTCATTTCTAAACAGGCCATATGTGCTTCAATTCCCAGAGGTGCAGAACAAATTCCCAGATAGAGACTCTGTCTGGAAATGTTAGGGAGGGACATATTCAAGTGGTAAGGAAAAAATGTACCTCACTCTCTTTTCCCCGTTGCTGTTAAACATGTGATAGAATATTACCATGCCTTTCCTCGACCTTCAAGACAGAACAAAGTGCTTCATCCTTCGTTGTTAGGTTTCATTTTTTCTTATTCTTGAACTTGCCTCTTTACTGTGCTCTTATATGTGCCAATCAAGGAATTTG
>JAWWEU010000091.1:41101363-41116542 GCA_035583155.1 Acropternis orthonyx
AAAATGAATTGCTCAAAGATATCTGATAAAATTGCTTTAGAACAGGATGTTCTTTACCATGTTTCTCCTTCACATTCTTTCACCTATATTTATATCTTTAGGACTTAATGATACTGTGAAAGAAAAGCCTGAATACAGTTTTTGAAAGGTTGGGGTTTTTGGTGTGTGTGGTTTCTTTTTTTTCTCTCTTTGAAAAGGAAAAATTCAGCCACTACGGATTGGAATTTAAACCGTGGAATTCTTATCTATAAAATTTTCATAGATGTAAAATGCTATAAGTTATTATTGGTAATACTATGTGCATTACCTCAAGGCATAGCCATTCTGAAATAGTTTATGATGCTTTTCTTCAAAATTAAAACTAGATGTGCAGTATTCTAGTACTGTAGAATATGTCCACATTTATTTTATTGCCATTTTAAGTTCTAAATGCTGATGTCTGTTTAGATGTAGGGGAAATCATTGTACTGAGACAAAAGTTAATTTCTCCCAAAGCTCTTCAGCCACCTGCCTTCTCCCCACCTTTAACCCCAGCTGTTAGAATTTTCAAAATCTGTAGTAAATCTGTTTTATTCAGCCAAAATGAATTGTGAGGATTTAACTCTGTAGGGTCTTTATGCTTACATTAATTTTTCAAAAATTTATTTTATTTGAAGATTTCAATTAAGATGACTTCCATAGAAGGAAAAATAAACTTTCTTTAGTAGTTATAATTGAGGGATAAAAAAGCATGGCATCAGAAAATGTATGAAGATAGGGAAATCTTATCATGGCCTGTGGTTACTCAGAGCAGTACTGCCTTCTCACACAAAGAACAGATTGTGGTTTAACTCTTTCCACGGCCTAGTTTTATGTGCCAATGTAGTACCAGAATTGTTCAAATCTGTGCTGGAAACTACTAATCAGTTAATTGTTACCTTTGTGGATCTTTGTTAAGCATCATACTGTAATGCAATAGTTTATGTCCTGAAGTATCTTCCCATATTGTCTCTCTGCTCTTTTTTTCCTCTTTTTTTTTTTTTTTTGTTTCTTTGATTTTTTTTTTTTTTCTGTGATGATAACATGATCATAGGTAGTTGCAACTTTTCCATTGTTTTCTGTTTGATTTGAGGATGGTTAGGGAAGAGAGGTAACTAGATCTAGTGGGTTTTTTTACTGTTCAGGAAGTTTTGGTGAAATTTGAAGATTTAAACATGAAATTCTTTGCCTGAAGCTTCTACAATGGCAGTCTGCACTCTATAATTGAGACCATTAGTTATACTTTCATCATTTTTACCTAATGGAGTTAATCAGCCTATTGATTAAACATAATTCATTCCTTCTCTAGCAGTGTAACTAAAATAGTAGTTTGTTAATTGTATTCTTGAATATAATGACATAAAAAAAGATACAGTTTTAGTTTGATTGCACCATGCCACTCTGTATGATGAGCAATCTGCATGGTATTTAAAACGAAATATGCCTCCACACAGGAAGAAAGATACCTCCCTGAAGGTCTTCCTTTCAAACCAAAATACAGTTATATTTGATAAGCAGATTGCACTGTTCTAAACAGCAGATTTGTTCATGGAAAAGAAGTTTTTGGGGAAGGTCTAGTTAAATATTAACATAGATGTGTAGGATAGTACTTTAAGCAGACAAATCAAATTAATTTAATTGCTATAGGATGTACTTGTAGACAACAACTAAGCATTACCTCCTCAATGCAACCCATATTACTGCTAGGCAGAAGATAAGAACTTGCAGGTGAAGCCAAATGACAGACGGGGATATTTTGAAACTGTAAATAAATTGCATGGATTTCACAAAAGCAGCATTTGACCAGTAGTGGACTTGTAATGTCTCTTTGCCACAGCATGCAGAAACACAAAGAATGCAAAGTTTGTGCCAAGTTGCCATTTTTCATTGTACACCTCAGATTGATTTTTAAGGGGTTTAGAATAATTGCCACACTCATGTGATCAGTTAACAAATTAACTGACTCTGCGGGGCTTCAAAACCCACAGTGGAGCTGCTGAAAGGACATAAATGTAATTTTTCTTCTCACCTTCATAAATTCTAATTTTGCAGAGTTTGGGGTTGGTGGGAGGGAAGCTCGAAGAGCTGAAAGTACAGAAGCTTCTGTTCAGGATTTGTGTATGACCCATTGTGTCTTTTCCCTGCTTTCCCTTACTGTATACTGGTTTCTCTAGTTACACTACTGGAATGGTGCTGTTTCAGTGCTGGAATGTTGGACGTTTGATAAGAAAATGGATCAAGTTTAATGGCGCATGCTCTTTGTGCCACCAGCAGTCTCTTGCTGAGAGCATGCTCCAAAAGCGGGAACTCTGTGGCATTACACTGAGCATGTATATGCTTTGTGTTTCTGTGCCACAGAGAAGAGAAATGAACTGTGGCATTTGCCTCAGTCTTCTGAACATTTCTGCTCAGATTTTTTAAAACCATATAGTGTCCTCTTTGTGCAATGGTATTTTTCTCGATGTTAGCTGTTTGGTCAGATATTTAAATGTTAGGAAAAAATCCATCTTGGTAGCATCGCTTTTAAATTGTGTAGTCTCTGCAGCACTGTGTGATGAAGTGAGGGGAGGCATATAAAATAAAATCTTCACATGATTCTTTCAAAGAATGAAATATGGGGAAAATATAATTTTTTCTATGCAGTTTTTGGTTGCTGCCTGAGAACAGTACTAATTTCATAAAAGGTGTTATGCAGAAATTTGCGTAACTTCTAAGTGTTTATTCTCTTTGTCTTGTATTTCACTGGAAAATTTTCATATCCTTTCTTGATACTGCTTTCGTTATAAGATGCTGAGTTTGAGTTTACTTGTTCCCTTCTTCATTTTTTCCTTCACTTCTTTTCACAGGATGAATTTCACCCGTTCATTGAGGCACTTCTTCCACATGTCCGTGCAATTGCCTATACTTGGTTCAATCTTCAGGCTCGAAAACGCAAGTACTTTAAAAAACATGAGAAACGAATGTCAAAGGATGAGGAAAGAGCAGTCAAGGATGAGTTACTTAGTGAAAAGCCTGAAATTAAACAGAAGTGGGCATCCAGACTCCTGGCCAAGCTGCGCAAAGATATTCGCCAGGAATTCCGCGAGGATTTTGTGCTCACGGTGACTGGGAAGAAGCACCCATGCTGTGTATTGTCCAATCCTGACCAGAAGGGCAAGATTAGGAGAATCGATTGCCTGCGACAGGCTGACAAAGTCTGGCGTCTGGATCTAGTCATGGTGATCCTGTTCAAAGGCATCCCCTTGGAAAGTACGGATGGAGAACGTCTCATGAAATCCCCACATTGCACAAATCCAGCACTTTGTGTCCAGCCACATCACATAACAGTATCAGTCAAGGAGCTTGATTTGTTTTTGGCATACTACGTGCAGGAGCAAGGTAGGAAGCAGATTGTCATGTTTCTATGTTAGTATGTCAAACTCTTATTCCAGGTTAGCCCCATTTCCCCTGTGGGCTGGCTTCCAGTGAACATTATTATGTGGTCTGTAGATGTAATGTGGTACATATCCATTTGTAAATCAGCATGTATACGGATATACTTAAACACACACATGTTCCTACAGACCTGTGTAAGTGACATGCATGTTTGATATATGTGCCTTGTTCTCTTCTGAGGCAGACATAGGCAGTACTTTTGTTCCACTGAAGTTGCCTTTTTTTTTGGCCAAAAAGTGGCAATATATAGTTGTGACTTCAAAAAACATTCCTCTTTTCAAGTTGTCGTCTTAAAAAAACCAAACCAAACAAACCTCAATACTGTTAGTTACAGATGCAAATATGTGCAACTGCATAATCACAATAAATACTACAAATACTTATGTCTTTGTAGTTACAAATAATCAAGAAGTTATCCTTAAGCTGATAAATCTGCTATCACGTTGAAGACCAATTGCAGACTTTCTTATAACTATAAAACAAAACTTGAAAGTACTTTAGCACAGATATACTTTTTGTAAATAGCAAAGAGAATCAGAATTACAGTGTATATTAGCTATTGTTTTATTAATATTTTACATCACTATCTCATCTTACATATCTGAACTTTAAAAATAAGATACAGGTTGTAGTATTTTGAGAGAATTTTCCATGTAGAGTGTATGTTCATAATCACATTCATATGCTTTCATTTGGCAGGTAATTGAAATGTGGAAAATTGCAGGAACTCTATGGAAAAGTTTCATAAACTTAGTTTTTACAGAATGCAGATAAAAGCAGTGCTTCTAATAATCATGTGTCGGGGAAAACTTACTAGTCATATTGCATATTCAGTAGCAATACTTTTAGGCAGGTTCCCTAAAATTGTAAACGGCTGTAAGTTCATAAAGGTGGTTTTTTTTTCTCTAATGCTAAGGCTTCTGAAATGCCTTTTCTCTGTTAGTAATTTTGGTTCTTTCTGGTGATGATACTGTGTTCTAGGTGTCTTTATACTGCTGACTGATCAACAGTAATAAAGCATTTATTTTTTAGCCACAGATCTCAACTATGTAAAGCTTGACCATCCGCAGATGTTGGGGCCATTTCACAAGTTGGCCTGGTAGTAGGCAGAAATGGCCTGCAGAAGGGCAGATGGCAGGCTGTTATTTGATGCCCGATAAATAATTGTGGGATTTAACTGGAAAACAAACGGAAATGGTTTTGTTAGTAATAAAAAAAATAAAATTGCACGTCCTCCTTTGGTGTTTACTCATTCTTTAAAAGAACAGATACAAAATACAATCCTTCTGTTTTATGTGAATTTCTGTTTTAACATTCGCTCATGCAACTGGAGCACTGTTTATGTAAATGTGTAAGTCAGGTTCTCTTTTTTGGGTTATTTGTCATGAAAAAAAGTGTTGGGGTTTTTTTTCTTACTTGTATTTTTTGTGGGTTTTTTTGTCTCTCCACAGCACTAGACACATTTAGATATTTTACAGCAACTTTAAATAGCTGCAGAGTCTGGTAAATCTGGCCTAACATAGGAAGAAAGGTTTCTTTGATATCATTAAACAAAATAGCTTAATTACAAATAATTTTTACCTTTAAACTCCTTTCATGAAAAAGAAATCAAATTATATTTTGAATGCATATACTGTAAGACATAGGTAACTGATTAATTCTGTGGATTTACCTGTCTCTAAAAGTCAAAACTACAAAGGGAGGCAAAAGAGTTCAAGTAGCTCTTGAGCCAAAGAATCTGAGGTCAGAGTACTCTTAACACACTGTTGACTTATAAGTTGTTGGAAGCTAGTAACTTGAAGTGGGAGAAAGAATTGCAGGGTATAGCTGATTTTTGTTGATTTAAGTGGATTGAGAATATGAGTTTATTAAAAAAACTTGTCTAATCAGAAATGAGTAAGATAAGCATGCTGTATTATTATAACTTTCAAAGTTACACAATGCTACTCTGAGAGTATACTGGAACATGAAGCTGTCTAATTTATACATACTAAGTCACTTCTAGTAGACCCTTTTGTTTATTGTAAACTGCATGTACTTTGTATCTGTCTTGCTGCTTTACAGTGAATCTTTCATTAACATCTGCTGGCTCTCTTCTTGAAGAAGTCATGCTAAGTTATCTATGTATTTTTTTCCCATTGTATTAAACTTTGATTCTCTATACTCATTGACAGCAGGTTAATTGTGGCACTTTGTAGTGCACGTGATTAAGAGCGCCAGGCTTTGTGAAAGATAAGCATGAAGTCAACCAAAATGCTGCATTATACATACTGTATTTTGCCTTTTATTTGTCTTTCCAAACATATATACATGCCTAATAATACCACGTAAAACCTTCAGTGGATACATAGAAACAATTAAATCCCTGAACAAAATATGAAGGAATTAGCACATAACATGAATGAAGGGGCCAAATAGTTTGCTTTTTTGTTGCCTTTAAAAAAGAAGATTAGGGAAAAAAGAGGAGGAAGGATAGTTCGAGTGCCAGTGATGGTTGCCAGTGGCACCAGGATTGGCATCAGACCTTCTTTGTTTAGCCTAGGATGTCTGTGATTTGTTGGTTGGCATCCGCATTGCAGTACAGGGTAATGTTACAATATATTGACAATTTCCAGATCTAGAAGTGTCAATAATCTTTCTGGTTCTTAACAAAAAGAGCTTCTACTTCCATACCTGCCTTGAAAGAAGAAATAAGGACTGATCTATGAAGTTCTGTCATTGACCAACTTCCTCTGATTCTTCTTTTCGCTCATCTCAAAAGTCAGCATCTTTTTTCCCCCTCTATGCTCTTTTTGCTATGCTCTTGTGATTTAAGATCTTTAAAAAAAAAAAAAATAAAAAGAAGATTGGCATAGGTTGCAATGCTGCTGCTTTGACTGAAATGGAGGAAGAAAATGAGAAATATACACTGTGAACAGTGTTTAACATCAAAATAGTTCCTAATCATAACACACTTCCATGGGGCTCTGCTTGTTGTGTGTATCAGAGGGGTGTGTGTGGGGGTGTGGGGGTGTGTGTGTGGGGGTGTGTGTGTGTCCCCAACACAGAGCTTGTATAAAAACCCAACTTGAAAATGGTATGAATGCTGTTTATATTGACAGAATTGCCTTTTTTTTCTTTCCCTTTTTTCCTCCCTTTTTTTTTTTACCCCCCTGTCAGGCATCAGAGAATGTCTATCATTTGGTGTTTCAGCCCATAAAAATCATTTGATGGTATTTGATTCAGCGCAGTGCTTATGCTGTGTTCCCGTTGCTACAAGAACCGCCATTTTGTTTGTTGAGTGCCAGGAGAGGGGGAAAAAAAGGCAGACAATGTGCTTGATGCCAATAATGGTTGCCAGTGGCACCGAGGTTGGCATCAGACCCTCTTTGTCTAGTTGCTGAATGCCTTTGATTCGTTGGTTGGCATCCGCATTGCAGTGGGCACATTGGAAAGTTTTTGACAATCAGTGAATGAAAGCTGCAGTACTTGTTTGCTGCAACAGAACCCAGATAATATAAATCCCTTCTTCTGATAGATATTGTACTTACTCTACAGTAGCTAATTAGAAAAATAAATTAAAAATTGCCTTAATTCTTTTTTTTCTAAAACATGAAATACCTATAGCAATGTGCCTGGTCTGCAAAATTCCTAATTCCTGCATCAGTTCTCTAGTTTTTTTGCAGCATAAATAAAATGCAAACTTGATGTTAGGTATTTCAGCATACACTGAGTAAAGCACAGTAGACCTTGAGAAATGCTTTGGGAGTTTAAAGTACTGAAGCAATGGTACATGTAAATGTTAACATTTGCTAGTGTTTTTAGTGCGTGTGCCTGTCAGAGTACATTTCTCTGATCAGTCATGTTACTGTTTACACTTTCCTTTTTCCTTGTGTAAGGGTAATATAATTGGGGGAGTCCACATTCCCAGCTGTTAATAAACTCTGGAGTTGAGAAAGGAGAGGATCTTTTAAACTATCTAGAGACCGGAGCAGAAAACAGACACAGATGTCCTTAGTACCATACGGTTCAGGCAGTCTTGATTTTTTAACTTCTTAAACCATCAAGATGCTGCCACTGTTCCAGCTGCATGACTTTGTTAGCAGGAAATTGGCAAAAAGAATAAATAATTTCTGTTGGAAGTTTCCTAGATAGTTAGCATTAATATTGTTTTCCAGTTAACTGCTATTATCTCGTTAATTAATAAGAAGGATTAGTAACTCTACCCAAAGGGCTGCACAGAAGGAAGCCTGGCCTCTGTGAGTCCCTGTGTTGCCAGGCTGTGTCCTGTCCCTTGAGGATTGGACGGGTAGGGGTGTGGGCCAAGAGAAAAAGAGAAAGCAAGAGAAAGGAGATGAGAGAAGAGTGAGGGCACTGGCCAGCCAAGGAGGGAACTTTTGTGGGACCCTCCTGCCGTGCTGCCCCTGCTGCCGGCAGGTTGGTGTGTACCAGGTGCAGAGGTGGCTGTGCCCTGGCCCTGCTGCAGGTCTCATGTCCCCCACCAGTGGGGTGCAAGTGAGGGGCATGGACGTACCCTGCTTTTGGTGTGCTCTGCACTCACAAAAAGTGTGTTTGCAGATAACGTCAGCTGGGACGCTGGGTGCTGCAGCCGCCTTGAATCGAACCTGTTTTGCCCCCAGCTTAATGCCAGCAAACTGGCAATCCCTGTCCAAGCAGGGATATCACTTTTCCACTCCAGACAGTCCTGGCAACACGTGCACCTTATCTTACTTGAAAAACGTGCCCTCCTTTCAGTGGGAATTGTAATTCTTTTTTGAACATGATACATCTGAAATGCAGAAGTGGATGGGTTTATCAATGGCTTGATCTATTTGAAAGCCTTTTGAATTTTGTGAATGTATTTCTATAGGGAGCTCAAATTTTGAAAGAGTATAGTAGTTTTCACATTATACTTTAGTCTTCATTCAGAAAGTACAGAAAATTTATTATATAGTCATGATATAACAATTATTTTTATATTATAAAATGATAAAATTATTTTGGTTAGTTTGCTGTGACTACATGAAATTCCACTTAAGATTACACTCAGTGTCATGTTTTAATCTGTTTCTGACTGTCATTATGTTCATACGCCTAAGTAATGTCATGCCACCCAGACAGATTGTGGATGAAGGTTTGCATTTCTTCTGTGCGCTGATGCTTGCATGTACAATTAATAAAAAAGTATGGGCTTTGAAGAATCAATCAGTCTGTTGAATTGCTGATTGTTCCTACTTCTATTAACTTTAATGATTTGCCTCCTTCTGAATACTTTACTTTGGAACGCACAATAGAACACTTCACCTGTTTTTCAGAAGGATATGTCAAGGTGCAAGGTGATTTGTTGGAGTTTACACAGCAAATTGTGAGTTACAGCAGGAACAACATGAAATAGAGCTTATTACTGCCTGTACCTACAGATGTCTAGGTGCTCTAGGACCTTGTCATTTGCACAGTGAAATGGCATGCTGATCCTCTGTGCTAAATCTCAGTTTCAAATCAGAAAACCAGTGCAAAAACAGAAGTATGAGTATATATTTTGGCCGCTTTAGTAAGAGAAGAGCTATTTTTGTTTAAAAATCTGATGGGGAATAATAAACCTTTTTAAAACTGAATTACTCTGGGCAATTCCAGTCTATTCAGGCATGAGGAAAAACCTTTTTGTCAACTGGAAAAAACACCGTATTTATTTTCTAGTTTTCTAATGTAAAATTTTGGATCACTATTTTGTCAAGTGTCTCTATTGTACTGAAAATTACAGTCAAGAAAGACATTTGCCATTAGGAGAGGCAGGTTAATTTAGTTTATTCATTAATTATTATAGATAATTTGTTTATAAATAGGTAAGATACTAAAGCATTTTGGAAGGTCATTTATTTTCATATTTCAGAATGTTTATGTGTTAAATATGTGTTATTTATGTATTAAATATATATACATTCTAGGAGGAGTATTTACCTCATTCTGTTTTTTCTTACCTGATGCATTAAAATGAGTAATTTTCACAGAATAAAATAACATAAATCGTGTTTAAGACAAAAGAAACTTAGGTTTAAATAAATTCTATACAACTAGTTGAAAATTTAGAAGTCAATATTAATTTATGAATGACATTTAGATTGATAGCAAGAAGCTATAAAGAAAAGGAAACAAGATTCTTGCTTCACTGTACTTTCAGACAGAGAAACATTACTGTGAACAAAAAGAATGCTTCTAAACTATAAATAAGGGTCCTAATTTATAACAGAAATACTTCAAACAAAACCAGAGTTTTATGTTTTAAATTTCTTAAATTTTAATGCCTATTGAATTCACTGTACTGTGAAAACTTAAGTAAAATAATTAAATGCTAAATAACATTACAGGTTGGATTTTAAAGTTAATTGCATGAGATTGCTGTCAAGTCCGCTTCTTTTTTCTAGCTTTCTCTTTGTCCCTGCTTTTCCTTCTCTTCCTCCTCCTTGTTGCCAGTGTAGTAACATAGTTACATCAAGGACAGGTGGCCCTTTGACACTGCAGTCCTTGGAGCAGCATACCTACAATGCGGAACACAGTAATTCGAGAGGCTTCCCAAAGCCTTACCTTCCAGTCTTTACAGCAAGGTGAAATGTTTCATTGCTGTAATTTCTCAGGTTAGGATGATGTTAAGATTAATTTAAATTACTATCTTAACTGAGTAGGGTTGCTCCTTCCATTGTGGGATGGAGAAGACTTCTTAACTGAAGTCACTTTCCAGATAGTAGGTGAATGTGAAAAGGGAAGAAGGTCTGATTAGTAATTTTGTTTGACAGATGTCAAACAAGATGTCATTTATTATAGAGAAGTTTAATGATTTTACTCTGTATATAATTTTCATTTTTATGTTTTTAAGCTCTGGTGGAATTTATAGAAGTTGCTAAAAACTTGTCTCAGGGCAGTGAGGCCTGGATTAGAAGAGATTAGAAAGGCTCAGAAGCTAGTAAATGGGGAGTAAATCTTAGATTATTAGCTTTGTCTAAATAAAAAAAAGAGTTGATTTTGGTATATATATTGCACTGTCTGGGAGCAGTGAGTTGTGTGTGAAGCTAAAAGGTTATTTACAGTCTTCTTCCACCAAGTTCTCCTTTGAAAGAGGTACTTTTCTGAAGGATATTGAACTTTTTTGATATTAAATAAATGTATTTCTTTAGCCATTTCTTAAGAATGTCATTATTGTCATGTGACTTTTTTGTAGGTTTTTTTTTTCCCACAAAGAAAGTGGTGGGAAATGGACACTTCAGAGTTGGTTTTTGGAGGGGCATTTTGAGAAAGAGGTGATAGTCTAAAGTGTTTTGAATGTTTTTGACTAGCCTGAGGACCAGACTTTTACCTTCATGCCCTATGACTCCTCTGTGTTACAAACTGCTTGCTTCCAGACCTCTCTTCAAGTCAAAAAGGTGACTTAAAATTATAGGGACCTCAGAGTCATTTTAACATTAGTTTGCTCCTAATTGCCTGTGCTGTTTGGGACCTTCTAAACTACTTTTTTTTTTTTTTTTTTTTTTTTTAATTATAATAAAAAAAATTGAAATAAGAAATTGATTTGCTATGGAACTGGGGAAGGCATGGTGTGAAAGCTTAGCTGAAGTCCCCTCAGTCATGTTCTTCTTCCTCAGAGAAACCTTCACTTCTTAACAGTAACTGCCTGTCTCCAGAACAGAAGGGAAATGTTAGGTTTTCCCGTGTCCATCAGTAAAGGCACCGTCACTATAGGCATCTGTCTGTAACTGGGCTTTTAATTGTTTCTCTGCCCCAAAAATTATATATGGAAATTTAACTAAACAAGTCCCATTTTCTTCCATATAGAGTGAACAGGAAAGCCAAATGCAAAAATGAACAATTAGTGAACTTTGAGAAACTTGGTGTGTCTGTTGAGAAATTACGAAAAATTTTTGTGATTTTTCTTTGATGCAAATTCTTTGTTTGCACAAGTAATATATATTATTAGCAATTATTTGACAATTGATAATTTAAAAAATTTATGTCTTGAACATATTGTTTATATGTTTGACTTCCTGATCTTCAAGCTTTATTACCTTGAGTTACTATACGTATTTTCATAAAAGATGAATTTAAACAAGATGGTTATGAACTATTTATCTTAAATTAGTCAATTATCTTGCCACATTCTTCACAAGCTGTATTTTGAGATGTCATAGGATTTATAGATTTTTCTTTAAAATAGAAACAGATAATTTTGCACATACTAGAATTCAGTAATTACAAAATCTATTACTTTAGAAATTGAATGTTATCAAAATACTCACAGAGTATGTATTTTTTGCTTGTGAATTGCATTGGCCTAAAATGCCAAACCATTTTCAGCCTTTTTTGATTTAAGTGATGAACAGAGAAATTATTAGAAGATTATTGTGGATGTGCCATGTGTCTAAGACAGCAGGTATATTTCCTGTAGCATCAGTTTTCCATTGCATGAGTATTGTCATTGAAAATGTTGGTGGACTTTTTGAAAGGATGACTACACTCTAGTGTCTGTGATTTAAAGGTGTGGAAACTTCCCTTAGTCAAGACAACTTATTCTGACATCTGCAATTTCTGAATACTTTAAATTTGTTATGCCATGTTAAGAGATGTGTTTTATGAGGCTGGCCTCAGCTCCTGGCTTAAGTGTCAAGAAGCCTGCTATGTGATGCAGTGGGTCTTGTTAGATTTAATTGACCAAAGCTGATTTGCTAAAACAATTCATTTATGCTGCAACCCTTGCCCAGGCCAAGTTGCTACCTGAATCTCTTGACCTTGACTTCTCTGGGTCATGAAATGGCTGTGGACTGCTTGACCTCTCCACTGTTCAACAGCCATGCCACTTCCTCTGGTTCTTTGTGGTAATTGCTGACAAGAAGACCTCAGCCCTGAATTTACAGGCCAGTGGGTTTTGCAGTGTCTTTCTGGAGTGGCGGTGTCCTCCTTTGGATATGCTTCTGGTGTCACCACCTTTTGTCTGCTGACAGAGATGGGGACAAAATGACTGTCTTCCATGGCAGAAGAATTGGTGGGAAGAAAACGCCATCCTCTCTCAGGCTGCTGTGCATTTCTACTCTGTTAGGGTGTATGTGCCATGACATTTTTTGTGGGCAAATGTCATCAGTCTTAGTCAATCCCATTTCACTGTGTTTGAATGGGATGTGCTGGGAAGAAGGTTCTGCTTTGAAAATGTTTTGTGATGAAAAATCTAATGTATATGCACATCACTTCAATTTTTAGGAAACAAGAGTGATCAAAATAATTTCTTGGCATGAAATGGAGAAGTCTTTCATGTCAATGTCAGAAGTAGCTATTGTTCTTTAGTACCAAAACATCGATTTCTAAAAGACCCAGAGCAATTGTGGTTTCCTAGGTAAAGGACTTTGCACACTATGCTTGATACAGTATGTAAACTGATTAAAAAGGGAGAAAGAACAATCTTTGTCATTCCTCTCTTTTTAAAAATTGTGAAATACATCAGTTTTAGGGGAAGCTACTTGTCCTTAAAAATTACTCTTGGTTGGGGAGAGAGTCATTGGCTGTATACCCCGACAGACTGCCTACTGTCAATATCCCTGATGATAATGTCTTGAAGCTTCTTGATGGAGGCTTTTTTCTTCCCGTAGTTACCAACATCTGATGGTTAGGACAGATCAGTTTTTTTAGGTAAGTATTATATCTAATAACCTGCTGCATTGTGACACTGCTTTAGGAATTAGTGCCTTTTGAAATCAGTGATTGGTTTTCTTGAAAAACTGGCATGAAACAACTTTGCTGGGTTAGGGAAGTTCTTAGGCTAGTATTGGTACCATTATAAAACAGATAAATTTGTAATCCAATGGTCATCAGATAATTGGTATATTCTTATTGTAAGGTCTTAGCCTTAAACTTTTCTCACGTAAGAAAGATTTATTCAATCAAATTGGCATAGTTTAAAATTGATATCTTTTCACAGCACTATGCACTGACTTTTGCAGTGTATGATCAGGTTCATATTTCTGCAGTACCTGATTTCTTTGTAGACTTATTCTTTTTTTTCTCTTGGAAAAAAAAAATCAAATTGTCTGTGTGCATACAGCATTCCCATTCACCTGTAATTGACCAAACCTTTTCTTTCCACGTGAAACTCTTCAGTTTAGGTGTGATTTCTAATTGCAGTTTTATAGTTCCTCTGAAGGAGGAGGGTGGAGCTTGAATGCTATCACTGCGATGACAGTGTAAAGTATGACTCAATGTTTTGATGCAAGGACTTCAAAATCTTTGTCCTGGTCCCCAGCCTGGCTGTGGCGCCCTGGGTGACCTCAGGCAGGTTACTTAATTTCTCTGTGTTTCTTATCCCAGGGAGAGAAAACACTACTTGCTTTAGTGCTGCCTCAGTGAGGGTTGTGAAATACTGAGGTAATGTACTGGCTAAAAGGTTTGGCCTTCCTGTATTTCACTGCAAGCAAAACTCATGTGCTAGTGCCCAGCCCCAAAGTGGGGTCTGTGTTGTAAAAAAATGTTGTACCTGGTTTTCTCATGCCCAGACGGAAGAAACTTGCCCAAGCAGGGAGGGCCAGCACAAAGCATTCCTTTGCTGTAAGCCCTGCGGTAGTACTGCTTCGTGGGAGAGGGATGTCAGAGAGAAACGGCACAGCGGAGTTGGCCCACGACAAGATACCGGGTTTGTGGTGGGAGCACTCTTCGTGTCACCTGTGCTTCATTCATCAGCAGTTCTGGACAGGGCTGACCTTTGGAGATGGGCCAAGGCACAGGGGCTTTTGTTCCTCAGAGAGCTCTGTGAGTTTCCTTGCCCTGTGACAGTGAAGGAAAAAAGTACTTCAGACAAGGATAAAAGAAGCACTTGTCATGGGGCAATTGTGTGTATATTCATCCACATTCAACCACAAAGGAGGCATCTGCAGTGCTGCAGGGGTGGCCTTTGAGCTCATTCTGCTTCCCCATCCTTCTCTCCATTCTGATCACAGATTTGCAGTCAAGTGGGCCAGGAGCTCAGACAAGAGAACGCTGAAGTTCCTGCATGGTGGTCCCATGCACAGGATGGATGATCAGGAGTTTGGTGAGGTGTGAAGTGAAACCCAACCTAATACAACAGTGTGCCTGCGTCTGGAATATGCTGGCCATTCTGTTTCATCTCCCACACTGGGGCAGATCTGATTTGTAAGGCACATGATGGGGTGACCCATTTTTTGTAAGGGATTAGTCCAGAGTTGTGTCATAGAGGGCCTACCTTTGCCTGAAGCCCCCAGTGATTGTACTGAAATGCTCCTAAATACTTCATGAGTAATCTGTCATTTTGGACTCAGTGTGCCATCTACTTTTATGCCCTAAGTCATTGCTTTCCTAATTCCTTCTTTTATGTTGGTATTTCAGAGTTGGTACTGAGCTAGCCATAAAAACACCTACAGAACTGCTGTGTGCTTGTCAGAGTAGGAAGTGACAATAATTTATAAAATTGACAAGAAGTCTGTCCATTCATTTTCCCTAGATGATACTGAAACAGTGCCATTTACAGTGAACAAAAGGTTAACATAAAAACTTACTCTATTGTTTATTTTCCAGTTAAATAATAACCAGCTTGTGCAGAAAGGAGAACTGGAAAATTGATTGGACTGTTTACATTCAGACACATAATGCAAACTATATCAGGTTGTGATTTTACCATATATGCATTCATAGGTGAGTTTACTGCCTGCAGTTCAGTCATCTATAAAGGCATGTGTAGAAGTCATGGATTGGTTTTCTTA
>JAWWEU010000091.1:41116551-41126618 GCA_035583155.1 Acropternis orthonyx
TTTTTGTTAAGGAAACATACCACATTTTTCCACAGAGCGTAAGAAATGTTTTTTGCACTTTAACTATAGTGAGGATTGCTGGTATATTTTAAAACATACGCTAATCTTGCATTGTCATACACAAATGCAGTGTGCACATGTAGTCCTCCTTGGTCTTTCATGTATTTTTTTTCACTATATTGCTGTTAAAATGAATATTCTGGGATAAGAATTATAATTGTCCTGTAATGATTTCTGTTCTATATACAACCTCCAAATAAAGGAAAAGCTGCTTATAGTAAAATGAGGATCACTGGTCTTTCAGTAATTAAATAGACTTGTTATACTGCATTAATCCTTTTTGGAACATTTGGAATGACTTCTTAGCACTCACAAACACAGCATTAGGGTCAACAATTAATCTGTTGTTTGTCCTTCAATATTTGTGTGATGTGGGGCGGTCCCGTGGTGTAATGGTTAGCACTCTGGACTCTGAATCCCAAGGGCTCCAGTTCGAGTCTCAGTAGGGACCGTCCCCATTGCAGTTAAATGCCTCCCTGACATACGATCCCGTCAGATCTCGGATTCTCAGCAGGGTCAGCCCCCCGGTTAGTACTGGGTGCTGTAGACAGTCCCGAGGATTTCACTGTCAGTGTCCCAGCTTGCTTGGCCGTGGCAAATGGACCTTAGGACTTAAATGGTGGGGCCAGTTCTGCACACGCTGTGCCTCACCTTAAAAAATCCACTACGCAGGCTGGAAGGGCAGACCCACGTGGGGAGAGCCCTTCCCCAGATCTTCGTTCACGAAGTCTGGCCATTACTTACTTACTTACATTTGTGTGATGTAAAGAATGTGCATTAAAAGATATGTCCCATGTTCAGGACTAGGGTCATCATGGAGCCAAATAACTATATTGATCATTCAGTAGTGTAAACCAAGATCTAGAAGGAAGTTGCAACAATTTTTGGAAGAAATAACAGACTACTAATTGTGTCCAGCTGAAAGGATTAATAATGGTTTTCAGTGCTTTCTAGTTTTGTTTGCTGTATGTATTTGAGAAAAAAAAGGTGTGAATTATTTGGAAGTAGCCAGAAACTTTCTAACTTTCTGATTAGCCTTCCTCATAGGTAGGTAAAAAAGTAAAGGCTCAATATTTCATCAGTAAAGAATGTGCTTAAGAAAAAACTCAGTGTCTTTCTAATGATGAGGGTAGTGTTATTTTTATCAAGGGTAGGTTTAGGAAGCATGTTTACATGTTTGTCTTGTTTACCAAGACAATACACGTAAAATTGATCAAATTGTCTAGCAGAGGAGCGATCCAGGTTATCTCTTGATGTCCTTTATAATCTCAGGGCTCAATGATGATAGTGCAGTAGTCAAACTTCTTCCTTTTCTGAGCTTTGACTTCACAAAAAATGAGCAACTAAAATCACCTGGACTTTCTCTCAGAGTCTTGCAGTTTTGTAATTGTGTTTCTGGACATAGCCTATTTAGTTTTCTTTCATGAGAAGGCCATACTAATTCACTTGGTGTTGTGTTGGAGTCTTGTTCTGTTCTGCATTGTTCAGCTGTAATTAACTTGAAGCATGGCACAGAGCATTAGCTTCCAAGCCTAGGTTAAATCAGCGGAAGAGTCTTATGTTCCTGTGGTATATAGTCTTAGAACATGTTATCCTATTGCAGAAAGATAAAAGTGTTTTAAATATAGTTCAGCCAGTTTGACCTTGTCAGAATTCAAGTCATATTATTGGCAACTCAGGCTTGCTGACATGTTTCATAGTAGGATGAACATTAACACAAAACTCCCTATTCTGTCTGGTGAGAAACCTAGAGAAAGAGCTATACTTAGATTTTTTTCTTAAATTCCATGTATAGTGAGATATTCTGTCTTCTCTGTGCTCATGACACTTCTCTTGCTGTTGACCTGTGTCTGAGACCAACAAATGCAGCTGAGACACTATAAAGCAACAATATGAGATCATGTAGATACGACTGCTGAATAGTAATAGTTATGGTTTGTATTTTGGGAAAGATTAGTGACAACATTATCATAGCAGATGTATTTATGAAGTCTCTGGCTTTCATTGTAAATGCCTTGGAAATAGGTGTAAAAATGAACAGAATGGAATTTAATGATTAGTGTACACACTGCGTAAAAGTTGCAAAGAGGCTCTAGAATTCTTAGATTTGATTCTGCTGAAGTTTGCATACAGGTTATAATAACACATAGGGATAATTAAAGGTATCATGGTGAGGTCTGAGGAAGCTCATGTGGGTCCTGAAAGCATCCAAGTACATTCATGTGGCATATTCATGTGTGTTTGTGTGCACTGCTCCTGTGTGTTCCCCACAGGATGATGTTGACCTGTTGTGGAAAAATATGCCCATTGGAGTAACCATATGAGGTTAATTTGAACATGTCTCTGTTATACGTGTGTTTTATTTTCTAATATGTGTGTATGAGTCTGACTGTGTCCGTTGATGTGGTGTTTGATATGTAGTTTCCATTTTTAGTGAATAATGTTTGGTACACATCCTAATTACTATGCATCTTATTGTCTAGGATGCCTTACTTTGATTTTTAAACCTGATTTCTCTATAACTGGTAACACATGATCTATTTGAAAGTGGCACATGGAGTCCCAGAATCACTTAGGTTTTGGAAAGACTTCTAAGATCATCATGTCAACTTTTAACTCAGCACTGCCAAGTCCACCACTAATCCCTCAGTGCCACATCTACATGTCTTTTAAATATCTCCAGGAATGGTGACTCAGCCGCTTCTCTGGGCAGCCTGTTGCAATGCTTGACACCCCTTTTGGTGGTCAGTTTTTTTCCTAATAACCAGTATAAACTCAAAGGCATTGCCTCTTGTCCTGTTGCCTGTTACTTGCGAGAAGAATCTGACCACCATCTGGCTACAGCCTCTTTTCAGGTAGTTACAGAGAGCACTAAGGTCTCCCCTCAGTCTCCTTTCTTCCAGGCTAAAGCACCCCAGCTCTGTCAGCTACTCCTCACAGAAATTGTTCTCTAGACCTTTCACCATCTCCATTGCCCTTCTCTGGACTTACTTCAGCACGTGAATGCCTTTCCTGTAGTGAAGGGTCTAAAACTGAATGTAGCATTCAAGGTGAGGCCATGGTGAGTGCCATGCTGACATACATCCTGTTGCCTGGCTGGCAGATAGCTGAGTGGCAGAGTAACTGCACCAATGGACATCACAGATGATGAATAAATGTGCCAGCATTTCCTTTCTTCATAGAGTGTCTCCACAGAGACAGTTAACACTCATCAGCTTTTTTGGAGTCTGTCACCATTTGAGAGCCAGGTGGCTGTGGGCTGTTTGTGCCTTTTTGCCAATGGTAACTGCAGCAGTAATCCAGCTCCTGCCACAGCCTCTGGGGATGTGAGGAGTAGGTGAAGTGAGAGAGTGGATGTGGGGCTAGGGAGGAGTGGCCAGGGACTGAGTGAAGAGTACACAAGGGTGGGTGTGAGTAGGGGGCAGTGGAGGATGCCATTTCCATGCCAGTAGTTTTGAAAACCCTGCACTAGACAGGTCTGTTGTCTTCTGAATGCCAGTCTCTCTTTTTCTGTCTCCATGGTAATCCAAAGTTACTGTATATAGAATGTTTGTAGCTCTGGGTGCTGAGAGAAGAAAATATGCATATTGAATGTTGTGTTCCATTTAGGAAAAAATAAAAGAGACATTCTTCGTATATTTTGTAGATTAATATGGACTCATCTGAACTTTTTGAACATCATTTGTTTCAGGAGGGGTTGTTTTACAGTAATTCAAAGTCCTAATACTGAATTCACATTACAAAGTCTGTGTTCAGATTCATACTGCTTCTGTAAAGGATGCTTGGCCTGCTCAGAGGCTATTCTGGTGCATTGGGTTCCCAGGCAACAAAACTAGAACATGTATGACTGAAGTACTGCAGACTCTCTAGACTGTAGACCTAATCCTGCAAATCCCTATTTACATAAATCCCAATGATTTCAAAGGGCCTGCACATGAGAAAGCAGGTTTTACAGGATCAGGCCATTCTTCCTAGAGACCAACATCTGTTGCACCAACTGTGATAATCTCATGTCTGTTAAAGAAAAGTCTGAGGAAACATTTTATCTGAGCTAAAAGAAAACAACAAAATAGTAACACTGTTATATGTTGCTATAAAGTGGATTACCAAAAACAACTCTCTGTAGATACTGTGTCTCTCTTTCCTTCCTGCATATTTTTATTTACTCTAGAGAAAATGTTATATATAGCTGTGTTGTAACTGCACCTGTGCTACTTCATACACCCGTGTTGTATAAAGTTTGTGGGTCATAATGCAGATGTTGAGATATGCTTAGATACTGAAAGAGGCCTTTGGCATATAGATTAGTGACTGTCAGTGCCTTGCTTTTGAAGATTTTGGAAATCAAGAAAGAAATGTCTTTCAATTTTAAGGTATTTGGGGTCTTGCCTTTCCGCTCTGTGCTGTTATGGCTTTGGCTGAATTAACTAAAGTAGTACAGTCAGAAAGTCCACTTGGCATTCACTGTGGAAGAGTGGTCTATTGATAGGACTGCAAGAACTAAAGAAGAGCAAAAGCAGATGGAGGCCATGCTGGGAAGAGTAAAGTCCTGCTCCTGTGCTTTCCTCTAAGAACAGGGAACACCTGTATAGCTGTGGTAGCACTTGCTGCAGCTGGATTTCAGTAGCTTTTGTACCATGTGATCTGGTGTGAAAGAGACAATAGGCTGCTGCCTTACCTTGGTTGATTCCCAGTTCCTGTCGGCCTGGTTTCATAACATAGGAGTATGTGGAGTCATAGTGGTGAGGTCACTTAGCATGTAGTCTGGGGATTTCATGTGTATGTTCACTGCATTCCTTCGGCTGTATAGCTGAAGATAGAGATGAGGTGTTATACATTGTCCCTTGCAGGACAGAAGTTACAATAAAATAGCTGTAGAAGAGAAAAGCAAAAGAGTTTGACAGCTCAGTTGGGCCATTAATATATTGAAGATCTCCCTGAAGTGCAAAAACTGTTGGGCTCTACATCAGTGATGAAGTGCATGCACAAGAATTCTAGCATTTCACCTATGTTTTGGATTCCCTGCACTTAAAATTTTACAGTCTGCACATGACAAGGAGGATGGTCCGGAACTTCTGTGACCATATAATGGACAATAAGCTACTGCTATTCATGTCATCCGAACAATGGAAAAAAAGGAGTAATGTGGCAAATACACCTACACTGCATCCTGTTAGAAGCTGCAGGGGTGATGGACAGAGTCATGTTAGTCCTCTAGATGATTGCATATTCTTGTAAATTTTCCTGATAATTTTGAGTAATTTAGATGATTATTCTCTCACCGATCTGAAATTCATAAAATAATGTTCAAAGCCTAATAGACAAAGCTTGAAGGACCCGTATATTAACTGATATGTGAAAGCTAGGATATAAACGAGGCTTCTGGGTAGTTCAGTTTAAGAAAGTAGCATTTTCAAAGGTGGGGCTTTTATACACAAACCAACTTTACAGCATCCTTTTTTTCTCAGTATCTTCTCTGGTTATTATGAATCAAGTTTCTTTAAATGTGCAAGATTCTTAATTAAGCAGACTTTTCATTAGAAGAAAAAATGTTTAGTGTAAGTTTTTCTTCCATGCATAGACTTCAGAAGAAGCGTTTTTCAGTCTGTAGTCTACAGATTACCTATTTAAGTAATCTGCTCCCTGTCCATGGAGTCATATTGAATAGTGTGTTAAACAGCCTTTTAAATTAAATAGTTAATTTCAAAAGTTCATGGTGGTTTGTAAGAAATGGTTAAGATTTTTATTATAGTGTTCATTGATAAAAAGTGTTTGGGTATCATGGGCAGTTCAAACTCTCTGTAGAAGAAGTGAAAACAAATCACACAGTACAAGAGTATATTTCTATCAGAACACTTAAAAGGTTCATCTTGGAAACTACAGAAGTGTGACTCTGGCACAGCATTAATCCAGATAACAGTATGAAAATAAGAAGCATCTTACAGACTTCATGAGTTGAAGACATTTTTTCCTTGTGCAAAGTAAATACTCGAACATACGTGGCAGGTAGTATTTTCACACATTTGTTGAAAAGTGAGAAATCTGAGGCATCTAAGCAAGTCCAGACTTTTAAGAGGCCTCTGCTTTAAAATGTGAATATTCATGTGAATGTCATGGACCTTTGTCCTGCAGCAAAATAGTGTAAGCCATAAGTGACCTTGCTGTGCTTTCTGGCATGATCTTTACTATTACTGTGGTTGGCTTTCCTTTTGATGTTTTTTTGGACTGTTTTTCTCCTTTACATATATTGTCAAAACACAATTATTTGTAGTGTGTATGTTCAGTAATAGCAGTTTATTTCTACATGGTTTACAGAGAGAGTTAAAAGCCAACAATTGTAATTACATCCATGTTCATAGCTTAGCAGCAAACTAGGAAAGTGAAGTTAAGGTATACCATTGATGGAGTACATCCAGTAAGAATTATAGGGTAGAATCATTGCTATACATCCTTTTCCTATGGTTTAATGATAATTGTTACTTGCATTTGATTTTGAGGAGTTTGCCACTGCCTGTTGTGTTTATGTGACCACAAAAGGAGTGCTTAAATTCTGTGTTTTGTGAATATCTTCTTATTGTATTTATTTGCCACTTCTTCCTTCTGACTCAGCAAAACTGTAAATTACAGATAGTAGCTTTCTACAGTAACCTGACATTTGTGCTTTGTGGTACCGGTGCTGTTTTTACCACCAGTGGTGCAAGTACATAAACAAGGTTACATCATGCATATCAAAGTACAGCTGTGAAGTGTCATAGCCACTGTTCTCTACTGGCCTACTTGCTCACGTTAAACATACTTAAATGAGGCAGCATCCTGTAAAGTTGAAATAGGTATAATTGAGACTAATATGCAACAGGTATTCTGTAATAATGGAAGCCTTAACATTTAGGGATCAAGCTCAATTGCACAGATGCATTTACATGTATAATTATTTTTTGTTATTTGGCAGTTAAATGTGAATGCTCTGTGAGTATGTAGACGATAGCTTATTTCTTGTGGTTCATGTTTTTTTTTCTTTCTTCTTGCCATAGTCATGCATAGATTTAAGTATTATTTTCCACACAAGAAATATTTAATTTCCTGAACATCATTAGCACCACCATGTGAAAAGATACAAATTTTTCACCATTTATATGATGAAAAATGTTTAGCGAAACACAAAAGAGTTGTCCATTACACACCAGAGACAGGTCTAAGTGACCCGAACCTACTGAAGGATCTAAGTGCATATATGACAGGTAGCAAGAGGTCTGTAGGTTATATAAAGTGTCTTTGTTTAATACATTAAGCAACTTTCCTTAGACTGAACAAAAAATGTATGGCAAATTTAAAAGGAAACTTTAATCCCAGTGTCTGATAGTTGTGCCCATTCAAATGGGTCACATTACCCCATTCTCAACCGGCAAAAGTTAGGGCTGGTTTCCTGCCCACATTTATCAGTATGCCTCCTGTTTGTTCTCTGAGACTCCACTAAACTGCTGCTTACATTAGTCATGTGTGGTACCATCATACTGGCATCCAGTTTTAGAAGGGAATGTGCAATTATATTTTTAAGGGTGTTTCTGGGCACTGCTGTGAAGTATGTGATAGCAAGACATTTTTGTTACAACCTAATTCTTACCCAAAGGAATCTGAGCTCCTCTTCTAGGGAAGTGCTCTGTGCTGAATGGTTTAACCAGTAGTTTCACTAATAAAATTGAAGCAAGATTAGGACATATTTATATGGCATTTTGTCAGCAGACCCAACAATTTTTCTCTATGCTGTTGAGCCAGTCAGGCACATTGCAGCAAGTACATGGCACTCAGTTTTGGCCAGCTGGCTCATGGCACAGTCATATCATTGCCTACAAAATACCATGTATATACATCCATACTTGTAATAGCAATGTGAAAAAGGGAGTGGTCAGCACTGACCTCACAAATAGCTCCTATGCAGCTCAAGTGACAGGGATGAGGCAGACCATGTGCCAGGGAAGGATGATGGTGATGGCAGTTGCTTTTCAAATGCAGCATGTGTCTTCCAGCAGGCTCCCTTTGAAGTACCCAGCTGCCACTTAGCAATGTAGCCCACCCTTGTAACATGACCTAGAACAGAAGCAGCAGGAGTGGCTCCAGCTAATTATCTTGCCTCTGCAAGGACTGGTGGCCTGTTGAGTGGAGGGAGGAATGGATGGGCTTGCTATAGGCTACTTTGTTTGTTGTTGTCGTAGTTGAAGGGCTTTGTTTTTTACTTCAATCTCTACTCTCCCTGATATTTTTTGGAGTTTGTAGAAAACCAGAATAAATCTAAGTTCCCGTTAGTTTCAGAACACTATTTTTATTGAGTTATGGATGCTTTGGATTTAAAAGACCCTTGTTTCTGCTGGCAATGCCTGCAAAATTACTTCTTTATTTTGTTTCTAAACAGTGCTTGAAAACTTAGATTTGGAGACACAGAAGAGAAACTACCAGAATGTAACTTTCAGTTTCTGTCTGTTCCTGCATCTGTACTCTGCACTTAATTTTGATTTGATGGAGAATTGTGTCAGAAATGCTTATTGTCATAATAAAGTAAGAAGAATAATGTGAAATAGTTGAATTCCCCAGGAAATAACAGTGGTTTTTTTTTTTTTTTTTTCCCCCAATTAATATTTGTCATAGGATTTAGTGTGGCCATTCTTTTTAAGGGACTGAAATGAGATGCTCAGATTTAACATGTGTACCTTGTTAGCAGTGTTTTGACAAAGAGCAGCAGCTGCATAAACTAATCTTTCTGTAGCTTTCACACATGGGACTCAATTAGCAAGGAGTCACGTTCAGTATCTAATCCTTTTCATCTTTTACTAAAAGTTTCCTGGTTTCTGTACATTTTTCCATGCGTAACTCTTACCTATAAACTAATGCAAGTGACAGACTGCAAATGGACTGACCTTGCATGATGCTTTATATGTGGTTTATAGAAGACAATGACACTTGTGTTTATATTCCTGGTAAATTCAGATTAAAGTGAAGATTAAAGTTTGTTATTTGCAGAATGTTGTAATGATTGCAGAATCTAGAATAAAGCTTTGTTTGAAATTCCTGTCTCAAGCTCTGAAGTATAGAAAATCAAGAAGTATTGCCCCAGGTATGTCATTCAGCCTCATTGTGGTAAGCAAGAGGAGGAAGAGCCCTGTGGTTATTCATTGTAGTAAGCCTCTGAAATTTTGGTATGCAGTGTAACAAAGTCCATATTTACCTGTGGCACAGTCAAGGCACAAAACTGAGTAACTGGCCCTTTAACTAACTTCCAAATGAATCTGTGTCCACAAATTGAAGTATTAGATATTTTCACAGTGGAAATATTGAAAAATTTTGAGACTGTTTAGAATAACAGCAAATTAACACAGGCTCCATTTTACTTGCACTTGCCATTTGAACCTCCTATTTGAAATTCCTGCACTAGAATTATCTAAGCAGGATATTCTGGAATTAAAGGAGCTTCTTGTCTTTTACAAGTGAGCAGGCAGATGGCAAAAGGATATAAAGACAGAGCCCAAACAATATGTAATTTTTTTTTCTTTCACCTAGTAAAACTTAACTAAAGCTTGGATTGCTGAATTCAAAGTAGGCTATTGTCACTACTTGCCAAACAGTACATGCTTCTGCATCAGTCTGATCCATATATGAAAGCCACAAACAGAAGCACATAATTTGGCACAGCACCAGAAGCATGCCTCAGCACACTTCTGGAGATTCTTCCAAATGACTTACTGATTCAAAAATTCCATACTCTTTGCTTGTGTGCACGTGCTGGAGGAATTAAACATGAACTCTGCCAGAAAACTATGTGTGTTTTGTTTTAATTTGGGATATGATGATTATGTATCTCTACTAATTTAACAGGAGTTCTAGATGCATTACAAAGAGGGTTTTGTTTGCTTGTTTGCTCTTGTTTATCTGTTTGTCATTGTGTGTGTGAGGAATGGTGATGTTTCCACTAAGAGAACATTCACAGAGACAATGTACATGAAATGTGCTGGTATTGA
>JAWWEU010000091.1:41126628-41138202 GCA_035583155.1 Acropternis orthonyx
CTTTGTTTTCTGCTATTTCATCCCTCTCTTTCTGCTGCATTTTTTAAAGAAGGGACTTCACTACTTCTTTGAGACCTCAAAACTAGAGTACGAACTCATCCATAAAATAAATTTTCTAGTCAAGAAACCAGTTTTTTTCCTCCCATGGTAACCATTGTTCTTTATGTTAATCCCCTTAGGCTCTGGCACATCTTTTATTTCACAGTGAAGTGTTTCAAATATTCAAATAAATTTAAGGATGCAACATCATGAAACAGATGAGATAACTTTATGGATAACTTCTGCAAAAAGAGGCTCTTCCACACTTGCTAGCTCCCACAGCTTCCCACAGGAGCCTTCTATTGCCCTGACACTGGTGGTTGCCCATCTCATTGCTTTGCTGATTTCTATTTTATGCTGGCAGGAAATGCTTAAGTGATCAAGGAATGAATTTAATGGAAACTCATCTGGTTAAAATACTACATTTACAAAAAGCAGTTGTAATGATTTGATGGTTTGAATTACAATGCAGTGAAACATAGCAGAAAAGTAACTGACTATTTCATTTTTTGAGGCGCATGAGTTTTCCCCTTTTATTTCTTTCATGCTTCTTTGCCACTCTAAATGTAAAAATACAAAATTTTAAGTAAATTTTTCTGTAGGAGTTATTCCACTATGACTTACTGTTGTAGGCATAGGTGTTCAGAAGTGGGAAAAAAAATGCTTTAGGAGAGCAAAAGATGCTTTAATTCCAAAACGAGTTTTCTAAAGTGGTAATATATTATGCCAGCAGAGTTGTCCTGGTAAGTCTGCTGTGTTGGACAAGTCTTTTGTAAATAAATTTATTTTTTGATTACACATTGTATGTGCAAGGAAGTGAGGTAGATGCATCTGTACTCTGGTTCACTCTGGTTCATTCTTATGTCTGTTCTTCAGCAGAACAATGACAGACATTGTGTGGAAACTGAGAGAGAAATCTGCATTTTGTTAGATTTTAAAAGCTTAGATGTGGAAGTATTGTCACCTGACAGTTGTAAAGGTCAAAACAGCTTTTTTTTTTTTTTTTAATTGATAAACAGAGAGTATGCTGAAGGGTGAGAGTGATGAAAGACAACTTATGTCATAAACTGAGATTCTCGCTTTTAGTCTGGACACTTCTTCTCAGACAGACAGGCAAGTACAGCATATTCTGTTGCAACAAGAAAAAGACAAAGCCCATTTTGTCTTTTCTTAGTGTGGTAGGTTGACCTTGGCTGGCTGCCAGATGCCCACCCAGCTGCTCTCTCAATTTACCTTCTCAGCAGAACAGGGAAGAAAATGAGACCAGAAAGATGATGGATTGAGATAAAGACAGGGAGGTCGTTTACAGATTACCCTCACTGGTAAACATAGTCAATTTGGGGAAAATTAATCTAATTTATTGTCAGCTAAAATAGAGTTAGATGATGAGAAACACAGGAAAAACTAAACCACTTCCCCCCCCACCTCGCAACTCTTTGCAGGCTCAACTTCATTCCTGCATTCCTGACTCTTCTACATCCCTTCAGCCTTGGCCCTGGTGGTGCAGGTGGATAGGGAATTGGGGTTGCTGTCAGTCCATAACTGCTCCTCTCTGCCTCTTTCTCCTTTCCCCTGCTCCAGCATGCATCTTCACCATGGACTACAGTCTTTTAGGAAATATCCACCTGCTCAAATGTGGAGTCCTCCACAGCCACAGTGTGGACACTTGAACATGAGGAGGAACTTTGCTGTGTGGGTGAACAGGTTTCGCAGAAAGATTGTGGAGTCTCCCTCACCAGAGATACCCGGAAGCTGATTGGACACAATCCTGAGTAACATGCTCTAGGAGACCCTTTTTGATCAGGGAGGTTGGACCAAATTACTTCCAGTGGTTCCTTCCAACCACCCATTCTGTGATTCTGTAATCTGTTGTGGCATGGTCCTCTCCACAGGCTGCAGGAAAATACCTGCTCTACCATGGTCCTGAAGCACCTCCTCCATATGCTTCTTCTGTGAACTTGGTGTTCATAGGGCTGTTTATCACACTTTCCCCCCCTTAATTTCTCACTTTTTTGCCCTTTCTTGCATACACTTTGCTAGAGGCACCTCCGTCTTGGCTGAGGGTGTCAACTCTGTTCTGTGGTGGGTCTGTTTGAGCCAGCTGGAGCCAGGCAGCCTCTGTCTTTTCTACAAAGACCACCCTGTAGCCCCCCCAAATGCCAACACCTGGACACCTACACCTGATACATCCTGCATTAAAGGATGTTCTTTTCTGTTGGAAGAAGGCTCCATTCATTGCATATGCCATGAGGCATTAAGTTTTTCCATAATAGGTAACAAAGAAGAAAGTGAAACACTCCTATTCTTCCTTCATACTTCCTTCAAACTTACTGCATTAAGGTAAGCATATATCAGATATGCAAAGTATTTTGAATGAAACTTTTCAAAGACCTTGTGTGGAACAAAAAGACTTTAACACACTCACTGCTTTGAACACAGTTTTCAAACACAGCTCTACATGTAACTAAGATGAGACATGTCAGCAGTTGTTTCAGCTAAGGTTTTGGGTGAGCTTAAATCATGGAGGTGTGAGTAAAATCTGAGTTAGTGTAAGTTAACAGGTTTTTTTGGCATCTGTATGGGAAACTCTAGTTTAGTATTACAGGACCAATATATTAATTTCAAAACTTTTGATAAAAAGCTTTCCATTTGCCTGCTTACTTCTTGTGATTGGAGGCTCCCAAACCAAATGCTACTATTCTTCTTCTCTTCCACCCCCTTCACCTTCCCCAAACAAAAGAGAAATTTTCGGACAGTAGTGTAATATATTAATTGTTCTTCCAATGAGTTTAGGGTTTTCTCTCTGTATGGACAGCCATTTAAGGTAAGCTAAATAAGCACAGCTGCAGACTCAGCTATGCTGTTTTACACTCCAGTAAAAACTTTTATCAGCTTTTGGTGTGAACATTCTCAACTTGTGCTGAGTGCCTTTGTGCCAACTTGCATTGGCAGAGTTTAGTAATATGAGGGCATTGCTAACTCTGGACAATGCTGCAGTGATTGCCCAATGTAGACAGACCATTAAATGAAATACATCTTGGAAGCTACCATATTTTCCTGTATAACTGATGTGGATGAGCTGCTGAAGAGAGAATTCGTCTGTTTGTGTATACTTCATATTTAGAACTTTTAGAAGAAGGCTGAAAACTGACTTATTTGCTCTAAAATTATCTTAATAATGCCAAGAATAAAATGCAGTTATTTTTTTTTCTTATAACATTTAACAGGACAAGAAGTTCATCAGTAATTACTTTTGTGAGGCTGACAATTATTCATCAACAGAATTGGGATTAAAAATTGTGGAAGAAGTACATGAAAAATAACATGAAAATGAACATTACAATTAATCCTATTCTATAGTTAAAAGATCACAAAAATGCCTCCAGTATAATAATATAATAACTTTTATATGTATCCCTAAGTTCAAACCAGGGAAGTTAATTTCCTAAGGTAAATTTTCTATTAAAATGATATAAAATATTAGATCTTGGCTTATTTTTCCAGTTTAGTTTATTCAGTAAGTCCTTTTATGGTTGATAATAAAGGCAATGTACATGTGTTCAAACCTGCATGTGCATGTGTCAGATACTTCAAAGATCCTATTTTGCATGCACCCATTCAGAAGGTAAGCTGTTTTAGCTTCTGTCAGTCAGTGGCCAGAAATTTGAGTTCTCTAAGAGTTTGGGTCAGATCCTTCAGTTTCATTTGTAAGCTTCTTGATGATTCCTGCTTGAATGGAGGTGAAAGGCAAAACTCCTCTGGACATGACTAGGTGCCTTATCTTCTTAGCTCTTAGCCTGAAACTGTTAATATGTTTGCTTATCTCCCAGTCACAGTAAGGCTTAATCATGTTTGTAAGACACTTCGAAGGACTTGGATAGAAAGCAGTGCAGTGGTTATCAGTATAAAATCTGCACTTCTCCGTGGTTATTACATTATGCTGTCTTGGAGACTGCCGTATTACCTTGTTTCTAAAATAGGAAATGACTGTGGTATTTCAGAGGTTGTGGTTTTGGAACTGTCAATACATTCTGATAAGGAGTATATGTAAGAATCCAAAAGCTAGGGACTAGGTTTTTGGGTGCTCTGTGTTCTGTTTTGACCTGTAGACTGGGAACAAGTTTTTGAAATGTTACCTTTATAATATCAATTTTAAGCTGATGGAAAAAAGTACCTTTTTCCTGAAGTGTATGCAATTACAATGAAAAATTGGCCACTCTGGTAGATCCATAAAAAAGATGAAGTTGCGTTCTCTTATAAAATAATAAAATCTATATTTTTAGGGGTTTAATTGTCAACACATTGGTCCAGTTTTATAAGTGTAGTTTTGTGTCCCAAATTGCACCTAAAATCTTCTAAGTCCATTGTCAGTGGTGGGAAACTGGGAAAAAAAAAAGCCTTCTGTTGTGTCCAAAAATGAGTTTGCATTTCTGAATAAAGCCATGATGCATTGCTCTCAGAGAACAGAGTCCAGCCACTTTGCTGCACGGATAGAGAGGAAGAACGATCCCACAATGAGTGGTATAGTCTAACAGCAGACAAGTGTTGGCAGTAGTGCCACATTTGGCGCTGATGAGAGTTTTGCTTTGGCTTAATCACAGTGAGCTATGTTGCTTTTTAAAATAATTTTGGCACCCAGCACCAGAAACATACACCCTGTTGGTACAGTCTGTAATTGAGCATGATTCAGAACAGAAATAGAAAGCGTAGTTAAAGGCAGGACAACACATTTGGGCACTCCTTATCTAGCAGTGGTGGAATGGCTTTACAGTGTCTCCTAGTCTTTGGCACTGAAGGATGCTGTATCAGAGGAAGAATATATGAAAACATGACAAAAAACTTGCAACAGATACAATCCACAAAACTCAACTCCCCCAGACTTAGAGGATTTTTTCCTTTTTTTTTTAATGTGTTAATGCTGGATGTCCCCTTCTCTGCTATCCTGTAGTTAGAGGAGGTCTGTAGTAGGATTGGCTGCTGCAGTGTTCTTTCCAAGTACTGCTGCGCTTACAGTAAACATTAATTAATGATGTTAAGCATGGACAAATTTCAGTCTGAAAATGGTAAAAGCTGCCCTCAGAAGACTAGGAGCTACTACTGTGATCAATCAGTAAAAGTCTGGAATAAAAGTATTGTCAGAAGTGCCTTCTGAAGGATGTTGTCTCACTGGCATAAAAGACTGATGGTTTTGTTTGACTTCTGGTGAACTGGTGTGTATTTTATAGAAAAGATCACTGAAATGGTTGGTAATCTCAGAAGAGAAACCCAGGAATGAATAGGCAAGGTTAACTGAACAATTACTTTCTTTGATGTGGTTCCTTTAGAAAATCATTAAGTCACATTGATACACCAGGGAGAGGAAACTACTGTCCCTGTTTATATGTGAGGTGCTCTGTAGCTGGGGATTTGAGCCATTTAGCAGGTCTATTTTATGTGTTACCTTTAGTAGTGTTTTACATCCCTCTTCCCCTTTCAAACCTAAACTAACCTAGAATGTAGTGCATTTTTTCCTTTCCTATTAAGTCAAAATTGCCCTAGGAGACTAAAGCATTGGAACTTCTATAGACAAGTTCATGATGAATGGCTGCAAAAAAGTGAAAGTTCGCAGTACTGTCTCTGGTTCTTCATTTTCAAAGTGACTAACAGTGCAGGGGTGAAAGTTGGATGGACAAAGAAAATGAGGTGGTTTGGGATTGTTTGTACAAGTAAGTAAGGTTAGTTACAAAAGGCTTGAGAATTAAGCGTTTTCAGGATAAACCATTTTACATACCCAATGTGTCACTTTCAGAAAAAAATATATCCATATAAAGGAGGAAGGATCATTTATAGGATTAGGAGAAATTATGCAGAGCCCATTTATCAATAAAAGTTTAAAGAAGAAGTAGTAATCACAGGACTTTTTTCTTGTTTTCCTTCCTTAGTTGCATGTTAGTACTGCTGCTGCTAACAGTATCTGCCACTACATTGTTTGGGGCAGATTTGTGTTGCTGTGAATTTTTTTTTTTTCCATTTTCTTTTGTTTTCTGCTTTGTTGCAGAAAATGTCACTCCTTGTTCATATAAGCACTTTCTTGATCAGATGTTTTTGTGCCTTAGATACGATCTGGAATTCATTGTCTTATCTCCTTAATGCCATTGGAGGTGAAAAAAAGGCTGTTTCCCTCTTGCTAATTATGGTGAAGTGACATGTTATGTTGTATTGTAGTTAACAAATTCAGGGGTGCCGAGAACCTTTAGTTTTGCCCCTTGGGAGCATGACTTTTCCTCTTTCGCTCAGCTCCAGGAAACTTGAACATTTGTATTTTCAAGACCACATACCATTGGGAAGGAAGAAAGGGTGGAGATGTGTGCAGAGATTAAGTGGATATGAGGAGTCTGCTTTTTAAAGATCTAGGAACTGCAGAATTTGGAGAAAGGTGCACTCCAACTGCCATGTCCTTTTGCATTTTTAAGAGTTTGATGGCAATGTTGCTAAATCCAGCAACCTGTCAGAAAATTCCATGTAGAACTGCTTTTCATATGCGGTTATCACAGATCACACTTTCTTGCATAACAATCCATTCATGCATTTTAGGATACATAAAGTATGCAGTGCATGTGTTTGTGTGTGGGTGCACAAGCTTTCACATACTCTAGATGCACTTTTCTGGAATACGCATTTATTATTCATCATGGTAAAGAAATTCCATAATTGTGGGAACCAGTTTTTTAAAAATAACTTTAAAAATATTTTAACCAGTTTAGCATAAATTTTCCAATCAGATACTGCATCTGCAAACAGTAGTCTGGATTTAAATTTAGACCTATAAGTTCCATGCCTCTACTTACGTTACATTCTGATGAGATAATATTTGGGGAAAAATACATAGAGCCTTCAGATGAACTTTAGATTTACCATATATTTCATAATTTGATGGTACCACTCAAACTTTTGTCATGTATATTGTTGTAAGTTCAGTTTTCTTTCCTTTAGAAGCCCCTAAACATATTAGGTCAAGGCTGGATTCAGTGTAGTTCATAGGTATGCTTAAGTTCTTCTGCAGGGCAACATGTCCTAGGGCAATATATAATGTTTGTGTTGTTACAGTAAGAACGGAAACAGTTCATTCCTTCAAATTGAATTACTCATGTTTTTATCAGTGAATAAAAATTGTACATGTGTGATTTTTCCTTTTTACCAAGTAGTCCATTGAATTGAAATCACTGAGAATACTGAATTGCACCATGTTCTTCCTGTTTTTTTCTTTTCTTTTTTTTTTTTTTTTTTTTTTTTTTGTTTGTGTGTGTGTGTGGGTAATGTGAAGGAGCAATATGTGCATGTGGATCAGGTTGTGGGGATGGCAGTGCAAACAGTTCTGTGGCAAGGAATATGAGTGTAGCAGGGGAGAAGCACACTTAATTTTTCTGTCTACAGACATAATCATACTGTGGAGGAAGCCATAGGGTTTAGTATCGACATATCAAATTCCCAGTGAAGACAATTTCTCCAAAAGTGGAGCTTGTGAGAAGACCGAACGTGGGGCTCGTCCTCCCAGGCATATGAATTTATGCAGAACAGCCTGTCTGTGTGATTAATATATTTTCTGTTTCTGCTTTTTTGTGGTTCTGCAGCACTGACACATTCAAGAGATAGTAGTTTATTTTCTAGAATGTGTAACAGTCTTATTTGGCAAAAGTAAAATGGGATTTCCTTTTTAGTATTTAATTTTCTTTTTTTATACCCTTCAACTTTGTGCTAAGTGAGAAAGTTGAATAGATCAACCAAAATCTTCCATCAAATAGGAAAAATAATTGAAGAAAAACCAAATAAAAATGAGTAGTTAAAATGAAATTTCAACATGGTTTTCTCAGTAATTAGTATACATATTACTTGAAAAATATGTAGAGGGCAGACAATTAGTATCGTCTTGTCTGAAAGCTAATTCTACATTTTTGTAACTAGAAATAGTGCTGGAGGTCTTTATTTGCAAAAGGTGGTGTTTGCTACTAACACAGTGAAAAATAGGCATTAAGGGAAGAAATGGTGTAGTTGAAGACTATCTGCACCAAATAATTTCCTATCTACTTTTCAGGTTGTGTTTTGTGACTTACGTAGAAAACGCTTTCTGTTCCTTTAACTGATAAAAAACCTGAACTTATGATAGAAACGTTTCTTGAAGGTGGACACTTTGTAACAGAGAAGTTACTTAGTGATTCTGCGTCCTGTTCTGGAGGAAGTGCTGTTGACAACAAATGAGTTGGGACTAATGTAAGGCAAAACATTTTCCCAACATCTATGTATTTAGTACCTGACATTTTTATTCACTGAACTTAAACAGAATACATGAACGTGTTAATGGTTTGTTTTATCTATCACTTTTTGATGAGAGTCTGAGAACTATTTAAAATGAATTAGCCGCTATTTGAACTTTGCATTTAAGAACCACTTTTGAAGGTGAAGTACAGGGTGAGGTGCAGAGCTGTGTCTTTTACAGTGAAAAATTGTTATATTTTCCAGAAAAGTGCTACAAAGTACAGAAAATGCATACCATGTTTGTGAATGCCAGAGATATTTAAAAGTGTACCAAGCACTTTTTTAGTTGATTTCATACCTGTTTTTGAAGGAAAGAAACTATTATGTACATGAATTGTGGCAAAATGATCCAATAGCTTTAGTAATTAGATTAGTAGGCAGTGTGTGCATGTGAAGTGTGGCAGTGATTTATCCTTTACAATCTGAACTTAATGAAACCTGACCTGCAGATATTTTACCTTTTGAATATTTAACTTCTTTTGCTATTTTCTAAATAGTTAAAGTTTGGTTGAGATGTTAGACTTTTTCCCCACCCACAATATTTTCCTTACTTTAGTCCTTGTTAAGTCTGAAAACATCTGTAGTTAAAATATGTGTGTTACATTTGTAGTAACTGAATTGGGTGTAGGCGGCGGGGGTGAAGGGGGAGGAGAGCTGTGTAAGAATCACCACGTTGCTATGAAATCTTACGAAAAAGATTTCTCACAAAACATGCAGATTTACAATCCTGCTGTGAAGATCAATGTGTTATTATGTTTTCCTTCTCCTTTTCTTCATAAAGCCCACACAGAGGTGTAGAGATGTGTTCTGCAGGAGAGTTTTATCCACCTTTTAGTTTTTGCTTTGTTCAGTTAGCAATACACATTTTTAAGAACTGAACTGTGGAAGGTTAGAAGTTTTTCTTCTGGACTTTTTCCCCCATATATTTCCCTCCACTAATGCCTAGTATGTTTATGTGTGACAAGTCTGCAGTCATGTGTTCTTTCTGAGTTATAATGATTCAGATGTCATAATTAATTTGATGAGCAGGTGGGGGTTATTAGCCTTGTGCTTCACTTGCTAATAGCTGCACAGCTTTTCTAAAGTACTCTTTCAACTAAGGAGGCATTTCTTCACATAGAATAAACAGTGCAGCACAAAAGCCTCAGTTAGATAACTATCCATGGGTTTGAAAAGCTGCCAAGCAGATGTTGTTATTGGAGCGGGCCCAGACAAGATTGGGCAAGGCAGATGAGAGGTGGGGGAGGAGGTTACACACAACCTTGGCGCTTTCACTGCAGTGGCTGGAGAATGGGAGGCTGGGAGGTGTCTTCCCATAAACCAAATCCATTCTTCGCTGGCCTCATGTTCATTCCTCAAGACACACCCTTTAACTGTAAATAAATGAGGAGGAAGCCCCCTTCCCCTGCTTTGTCTTTATATCCATTTGGGAATGAAACTGAATGTTCATCCAGCAGTCAGTGACTTCTGGTTTGCATTAAATCGGCTGTGTGCAATTTTTGAAGGGTCTACAGAGACTTTGCTTCATACCTATCAACATATGTAATGAACATGACTGCATTGACATTTACCAGAACTCTTAGGTTCTGCTTTATTACTATAAATTAGGTTGTGCAAATTTAAGACAAAATGCTGTTTTGTTTCCTGTCACCTTTTAATGTAATTTTTTTTCCCCAGTGAGATTATTTTCTTTATTAAAGAAATTAAAAATATCAAATATCAGTCCTTTTTTATTTTTATTCTTTTAAAATAAAAACCACTTTGAAAATCCAGAGGATTTGTGTGTGAGAGACAAGTAGATTGGTCTGAAAATGAAGCTGATCTGTCTTTTGCCCTCCCTGGATTTTTTTCTCCTCTGTGATCCTAGGCTTTTTTAGAACACATTTCTCTGTCCCTCTATCTCTCTTGCTAGAATGGTATAATCCCATTTTTCACTGTCTTGATCTCAAGCCAGTGGTCTGGGCTTTTATTACCAAGGGATAATTTTTGACAATGGGCTATTAAAACACTTAAAGCTTCCATTCTATCCTTCAAATTTGTATGTACATAGATTGTATTTCTGTGGGGAAAGAAAATTCCTTTGTTGGCAGAAATCAATGGATTATATGTATGTGTAGTATAAATGGCTTAAAAGAAATAGGTGCTTGTTAAACTAAATAAAAATATCAAAAGATCCAGGTGACTATACTTCATAGAAGATGATGTTCTGAGCTGTTTGCCTCTATGTTTTATTTGTTACCTGCAATGATGGATTGCTGACTGTTTTGAAGACCAATATGGTACATGAAGGCAGGTTGTCCTACAGTCTTCCTAACCATGAACATTTACTGGTCCATGACAAGATGTACAAGCCATTTGACCTTTCATTGCCATTTAAGATGTAGTAAATATTGCTTTTAAACAGACAGCTTAAAGCATATCTGTATATTCTATATAAATATGCAAAATTAAGTACTTGGTATGTTTGACTTGTAAACTTTGTTAGTCTTCTTCACTAAGCATTGTAAGAGTCATAAAACCCCAAACTAGAAGTTTATTTACCAGGATATTCTTTTTACTAGCTTAGACTTGATTTTTCCAGTCTGAACACAATACATTTATATGCTTCACAAGATAGCAAAATGAAAATGACTTCCCGAATTCAAAGATTAAGTTTTTGTTTCATGAATGAAATGAAACTCTTTGCTTCATTGGTCTAAGATTTTTTTCCTTCAATCTTAACAACATTATTTTTCATTGTGCTACTTCAGCAGTACATGGAAGCTTGCTGACCTGCTAGAAACCTTATTCTTTTAGGATTTGTATAGCTAGGGTCTTATACAATTCAACTTAAAAAAAAAAAAAAAACAAACCAAAAAAACCCATAATACAGCAGTATTTCAAAACCCCAACAAACGGTTTTAGGAGAAAACATCAAAGCACAGTTTCTATGCATCTTCAGATTGCAGGCAGCCTGACCCAGAAACCTTCATTTTGCCACTTTTTCTTATTGCCCCAGGAAGCTGATGTAGAATTCTCCATACATCAGTCCTTACCTTCAGGCATTAGTTTCATTTTATCCCTCTTGTTTTTCTCCCTTAACTGACAAGTCTCAGAGGTGAACATTAAGATGTTGGTCCTTAACTGGATTCCAAAATCTTGCTACTTTCATTTCTCATCAAGATGCACACAAATGGGACATACTGACTCATTGTCAGTGTCTTTGCTAACTTACCTTACACAATTGGTTTTATTTTGAACATG
>JAWWEU010000091.1:41156239-41169802 GCA_035583155.1 Acropternis orthonyx
ATACCCTTTAGAAGGTAAGATTATATTAACTGTAATGTTTTGCAGATGTTTATCACACTCCAGCTTGAGTAATTTCTGAGACCCTGAGCTTCTGAAATACTGAGAATTTTTCATTTCAGTGTTAAGACTATGCTGCTATTCACCTCAGAGGCATCTGCATATTTATGGTGGATAAAATGATTTCTAGTTATATAAAACAATAACAAACTTTTAAATAGTTTTTTTTTTGTAAGAGTTTTTAAAATATTATGATGTTTGCCCAGTAGCTTACTGTATCAGCGTGCAATAGCACAGCTCTTGTAATGTTAATCTGGTCATTCACATCATAAACAGCTTTGTAGCCTAGTAAGACTAGCAGGATCAATGCTGTGTGATGTGGTTTTGGCAACACTTCCATTTTTTCTTCATGCTTATGCTATTTGTAAAAGGTATCTGTTAACCCTGAAAAAAAAAAAAAAGCTAACTGGTAAGTGAAAATGTACTTCCTGTGGCTTGGCTACCTTAGTTACTATTGTGAATAAATTCCCATGTTTGTGTTTGTAAGAGTGGTTTTCCACTCAAAAGGGTAACTGGGTCACCTTTTCAGCCTGCACACCTTCTTACTTTCTTTCTCCCCAATAATATGGCTTTGACAGGTCAGTTCAGTGCTGGGCCATCACAGCATTATAAAAACTGTTCACCACGTCTGAATTTCTGTTTGTGAGTAAATGTTGTTGCAGAGCTGGGATTAGGAAATGAAAGTTAAGGAACAGGAGATTGCTCTTGAACAAAACATTTATCTGAACAGCCTGGCATGTTTGTGTTTATCTGGTACCTTTTTTGTTATATTATTTGTTGTTTTGTTGGTTTGATTTTTTTTTTTCTTCTTCTGGTAAAAGAGTGAAGAATAGATATGAGTTCCAAAGCACTGACTCATAGGACCACAATGAAACATTAGGATACAGCCATTTCCTACCTTTGTTTGAAATCAACCAAGTGGGTCTGGCGGATGCGACCCTCGACTGCAGGGCTTGGTGGAAGGAAATGCTTTTCATCTTTATGGAGTACGGAATGTTGCTCAGCAATTACTTTGTGCATTGCATGTGGCAAGTGTGTAAAAGGCTTTGCTGTGTGTTGCTATATGCTTCATAGCCACTTGTGGCTCCAAGGTTATTGAATCCAGGAAAAATATTTGCCAAGTGGTTAGAAAAGTGTGGTGAGGCAGATGCGATAATGAATTGTAAGAGCACTGTCTACTTGCACTATAACTTTCAGGCACTATTTTACAGGTGTACAAAAAATATTATCAACTCTTCTTTGAATATGAGGAAGATTGTAACAGTAAGATGAAACTAAACACAGAAAAAGCGTGTTTTCTTGCCTGAAGTGGTGCTATGGATTCAGTGGCTGAACTGAAAATAGGCTGTATGACTTCATGCTCCTATTTTTCTGCTCTGACCACTTCACTCTACTTAAATTTGCATGTCATAATCTCAGAAAAGACAGCTCATTTGCATGTACTGAGAATGAGTGCCTTAAAACACCCCAGCTTTCAGAGTAGGTAATGCAATAAAGAACTAAAAGAAACAGTGGGAATACTGAAAGAAAGATGCTTGTTGTATATTTATCTTTAGCCTTGAAATTAATTGAGACTCTTTCCCACATTTTTTTCTGGGCTCTTCTATAACTGCCTCTTGTGATCTTTCAATTAACAACACGACATGATTTTTTTATTTAACTGTGTTTAATCTGTATGGTTTAGTGATTTCAGTTGCATTTCAGATGGAATTTAAATGTTGGTGACCTACCATTCTTTTCTTATGTAGTGCCGTATTGGCACCTGCAGTTAGTGTTAGTGAACACATTTGAAACAACGACAGAAAAGAATAATCCTGGAAGCTCTCCATAGAAGGGTTAGGAAACAATGTACAGACAAATGCTCTTGCTTGGAACAAAATAGAAGGGGGTTCCTGGTTCATGTGTTTGTCTGTGTGTGTTTTTAGTTTTTGTTAAGCCAAAATTAAACACAGTAGAGTTCAGTTTGCTAATCACCATGTGTTTACTTTCTCTTCCAAAACTGAAGTTGCCAACCAATACATTTTCTACCCAGTGCTATGAATCTCTCCAAATAAACATGGGAAGTAGTGAAACAATGACACTATATGAAAATACATCCTCATTCATTAAACAGAGTTCAAAAAGTTTTGTGGGATTCAGCTGTAACAGAGAAATGTGCATCGTATGGGCTCTTCACCATATGAAAAAATAATAACATTACATGAATGATGTTTAAAAAAAAAAGACACTTATCCCATGACTTACAGAGATGAACATAGATTATTTTATGTCATGTTCCCTCTGTAATCCCTGTGGGCTGGTGCATTTTGTGTATCTCATGGTTTTATGCTAATGAGAAAGGTAAGTATCTTTCAGAGAGTAAATGATCAATTCTAGCTCCTGTCTCGATCATTAAAGGTTACCAATGTGTCCTTCAAAGTGAATTTTAAAAGTACTTCTCTCATGGGTCACAGAGGCAACAGCAGAAGCATTAGATGCAAAATCAGAAACAGTAAAATCATGGAATATCTTGAGTTGAAAGGGAGCCACAGCAATCCTTGAGACCAAGTCCTGTCCCTACACAAAACAACTCCAAGAATCACACCATGTGCCTGAGAATATTGTCCAAACAATTCTTGAGCTCTGTCAGGCTTGGTGCTGTGACCACTTCCCTGGGAAACTTGTTTCAGAGCCCAATCACCCTTTGATTAAGAACCTTTTCCTAATATCCAGCTTAAAATCTCCCTTGACAGAGCTTCATGCTGTTTCCTTCAATCCTGTCACTGGTCACCACAGAGAAGAAATCAGTGCCTCCCTCTGTTTCCTCTTGTGAGGAAGTTGTAGACTGTGATGAGGTCTCCCCTCAGTTTCCTCCTCTCCAGTCTGAACAAACAAAGTGACCTCAGCTGCTCCTTACATGGCTTCCCCACAAGACCCTTCAGCATCTTTGTGTTCCTTCTTTGGATGCTCACTAATAGCTTTATATCCTTATATTGTGGCACTCAAAACTCTATGAAGGACTTGAAGTGAGGCTGCCCCAGTGCAGAGCAGAGCAGGACAATCCCCTCTCTCGCCTGGCTGGTGATGCTGTGTCTGATGACCCCAGGACAGGGTTGTCCCTCCTGGCTGCCAGGGCACTGCCAACTCATATTCAACTTGCCACCCACCAGCACCCCCAGGGCCCTTTCCATGGGGCTGCTCTCCAGCCTCTCATTGCCCAGTCTGTATGAACATCCAGGGTTGCCCTGTGTCACATGCAGAATCCAGCGCTTGCTTTTGTTATTGGTGATTGCCCAGTTCTCTGATTTGTCAAGGTTTCTCTGTAGGACCTCTCTGCCTTCAAGGGAGTCAACAGCTCCTCCCAATTTAGTGTCACTGGTAAGCTAACTTAGTATACCTTTGAGTCCTTGTATGACCATCTAATGTTGGGCTAAACAGTCTTTTATGTGTGACAGAAAAGAACCTGTAGCAAACAGCTCTCCATCTCTTGCCACCACCCAAATTCAATTAATCTGCAACATTTTTAGTCTGTGGCAGAATTTACATTGATATCACCAGAGAGTTTGCAAAGGAGTCAAACGTAGCACAAACCATCAATACTGTCTATCACTGAACTGGAGAATGGGAGATTACTTTTTTTGACACCTCACAGTGTGCTACACATACTGGATGGAAAATAAAGAACTACACAAAATGCATGGAAGAAGACCATGATGTGGAATTTAACAAACCTAATTCCTCAAGAGCATACTGGTTTTGATACATTTCAGATCTCATCCAAATGAAAGAGGCTTTCAGGAGAACATCCTAGTGTGCGTAAAATTTCACGGAAACTCATATTTTGAAGGCCCTTGTTCTTGCAATGTAGTCCTGAAATGGCATTCTGTCCTGGGTATTCTCCTTGATTGTCCTTGGCAGCAAGTCAAACAATTGTCTCTTTTTTCCAGCAAACCACCTACTTGTTCTCTGTAGATCTGATTTTTTGAATCCCATCCAAAACATAATGCATTTAAGTGTCCATGCTTAAATTGTAGGACTTGCCATGCAAAGTGACAGCCTGGGGCCATCTGATGTTTCAAATAACAACTACAGAATTCCTGTACTGCATCTGTGTATTTTCTGTTGAAGTACCTAATGTTCAGTTGATATTTCCTTTGCTTTTAAAATTTTATTTGTTGTGCTTATGAACTTGAACGCTATGAAAAAATGTTTCTGTTGCAGTTGGGAGCACATCCTTTACAATGATACACAAGCATACTGTTAGTCTGCAGCTATGCAATCTGATATAAAAACAACTAGAGGTGTGAAGTTCTTACAGTCCTCTGTCCCTGGGAGGTTCTGACTTTAAAGTTGAGCTATTATCCCTGGGATGCCTAGGAATCAGCCAATTCATTGTTAATCATAAAGGACAGCAGAAATGCTTGACCCAGCCATGCTGAGAGTCTCTATGCCTTTGTCTAGCTGATATGTTCCTCAGAAAGTGAATTCTGGGGAACTGAGGTTGAATAATCAGATGTATACACTAAATGCAACTTGCTAAATATTACTTTGATTGTTTGGATAATTTAGAAAACAAGGTAGGCCCTGGGCTTTGTCACACGGTCAAGGATTTTTCATCTTTTGCAGGACAATTTTAAGTTATTAACCAAGGTTAGTTTGGTGGGGTTTTTTTGGTCTTTTTGTTTGTATGTTTGTTTGTTTTTCCCCTAGCAAGAAACATTTAAATCAGTGGAACAAGATGCTGTGTAGGTAGGAAATGTCTGCTAGGGTATGAGGGCAGCAAAAGCATAAAAACAGTGCACCTGTGATTTCTCTTGAATATTTAATAAGGATTTAAAAATATTTTTATTAGTTTAAATTGAAATTTTCCATGACATGAGGTAAAAATGTGGGGTGAAGAAATGTGAACAAAATATTGATGACATTTAATACAAGCAATGCAGTTCCCCAAAGCTGCTTCTTAGTCACCCTACTTCCTCGATACTTGAAAAATCTCTAGAAATGACAATTGAGATCAAAATTTAGTCACACTGGGCACTGTGCAAAACCAACACAGACATAATATCTGCCCTAAGGAGTTTATGGATTATTTCAAGGATTGATGCCAGGAGAGGGTGTAGCAAACAGTGAGAACAAGGAAAAGGTAGTAGTTCTAGGAACTTGTGACTAGCCCATCTTACTAAATAAACCCTCTGCTCAGTGTAAGCATCATTCAGTGAGGTTCAGATGCAAACAAAAACACTGGTGCATTTGGTAATCATGGTTAGTCATCTGTCTTATGACAGGCTTGGTGAATTTATGAGATAGAGCTACTGTCAGCTCTGTTTCTCAGATTTTATTATACTGTCTTGTGGGCAGAAGGATTTGGTCCTCAACTTATTAACTCCTTGTTTATAGTCTGTTTTTTGATATATCTACTCCTACAGAGGAACAGTGCTGACATGCATCTTTAGAACTTTTATTTCCTAAAGGAGAATGTTTTCACTAAAGTTAATACTTGAGGATTTTCTTCTTCACTTGCATTTCTGATAAGCTGAGAAATACTTTCCCCATGCGAACATTTCAGTCTGTGGGAGTCAACTAATAAGCAAGCATACAGTGTATCTGAAACAGATAAAACGATTTTGTGGGTACAGGATGCTGCGTTCTTTAGCTGCTTTCACTAACTCCCCCTTTCCTAGGCTCATTTATCTGGTGAAGGAGGCAGACTCTGCTGACAGATCATGAACAGACAGTCACCATTTCAGGAAGGCATTCTCTCTACAGGGCATCCTGAAGTACATTCTCAGAGGTCATAGAAACTGAATTGAACACCTGCTTTATTGCCCTGGGCAGGGAGGAATGGTATGTAATCAGAGCAGTCCTTAAAAAAAAGGCCACAGATTCTGTGTGGAAGTATGTAAAATGCTAAGATAGAGATGTGCTATGACCACAGGAATTTTATCATATCAGATGGGATCAGTGGTCCAGGATCATGTACTTAGCATTCAGTGTTTGATAGCAGCCGGTGGAATGTGCAAGAAACACATTAATTGACAGTTAGAGAATAACCTGCCCATAGGGGAAGTAGCTTTCTAAGCTCAGGCAATTAGTGGTTTTGTTTTGCCTTTTAACAGGAGTTTGCATACTTTGCCTTTAGTGAGCAAGTGGTTTAGCTTGCTGAATAAGAGCTTTGACTTGGCTGCAGGAAACTTTGTAATTGTGTTGTGCTCTTAATTTCAGAGCTTGCACTCTGCTACTCATAGGTAGCTTAAATGGAAAAAAGGCAAGCTGAGAAAGCTCAAAGCAGAAAGGAAAGATGCATTTTAGTAACACATCAACAGTAAAATCTGTACAGTTTACCCTTTTTTGGGTTGCTTTTTAAGCCTTTAGGCAAAAATGTGCTGCTTGTTATTGATGCATGTATGTGTTACAAAGTAACACTTCACATGTTTTATTGGAGGACTGTGTGCTTTTTATGTACTAAATTTTAGAGATGTAAAAAAGAAAAAAAAAAAAGCATTATGTACATGTTCTAATCCTTGGGCTTGCAATACTAATCAGTAAATGAGACCAACACCTTCGGTATGTAACTCTCTTCTCATCAGATGTCTGACTAAAACATGTATCTCAAACACAGCCACTTCCACAAATCTACTGTGGTTTGGCAAAGGGAGTGTTACATCAGTCCTTTGGGAAAAGATGAACAGTGCTAAATGTCTCATGAATGCAAAGATTTTCCTGATATTTAGACTAAATATTCAGTTTTTGATTGTTTTTCTTTACTCAGCTTGTTTACACTATATTTTATGATATGCCTCACGTTTTTACTATTTGAATGCTTCAAATCCCTGTTGACAGTCATCAACTGGCCTTTCAGTCCCACAGCTGCAGTACAGTTCCTGGATCTAAAACTTTCAGATTAACTGTAATTTACATTAAAATTTATAGCTACATTATTGTTATTACAAGACCATGTAGCAAACGTATTTTTTTCTTTATTCACAGAATTAAAAAGCTGATATTTGTTGAGTGGTTTTGGGAGACAATGGTGAATGCAGAGTTGAACAAGTGACCAATTTATGTTGAACTGAACATTCAGTGTTGATGGATCCTTAATCCCTAAACAGATGGTTTACCATAGTCTCATTGTAGAACAGAAGTACCTCTTGCATGAGAAAATGCAGTCATGCAGAAACAGTACAAACACTATTGACTTGCCCACTACTTGTTGCTGCTCCTTCTTTTCTCTTTCTTCCTCCTCTTTTTTTTTAAAAAAAAAAACAGAATGCAATGTTAGTTTAACTTTTATGCCCATAATGCCTTTTGCCCTTAACCTAGGATGTCTATTTTGCTTCTAAATTAAATTAATATGATCCAACTAGGTATATTCTGTGATTCTGTGACTCAAAAGCCTTCAGTATGAACTGCTTATGAACCCATTTTCAAATTTGACTGTTTTGTTATTATCAGAGGAGGCTTCTTTTGCTTCATGTAACTTCTCAAATCATGCCATTTCAATTCCTGAAGTCCTGTAGTACTATGTTTTGTGGACAAGAGAGAGGAGAAGATAGATTTTAATTCCTACTTTTGTTACCCATTCTTTTTTTATGCAGTAAAAGAAGGAAGCTTTATTACTCAAAGTTGAAGATCTGTCAGCTTGTAAAATATTTCTTTTTATATGAGGAAGATTAAGTTGGCATTTTATGCAACTTCACTAGTATGGACCTTTGTGTGTTGTCATAAGGCACATAATTACTGCATTTCACCACTAACAATCATTCTTAAGTTAAAACCTGCTAAAAACCTCTCATTAGTAAAAATAAGACAATGAAAGTAGGATGTACACCTACAAAATGAGAACCAACCATTAAGAGAGTTAATCTCTCCATTGCACAATAGATAAAGAATAAATAATTTTCACTTAGGGCTTTTCTTTCACATGCAGTCAAAATAGTTTGTGATAAGAGGTCTGCTGCCAAGAGCTTCATAAACACAGGGTTTTATTCAGAGAGGATTGATCTTCCTTCTGTATGGCATTCAAATAAGGTAGTTTCTTTTAAGACAAAACAGTTCACAAGATTTTGGTACTGCTTATATTACAGAGGGCGGAGAGCCATTACAGGGGGCTCTGCACGACTTGTTTGCAACCTCAGCCAGGATAAAGACTCTTTTCTGCATAAGAAAAAGCCTGTGCTCAGACCACATTTTCTCTAAAACGTTTTATCCTGAACTATAACTAGAGCATGGAGGCTGACATTGGCCCTGAGAGTGGTAGTTGACAAGTGTGAGATTCTTTTGTGCCAGACCTTGAGTGTGTCTTGCAGTCTTACCTCCTATGTAAAAAACATATTCACTTCCTGTTCAGTTCCATCAAGCCGAAAGATGAAGACTTAACAAACCAGATGTTTTTTCTTGTTTTCATAGCTTTCCTGAGTTAGCAGGGAAGCCTGAAAAAATTTCAGTATGCCATGTTCCAGAGTGAATTTTGCTCAAAATGAAAATACAACTAAGATATCCACCATGTCATTTCCATATTTTAAATAGCATTTTCCTTTGGAAGGCCTACTGTGGGATCACTGGCACCTGTGTTTGGTACCACCATTTAGTGGACTGCTATACCCATTGATGAATTTGTAGTTTTAAAGGGGAAAACAGAGGAAGGGAAATGAGGGAAGGAGAAAGAGATTGCAGGTGAAATACACTGAAAGGGAGATGTGAGGGCTAAACTATGTTTATAAGTAGTGCACCATCACATATAAATTCTGTGAAGTCCAAATTCTGCTTATGAGGACATTGACTGAGGTACATCTCTGCGAAGTATTTTATCTTACCATTGTAATTCACTCAAAATTTGTGTTTAGTATAAGCAAAGTGAAGGAAGGTCAGGTAAGTGTCTTGGTGTCCTGGTATGGCAGTGTCTCCAGGAGCAAAAAGCGATGAACAGAGGAGAAATAGGTTCAGGTGAGATTTTCAAACCTGACTATTGATTTCAACAATAAAACTATGGAAGTGCAGGCAGTTTTGTGGAGAATGGTTTTCAGAACCCTGCTTTGGTACCAGAAGATAGGCAGGCTAAATCCACTGGAAAATTCAGGAAATAGGTTTTCAGAGAAAGACGAACCATTGTTGCTCAGCTGCTTTGCAGGGTTTACATATGTGACTTAAAATGGAAGCACACAGGTAATATTTCAAAAAGTTTTAGTTCCAGAGACAGCTTGTTATATATAAAACCTCTGCATTTCAAAATCAAAATTAGCAGAAAGATAGCATTCTGTTGTTGAAGTAGGGTACTGAAAGGTAGCCATGCCAACTTGCTCTCCCCTGCCTCCCCTGAAAGCAGTTGAAAAAACTATTAAAGAAGATTTTTTCCCCACATTCTATCCAATAGGATTGAACCATAGCAAAACTAATTTCTAAGAAACCTGCCATTGTATATTAATTATAATAATGATGAATGATTCTAAATAAATTAGTTCTTCCAGAAGCTATCCACTAGAAGTTACAGTGAGAGCCAAACCACAAGAACTTTTTGGCCTCTTTGAAAGATTTAGATGTCAGATGGAATGCTTTCAAAAACAAGGATGTGCTTGAGACGAAAAAGAAGAAAAGTAATCTTGTTAACCAAAATAAGTAGATTTTAATATTACTTTTGGAGCTTTCCCTTTCCTATTGAGAGAAAACAATAGAAGGGGAAATGTTCCTAAACTAAAATTCAGTTCAGATGTAAAATACACTTGCCATTGCAGGGTCCTATTCCATCTGCAGGGAAAGAATATTCTCCAAAGCTGCCTAATTTTATTCTTCCAAGAAGCATGGCTTGCTGCTTCTACAAGAACTCTTTGAGAATAGATTGCACAGGAAGTTAATTCCTTAAGGTGTGTGTAATACACATTCTAGAGTCATGAAGCACTTTACAGAGTGAAATATCAAATAAAACCAACTACATTTCACTACTGACTTTTCTCCAGGCTCTTTGTGCTTAATTACTGTAATCAGTAGCAAGTGCAAATACCACTTCCCTGTAATAGGTCACCTTTGATTTTAGGTCCAATTAGCCTACAACTTGTGCAGAAATCACGTAGTAAAATTGCTCAGTCAGCAGTTAAGTGGCTCACTGCTTTTCCAGGAGGTTTAAATCCCCAACTGTTACATAAGCCAGCATCAACTTGCCTGCTGAGTGTGGGCACTTATATTTGGGATTCATCAAAATCTGGGAAGCAGTTATTTCTTACACCATATTTATGAATAATGACAAGACGCTGCCAGCTGGTGTGTGTAAAGCTGTCTAGACCAATCTATGAACAGTATGTTTTTGCATCTTTTCTTATGGCAGCATTGAGGGCCAAGGAGGCAGACTGGATAATTTTCCAGTGACTGCTAAATGACCTCAAGCTCTAGTAGAAATAATACCTCCAAACAGTGCCACTTTGGCTGCTGTGACAGAAATACTTAAAAAAAAATAAAAAAAAATTGGAAGGGCATCAGCACTTACAGTTTAGGACAAATATTGTCCAAGAGAAAAAAGAAGTTTTATACCTAGGTCTAACATTTCATAATTTTGCAATGTGGAAGTTTTGCGTCATCATCAGAATTAGGTAGTGCTGATGACTCTTTGCAATACAATCAAGAGTTAACATTTGGAGGTGTGATTAAGTGAGGTAGGCAGTTTACCTGCAGTGCATTCTGCAGTGTTTTCAAGTGAAAGACTGCATGAAGGAAATTTTTTGGTTTGTTTTTCTTTTTAAACCACATTTAATGACATCTTTTGACATGCATTTCTTTTCTATCTTGTGTACATGCTGAATTCTAAATGGCTATACAGTTGTATTGCATAGCATGTTTGGTTTGTTTCCTCCTTGTTTGTTTGTTTGTTTGTTTGTTTGTTTGTTTGTTTTTTGTTTGTTTGGTTGTTTTTTTTTTTTTTTTTGTTTGTTTTTTTTTCCCGGCTAGAAGGGAGCTGTCCTGCGATAAGCATCCAGCACCCAAGCTGTTTGTAGTAAAGGTGAAAACCCTAACCAAAAACACTGGGTTCTGGAAGGGTCGTGTGGGGGTTTAGAGAACAAAGAAAACAAATAATGCAAGGGGGATGTGGGATTAAAACAACTTTTATGAAAGGGAAAATTTTCCCAAGAGAAAGGAGGAAGAGAAAGTCAGAGGAACTGTAAAGTTACTTTTATTGGGAGAGACTCATTTTTCCCATGAGGCATATATGTTCTGGCACAGACAACAACTCCATCCCTAGAAAGGAAGACACCAGCTAATACCAGGATTATCACGAATTACTTATAGCTCTTTAATTCTTCTTATTAGAAGTTACCTGTAGATTTACTGGTAATATTGTTGTCTTTATGCACACTAACTATACAGTTCATGCTGAAAAAATAATATATAGTTTAGCTTTGTAGGCAGAAATGTTTGATAATGGTTATAAATACCACTCATAAATCTGTAAATAACATACAGCCAGTTCCCCTGAGTGATTCCTTGAACAGTCATAAATATTGTTATTTTTAGAAAGATTACTGTACTTAGGTAAAAACAGTAAGAGTAGCACAGGCACAGTTCCTGCTAATATTTTGACACTTTGAGAACTGAAATCTCTTTCCATTTTTTATATTACAGTATGTTCACATCTAACAAGTGCACATCTAAAGTAAATTGAGTCCAGCCATGTGTAATAGAAAAATATAATTCTATTGATCTACTAAAGTCTCAAAAGAGAGGTAAATTTGGAAATGTCTGTTATAGTTTCCATCTATTGCCCCATTGTGCCATCATATTGTAGAAAAGGGAGATCAGAGAGTGAGTTTATTTATCACTTTGTTTTACACCTGGTTACAAGGGGTTGCTGTGGGGAAAATCATGACTCCCAGAGTCATCTAGACAAACTATGACTCATTAGACATTCCTGAATGTATGGTGAAATGGAAAAGTCAATGGACTGCTGTAATATGTGGACAGAAGTTACGTAAGGACAGTTAAGAGTGTAGTGTTGAGAGATTAACGTTATAGGTATTCCATTTAATTAACTAGATGATGCTATTCCTACTATAGCGGTATCTGCAGAGAAATTAATCACATATGTTTAGAGCTCTCAAGCCAAAAGTATAGCTTAGTCAGCAAGGAAAGCTACCATTTCTGTTTGAAAATGAATGAACCTAGGTGTGACACACTAGGTGTGCATAAGTAACTCCATGTTGGTTACTGTTTTGCAGTGAATACTTGCCCACATCTCCAGGAGATGCATTCATTCCTGTTTTGGGGAAGGGTGCTAAGACTCTGCATTTCTTATTGAACCACAAGTAGATGTTAGGGTGATTCTATCACTGAATAGGTGGAGGGAGTAGATGCCCTTCTGTGCTGACTGTTGAGTGTTCTGTATCCCTGACATGCCTCCTCAGTCCTGCTTTATCTCAGGCTTTTCATTGGGACTCTCAGTTTCCTGACCTTTTTCCCCTTGTGGAGACTCCAGCTCTTTTGGCTGGTCACCAGAGTGAGTGGGTGTCACTGATCTTCTTCCTGCGCTCTTGTCTTCCAGAAGCAAGAGAGAGAACACCAAGTCCCTCTAAAGTGACAGAGGGATGGGAGGAACATAGTCTCTGCTCTCCTTGTCCTTCACCACCCACTGCAGCTGATAAGAGGCACAGAATAGGACAGTCAGAGAAAGGGCTGATTAATTCAGCTGACCAGCAAAGGATGGCTTTACAGAGGTGTTCACATACATATTTCACTTTGCTGTGGTTTTTACTGGCAATGACACAAAGCCCTGATCAACTTTGCAGGGCTGGGAGTCTAGGTTAAGTATAACCCTGTCCCATTTTGCTTCTCAGATGAGCTGCAGTCTAATGGCAATTGTGCAACAACACTCCAGGTTGCTCTATCCTGTGATTTTAGGGAGCATACTAACACAATCTTCTCTTGGGGAATAAGTCAGGCCTCCTCCAGTGTTGGTAAATGGTGCACTAGGATGTCAGCTGGTGTTGAAGACTTCAGTTGCTGTCCTGACTAATATCAGTCAAGTTTTGGGCATGCAGTGCTATTCTGTACATGCCGGGAATGGCTATCAAAGCTGGAAGTGATTAAGTAGATTAAATTTTAGCAAAACATTCATGTCTGTGGTATATGTGCAGGCTGCACCTCAAGAAGTCTCCTCTGTAAAAGACATTATATTTAACTAGTGCAGACTGTTCTCAAGTCAGCTGAGAATATCTTTTCTTCTCTTCACGGACCTGATCTAAGAGCGGTAAAACAAGAGCAGACATCATCTGTCTATAATACAAACAGCATTATAGGAACAAAATCTGCATTTTTCCTTTGTTAGGGAAACAAGTCTATACTGTTTAATACGGGATCTTTTCCCACAATATTTTGCATAGGCTGGTTGTTGTTATCTATAGCATTAGCATCCACATTCCATTTATGACAAGAATCTTTCCATATTTTCAATGGTGCATTGATTACTACAGTTATCCATGTTAAGATGAGCACTTGACCTGCCAATCATGCTCTTGTGCAACTATTCCAGCATTCCAAACTGCTGACAGA
>JAWWEU010000091.1:41169902-41190801 GCA_035583155.1 Acropternis orthonyx
CTGCCAATCATGCTCTTGTGCAACTATTCCAGCATTCCAAACTGCTGACAGAAATCACTAAATGTATAATAATAATAATAATAATAATAATAATAATAATAATAATAAACCCCCAAGGAAAATCAAAAAGAGTGTTTGAGAAAGATCTCCTCCTTTATTTTCAGCACAGATCAAGTGCCTTCACCCTTCTTTGCCTAACACTGAAAATGAAAACCAGGCAAATCAAAATCAAATAGCAAAAACTCTGACTGGACTGATCCACATCCTTAGAGTGGTGTGAATGATCATTTGGAACCTGTGTCATGCTGGGAGACATGACTGTTCATATGTGTCCTTTGTATTATTAGGAAGGAGAGAGTTCTCAGGATGCACAATCTGCATGTTTCATTTTGAAAAACAAATTGTTTATTTGGAATATGAAAACTGCCTAGGGTAATTTTATTGATGTCTCTATACGCTGTTACAGGTTCCTATGCCTGTGAAATGTGGGGTTGTGTATACTAATGGAATATGGTGGTTTTGGGAAGATGAACATATCTATGGTATCAGAGAGTCTTTTCCAGAAGCTAAGTGGGGAGGGTTTTTAAAAAGAGCTTTCAAAATCTTCTGCTCCCACTTACAGTGGATCCTGGCAGGAAAAAGAAAAGATTTTTTCCTAAGAGTCCAAAGGCTTGAAACAATTCAACCTAGATACATGTATCATGCCCAGCTTAAATTCTTGATGCAGTTTCTTTCACATACAGTATCTTTTTTTTACAATGGTAAGGTAGACAGATCTGTTTTTACGATTGGCAGATTGTTTTCTGCATGAAAGTTAATTTTTTGAAAATCTCAGATAGAATATCTTAATTCCAGCTTAAATTATTCCATTGGGCTCTAGTAACTCTTGTAAGTTAGATGTGTATTTAACAATACAGATTTATTAGGTTAGGCTTGTAAACTGGCGTCTGTCAGTCATATGTGTCATAAAAAAATCTCAGAGATGGCTGACATTCAGTTGTGTGTGAAATGCAATTCTTGGGCCAAACTTTGCATTTGTCTGCATTAGCTTTGCATAAATCTGCATTAGCTCAAATAAAGTCTGTAGAACTACTCCTAGCTTACCTTGAAGTCACTGAGAGATGCCATTCACTGCATAGGTTAGGTACGTTAACAAATGTTAAGTTCTAAACATATTAACAGAATTTATTAGCCATTTTAACATTGCTGTGTCTTCTCTTACTTTCCATCCCCGGCCAATGGAAAATCTTTAGATAACCAAGTTTCTTGATGTACTTTGTGTCAGAAGATGTGATTCTGAGTGAATATATTCCATACTTTTAAAATGGATTAGGTATATTTCCAGTTGTCTAAATTAGTTTTTTAAAACTATCCTGTGTATTGAAATGCAAGTGTCAGTCTGTCTTTGATGAAGAAATATGTCATTGCTGCTTATGGATGAAATGGTTGGTGCCCAGTGGCAGCTACGTCAACAGGAATTTAACATAGGTGTGTCATTTTATTTTTGTAAGCTGCTTCTGTAGTGAGATCTGTTGGGTTTCCCCCTTGGCCTCAAAAACCCATCTATTTCACTGCTTAGTCTCCTCTGAAGACACTGCTAATTTCCACAGATTTTGTGGTTTTGTAGTGTGGCAAAGTCCCACTAGGTGCTAGACAAACAACTTCTGCATTTTTTATTTGAGCCACATTTGAACTGCGGCTGTTAGAGGTAAAGGAGCAATATATAATTCCAGTTGATTAGTTGGTTGTCCCTCCAAATCTTTCAGGGAGGTTTGCACACTGGAAATTTTATGTTGCTTTCAAGTTTTTAATTTCAAATAGTCATCAAAATACCCACAACTATTATTACAGTGTCAGTGAACAGTCTGTGGCATTTTAGTTGTTTTGCTAAGGAGTGCAGACTTTTGTTCCACAAGTTGTTTTCTGATTACTGTTCCTTACAAAAACCTCTTTAATATTCTGTTTTTTCAGAATATGTTTCTAATCAAAAAGTACATGTTGATGTTTAACAATAAGGCAAGAGGAAAGATTGGCCACACCTTAAGGAAAATGCTCGAATCCTACAGCCTACTTGTTCCTTTGCTTGGAAAATCTTGCTGGCTCTCAGAATATTCAACACCATTCAAATTTGCCTTTTCCTCCAAAAAGGATGCAAAACACTAAATCCCTTCTCCAAAACCGAATGCTTATAATGTTATGAAAAGGGATAACAGATGGTAGCATAAAGCTTAAGGGGAAAGTATAGCACTTTAATTCAAATTGTTTGACAGAGCTAAAGACAGCCACTTAGTTACCAATTGCTTAAGTTATTTATGCTCCTTTGTGTAAAAGAAGAAAACAAGAAAATTAAAATGTTTTGTACATTTCAGAGAGAAAAGGGTAAGATAAGGCAAAATGGTAGTTTATTTGATTATGTTGTTTGTTAATAGTAATACCCAAAATGTGATTGATCTTATTAAGCAGCCATACAGAATTGCTAGAATAATTGAAAACTAATTTGTATAATAAGTTATTGTATATTTTTTGGTTTCATAGTGGACATATTTACCCTCATACAGTGTAGTAGCCTCCTAGGAAAATAGTCAGAGCTCCATAACTTGCAACGTTTTGGTATTTTCCTTCCACTTTTAACTAAATTAGTTTTGCAGTTCATCAGGATTTAGACTGTGATTCAGTGCATTAACTTATCCCCATGCTGCTTTGATTGAACAGCAAAGCATCCATTACCAGTGCCATATCCAAAGTGACGTTTCCATACAGGCTGCCTGCTGTTTCATTCATAACCACAAGGCAGCCCAAAATGACTTTACTTCTTTTTACAACTTGCAAGGAGTTAATGGACTGTGCTGGCCCCCTGCCAAAACCTTTAAGAATCTTTATTAATGTGTTATGAGGCTGGGACACCATAGTGTGGGATTTTATTGGTTGCTCATTTTAATGAATAAAAATATGTATGCACAATTAAAACCACATTTTCAAGCAATTGTCTTCTAGTGAATGTTAAGTCTGACGATATTCTTAATGTTTGCTAATGACAGTTTTGTGTATTTCTCTTTATAATGGAAAACTTTGCACTGCAAGAATGTTGAATCTGTGTTCTGAGTGTTTTGTTCAGTGCAGGACCCACCTTTGGCCTTGAAAATCCTCCTTTCTGTTGCAGAAAAAGAAGTATTGAAAGCTTCTGGTTGGACTTTACTATAAAAGACTGTGTCTGTAGAGACATCCATGTCTGTAGAGATATAGTCAGTCTGCACACCATATATAACATAAAGAGCTAGCATAATGTAACTAGCTTCAAAATTAATGCCAGAAACCAGCTGTTGATAGGCTGGTTGTCTGATGTAATTTAAGTGTTATTTTGCAAACATTTCTTCTCCACAGGCAATGAATTAGTTTGTTAGACATTTTTAAAATTCAGAATTCAAGGAGACAATGAAGTAAAACTAGGTAATACTCTCAACATGATCTAATGCCTGGGGACAAGAACAGGAATTGCTCATTACATAAAGATATGTGAACACTTTTTTAAAGAAAGTAGTTACATTGCTTTTCCTTCAATCATTAAAAATTAAAAATGATCATTTAGAGTCCTTGTTCACTGAGAAAAAACCCAATTTTCAGTCCCTGAAAGCTTTTTCTAAAACTGATAAATACAATCAGAGAAAAAAATAATCATAGCTTTAATGAAGATAACAACAGGAAATACAGAAAGACATGTGAAATTCGGTAGTGGATGGAATGAAGAGTTGGTAGCAAAGCAGAAAGTTTCAATAAAAATGCCTCAGTCTGTTTAAATAGTTTAATGTATTAGCACATGTTGGCAATAGTGAAGTTCACAGAAAAGTTTCCATTCTGCATTCAGGCCTCCTATTTGGACTTGAAAATTTCAAAGCTTGCTCACTTAGTCATGCTTTGCATGTAATTTGGGCAAAAAAGATGACAATGGCTGGCATGTATAAGGCAACTCAGAAAGTACAGTCCAAATAGAAAGATCTGTGACTTTCATTTACCTTATTTCCTGTGAAAAATACCTTGAGATAAAAAAACTATTTCCTGGGGACCCTTACTGAAGAGTGCTGAACTGATTATTCTAGGTTTGGTAGTGATGTGCACAGTACTTTTGTAGCAACAGTGCTTCAGGAGTGCAGGTGTAGTTCAGCCTAGATTCCTCCTCCCTTTCACCTCTGATACAAGGACAGTCTAGTACTCTATGCCTGATACAGCTAAAATGGCCATGCACGTCTGTAGTTAGTGAACAAAGGTCCCAAGGAGATGCCTCATTTCGTAGATCATCTTCAAGTAAAGATTTGTACTCAGGAATATATTTTCCAAATAAAATGGGGGCACCCTTATGTTAATAGAGACTATTTTAAAAACAAAGATTTTTTGTTTTATTTTGCACATATATATGTGGACAGATTCTTCTTAAGTATCAATACAGCATGAATTTGGCTTCTAAGCTTATATAAAACCTCCAGTGCATGAATATTTAAGACATCAGCTTCACTTGATGCAGAATTTGAACAAAGGATTACAGAAATTTACATTGCATATGGCTCAGAGAGCTAAGAAAAAAATGTATTGTCAACACTGATTGTGGCACCTTTTGAGCATCTATCTATACATCTGTGATTTTTGCATACAGCTTTTGTATACTTTAGGCAAAATACATTAGAGATCTCTGGATATGCAAAATAAACAATAAGTTGGTGCAAGAAACAGAATTAACTTGTGATAACTTTTACCTCCTCAATTTTTAGAGTCAAATACACATTTCAGAGTTCTTGTCCAACAGATTTTTATGGAATTTAGACCCAGCCATTAGCTAAGGAATGCAAAGAAAGGGGAGGTCTTACAACACTTCTGCAAAACTGAAACATCTGTTCTCCTGACAGAAGAAATACTTTGAGTTTTCCTGACTTGAAAATTCTCAGCAAAAGGAAGAGAACATATGAGTAAGTGTAAAGAAAAAGAAAATACATCTTCATCATTCTTCCCTTTGAATACTTCAGAAAACCAGTGAAAATGTGAACCAATTGATAGGGGCCTTTCTAAATACACATGTGGAACTGATAAGGTACAAGGATGTTTCCTACAACACTACAATTAGAACATGAGTATCACGTCTTTTTTTTTTTTTTTTTTTTAAATACAGTAAAGGGAATGTCACAATCATTTGAAAGCTGGAATAGGTAAAATTTGTTCACTTTGGAGTTAGTAAACCTGTTGGCAGTATCACACAGAACTCAGGGAATGGGATGCCATCCCATTTTGTTATTGCTTATAGCATGAAAATGCTGAGTTATATGCAAATATGTACTAGTTTTTATTGCTGGCCTGATATTAGACTTGTCAGATACAGTGAAACCCTGAAATTTGAGCTTGACAAAGCAGTTCTTGTACATCTGTGTTTTGTCTTTCATAAATAAACAGAATTGTATTCTTGAGCACTTTCAATATTTCTTACAATCCAGATAGGTAAAGATGGAAGATTTTGGGATTCCCAGTAAGCTAAGTACTTAGTGCTTCCATAGGTGAAAATGGCCTGTATTTATTTAGTGTTTTAACTACAACTGTGATATTAACCCAATGAGGATGAGAAATGGGGTACATGTAGATTTTTTTTTTTTTTAAATACACATGCATTTGAAAGCAAGAAGAGTGGTGGGATACTCACAGAATGAAGTTTCATCTGCAGAGGCTGTGAGCAGCAGATAAGGTAGAGAAACTGGCTGATTTTGTGAAGATAATGTTTTACATTCAGGTGATTAGCCATGGCAGATTCTTTGGATAAGAGAGGTGGTAAAGATGCTTCTGTGTGTATTTGACTGGTAAAATATTTTGAACATAGTCCCTTGCTAGTTTTGTCCTTTTTTTTTTTTTTGTTTGTTTGTTTGCTTTGTTCAGTACAGAGCAGTTTAGAGGTAGGCTTATTAAATATTAATAGAAGAGAGGCCAGTTGGAACTGCATGCCAGTGCAATCCCCATGCTCTTTGGAACCATAGCCCTAGCTCACTGGTACCTTGCAAGGACATCAGCATTGCATAGCTGTGTGACTTTGACCCTGATTACTAACTAAACAGAAGTGAAAGTCACTTAATTCAGAAGTTGAATTGAGTGGACATAATTATCACAGTGAATGTCCTATCTGGTCAAAGGGACAAAAATTTGCTCAGTAGAATAGAAAAGATTAGAAATTAAAGGAAGTTATATAAATAGACTAGGCTTGATCTGAAGTCTTCTGATGAAGCAATGTAACCATGGACAATAGGCAGTTCATGGATCAGTAGACTAGCATTTTCACAAAAAGCTCCTGTTCAGATATTATTATATAATGACAGTTGATAGGCAAGCTTAGGACAGTAAATAGACAGGGGCATTACCCACAAGACAAGCCTTGTATTCGCTTAGTGTCTGTAAGCTTGTGATTCTTCTACTAATGCAGTATTTTTTAATGGTATAGATACTTCCTATTTTTTAATTCCAAGTGATGATAAAATACCTGTAGAGTTTTAATTTTTAAAGTGAAAATGTCATGATACCGTTAGGTTCAGGTGTCATTACCCAAACCATCAGATCTACCTGCGAGTCCTATGGAACTGCCCAGTGAGAGGTAGAAAAGCAGTGGTCTCAGCAAAGGCTTGATATGCCTCTGCTTCATTTGTGGCCAGTTATGATTAAAGCAGTGTAAAAGACCTAAGGAATCTCTCAAATTATATTTAAATTGACACTGAACACAGTGAAAGAACACTTTCCTGTCTTTATTATACAAGCCCAGGACAGAATAGCTAAGGTTTCCTAGTTCTGGCAAAGGGTGGGTTAGCTTGGTGAGGATGTCTCTCAAATACAGTAGACTGTCACAGCAGAGGCTTGAGATGTTTGGAAGGATTTTGTACCTTTTGCTTGTTTCTTGGAAAAGAGAAGAATTTTCTTTGAAAGTTGATAAATGCAATCAGTGTGAAGGAGGTATCTGGCATGTGGGGCTTGGCTTGTGCCTTGAGCCTGAGCACAGAGTAGCTGTACTTTGCAGAAGTCCCAATGCATATGCTCCTGGCCACAGGTGGAACATATGATGGTTCATGCATAACTTAAAACAATAAAATAGGCTTCCCTTCTTTTATTATTTTCCCTTACCCCTTTTTTTTTTTTTTTCCAAGTGATGGAATACTCGGAGCAGTCAGCATACCTTCTCACCCACTGTGCCTTGCACAGTGTACTAGTAAGTTTGGTCTGACCAACCTGCAGTGCCAGGTCCCTCTCTTGTCTGGAAACTCAGTACCTTGCTTTATTTAAAACAATCTGACAGTTTTAGAACCAGCTTTAGCTTATGCCCTTTACACAGGATGGCAGTATATCGACGACATTTCAGGATAACTGTTTGGCAGCCATTTTAGATACTGCCTGCACTGAGAGCTCTCTGGCTGCCAAAAATTGCAGACACTGTGTGCCAAAACACTCTTGGCAGTAGAGATAAACTTTGCAGAGATACACAGTCCAGAAATATCTTATAATTACAAAGCACAGGGGGCAGAATGTTTTTACAATACAGCTGTGCTAATGTAAACATTTAATTTGGCAGCCTTCTCCACCCACTTTTCAATTAACGGGGTTTATGCAGATACTTTAGGTCTGCAATAAACTTTATTGCTGCTTCTCTTAGAGTACAGTTTATGAAACACAGATTTGAAGTATTTTGGGGGCTTTCTATCCATTTAGTGAGGCACACTGAAAATGTTAGGCTGTCGTAAAGGGAAGTGTCAATTCCTGTTTTAAAATGCCTTAGCTCTGGCTTCACTAAAAGCCTTTGCTTTAAAAGTATATATTAATTGGGGCCTGTCTCCTTTGCTTTTTCCCAAAGCAAGTAACAGGATATTAATAGAAAGAAATGAAATCACTTAAAGACCTACAAAAGGACATTTGTGCTGGTGGTGATCATTAGAAAAGACAAACGTTCCTGGCATTGCAGAATGATGCTACAGAGAATAGCTCTGAACAGCAGTTCTTATGACTGTAATTGCAGTAATTGTGTGATAGCTGCAGTAATTGTTCTTACAGAGTAAAAGAAAAATAATTTCCAATCACAAGCATTATTCAGCCTTAGATGGCAAAAGCAGCCAAAGACCCTTTCCTGAAAACTTCAAAATGCGGGAGGTTACAGTATTTTATAATGAAATGAGTTAATTTGCTTTGTGAAATTGGTTAATGTTTTATAGTATAAAAAGACATACTCGATGATATCTTTTTACTCAGTAACAAATCAATTAAAATAACTCTCTCTAATAACATTTGCATTTGGTGGGAATGAAAAGCTTCAGTGTGACTTGAAAAGCCAAAATGTGGAGTCCTTCCTCACAGTCAGGAGCTCCCCAATTCTGTGAGGTATCACACCATCTCAGTGGGGTTGTCCCTCGTTTTGAAGTCCTTAGTTTTGAAGGCTCTCTAAGAGCTAGGCAAAACAGAGTGAGGACAGTGATGGACTAGATTAGCATATTCTCTAGGGATGCCAGGCTTCAGAAATAAAAGATCAATTCAGTTTGGACAAGCTGAGGAATAGGAAAGATTGTTTGTTGTTTTTTCTTTTTTTTTTTTTTGAAAGTATGTCGAGACCTTAGTCTTGAAAGTTAGACTAGCATTCAAGAAACTGCTATCTTGTCTGCTTTAATTTTGACATCTGTATTTCCAGGCCAAACCACTCATTGTTGATAATTATGCAGTAGCAACAGCAGAAAGAAGGCTGTTGGTTATTCCACACCAGAGTGGATGATGGTCTCTGTCCCATAGAGCATTCAACTTTGGTTTGCATGTGTGTGGGACCTGGAGGTGGTAGCGTGAGGCAGGGTGAGGACCTGGAAGAGGCACCAAGGTGCCTTTGCATATTTTCTCAGCTGACATGCAGAAACTTGTTGGCAACTCGTTGAAGTATTTTTACTTTAAACTTCAAATGAGGGAAGGAAAGATCCGGAAATAGAGACAAGGGACATGGCTGAGGGCATACTTTACCAAGAAGTTTTCAAATAGGTGTGTTATGATCCAAAAGCAAGTGAGTGAAATTAACTGCTTCACTTTTTCAGTGGATTCCAGAAAGTTTGATTAGTGGAAGGGCATCAGAAAAACAAGAGCTTCTTCCAATTGATTTGCCCTTTCCCAGTTTCCACTGAAGTGAGTTAATTGTAAATGCTGTTTTTTTAAAAATTATTTGCTTATTTATAGTAGACATCAAATAAATGTGATTAAGTTAGTAAGTACTAAAGAATAACAACAAACTTATATTAGAAAGCTAATTGAAAAAAGTCATCAAAAGCAGATATGAAAACACTGATAACATAAGGTAGAGTCTAGTTGTAAGGATAATTCTGACTCTGCAACATGTTGGGTTATAAGGATTAGTGGTGAGGAAGGGATTATCATTTATGGATGGGATGCCGTACAATAACTTTTTCTCCCTCATGATCACAGCACGTTTTCTTGGACTCCTGTTGTGGGAATGGATCATTGCTTTAAATTGATAGTCTTCTTACTCTTTTTACTAATCAAGCAGTCTTGCTGATAAATTGGAATTACCCAGGTATTTTTCTTAAGTCCTGTCCCCCTATTTATGAACACACTTATTCAGCATTGTTGCTGTGTTTAAAGTATAATACAGAACAGAGTGCTTTTAAGAGTAGTACGAAACTTTTTAATAGACTTCTGCCTTTTCATGAACAATAAAAATTCAATTTGGTTTTTGCTGGTGAAGGACTTTTATTTGGCCATGGAAGTCTGTGAGAATGCTGATCATGGCCCAGAGGTAGAATCAGCATTTTAAAAAAATGATGCTTTGTAATTTATTGGTGTTAAAATAACATGTGTTGTCAAGATAGCCACAGAAATGAAAGCTCTGAAAGGCAGAAGTAAGACATTCATTCCAGACACCTTTGACAACAATAATTTAGTGGACAAATAGTAAAGAAAAATCTGTAAAATGCAATCACTCCCTCCCTTCCCAAGGCTTTACAGAACCATGGGTGATATTTGGGAAGGAAATAGTGCTTATGTTTTTACTCTGTGAATAAGCCTCCTCAGCAGCTGGGTTTGGGACAAGGTGATTTTATAGCACCTTGGGAGAACAGAATCCCTGTGAAGGTGCTGAGGGTCTCCCATGTGTAAGCCACTCTCCAGGTCCACCATGGAGCCAGACATTCCTGGCAGCAGAACATGTACCATAGTCTGCCATGTCCCCTTTGGAATTCGTGATCTGTTGTAATTGCAAGAAGCCTTGACTAACTGATGGAGGAAACACCTATAGTCTTCCTCTTTCTGTACATGCTGGCAGTGTCCTGGGTGTTCCCACCTCTTCCTTTGTGGGTATGAGCACCACTGCTGCACTGCACCAGGTAGCAGTAGCCTGCAGCAATCTTCAGAGCACAGTGCTGGGAAGTGACCTACCCAATTCTCTACTCAGGGTGGGAACCCACCTGCAGAAAAGCCTGAAACAGTCTCCCTTTGTTCAGGTGTTTGCAAGGAAGGAGAGGTGGCTGAGAGCCACCTTTAACCAAAGCCCTTCTCTTATCCTGCATCACAAGTTTGAACCTGGCTGTTTACCTAATGTTTGGTCAAACACTGGAAATCAAGTAGTACTGCTCAGCCAGTGTGGCAAGAATTAAAAAAGTATTTTCAAAGTGGTAGATGCAGTTGGGCACAATTGGCTATGCACTGCCCATCCTGGGGGCACCTGAAAGCCTGATTCTCAGGTGTGGAGGTTGGGGACAAAAAGAATGAGTGTGTGTGGAGGGGATCCCCTGCTCTAGCACTGTCTTAGAGAATTCTTTAGAAAGATGCTGAAAGCTCATGCTCATACAGTAGCAGCAAGATTTTAAGTTGCCGTCCCATAGATGGTAGTAACAATGCTGTGTCAGTTCTTTAGGAAACACATAAAGGAGGACAAATGAAGTATTCTCCAGTACAACAGAAGACAGTTTAAATAGATTAGGCTCTGGCATAGCACTTAAGTTTATCAAGCGTTTAGTGTTTAGGATGTACAATACAACCGTATGTGACTTGCCAACTATCTGGGCTTCCCCCACTGTTTCTGGTTTGGCAACAACGTGGCTTTTCACCCTGTTGCAGTGCTGACTGCCAAGGAGACATGGCCAGCTTTCTGCTTCCTGTCTTCCTCTTTGTTCTGGCTTGGCCTGCATTCTGGCTGCCAAGTCATAGATGCCAAAAGCTTATACAAAAAGGTCAAACAACTAAAGCTTGAAATCACCTATGCCAACATTCGTATTTTCTTTCTATTCTGTATTTGGCTAAATGGAAAGTACACACAACGTAGCTGAGACAGGAACAGCAGAGAAGTTTTTGCAGAAGAGCGTGTAGGTTACAGTTCTGCAAACTGCTTGTGGAGGCAGTAAGCACTGGACATTTTAAGAGGAATTCCAAGTGCTAAATAAATGTAATAACCTTTCAGTGAATCTATCCTTCTCCCCTCCCCCATCCCATTTGTTTTTGCTTACTCCTGCTGTTATACTGTGTTTAGGAGTCAAGTGTTTGTGAAACTTAGTACTACAGATCTCTGCAATTGAATCTGTAGCTACATTAGTATCTGTGACCCTGTTGTAACTAGCAAGAAAATTAAGTTTTCAGTAGTATTTATAACTGGGAAGTTCTACTAAGTATATAGCTGTTCAGAACCTAACCTTCACCAACATAAATCTGAAAACTCTGAACTGTACATTTTACCCCAAGTAAAATTTATTTTCCTGATTTTGGTTCAGCTTCTCTCCACCTTGTGAAACTGAAGCAGGAAAAAAAAAATCTATATAAAAGTATATATGTATATATATGTATATATATATATATGTATATACACACTTCTATTTCTGTAATATTTCTCATGATAATGATATTCACCTATTGCTCTAACCTCTGAGTTTTAGACTAAACGCTAAGCCTGATAATAGTAGCCATAAATGCAGCAGAACTGTTGGCCTTGAGTTGTAAAATTGCATAGTTGTAGGGTAAGCCTTCTGTTCAGATGATTCATCAAAGCCCAGGTTGCAAAGCATAGCTTACTATTTCAGCCAGTCTTCAAAAGAAACTGCTCACTTTATTCATCATCCTCTTGCCTACCTTTCACACCTTTAAAGAGAAGGTATTTCTTTAAAGTAACAGCAAGAAGCAAAAGAAGAAAGATGCTTTTAGCAACAGTACTTTGATAATAATCTTACTCAGATTAGCAAGAAAATGTACCGTTCATAGTGGTTTTACTTTGTTTTACTAAAAACGTTTTCTTGCACACTGTGAAAATTGCAGTGTTGAAGAATATTCCTAGGCATATGGTGGTGGCAGGAGGAAGGTAGAGAAAGAATGCAAAGAGGAGGTGAGGAAAAGAATGTGTTGTTGGTTTTTTGTTCATTCATACATGTGGCTGTAAGTTATCCTGTAGTAAACCTTTAACAATTTTATAAACAGTATTCTAAGGTTAATTGTAGACCTCGACCTTGGGTTAAAAGGGCTGGCAGTGTCTTTAATGGGATAACAGTGCATTTTCTGAAGTCAAATATTGCCTGTGGACAGCCACACATATGCAAGGATACATCAGTTTTCTGTTGCTCTCCCCTACTAATCTCATGGAAAGATACAGTCCAGAGAATTTGCCCTGTTCTCCCCCATAATCACTACGTTTCTTTTTTATGCCTAATAATAATAATAATAAATGTTATATTTCAGCATGGGTTTTTTTATGTGTTTAGTCAATTTTTTTCTAATGCTGCTACATGCTGATTACATTTTTTCCATCGGCTGCTTATTAAAATGTACTTGTGCTAATAAATTTAGGAAGGCAGCTATTATTTGGGTGTTGACATTTGTCTTTGCTGAGAGATACTCATGTGATTGCCTGTACTCTACATGAACTCAATGTTAGGCTGTGGCGTATTGTTTGAAGTGCTATAGGTGAGAGCTATGCAAAGACACCCATGCTTGCTGTGACTGAGACAAGTGGCACACGAAAAACAGTGTAGGCTTGCAAGATTAACAGTCTTCCTAGACTGACATTTTTTGCTCTGTCTCCTATATACAATCACATACTGTCTAGCAAACTGTGGTAATCTCTAGACTGAACTTGTTATATAAATTAGTTTTATTCTTATTGTTATGGCGCTCTGTCTTCATGTGCTGTTTCCATCTCCTGAACACTTACATCATGCGGTTATCAATAGCTATGTGTATGGAAGTGATTTCATTGTTCATTTGATTAAAATAGAAGAAAGGGTCCATACAGTATTGCTAGTGTTTCCTGGGGGAACAAAGGGGTTTAAACTTGCAGGAGACAAACTAGCTTGATATGAAACATGTTTTAATGTTGTTACTGAGATTTAATTTTAGGAATTGTGTATGTAGGAAGACTAATGCCAGAATCCCTTTGGAAAAATTGGCCAAACAATGTACTGGTGTATGGTTAGTTTCTGGAGGTGGCTTTGCTGCTGGTGGAGTGCTTCTGTTGCCAGCCTGATACTGCCTTACTCTGCTGCAGGCAGGCACACGGCCTTGTTCTTCCCCAGCACATGGAAGTGCATGGTGGCCAGTGTACAGAAGAGCATAATGTGAAAAGTGCTTGTTGCTATGAGGCAACTTCAAGTTGGAGGGGCTTTGGGAGGCATGCTGATGAGCAGGCTTCTGAACTTTGCTGCATGCTGGGATTAGTGCCTTTTTTTTTTTTTTTTTTTTCCTTTTCTTTGTTTCTTTTTTAAGTGTGACATGTGACTGACTAGTGGGCCCTCTACAATGCTTGCCTGTCAGTCACACCCATTGGGTGGAGAAACACAGCCCTAGGCCAAGGTGAATTTCCTGAGTCAATTGCATTTTCTCATGTTCCTGCCGTTACTGATATCATACCTGTGTCCTGAAAAGGCTCTATTGTTTTTGTGTTTCACTTTTAAGTTGGCATTAAATACAGTTGTTACTCAAAGGTACAGCACCTCCTGGAAAACTGAAAGCATAAAAGTATTTTGGAGATTTGCTGGATATAACTCCTCATAAGGATAAAAATGATTGTCTAACTAGCTAATTAGTCTCATAGCAATGCAAATTGTAGCAACTGAGTGGAAACCTGAACTAACCTATCTCAAATTTAACTCAAAATTAGGCTGATCTGAATGAAATTTGGTCGTGGCATTTCGTGCTTTTCTGAGTTCACATTCAGTTGCTCGAGTAGTACAGACAGATTGACTTTATGCTGCCCTGGAGTGTGTGCTGCAACCACATTGAAAGAAGGCTGGGCAAAAAGGGAGCTGTAAGAATGTTTCTTTACAGAATCATACAAGGTGTGTTGTGTGTTTGTGGAGGGCAGGGAGTGACAGTCAAGGGAGGAAGGTAAGGCAAAATTTGAGTTCCCAGGTTTCCCTTACAGTATTGTCATGTGCTTGAAATCAGTCATAAAAGGGTCTGCTCTAGTTACAGAGCATACAACTGAACTCTTGTGCAGTGCATTGTGTCTCAACTAACTCCTTCAGATCAAGTGGGTTTAACCTGTTTGTCTAGGAAAAATACAGTGCAGAGTACCAAAGGGCTTGGATACGCACAAGGTGTTAAACTGAATCTTGAACCTGCTATGTGGGTGTATGAAGAGGAAAATAATCAGGATTGTTCATGGAAGAAAGGCAGTGCAAGTATTATGTTGTTAATTTTTGCTATAAATTTTTTAGAAAAATCTGAAACATTTCTGTAAGGAATGCTGTTGCGAAGGTGGTATTGTTTACATTTATTCCTGTTCTTTCAGTAAAGCATAAGAGAGTTATGATTAACCCATTAGACCTTCCCCTCTATGAAGCCCCAAACATTATAAGTAAGATAACCCTGAAGCTATATGCATTTTTAATTTCAACACATAAACACACACAGAAATATGCACAGTTATGCAAAGTTATTAAAATACAAAGGTCTGTTTGGATTAAATGTTATTTTTTTAAGGAAGTTTTTTTTAAGTATTAAAGGGCCTTTAATAAAAATGTAAATCTGCAGTTATAGCAGACATGTTGAATGTCTAGTTTACTCATTCTGGCTTCATGTCTTAGAGCTGTTGGGTGGTAGAACCCCTTTTGTTTTATACCACTAACTGAAACTTGAGTTTCTGATATATTTTCAGGAAACTTCACAATGTTTTTAACTCCAAAGACTAATTTTTTCATATCTGCAGACAAAATCAGTCTTGATAGCTTTCTGAAGGTCCTGCTGTGATGGAGCAATGGTTAGAAAATAAGCCTCAGAAACACTCAGTGGTTAAATAGTGTTCAAGGTGCTGGCAAATTTCCAGGTGCAGCAACAATTTTGAGTTAGGGTTTTTGCTCCCCGTCCCCCCTCCAATTAGCACTTAATTTTGACTCATGCAAACAAAAAAAAGTAATAAGCAATAAAAATGAAAGTCTTGGAATTTGAATCCATACATCCGTTTTTACAGATAAAAAGTAGTATACTTTTTTCAAGTATATATAATACCCTTAGGTACTGCAAGAACATGTGCCAACTTTTGTAAATAAACCAAAATTGAAAGAGCAAAAGCAGCCTCTGCTGTATGCTGAATGAGCAAACGTATTTTAAAATCTTGCAAAACTGCAGTTGGTATTGTGCTTATGTCATGGAACTTCACCTATGTAGATAATTAGAAAGTTAGGGAAATTAGAAATTAGGGAACTTAGACGAAGTGAGGGATATGCTAACATTTAATATACAGTGAAAGTTACAGAATTACACGACAGGTCCTCCCACGTAGTATTAGCCACAAAATGACAGAATTGTGTTGGGAAGGCGCAGATGAACACAATAAGAGAGGATTATATTTTTTTAGTAGCTTTTGACCAATATGACTCCAGTGACAGTGTTATTGCTAATAGGGAGATGGGGAGTCAGTAGGAAAAACGTTCTTTAAAATTGCTTTGTTTTAAACTTGAAAGTTAAGGTTTAAACCAGGATACATTTTTTCTTTTTTTTTGGTTACATGCTTTAAAAATAATTTCTTTTGCCTTTTTTTTTTGCAGAACATCTCTGCCCAAACCCAGAACTGGGTTGGTCATACATTTTTATGACCTGATCAGTTCTATGTTTTAAGTTCTCCTGTGGCACATCATGTGATTAGGTATTTCTAATTTTTATCTCTTAAAGGTCAAAGTAGACAGAGAATCAATGCATTGATCATAATTTCTTCTTATCACTATTTCTTTGGTACTCCATATTTATTTCTTCTCACTATTTATTATGAACTTGCATATGAACATGGTGCCTGTAAAAACAAATGCAATTACAGTCAAGTTTATGAACTACTGGTATGAAAGAGTGATTTTTCTCAGCCAGTTCTTCTGCCTTACCTACTTAATGCCCCCTGATGGATGTAATTTTTATATATTTTTTTTTTTTGTTATGCGTATTTTATTTTAATAGTGTGTGTATGAATATGGACAGGTGAAGTGGTGCATACTTTGTCTGTGAATTTTTAGATTATAACAGATGAAATTAAATCCACTTTCTGAAGAACACAGTAACATAACCGGTAAATTATGTGTATATACTGCCGTTTGAGACATTGTTTTCATAAACATGATCTATTGTAAAAAAATGTGTTACTTAAGAATTCCCAGAACTATGGCATTCCTTATGCCCCATCTCTCTTAGATGTAAATTAATATCCCAGAATTTAAAAGTTGCACATAGCTTCAACTCGCAATCTCAAGACAAGAAATACTCAGCAGAGTATAGACAATAGCTGAAGAAAAGACAATCAAACCAACCAAAACCAAACCATCACTCCTCTGAGGTCCTTTCTTGATATGTTCCATATACTTCATGCTAAAGATTGTATTTTATCACCAGTCATAAAGTTGAAATTAATTTAAAATAAATCACAGTTGTGGTAGAATTGCAGATCATAGGTCAAAATTAGGTGATCCCTTGGTTATAGTGTTTAGAAACGTTGCAATGATGTTTGGGTTGTCAACTCATTAACCCTTTCCCCCCCCTATGTCAGAGAAAAAGTTATTTTTTGAGGGGGCTCCTAAACACAGTTAAACTTACTGACAGAGGTGCTACCTCATGCTGTTCTTATCTGGCTTGAAGAAATACTAAATACGGCAGTGCTCAAGTCTAATATTGGACTTTCCATGATATGGAAAGCCCAACATTTTAGTTTAATTGCTGTCTGTTTCCCCCAGTTAGAATGTGGTGTGGTTGAATACTTGGCATTTTAGGGGATCTCTGTCTGAGAAATAATTGAGAAGCTTTGTGAGCCTTTATTAATATTTGTGGTATTTGTCAGGTGATGCTTTAAACTTGTGAGGTAGCATAGGATTATAAGTTTCTGAAAGGCTGAATAATCTGGATTTTATTACTGTATGATTTAATGGGGAAGAAAATATGCTGATCTGTCATACAGTATTTGTTGATCTGTGCTTTCTTTTGTACTTCTAAACTGTAATTTACCATTAAGTGCCTCATCCAAAACTTGCTAGAGCAACTTTTCCCATTGATTTTAACAACTTTTGTCTTTGACACATGTTAACAAAACTGATTTTGTTTTCTTAGTTCTGTCATCATTATCCCAAGCCTTATGTAATAGAAATGTGCATTTTATCTCCCTGAACTATTTTTGCTTTACTGCTCTAAAATTCAACAGAAAATGAAATCTTGATCACATGGGAATAGTGATAAAATCTACGTTGGCTTCCGTGAAAACAGAATCCATGCAGAGGATTTAGGTTGGACGTTAGGAAGAATTTCTGCATGGAAAGGTTGATTAGACATTGGACTGGGAGGTGATGGAGTCAACATCCCTGCAGGTGTTTAAGAAAAGACTAGATGTGGCACTCAGTGCCATGGTCTAGTTGACAAGGTGGTGTTTGGTCATAGATTGGACTCAATGATCTCAGAGGTATTTTCCAACTGAACTGATTCTGTGATTCTGTGAAGAACTTAGTAATACCCATTACTTGAAGGTCAGGGTCAACTTTTGTCTTACAGAACAGAATGAGGTGGACAGTTTATTAACTAGCTGAAGGTATATGCAAGGAAATTCCTATTATTTGCTTACAAATAGAAGCTTTTAAATTAATATAGTCTATCATATAATTTCTTCTTCTCTAAACATCCAAATAAGTCTTTCATTAAGTTCTACATTTTCCTTTTCATTTTCTGAAGACTCTGTAATAAAAGACCTTTATGAAACATACCTTAAAGTAAAAAGTGTCTTGGTTTCCAGAAAAGACTTCTGAATATTTCTGACTATGGCTAGTATCCATAGTATCTTCCAGATGGATAAAATTAAGCATTCATATCTCATCTTTTCTACTGAATCCAACAAGTTTTGAAAAGTAACTTCATTCTTTCACGTTCATCCACATGTGGCATGATACCTATGTAAATCTCTTTTTAATGTACATGTCAAAAAAGGACTCAACTAATATTATGAAGTATGGGAAACATTTGTTTCAGGCCATGAAAAAATCTAACCCTTTTCTTAACTTAAAAATATGTGTGTGTGTGTGTGTGTGTGTGTGTGTGTGTGTGTGTATACATAGATATGTATATATTCCATGCACAACTTATCTTCTAACACAGCTGGGAAAAGTTGTTCGGTTTTCAAAATGAGCAACATATGGTCTTTATAAATTGTGTAAGAAACATTTTGAATAAATAAGTGTTGTGACTTATTTTACATAAACAAATAAAGGAATTTAAATTGAAAAGATAAATCTGTGCATGGGATATAAAATTGTAGAGCTTACTGTGCTTATTGCTATTTTGGTTCTGTTAAGTGCTTCTAGGTCCTTGAATTTCTTTCAACTGTATAAAAACTGGATTTCCTCCCAGAGCTTCACTTCTTAACTAGGGCAGTTTAAAAACCAAACAAGGACTGAGTCAGTTAATTAATTTAAATGAGATTACAAATCAGAAACACATTACGTAATGTTGATTTAATTACCATTTTTATTTACCTAATTAAAACACTGTGAAGGAAAGTTAGCAGTCTCGACAATGGCCGGCTGGGTGACTTGGCAGCGGCAGATTTGAGCTGCTGATAAAAGGGGAGGTGAAACAGGGAGCCTGCTGTGACCTGTCTGGCTCTGACACCCCAGCCGATCACACACCACCTCGCTGTAAGCCCACGTGATGCTGGGATGGCCCTGACCAGCCCAAGCGTGGTGATGCTCCCCCAGTGGTTCCACCCAGTTGTGCCAGCCGCAGATGAGCTTGTCTGTGGTGGGAGGGCATGGGAGCATGTGGGGAAACAGGTCAGCCGATGGCTTAGTTTTGCTGTGCCCCCAGTCCAAAGCAAAGTTTTATACCAAAATGAAAACAGAGCCCAGCTCCTGCTGACGGGGCTGGCCAGCTCCAGGGAGAAGCCCCTCCATGCCTGAGCCCTGAAGGCCTTCCGAAATGACATGCCTGCCTGGGCTAAAGCGTAGATACCAACATCAACAGATACCTCAGCTTTCTGGGGCAAGCCATCAGTTCTGTTCCTTGCTGCCTGGTTCAGGTAGGTGAAGGTTAGAAAGCAGCACTGTTTTGAGATAAAGAGCATAGGTCACTGTTATGGCTCTTGGTGTGACACCTGAGTGCTGATGAAGCCTGCCTGCATAAGATCACCCACATCCAGTCTTCAACGTAGCTCGTGCTGTTGCACTGGTGTCCTGAGAGGTCCCTCCCATGCCTACTGGGTGCAAACTAATGAAGGGAGAAAAAATTCTTGGGGATTACTTGCCTAGAGTATGCACTGAGGAACTGGAGCTTTCCTGAGATGTGAATTCACTTTCTATCAATAGCAACCAGGGCTTTTATTTCTGTATTGGCTTAAGAGCCTTTGCACATAGGTCTCTTGGGTATGCGTACTTAAATTTGTGAAACCAGATCTGCAAATGGATCAAAGTTAATGATATAGCTTCATAACTGGAGGATGCCAGGAGTCTTCTTAACACTGAACAACAAGCAATCCTTCCTTGAATGGCCAATAGGATTTGCCAGTGAGGTATGCTTTTCAGTCCTGAAGACACTCTCCATTACTTGGACCTACACGTACAGCTTCACTTCTCTGCACTGCTCATTTACCACCAATTGTATGAATACTAAACACATAAAAAACTTACCAGACTAGCACTTCATGTACTTACCCAGTGCAACAGCAGAGCAATCTTGGTGAATCCAGAGGAACTCCTTGCAGAATAAGGTAGTGGAATGCCATACTTAAAAGAAGTCTCTGCTTCAGTGTTATGGAGGTTTTCAGTCTTGATGTCATGAACACATGTTGCTAATAGACTATATGCTGTCAAGAAAAGATGTAATACTTAGTCCAGCAAACATGTCTTTCTCACAGTGAAGCCCAACTTGTTTTTTAAGGTGCTACTTCTCCTTGTGTGAACTGTGCTTCATACCATATGTCATCAGGGATATGTAATCATGGAATCCTTTAAGTTGAAAAAGACCTTTAAAATCATACAGGTCCAACTGTAAACTAACATTGTCAAGTCCACAACTAAACTGTGTCTGTCCCTAAGTACCATATCTACAGGTCTATGAAATACCTCCAGGGAGGATGACTTCGTAACTTCCTTGAGCAGCCCATTCCAATGCTTAGCCACCCTTTTTTTGAATAGTTTTTTCCTAGTATCAAATCTAAACCTCCCTTGGTGAAACTTGAGGCCGTTTCCTCTTGTTCTATCACTTGGTACTTGAGAGAAGAGACCAAACCCCACCTGGCTACAACGTCCTGTTGGGTAGTTGTAGAGAGCAACAAGATCCCCCCTCAGTCTCCTTTTCTCCAGGCTGAACAGCCCGAGCTCCGACAGCTGATGCTTGTAACGCCTGTGCTCGGCCAAGGAAAGTTATGGGGGTGAACATTGTATCATATGAAATCAGATAGAATTTTCAGGAAAAGTAT
>JAWWEU010000091.1:41190901-41213060 GCA_035583155.1 Acropternis orthonyx
ATGAAATCAGATAGAATTTTCAGGAAAAGTATATGAATGAAATGCAGTGGTCTGTGAAAATGTGAAAAATAAATCCCCCCTCTAATTAACATATTTATGAAAACAATGGTGACACTTGCAGCCATTCCATTTCCATGTTTATAGCATTTTGGTGGATATGTAATGCAATAAAACACTAAAGTTGTTTACATCCTAAAATTAACTGTTGTATCACTAGAGCTGGTGTGAATAATGCTCATAAAATTGTACAATAATTTAGCACTGTCAGATGGAGAAATACTATACAACGAAAGACAGCTTTTGCAAATGAAATCGATAAAAGTGTTTGGGAAGTTTGTCAATCCAATCAGTTGCTTTGTCAAGATAAAATAATGTAGGTAGTAGAAGGCAAGTATGTAGTAAAGTTAGGATAAGAATAATTAAAGCTTATGATTTAAAGTATGGAGATGAATTTATTTATTTATTTATTTAATGGATTTTTGCTATTCATATTATTTTCCTTGGAGGAAACAGAGATATCTTACTCTTATTTTTTTTTGGCCATGGATGGTTTCTTACTGTGACAATGTACTGAGAGTCTTTGAAAGATCAAAAGTTCATTAGGAAAGTCTTTTGTTCATTAGGAGAGTTTGTTCTGTTTCCATCCTTGACAGCTTTCATATCTTGGCTTTGTAAAGCTTTGAGCAACTCAGTTTAATCCTGTGGCTGAGCCTTCTATGGGCAGATGCTGGGACTGGAGACATCCCCAGGTCTGTACCACACTATGGTAGCCTGTGATCCTGTGATTTTCAGCCAACTATTTGCCTTGAGCTTTTCATGTCAGATGGCAAAGTAATCCTGAAGGATGACAGTCTAGAAGGTAGTTCTGTTTCTTGTTTATAATTGTGACTCTCTCAGCTGTCAGGTGAAATGATGTATAGGTATGTGAAGCCTTAAATAGCATCAAACCAATACTCACATGGTGCCACATCCCTGTGGTCCTTTATTCCACCTACCAAAATCATGGACTATCAAAGGGCAAGAATGTATTTAACTGTTGGTGAATGATTAAACTAGTGTCTGTCAGCTGAGATGAACTGAGTACAAAGGCCATGGCAAATAGAAAAAGAGAAATACGTTCATTGAAATCACCAAGGCAGTTTATTTGATTAGTGTGACACCTGTGGACAATCCACGTGTTTCACTGAAGCATGGCTCAAGAAAGTATGTTTTCTTTTTACAGATTCTGACACTATTTGTTTTCAAGGCCTTCAATGTTACGCTGTTACAGAGAGCTTTGAAAGCCAAAATTCTTGTATGGTATGGGGCACAAAGAAGGCATATCATACCTTAGTTTTTAAAGAGAGTATCTTCTCTTATCAGCTGAAAAGAGGAATATTATACTACTGGGGTAAGCGATAAATCCCTCAGGAAACTGGTGAACAGCAATGTGACTTTCTTGGATTTGCTGAGGTGGGTGTCCTTCCTGCTTGTCAAAGACAAGGTGCTGCAAAGGGAGAGAGTGCATCGTCCCTTGCTGGATGCCAAACCATCAGCTTTTTTTTTTCTCAACTCTGCCTTATGGAGCTATGAGTTGTGTCTCATGGAAACACCTTTCCTAGTGTATCACAGGAGAAATGGGTGCTTATTTTCTCACTTCCAGAAGGCCTCAACAGTCAGTTTTATTTAACTCTGGCCGCACTGAGAGTTGCCTGCACTCACAGATGTTAATTGGGATTTACGCCTAGAAATGAAACCATGGGGAAACAATTAAGTATAGAATGTATCAGCTTCTTGACTCATCCTTGCATACAGTCTCCTAGAAGGAAGAATAATTTGAGATAGAGTTTGAATTTCTTGGTGATAGCCCTGCTAATTCATGATAAATTATATGTAAACTGTACAGGGTTACATGACAAGGTAACAGTAAAGCCTGGCTTGAACCTATTTCATATAAACTGCTCATCTATGGGGCAAATAACTTATCAAGACTTCAGCCACTGACTGTTGGATCAGTCAGCACCAAGAAGAGAGAGAAAAGATATGCTTACTCTAGTTATGAGGTGCATTTTGTGGAAGTGGTATGTGTAGGTGAGCTTTTGCTGTGTAGCAGCAACAACAAAACTAAGGGAATTACAATTGGGAGCTACATAAATGAAAATGTTGAAAAATGGAGTTTCATTGCATAAACATGACAGGGTTTTATTTGCTTCTTATTGTGTATCTTTTCTTACAACTTCTAGCTTAGGAGTTTGTTTGAATTTCTGGGTTATTTTTGGGGTGGTTTTATAAATTTTTTTAAAATTTTCCAGTTATTTTGTGAGAAAATTGAATGCAAAGCAAGCTAGATAGACAATAAGTCTGTCTTATGTCTTTCTCCATCAATCTGGAAGGAAAGGCTCATGTTGTTCATTAATGATGTTGTATAGATGAGGACAAGGAAAGACTTAAACTGTCTTAACATGCTTTTTTCTTCCTTAGTTTCTGTGGCTTTCCAAAATGCCTCTTACTCCCTCCTTTAGAAGAGCATTGCTCCAATGTCGCTCTGTTAATTCAATGTTCTGCTTATAAATTAAGTTACTTATATAATTTAATCCTGTAAGGATCATGGTTCTTGTTTCTTTGCAAAGCTATTTGCATCCAATCAAAACAGAGGAGTGCTTTATAATTCCTGACACTGGTAAGAGAATTGGATCATCACAGGCCGTCTTGGGTCTGTGTCTTTCATCTTGAGGATCAGATGCTTCTCTGTGTTGCAGAGTTGCATAGGTTGATGCTCCAAATATAGTTCTTTGTTCTTTCAACTGTGCTAAACAAAGGATTAGATAAGTTGCTTTTCATACTCATGTTCAGTAATTCTTTTCCTTCTCAAAATCATTGAGATCTCACTCGTGAATATGTTAGTAGCATCTACTGCTGCAAACACAGATTGAGAGTCAATCTGTAAAAATCAAGATCAATGAGTAGTTAACGTAAACCAAAGCTAAGTCTGACTGGAAAATTATAATAAGTAGCCAACTGCTTATCCCTGTAACTGGAAAATTTTTTGCTAACTTTCTTATTATAATATGAAACACAATTGTTTAAACTACCATTAGTCTTAAAATCCTGGATCCAGGATTTTAAAAAGTAGGAGTGAAGGCAAACTGCTGTGCAAGAGCTAAAAAAATCACTTCCCTTTGTGCTTCTTTATAGTGAATTTTAACAAGAGAAAACTTCAAAGATTATTTTCTGGTAGGCCTCATTAATTCAGTTTCAAATGTCTGTGATCTCCAAGCTATACTGTTCAAGCTTTATTGGGTCCATCTACAACCATACTGACACTTCATTTAGCTACACATCTGCAGTAGTTTTATACTTGGACCATAGCTGTGTAAAATTACTTCTCTCTGATAATCTGAATTTAAGTAATAGTATGTATGGTTTGCAAAAGAACATTACAGTTCACTCCCCTGAAGGGTGAACCTTCCCGTTGCAACACAGGAGGGAGGATGGTTGTCCATATGCAGAGAAACATATTTTGAGGATTTCTTGTAGCTTTTCAAACTGTCTTGGTGTTTTAAAGGGTATCTTAGCATGAGAAGAAACAGACGCACTGAATGGCTACATTCTGTGCTGTACAAATGCACTCCTAAGAGTACAAGTGGCAAACTATGGGAAGTGCAGTATCTGTAGACTTGACCTTTGTGCTTCCTGCTTGAGGTCAAAGAAGGTAGATGAAATTTCATATGAAATTTGCTATTCAAAGTGTATTTGATTGTGTGCAAGAGAGACATGTGAGTCAAACCATGTTTATTAAGCTGTGTAACAGGTGGCACACAGAACTTCTTGTAGTATGTAGAGGGAATCTTTCATTCTAAGTTGAGGGTTACATTGGCTTTAAGAAGAAGTGATGGGAATTGAAGGACAAGTATGTGTTGATAGGTATGTTTCTTCTTTTCTGTCTTCTTTATTCTTTAATTTGGGCACTGTAAGCAGCAATGCATTCAACAACTCTACTTCTGTCTGGAGTCCATTTGGTGGTAGCAATTTCTGTGGTGCTATGATGCAACCTTTTAGTGGTCCTATGCTCCTACGCTACTAATAGCGCTGCTACATTAAAAAAAGTTAATATTTTTCATTCAGACTGAAAAACTAGATACCTATATATGGAACAAATGGCAGTGCTTTGTTTAATTTCTTATGGTTTTGCATTTTTGTCTGTCATGTCTTTGTTAATAATTTCTTGCAGTGGAATGGCATTTTGTTATATTATGATGTGGGAATACAGCAAAAAGTAGATGGTTTTGAAAGCAACTGCTTTTATGGATAAGGATATCAATTATTATTTAGTGTATTAACATGCAGTTGCATTCTCTTGATTCACTAGGTGCATGTATTATGAAAAACAACTCTTTGAAGTCTACAGGGTTTGCGTCTTGTTAGTTTTTATGTTGCATGATTTAATTTCACAATAGCAGTTCTCACAGACTAGGAACACAGGGCCTATATTGTATTTAAACATATGGTCATATCCTCAGTGCAGTCATAAATCCATGGAAGCGATAGGCCTTTATACTTTAAGGAGAGGCTGTAGAAACAGGATTCATCATTGTAAGCACCACTAGTTGTGTGATCCAGTATGTCTTTCTGGTCATTGCCTGAGAAGAAGCTACCTCTCCGTTGGTGATTATGCAATATTATATTTGGGGGATGGAGCAAAAAGCAATGAAAAGGTACCCTTGTAAACATGTTTACTGGTTGAGTATTTACCTGAATGACTGTCTTGTCCTTATTCAGTGATCTATGAGTTCCTCTTAGGATCATTGCATCTTTCACAATGTTTCTGTTTCACATAAAATAGGTTACATACAGAGTGTTTGTTCAATAATGCTTCACATAGAAATTGAAGGAAATGACCTTTAGAGAATAAAGTAAAGTATTAGTTTAATAATGAAGGAGAGTATTAAAAGATTGTGAGATACTTGCAAAACAAATTATTAAAACATTTCTTTCATTTCTTTATAGATTCTGGACAACCAGGAAGTCCAAGCCACAATGATCCTGCCAAGAATCCACCAGGTAAATATAAGTTCCAGAACATGTGCATCTAACATTGTTTGAGAACAAAGATACTATTGTTAATACCCAAAGAGACCATAATTGGTCAGCAACCTATTTTGCACTGATAAGTATATATAATCAAGCCAAGCTGTGATTATTTTAGTTCATTTAAACTGGCAGTACCTCAATTGCAGTTTCATTAGGGTTCATTTCATCTAAGGATTTTTTCTTCAGTTTCATGGCTTTTAGAATTTTCCAAGTGAGGATAGGTGGAGGAGTAAAGAGACAAGATCCCAAATAACTTTAATTTTATAAAATTCTTTAAATGCTACAATTTTTCTTTTATCTCAGGCAAAATGCAATTGACCTACAACTTAAGACTGTGATATGAGCTAACATTTTTTTTTTACCTTTTTATATGTGTGCTTTATAAGATGCAAATATGCTAATATTTTTTGTATCAGCTCTGTTAACGGGTCATGCTAGTGACAGCTGGAATTTCTCTGAGACAAATGTCACAGAGTAAATGGTCTTTTCAATGATACTTTTAAAAAAAAAATTCAAGAGAAAATCAAACCCAGACTTGGCCATTCCAGTCTGTTTAGGCAAGAGGTTCTTTGTATTTTCATGAAGTTATCCTTCTCATCAATTGGGTTGTGCTAGTAAATCTTATAAATTCTTGCCCTGTTACGAATTACAGAAAGACAACCGTATATGACAGACATGCTATTTAATGAGGAAGGAGTGACTCCTGCCACCACCATCATGCTGTATCCTTCTCATTTTAGCTCTCAGAAGATGTGTTATCTGAAATAAGCTGCAACTAACTCAGTTTGCTGTTTTTCGAAATGCAAAATGGACCATAGTCTGACCCAGGAAGTAATCGTGTGATGCTGGACTGTTATATATACAGGGATATTTTCTTGTTCGGTTCAAACATTACAGAAAACAACCTGCCTTGTGGCTGTACAGTTTTGTACTGTGCATATAATCAAAGTATACTCTACTTGTGAAATACATCATGTGTGTTTCATGTGAATACCACCATATATCATTATACAAAAAAAAAAATAAAAATTTCCTGTAATATAAAACCCAGATACAAATACTCGAAGATTGCAGATATATTTTAGAGATAAGAGAGCAAAACAAGTCAAATAAGATGATTAGAAGTTCCTTTTCAAGTGCCTTTTTTTTATTCAAGGGATAATTTAGGTTTGATACCACTTTTGGTTGGAGACTTGAATGCTATTTCTTTCCAAACTGTGTGCAATTTTAAGAGCAGACTTTTATTTTTCTGTTAAATACATACCATAAATTATGTAAAATAGTGGTTTGAAAACCCAAAGCAGCAAATTTACACCTAAAACAAGTCTGAAAATTTTCTTAATGGATAATTACAGTGTTTTGAATCTTGGATCATTTATCTGTAGGGCATTTAATTTTGTTTTAGAGTATCTCTGTGAGTGCAAGAAAAACCAAATGCATTACCCTGCCCCTTGTCATTTTGAAGGATCCTTTGTAGCTGCTGTATTTGGGTTGCTGGAGGCAGGGTCTGGAAACTCACCTTCAGTATATTTCAAAATTCTGTTTTCAAAGTACCATTTAGCATTTGGAATAGGAAGGTAGAAGTACATATTTCAGTAGCGATGATCACATTCTGTAGTGAGTCCAGTCTCTCCAGCTCTGTCTTAACTCCAGTAAGGAGTAACCTTGCTGCCAGCAACAGAGCCCTGGGCAAGGACAGCAGACAAGCTGTATAGGCTTTCTGAGGTGGAGGGACATAGAAAGCAGAGAAACAGGCTGCTGATTTAATCATGAAACTTTCTGCTTAAAAATAAGACCATAACACTTTTTCATGATTTGGACTCCGTGCTGCCAGTATTATTCCTTTACCTGCTGCCAAGTGGGGGTGGAAAATGGAAGCTGTGCCCTGTTTCCCTTGAAACCCTTCATTTAAGCAGAGACAGAAGCATAATTCAGTGTCATCTCTGTGAGAATGCATGAACTTCTAGCCTTGTTCAGCTTCCCTGTATGATACCGTTTTGGAGTTAAACTGGTAAGATGAAACTGTTGAGGTTTGTGGGACAGCAGAATACAGGACTTCCAGGCCTGTGCAGGAAAAGGACTACAGTCCTGTTCTTTCTTACAAAACTTAACATGATTCTTATTATTAGAGCCAGACAGTCACTTCTGTCAGAACCCCAGAGGATATACACTCTGAGGTTTGTTTTTGGTCCCAGGCCAGGAGCATGTGGACTGGTAGTGCCAGGAGGGTTTGTTCTTTTATCATGTTTTGTTTTAGTGCTTGTATGTCACAGAGCCAAGGTGCTGGCAAGGGATATGTGCCTTTAGCTTTTGGATGCCACCACCTTCAAGAAGATACTGCCACAGAAGAGGATGTTGGAAACTGACTGATAGTTGGCAAAGCTGTTGGTGTTAAAAGTGGGTTTTTTCTAGGTTTGGCTAGACTGTTGCATTCTTTAGGGGTCTGGTAATTTGCTGTCCTAACCACAGAGAGAGGGTAATGTCACTTGCCAAACAAAAGAACATTAAGAGCACTTGTTGTAGTTCTTTTCAATACATTCCTAAAAATATATGGAACTCTTTGATAGCCCAATACAGTATTAAGATGGTGCAGCTTGTGGTGAAAATGCCATGTAGCTTTTGTAGCTAAATCCGGGGGTATCCTTCTCTTGGTTTTATTTTTCAATAACTTTCATCTGGTATATTTTAAAAGAATGAATCTTGCTCTTTTTGACGGCTGTGTTGTAAAGATTGCCTCTCTGCAGGGATTGTTAAGTAAATTCCAGACAGATAAAAGAGCTGAATTGAACTGAGAAAAGAGAAGTATCTGAACACTACTGTTGTCTGCATCAGTCATTAAGTTCCTGGTATCTAAAATTTTGTATTATGCTACCATGGTCCTAACTATTAAAAGTTTACATGATCTAAAATAGAGAATAAACATATCCATGGGTCCATCGAGACTGACTGGACAGATAGCGGCACACCTGGATTAATGAGTCTGAAACTTAAAATACTTAGAGCTTTGCAAACAATCAATAAAAGCAAACAACAACAACAAAACAAGTGCAACTCAAGTCCTTTTGGCCTACCTTGATTCTTACTATTCCACTGGGCATCTGCTCAGAGCTACTGCTGAAGCATGATATTCAAGGAAATCTAGTGTGGCAGTTTCAGTGTAATGCTGCATTATTATTTGCTCACTGCTGGTCTCATACATCTTTTATATAGTTTAAGAAAGTCTTTAAAAAGAGCCTTCACATGTGTGTCTTGAAGTACCTGCAATAGTGTGGTAGAATATGCGCTGAAGACAGAAGATGTGATCTTTCACAGTTCATCTGTTGGGCATAAGAAAATCATGACAATGGGTAAGAAGAGAAAAATACCTCAAACTACAAGTAAACTAATGATATTGACACCAGCCATAACAATTTGGTCTCCAGAGATACAGTTCTTACTAGCCCGTTCTTCTAGTTGAGGATTCTCCGAGTTTTGTTTTGCGTTATTGTCCTTTTCTTTACTACCTGCTGGCTAACTGTTTTGACATTAGTAAGATTCTTACTATTTGCCATTGGTTTGAGGTTACTGCTTGGAAACTTGATTTATTTATGCGCCAGTGTTAACATGACTGTGTCCAGTTGTTGCCATGTTGCGCAAATCTTTGAACAGCATTTTTAAGCTACTAAAATAAGAGTAAGGAATAGTGATACTGGATAGAGTAAAATGTTATCTTGAGAGAACAATAAAGAGACTCTATTAAGAAGGTGTCACCAAAAAGCTTGCAAACAGCCTCTTTTTGTACAGTTGCCTTCAAGATTTTGGAGCTATTCTTTTCCAGCATGGGACAAAAGAAGGTTCAAAGGAAACCCAGCCATTCTGAAACAGACAGTTATGAGCCCTGCTGACGAGGAGGGACAAATGTGTTTAGATTTTAGCTTTTATCCAAGCAGCTGAGATCAGAGGCTATTAGGTTACATGCTTCCTAGCAAGTAGAACATGCTGGGTTTTTTGTTTGTTTGGCTAGTTAGTTGGGTTTTTTTCCCTTGATAGAATTAATTCCACTCAAGCTGGTTTAAGAAATACTTCTATAAAAATTTTGTAGGCTCTATAAGATCAATCAGGGCTGAATGAGGAATGCAGAGGACTTAGGTTTGAACCTGTATACTGATGAATAGTAAATTATTTTTATGGGATGACACACTTTTAGACAAAGAGATTGAGAAACTGTCTCTTCACCTCTTTGCCTTCATTTCTCCCCACTGTTTCCCTTCTTCCCTCCACAATAACCTGTGATAAAATCCTTAATCTGAATGAGACATAGGTGGGTGAAATTCCTAGCCCCTGCTTCACTGCTCTGAAATTGATTTTCCCCTTCTATTTTTACCAGAAATTTTATTCTAGGAATCACTCCCAGAGAAGACATGACTGAAATCACCATCTCTGAAGTTTGGTTTGGGGTATTTTTTTTTTTTTTTAAATTAAAAAAGGTGTTGCCAAAAATCCTGCAGTGAGCCTCACCTATCTGTCAATATGCAAACCTGTCTTGCAGCTGTAGAGCCCCAAAGGCTTTTTTTGTGCTTTCATATGGGATAGCAGCCATAGGGAGAACATTCTTTTTGGATCAAACCCTAAGAAGTGTAATAAATCTGCCTATATATGACTGTTTCAAATACAAGTAATTTAGTTTTAAGTTTCAGAATGTGTAGTTTCAGAAATAACTTCTGAAGAGTAATGTAGTCTCAACCTTTGCACTCTTTTGGAAATACAATAAACAAATGTCTTTGACTTTTGAATCAATCAGACCACAGATGGTTTCATTATTTTACTTTATTGCAAGTTACCCTTATGTGGATGGGGAATTAGCCCTGTAATTAATAAGAAAGGAGAGAGAGAGTCTCATCATTGCACGCAACTTGTCCTGTGAAAGCAGTGATGCTGTACTAGCAGTTTGTGGATTCAGAGAGAATTGTGCTTAAACAAACACATATTCGCCTCCTTTTTTCTCTCATGAGAGGGCATATTCTGAAATGCTTGCTGTTTCCCATATACCTGCAACCGTGCCGTCTCAAATAGCAATCTTCAAATAAAATAGGGTTGGATTGGGTCAGGGCTTGGTTTTCTGTGAAGTTCTCCCTTTCCCAAATTCTCTATGAATTAGTAATGCCAATGATTGAAGGTGATACTCCTCCTCACCAGCTTCCCAACACTGAGCCAGGTGGGGCATTCCAGGGGTAGTGCCCAGCCACACTATATTGGCCATCATAAACCTACAGAAGTTGTAGAGCCCCTTTTTCCAAAAGGAAGAGTTGCATGATGGCCTTACACGATGGTTTGAAATTTGGCATGGATGATTACTGCTGTCTACAGGCTTAGGATTACTTTTGAATTCTTGTTTGCATCAGCTGCTCTTCTTTATGAACCTACTGTGTGAAGAAATGATACTGGGATAATTCTGATGCTGTGTTCACTTAAGATGCTGTTGTGTTCAACAATCGGTGCAATGGCTTTTCCTTCCAAGCATGCATATGGCAAGCACTGACTAAAAAGTCTTATGTTACCAGATAGAATTCCAGAAACCTGCCTTGGCATCAGAAAATTTCTTTTTGGTACCTGGTAGTTCTATAGCTCTTAGAAAGTGGTCGCCCAACCTTCTCTTTAGTCTTGGCTGTATTTTCTATATAATCTGAGACCTTCTGGAGTGGAAGGCAGTATGCATTTGTGTTAGTTACCCTTTCTATTTCTTGTTAGGTTTCAGGGCAACTTGCTTCTTAAATTCTAGTGCATGAATTCCAGAGTTCATTGCACCTGGTGTTTACTTCTTCAAATTACCCCAACACTGAAGATTATTGTAGATCTGATTATAATCTTGAGGGTATATAAAAAAACTTGTTTCTTTCTGAAAATGGCCCATTTTGCTTTTAGTGCCTCATGATGCTAAGAGGTTCAATGGAGTCAGGGGATCTGCTTACAACATGCTTGTTTCCTGTCCCAATTACAACATTATCACAACTTTCAGGAAAAAAAACCACGCCAAAATAAGCTGTGGGTATGTCATAGGACTGGAAGTTGTATGATACTCAATATAGCCTCATTCTCTGAACAGACCTCAGTTCAGTTGTTTCAGATGACATTGTCACTGGAGTCTTCTTTGTCACTCCCTGGCTAATACTGTCTACGAATAACTGCCTTTAATATACCCTGGTTTGATGACAACCTGTTTCTGATACTCTTTTTCAGATACTGGTTTCAAAATGCATGCAGTAAGAAAGCAAACTGCATGACTGCTGATTGTATTTTGACTTATTAAGAACAGTGTGAGGCTAATTTTTCATTACCAGTTCTGACTGTAAATAGTAGCTGTACAAAATTATAGCAGCATCCGGAATATTGCATTGCATAGCTTAAAATTTATGTACATCTCTCTGCTATACACCAGGCTGAAGCTTCCAGGCTTTCTTCTCACACTAGCTCCTGGTGCTGTACCTGTCCTCTTTTTAAAGATCCAGAACTAAAAGTGCAATAATACAAATGGTTTCCAGCACTGTCAGGATCCTTACCCCTGTTTTATAAGTTGCTCAAAAACATGGCAATATCAGAGAAAAAACTAGATGTGTAAGGATACCAGGAAACAGCTTTATGGTTTGGCCCTAGTCAATATGCAGCACAACGTAAACAGTCATTCTATTCATAAAAGTACAATTGAATCAGAAAACAAGCCTGTTAAGGAATTGTTAGTACAAACTGAATTTATTTTTCAGTAGGTTTAAACAACTTTATTATTTCCTCCTCATTTTAAATCTTTGCATGGTTAAAATGGTTAAAAGCTATGCTTGTAACTTGTCTCTTGAAGGCATAACACAAGGCATAGTACAGGAATAGAGTCGAAGGACTAGGTCCGAATGACTTCTATAGCCATTGAAGGTAGTACTAAGAGTTTCTCCTGTGACCAACTGCATATTGGAGCTTGATCAGAACTGCGTCTTGGCTTAACCTCTTTATCTTTCATGCTTGGTTACACTCTTTGGGCCATTGTGGAATTGTTTGGAAAATAAATTTTTCAGAAATTAATTTTCTGTAAAAAGGCTAAGAGAAAAGACAGATTTTATACTCACCCTGTACAAAAACTAGAAGGAAATACAAAAAAAATCCTCCCACTCTTATATATTGGTTTTGGAAGTTACTGACTATACAGAATTGCACTACAGTGGTTTTGTCAGAAATGTTCTTTTTGTAAAAATCAAGCTTTTAAAAATAATGACAATTAGTGAAATTCATTTCAGAAAGTGCCATCTCTCAGGAAGGATGACTTTCAGTAAATGACAATACTTAATGCTTTTACTTGGTTTGAATGATAAAGACAGCAAAGTGTTATCATGAACATCAAAAGAGACAGTAAATCCTCTATGAGGAGTACAGCAATAGACTGTAATCAAGTGTGTTAGTGTCTGTACTGAATAGATCAGAAACAGACACCAAGAATGCTAATTAAAGGCTCTAACATGTTAATGCAAACAGTGCATTAAGAAATGCTTAATCATAAAAACAGAAAGACTTATACTTTATGAAGTATCGCCATGTATTTTTGTCTTCCACGCAGTGTGATAACATGAATATGAATGTTAACTCTTGTTCAGTAGGGTGATCAGTTTCACAAGGTAAAAGACACTGTCTCACACCATAAAATGAAGATGTCCTGTACTGTTGACCTTCTGCATACTGTCTTGCTGTTTAACCTTTATCTTACATACAGTGCATGTTTCTGCAAAAATTACAGCAGTTTAATGACACAGAACATTTTCCTATTGCACAGCTGGGAACCTAGAACAGGTCTGTAACATACTATCATAGTTTATCTCCATAACTAGGTGAAATTTGAAGTTATCCGGAATTTGAACATACTGTGTTCATTTTTCTGCACCCAGAGGCACCACTGGAGTCCACTTTCCCTGTTAGAACATAAGGCTCAGGATGAAGTTGCTCAGTGCCTGTGACATAGACTGTTTATTGTTGCATTTAATTTTTTCATATCTTGTTACATTACACAGAGAAAAAAATCAAGTTTTTTTTAAATTGATTGAGCTTGACAGTAAATGCAGTTTCCCTCTCTTTCCTTATGACAGGCAAAGCATTTGCATATATCTGTGGGTGCCGTTATTTTTGGCCCATCCAAGGCAGATGAAACCTGGGTGAAAGATGTGATCCGTCAGTCAACAACACATGCTTTTGTGAGGGGATGATAAATACTGGTACCACTTGATGTCAAATTTTTTCCCCCGCTCCCATTTTGTTATCACAAGAGAGAAATGTACTGCTTTTCGTGTTCTATGAGTATTCTCAATATTTTCCAGTGAGAAAAACTAAGAATTCCTGAGAGAAGTCTCAAGATTAAATATGTGTGTCTGAGTGTGTATGCGCATGTATGCATGTACACATCTTTCTATAAAATCCAGCGTAGGCTTTTTCTTCTTTTAATATGAGCCTCAGGCCTTGTTCTTACTGTAATGATAGCTTGATTAATCTCCACTTGAGAAAAGCTCTTCTCAAGTTAGTCTGACTTGAATGAGAGACACTGTATTTCAAAATACTGGTGTTTGGATAAACAGCAGAGAAGTTCAGTCATGTCTCATTACCAGCTTCAGAGCTGGCTTCAGGGTTGTATGCTGGCTTTAAGCCACACTTCACTTAGGGCCAACTAAAATCAAGAAACGAATTTTTTCTTTGGAGATCTTCCTTCCATGTAGTATTTGAGATTGCTCCTGCTGGAGGAAATAAGCAGAGAGAGGAAAGATTGCCACTGTGTGAGGAATTAGTAGCATTCACTAGGTTATTCTTAGGTTAAAAACTGAAAACCAAGGAGGAAAGGAAAAATAAAAGTTTACAGTTTGTATTTTTTTATGATAGTGGTGTGTGAAGTTTTATCACATAGAGAAGTAAATATTTGAGAAGCTCTGTCATGTTTTCATCCACACAAAAACCACAGAGAAAAAATCCAAGGGAATGCAGAAGGTGAAAGAGAAAAACTCCTTCTGGAGATATATAAGGCTGTAGAGGCCTGCAACATCCAGGTGAAGGATAATAAGAGAGGAAAAAACGGTGATTATGGAGAGAAGCTCTTGAAAATGAAACAGACAGAGAAATGTGAAGGGAAGGGAATTAAAGAGAGGGAGACCTGCAGAGCTACTGGTGGAAATAAAGACATGCAGCGGTAGTGGGTGAAGTGACATTGACTGGAAGATGAGAAGGCGATGGCATTGTCAGAACACTGTTCAGTATTATCCCACAGGCCTGCAGTGCTCTGCACACCCACGGTGCTTGATCCTGGGATGGTTTTCAGCTGGGAAAGACTGACACTCTTATAGGTCTGACAGCATAACAGAGATGTCAGGAAATGTGCTTGGTTGGATTCATTCATATTCTTTCAGCTTTTGCTGTCAGGGGCACTGTTTATACCTGCATGGGTAAATATACCAGACATGATGGATGACACAGCCCTGTGGGATTTGACAGACTACTAGTAAACAGTGAAAACCACTCTTTTTCCCTCTGCTTTCTTTGTTTGACCCTGAAAAGTAAGTAGAGATATATATCCAAGGACAGACCTCTCAAGTGAAACGTACTGCTTTTACAGTCACTTTTCTGATTATAGTGGTCGTGTTGTTAACTGGTTAAAGATCAAAGCAGTAACTGCCAAAATAAACTCAAAGACCATATTACTGAACCACTGTTTTTCAAATCAGTAAATATTCCAGTAGGTGCAATTTTTATTTGTTTGTTGTGTTAGCTAAGGTACTCAGAATGCTTTTACTCATTCAAACATTTGGAACAGAAAATTGGCAGTTTATTTCCAAAAGAAAAAAGCTGTGTTAATTCAGAAAGGAGACTAGAGAAACCACAGTCAGAAATTCTTAGTGCACACATGAAAGCAAATAAAAAAGTAACACTGCTGGAGCAGCAATATGCACCAAGTATAGATCTAAATACTTTTATCGCTAAATGGTTGTTATTACTCCCTGTAAAGGTTGTGATGCTATGTATTCTCAGCTTTTGCAGTGATTATTGATGTGAGACTTCCGAAGAAAACTCTTTTTTAGCTCTCTTTCTCATAAGGTTATCTGGTTACACTATGGAGATAAGTCTTTATTGTCAGCTGCTGTTTCACTGCAGTACTTCTAGTCGAGCCTGGATTTCACAGCAGAGAAAGTATATCATATACATTTATCTCAGAATAAGTAAACATAAGGCAAACCAATAATATATGTTTTCTTAAACATAGGTGTGTAGGTTGATAATTTAGCATGTATATGAAAAATCCACTGAACAGCTCAGCTGTTTTGTCCAGTTCCTGGTTTTACTGGATATAATAGCAAACACCTCGACTGCCTCAGAGATGATGATTTGGTAATGGAAGATGTGTAAAGTCACCATCAGCAGGGTAAGAGTTAAGCAAAAATCTGTTTAGCAGAAGTGTAAGCAAGGGCAGGACTGCCCTATGGTGAAATTGCTTAGTCCAGCGGTTATAGGTCTTAGTTCAATTCTGACTTAAAATTTGAAGATACTAATAAAAGATACTAGTTTTCAGACATTTTTTTGAATGGTTACCTGGGAACTCAGTATATTGCCTGTTAGTTTCTGTAAACATTTTAAAAATTGCTTTCTCACAGCTCCTCAAAATTTTGCATACCTTTGCCTGAGTTTCACCTCTCATCAGATCCTTTGATCAGCTTTCAGTGTCCTTTGATCTGTGTATTATAGTTCTGGGACCCTCTTGAAACAATTGTTAGCTGGTGTATAAGCCTATCTATAGTTATTTATTAATCTTTTAATTATACTCATCATGGTACTGTGATCTTTTTCAGTGTACCTTGAGGACAGTTTTGTGAAATCTGGAGTATTCAACGTGTCAGAACTTGTGAGGGTGTCAAGAAGTAAGTTATCATTTGTGTTTAATCATATTCAAAGCCTGCTATAATCAAGTGAAGGTTTTTTCCTTGAAGTTTTTTCTCCTAAAGGTGTAAGTTGCATAGGAAATGACTATACCCATGCTCAGTTTTATATATTTGACCACAGTATTACTCACATGTGTTTGTAATAAAACAAAGAAGGTCTTTTTTTTAATATTTAAAGACTGGATCAATATTTAAAGATTGGATCAATTTTTATATCTCCCTCTGCCCACCTTAATGGTCTGATAGATCAGTAAAATTACCATATGTAGCAAAACCTTCTATTTGTTAGATTTTCAGCTTTTTAAGGTTGCCTACACATCCTTGGATTTTGCTAAAATGTCTGATTATTAATTTAGTGTTTTTTATTTATTTATTTGTAGCTCTTAAAAGAAAAATCACAGCATAGATACAAAAGATGATTAACTTAATGTATTAAATTATGTTTCTTTTAGTCATAGTGCTGGTGGTAATTAAATTTCTAATTACATTGTTTTGGCATCAGAAATATTACACACATAAGCACACAAGAACCTCCATAAAATGCAAATGTGAAAGGACACGTGAAGCTTCTATTACTGAAAAAAAAATGCAAAAGCATATTAATCAGATCTACTTTGTTGATGTTTAAGAATTTGCTGTAATACTGTGACATAAAACCTGTACATTTTCATTTTACATTGCTTCCTGATTCTTTCTTTTCTCCCTTTACGGTAGACACTATTAAAGTATTTCTCCTAAGATTTCATTAAGAAATGAAGAAGAATAGTTGAAATTTATAGTTAGAAGTGTCTGCAATGATGATATCACTATTATGAAAATGAAATGGTCCAGAATAATTTCTTTTCTGGTGAGGTGAGGAAAAACCAAGGAGGCACACGTTTCCAAAAACTGTTTGTCCAAATTTTGCACAGGTGTTAATTCACACTGTGTCAGGATGCTTGAGGAATTTCTTTAACGTACCGAGGCTTCAGATACATGTGTTTCTTCATTTGCTGTGGTCAGAAATTAATATTCAACAACTAAAATTATATTAAGTCCCTCAGCAATTGCCATGAGCGTTGCCATGCTGCAGTGTTAGGGCATACTCTTTTGTGCTTACTGAGGATACAGTTTTGGTGTTTTAAGAGGCTGAGGATGTGTGAATTACAGCTTTTTTTTTGTCAGGTGGTTAAGAACATTTTAAAGTAGCAGGCTATTGAGATTAAAAAAGAAACAATATTGTAATTATGAAGTCGTGCCTTACGCAGCTGTTATACATGATATACTTCTAATAATAAGCTTTAAAGCATGTGGTTTCTGTGGGATTTCTTACCATGCATTTGTTTAACCTCAAGCCACAGCAGAGTTTTACTTTAACTGTCAGGAAAAATACAAACCTTCAGATACATTACACAACATGCAATTATTCTTTCAAGTGCCAAAGGTAGTTAAAATGCACAATGCACAGACAATGAACAAAGGTAAATACATCACAATAAGTAACATATAATTTATTCTTGAATTGCCAGAGTCTACGTGGTACACAGAAGGTGAAGATAACACTGAGTGTGTGTGTTTGTGTGTAGGTGTACTTATGCAAAGCAGAACCCGTGGTGCTGGGTGAAATAAAAAGAAGGCAGCAAAACATGCTGTCAACACTGAAAGCTATTATTAATAAAAAAGAGTTAACATTAAGGGAATAGGAATTTTTGTATCCCCAGGTTTGTTATTTCCATTTTTTTTCCCAGTTCTTTAATATATGATGCTAGCTGTCCTCATAAACTTCATCGCATTCATTATAGTGCTTGAGGTTTGTGCTGTCTTTTTTTTCATATTGGTACTTCCAGGTTATCACTTATAAAACAAATGTATTATGTTTGCATAACTGCTAAGGGATTTCAAGGTATGAAGAAGATAATTCACTTTTTAGATATACAATAATTGGTAAAACTTGTCTGTACTTGGTTTCTGCAGGAGGCAGAAAATGAGATACATGTAGTAACATCTTGGTATTTTTCTTAGTGTTAAAAGATTGCTAAAAATATAGAAGATTGTCTTTGATGCATTATGATGTATTTTTCAGCACCTATAACCCAGGGAACTGGAGTTAATTTCCCAATTGGAGAGCTTCAGAGCCAGCCATATTACCATGATATGAATTCGGGTGTAAATCTACAGAGGTCCTTGTCCTCTCCACCAAGCAGGTAAAAACTTGGAATGAGTGCCAATATGAATTAAGTTTAGTAGCATAGGACAAGCAATTCACAAATACTGTCAACAACTAACTATTTTATGAATTTCCTTTGATTTTGCAAGGTTAATTACTTACGTATTATTACCATCATCTATGTACAGATACATAAATTACAAATCTTGTAATTTGAATTGGTTCCATTATTGCCTGTTATTTTTTATGATATTGAGGATGATGATAACTTTTGTCAGGGTTTGGAGGGCTCACTAAATATCTATCCAGAGAACAGCTTCACATCCCAAAAATGCTGCTGAGTTGCAGGAAGGTTTAGTAGTTGGGAACATGGTTGCAGAGCTCAGAGTGGTTGCACACACAAAGGCTGTCTTTGGGAGCTCTCTCTTGGACTTCTGTCTTGAGAGATATGTTGGTCCAGATACTGTTTCTTGAGGAAAAGGCATGAAGACAGGTGTATAAAGACAAGGTGTCTTTATCCAAAACATCAGCCCAGCTCATGACAGTGTTTTCTGCCTCAGTCTTTCAGGGAGCATTTCCCAACAGAGTGGGAACAATGAGGAGCATGTAAGATAGTTACAGGCTCGATGTGTCTGCTACAGACAATTTAATCTGAGGAACCTACTGCTTTCTTGTTCAATGTGCTGCCTTCTTCCATCTCTAAGAAAGATTCCATTTCCTCCCTTAGAAGCAGCTGGTGGCCCCAGAGAGGGAGAGAACCTGTGGTTCTCCTAGGTAATGTACTGTTTCTCAGGCCCCTGAGGCCCTTTAGTTTTCTGAAATTGTCCAATAGACCATGAAATCATAAACACTATAGTATCTGTCATTGCCCCGTGTTTCTGCAGTCTAATGAGTCAGGAAATGTCACAGTGGGACAGGATTTAACAGGAGTGTCAGGGAGCTGAGGTTTTCTTCAACCAGCACCTGGTGCTTCTGAGTAGTTTTGGTCATGTTCCACCATTTTCAGTTTAGCAGTACACCATGTACACTGTAGAAATGGATAGATTGTTAGAATATATGGATTGTTTAGAATAGATGAATTAATTATTGCAGTGTTGTTGTAGTAGTAATAATAACAACATTAACACATCATTAAAACTTTCATCCTTGTTTTCTTTGGCAGTCAGTGTAACAGCTTCAGTATGTATTGTTATGAACAAATTTAACTTTCCTTCACTATATTGAAGTTCTGCCTGATTTTATATACTGTGGTTTGAAATGTGGGCCTTTTGTTTTTTAGTTTTTTTTTTTTTTAAATTAAATAGTCAAACATGTAAAGTGTTTGTTTCAGGCTAGATCTCTTTGAAAAGCTTGGGAGTTTGACCCGATGAAATACAGTAAACTACATTTTTTCCTCATTAACACTTTCACAAAGGTTCCTGTTCTACCTTGTCTCTAATAGTAATCATTTCCATTGATTTGTTTTGCTTTCATGGTTTCTGTGTAATATTTAATACCTCCATGATGCAACCTTTCTTTGGTAGGCTGTGGCAACGGGTTTCTTGATTGTTCAGTGAAATGCTGGTAGACTTTTATGTTACCCGTTCAAGCCATCTCTGAAATATTGTCATGTAGAAAATGCAAGCACATACCTGCATTGCCTGTTACTAAGTAACATCATCTGTGCAAGTTAATGTAGGCTCAAATATTCACTTTTTATTTTTATCCTTTATAAGCCTGAATATTGAGATATTTGTTGAAATCCAAACAGTTTATGTACCACTACTAGCTGGATATCATATTTACTGCCAAATCTCACAATTCTTCAACAGCAAAAGACCCAAAACTATCTCCATAGATGAAAATATGGAGCCAAGTCCAACAGGAGACTTCTATCCTTCTCCAAATTCACCAGCTGCGGGGAGTCGGACATGGCATGAAAGAGATCAGGGTGAGTAACACGGGATTATTTCACTTCAAATTATATTAAAATATACAATAAATCACTCCATCTGCCTTTTCATTCCTGCAATAGAATGATGACTTTTAGAATAATAATTTTTTTTTTCTTTCTTTTGTATGTATTTGCTGGTTTTGTAAATGTAGTTAAAACTAACAGTCAACAGGATATTGTATAAACAAACACATAACAACTTTTCTATCTGGTGATAGCCTTATTATTTGAAAAGATGTGTGCCAAGTGAGGTACTTGAAATTGTGTATGCTGTGATCATCCCAGAAGAGTTTTGAGTACTGTGCTTTCAAGTAGAAACCAAAAACATCTCCATACTATGGTTTAGTCAACACTAGATTACACAGTTGCTTCTATACCATGCAGATTCCTATATGTGCATTTAGTCCATACCATGTGACTCAGAACAGGTCCAATAGGTTCTTTCTGAAGAGCCCACACATAGCTCTGTGGGATTATATCCATATTCTAAAAGGTGTTGGTAAATGATACTGACTTCTGGGTTATCCAAAAGAACAAATATATTTGTGTGAAGAAAGTTATGGTTGTCAAAACAGTGAAGTTAATTGTCATAACTTTCCCTCATATTGTCTTGATGCTTTATAAACCTAGATGCCACTGTAGTCTTTTCCATTCCCTTTGTGATATGAAAATGTATTTAAACTCATATATTTGAACAGTCTTGGTTAATGGATCCTGTGGCTGATGCATGGTGCTGCAGCTATCTGGAGAGTCTGTGAAATGTGCAGCACCGTATGTAAAAGTGAAATTGAGAAAAAGACATGCAGTTGCTTCCCTTGGTGATCTTCCAATGTTTGCTCTCCTTTTCCACGTCCACTGTTCGTCAGTGTCCTCTGTTCTTCAGTAACTCACTGATCCTTTGTTCTTATCTCATTTTTATTTTAAGTCTTTTTTTTTTTATTTTATTTTTCTTTTTCTCTCTTTTTTTTTTTTTTTTTAACCCTGCCAGGTTTTCTCTTTCTTCTCCATGTGCAAGTTAGCATGTGATTAGTATTTAATTTAGCTGCCTTTTGTTTTCTCATTTCCGTTATAGTTGGATGCCTTTTAATCTGCTTCTGCTTTCCCTCTGATCAGTGTTCTTATCATTTGGCTGTTCCTGTCACAGAATGTTTACTAGTCTTTTTCTTCATAATGTCTTCTATACTTGCTATTTCTGATGGAGGCTCTTGTATTGTCTTTTATCTGTTTGCAGCATTCACTTTTGAATCTTTACATAAAATTTTGGCTGTGGCTTTGCCTAACCAAACTTGGGAACAGAAAATAGAACTTCTGACAGCCAATATCTTCTCCTTATGCAAAATATTTTTCTACCTGTTTTGCCATGAGGCATCATTACAATTTTTCATGAAAAACCAGATTGTACCTCAAATAAATTTTGTGGGTTTTTAGATAAATTATTTGTAGCTGTGGGGAAAACAGTCCATTTTTCCTCTCTAAAGTGGTCTTCACATATCCCCATTTGTGAAATTGAGTCCTTTTGTGCTGCTCAACGAGCTGTAGGAACTTCTGACAAATGCAATGCCACACAGACTCCTGAGTTCAAGTCTGTCTGACAGAGCCTTTCACAGATTATCTTTATGGTTCTCAAGTACCTCAATTACATTTTAGGTCTTGAATCATTCTGCTCACAAAGAACCATGTTGCATGAACACTGTATTTGTTCAGTTTTATCAGCTTTTTTCATGTTACAATTATCAGTAACAAACAATGTTATAATTCAGACTGCTTGAGTGTATTTAAAATGACTCTTTACTAAATTTCTGTGCCATAACATAGCTAGACTTCTGGACTGAAACAGCCTTTAACTCTATATGTCTTATAAACCGGGGAACTCCAATATGAGGAAGTGAGAGTAAAGGAGATAGACTTAAATGAGTGTATTTTAGTTTTATTTCCTGGATTTTACATCCCTCCCTGAATATCGTGTCCTTCAGCACTATAGGGTTTAGTGAAATTTTACTGGATCCCTGGCAGAGAGGCTGTCTTTGAGACACTATAAAGGAGTCTGATTTCTTTTTTTTTTTTTTTTTTTTTTTTTTTTTTTTT
>JAWWEU010000091.1:41213070-41236657 GCA_035583155.1 Acropternis orthonyx
CTTAAGATGTTCTCCTATTCCCACAGAGGCACAGATATGCCACTGTCCAGTGTGAAAATGGTTATATGAGGGAAACATAAACCTTTTGCCCCCAAACAGTTATGTTTGACTCCAATCACTTTCTGAGGTCACCCTGCTGCTGCAAAACCTCTGTAAGGTAGTAACTGCAATGCTTGTCCTTGATGCTTGGCCACACTGGGAAGGGGTGTGTGGCAGCTCCTGGCATATTTGTTTGCTGCTTGTTTGTTACATCTTCATGGCATTAATTTCTTCATTCTGGTGACCAGCTGTAGGACCCAAGTGAATGGCATGATGATCTGTCAGAAGATTTTCAGGTTAGATATTAGGAAAAGGTTTTTCACCCCAAAGGTGGTTGGGCATGGCACAGGCTCCCCAGGGAAATGGTCACAGCACCAAGCCTGACAGAGTCCAAGAAGTCTTTGGAGAATGCTCTCAGGCACATGATGTGACTCTTGGGGCTGTCTGGTGCAGGGCTGGACTTTGATGATCCTTATGAGTCCTTTCCAACTGAGGATATTCTATGATGATTATGTGATTCTTACTAGCATGTATCTGCATAAAGCTCCTTTTGGACACAGAGGTCTTACTATGATCAGGTGTTTATGAAAACCTGTTTTCTGTTTCCTTATGCCTGCAAACAGAAAGATAATAGCAATAAAAGTTTGGAGGTCGTTTTTATGCCAAAGATCTCGCTGGTATTACCTCCCTCTCTCCTATGGATATCTACATGCCATGTGAATTTAGGGATAAATGAAAAGAAATAAGTAATTTAGGCTCATGTTTGTGTTCATCCAGTCTCAGCAGGGATTGCTTATGTAGTCACAATTGGTACTGCTTCTTCCAACAGTATCCAAAGGTCATCAGCATCAAAAATGTGAATATTTCAACAGTATCCGCAAATAAGACTATGCAGAGATATCATTTTTATGGGTAGATAGCTTTTCTTTCACTCTGATGCAATTTTAACTTTTCTAAGAGAAATAAAATGAGGAATGGGATTGATACTAAGATAGAATGTTACGGATTCAGTTTTGAACCTGACAGAGAGAAGTCTTAACTTCTGAGCTTAGATAGATCTAGTTTTTTCATCCCTATAGTTAAATATAATGGATTTTCATAGAAGTTGAAATTACATAGTTTTGAAGGACTCTTGTCATGAAGGGTTTTCATATCTTTATTTAACTCTTTGTTAAAAAAAGCAATGTCTCAACAGTGGTATTTTGGAACAGCAAATAGTCACAATAAAACAGTGTCAGCTGAAACAGATTGGAATAAGGTAGTTAGGAGTTTCATAAGTGTGTAAGGAATATCTAGCAATTTTGATAGTATAAATGGGAGACAAATTAATGGGTACAACAGAAATATACCAAAATTAAAAGGAGGACAGATGACAATTTGCAGTGGGGTGGAACAAATTAGATCAACCTTTCATTGCTTTGAAAAACAAATATCATGTGGTCTAGTAGGTAAATAGACATTAAAAGATGAGTGATTCTGTTGTAATGCTCATAGCTTTTATAGCTTCTCTGTGCAAGCATGCATCATGAGGGGTAAGAATATGACTACAGGAGTATTTGTGGTATAGAGAGGACATGGCATTTGTGAAACTTAAAAAAGAAATCTACCTCAATTACAGTAAAATCTTGCTCATAGCAGACTCTGCTTTCATTGCAAAACTCTAGATGTTGTCCTTTTTCTGTTAACTGTCATAGTGCTGCCAAAAATGTTTTGATAAGATTTTCAGATGTTGTGCTTCATAGTCTATTTTGAAGGAGCTGGCTGTTTGAAGATGTAATTCTGGACAGAAGTAAGTATATCTGAAAAGTAGTAACTTCAGAGATGGCATAAACTTGGTTAAAGACAGTCCACAAAGAGTTACATTACTGATCTGATATAAAGGTATAACCTCCCCCTCTAATAAACCAAAACTAATATTAAAAATAAATGTTTATTTGTATTTATTGAAGTCAGATTATAAATCCTTATAGAAGAAAAGAAAATCTTATGAAGCCATGGTAGTGTCCCAGAGATTTACTTCACTGTCTTGAAAAAAAGTTTGTGATTATTTTAAAAAATATATGTAACCACAAGAGTATGTGTAACAGCTTGAAAAACAGATGGAAAAAATACTGTAGAATTACAATATTGTTTTTTTACTCTACAGCCATACAGTCATTGTGGAAAGAGTCTGCAGTTCATGCCATTATTTTTGCTATGTTAAAATACTTAAAAATACCACTCTATTAGCATGATTTTTTGGAGATAGATTTGAGGTCTTCTGGTATTAGAGCAAACAGACAGGTTTATAACTGCAAAAATTTGCCCAAACTTTCTCTTTGCCATTAGCCTTCCAAGTAACTAACTATGCTTCAAAAATCCCAGTTCCAGAAAGTAAAAAGACATCTCTGAAAATGATGCATTACCTAAAAGTAGAGCCCTAACCTGACAATTAGGATCTCAAATGCTGCGCCTTCTGTCAGATGTTGTGCAAGTTATTTGTTCTGTCTTGTGCCTTGATTTTCCAAATTGGACATGTTAATAACTTAAAAAATGTCTGGATCAGGTCTTACACTTCTATCAATAGAAAATACATTCTGTATCTAAAAAGTAATTTGCTGTAGATCTCTTCCAGTTTTCCTTTTTCCAGGTTGCTGTTACTGATTTCTTTACATTTCCATATTCAACAATTTTTTGAGTTCCTGCAGTAGGAAGACTTTGTGAAATAGGTGTAAGTTTCTGCGTGAGAAAAATTGCTGAGTGTCTTATAAGTTTAGAAATTTTATGCAGTTAAAAAAAAAATAGAAAATCTGCCTCACAATTTGGAAGAGGAAGTTATTAAAAAATATAAAAATTGGTGACTAGTGAAGTTGATAAAGAATACTTAGGATTTACTACTCTAAGAACTGGTGTTGAACATCTTGATTTACTAACTGGTAAGTAAATCAGTCACTTCTTCCTTAACTCATAAGGAACCAGGAGTATGAGAATAAGGGAGCACAGTGTATGCACCTATGGCTGCCTTTCTGAAAACTAGCTTGACAAAGTTCACTAACAGAGTTGCAGACAATTTCAGTATTTGTCCTTGAGGTCTATTTTACTGTTACAATACTGTGTATGCTGGAAATAAATTAAACAGGAGTTATCAACAATGCACATTGTTCATTATAAAAGTGGAGAGATTAATGTAGATTTTGATAGTAGTCAGATGTCTAGAAATACTGAGTGTCTGTATACAATTAAGTGAATTTTAATTTTACAGTTTCCTCATCATTTTCACTCTCTTACACCTCACCCATCTCTGCCAACAGTCAGGAGTCAAGATGCCAGCATATCATTAACACTGAAACAGCTGGACCACCCTCACCTGTTGCTTGGCCAGCAGCTGTTGGACTCTCCAGTTCTCAGGTCCCAACCCCCTTTGTTGGATACCCCTCTTCTGAACAGTTGTCCCCTTTTGCTTTCTCCCCATGCACTAGACACTGCTTCCCCACTGAGGTCCTTCCTGATGGCTCTTTCATTCTTGGGCCTTCTCATCAGCCATCAAGGATGGTTGTTCTCATTTCTGAAGTGAGGGAACTGAAGGAGGAAGTTGTTAATGTGGTCCAGGAGTTGAGAATGGTAACAGGTCTCCTTGGCTTTTTGGTGTCGTATGTTAGACATTGTTCAGGATTTTTTCCAGCTCCTGGTGCTGCTTCTGAAGGTTAATGCTTTAGAAACACAGTCTCCACCTAACAGATTAATTTGTCTTGCAAAAGTTTACCTTGACGAAGATCTTTTAAAGGCAGTTCTGTGTTTTTGACTCAGTCCGAGTTCTTAAAATCCTTAAAAAGCATGTTTGACAGCAATTTATGCCCTGGTTAGTAACTCGTTATTTTTGCCCTTGTATTTTTTATTATTTCAAAATACTCTTTAAACAATGAATACACACACTCACTTTTTATGTCTATACATCTCTATATAATATATATAATTTTCTGTGTTTTTAACTAGTATAATGTATCTAGTATAGACACACTGAACCAATGTTTTTAGCTGTATAATGTGATTGCTATAAGTGCAGTAATCAAATGCTGCCAGTTGGTAAGTTTTCATAACTTCACATGCATAAAGTGAGGCATACTTTTCACCAAGAGTAACTTTCAAAGTGTGTTTTCAGATAACATTCTTAGCCATGGCTTCTCTTAGCTTGTTGTCTGCTTTGATACTGAAGGTGGCATCACAGTAACAAACTTTAACAAGCTTTAACAAGGAAGACTTACCTGGGAGGCCACAGTTTGGGTTTTCAGTCTTCCTGGTTGTAGAATAAGACATTGGTCATGTTCATTGAAAGTGCTTACTTGCTAAAATCAGTATTTCTTCCATGATAGTTAAAACAAATTTGAAACCAATAGGGAATTGCTTTACTTTTTGTTTCTATAGTGGTAATTTTGCAAGAAAAGCTGCTGGTTCACAAAATAAGTAAAATATTATTTTCATGAAGATGAAAAGTGCTTTCTTATTCTTAAAGTTTGAAAGACACTAAGTGTAGAAAAATAGGTGAAGGAGCTTTCAAATACTTATTTAATAAAAATACACACAGAGAGAAAATAAACCATGAACAGAATAGCCAAAATGTTGTCTTAAAATTGAGTGAAGTTGCTTGTACATCAAGACAATTTACATTCTCCATTACTGAGTGGAATGATATTAAGTTTGCACTCGCTCCAAGAAAAAATAAAACAAGAGAGATTATATCTGTTCTGTGTTTAGAATAGCTTTAGACCAATTTCTAACTTGTTCATAAGTATCTTCAACTATTCAGAGTAACAGATGAGGAAGTTTTTTTTCTGGACAGAGAAGGGATCTGACTTTTCCTTCAGCCCATTAACACTTCAGTTTTTGAAGGAATGAAGAGTAACAAAATGTTTAGAAATACAGACAGAAAGACAAATACAGTAGGAGATACAGTAGAAAGCATACTAAAAAAGGTTTGCTTTTTTTTTAATTCCTAGAAATGGCTGTTATTTGCTCAATAAAGTCACTATAAAAAGTCTCGTTACAGGTTCTTTGTCTTTTGTTCTGACAAATATATTGTGGAAAGGCCTATATTACTTAATGCTTTCTATATGTGATTGCTTAGTCATACATTCAAGATCTGCCATATAGATCAGTGAAAGATGTAAATGCAAAGGAATATTTTTCTTGTATACGTAGCAATTATTCTGTGATGAACTTTATACTGTAGCAACATCCTGTTACCTTGATGGTTACTCTAAGTGTCCTTTAATTGAAATTAGTGATAAATGAGTAACAAAATAGTGGTAAATTAGTGATAAAATGCATGTCCTAATGCAAGATTTGGCCCAGGAACTATTACGTGTAATTTTGTTACTCCAATGAGAGTTGCTGAATGAGAGATTTCATTAGTACTTTTGAAACCCGTAAGCTCGTATTAGAACTTGTAGGATATCTATTATTCTCTATGATTTAACTTCTGTAGTGCAGAATATCTTCACTTATGAAAAGAATGTGTATTTAGTACCTCTGGAATATATAGGTGTCCACAGTGACTTTCTTTCCCCCACCAGTTATGGTACATGCAAGAGGTGAAAAATACTAGTATAGACCCCTCCTCTCCTTTTCATCTTAAATTGTTTGATTCTTTGTTTCTGTGCTATAGACATATTTAAAATATCTTTCTTTTTTTACTGCTTTCATACAATCTCTATCAAGCTTGATCAAAGTAGTATATTTAAGTATGAGTGAATCATTTTATCTCCTTTCAAAATCATTCCTTTACATTATTTTATCTCAAATGCCCCTTCAGTCATATTGCACTAGAAACTGGAAATATTTTTCTGACTTTTGCAGTTGCGGTTACACTGTTGATTTTATCTTCTAGCCAAGGTCCTTGGAGTCTCAGCATTAATGATATGTTATACCTGTACATTTTTCCTTGAAGTCTGAATGACTTTCTATAGGACAATTTAATAAATGACTGAAACGTACTCCAGAGCCTTTATAATTTATTTGTTTTTTTAATAAGATTTTCTGTGTCTCCCAGAATACTCTTCTGTCACAGCTATCTACTGGAATCACATCTCTTAATAATGATTCATAGATGAATGGCCCAGTCTGTTTCTGAAGTGCAAAGTTAAGTAAAAAAGTAGTCTAGTAGTACTACTAGTGTCTTAAGTACACTATAACTGCTTAAAGGTTTTTTTTGTAGCAGTGGAGTGTTCTTGAAGCTCATGTGGCTTTGTTAATGATGGCATATGTATTTGTTACAGCAACTCTGTATTTTTGGTCTCTTGCTTTTTATCTGTATTTCCCAAGTCAGCCTCATTTACTTTCAGTGCCTGCTCCGTGTTTACCAGGTAGCCACCCCATTTTGCTTTGTATTACTCCTAAGTACTTCCCATGTGATGTCTGATGACTGTGTTGGTACAGAGGTGGTTGAATAAACTGAGTCTGAAGTTGTAGGAAGGCATGAGACAGGAGAAGCTGCAGAGGTGAAGTCTGACACTTTGTGGCTGGTCCCTGTGGGTCTCTGTGGAGATTATGCAGACATTCACACCTCCTTCCAACAACAACACCCCATATCCCCATGGTCTTCATGGTCACACCTGCATCTTGGGGCTCTCACAGCTGATCAGTGTTTCTGGTATGAAGTGATAGTGAGGAAATGTGAGGAAGGCTGGCCAGCTTTATGCCAGCAGATCAGTGCATAGGAAAAAGGGGTATGTTTTCTCCTCACAAGAAATGGTGAAGATGTGGTAACATAGTCATGCTGATTTATGAACCTTTTCTGGGAGGTTTACTTCTGATGAGGCCAAGGTGCATCTGAAGGATGGGAATTGCTGCCCACAGTTCTTGAAGAACAGCATGACATAGTTTCAGCCTAATCTTAGTAGGAATAGATGTAAATTTAAATAGAAATAATCTCTTCAGTATGGTATTTAATTACTTGTGTGTTATATGACACTGTCAAGCAACTGTTATGGGATTAGGTCTGTAGGTCCCATCCTACTGAATATTTTTTGAAATTGCTGTGGGATGTGAATGGTTCAATGAACACATATTCAATATCAGTGCTATAATCTGACGGTGATAGCTTTCCTCATCCCCTGTTTTATAAATGACCTTTCGTTAAAACTGAATTTTATTTTTTAAAGAAGTTAATATTAGGAAATGTGTACGCAGGCTTCCCAATTACCCTAACTGAAATGTCCATGCACTAGAATTATACTTTCCAAAACCTTGTGCGTATAATTTTAACAGGAGCTGTACTGAGTTGTTTTGCTTTGTGTCCGTAAAAAGTAAGATAATCAGTAATGCAATGGAGAATTTCAGTTGTTCAGCTTTATACAGTTGGTCACAAACACCAACAAAAAGCATCTTACAGAGCTTGTACAGAGACTCATCTGGTTTTTCTACCCTGCCTCCCCATCCTCTCCCTCCCCAGATATGCTGGGAGATATAATGACAGGTGGATGCAACCCTTCTGTCTTTTTTCCAAACCCGTTTCTGTTGAGGAAAGAAAATCATCAAGGTTAACACAGCCCGCAGAATGCGGCTGTTGGCAATGAAATACAGTATTCTGCAAGTTCACACGGGTAAGGACAAGAAGAATGACATGTCTGCTCCATCTAAAGGGTTTTCAGCTGTTGTGTTTTAGTTGTCTGGAAGTTCTTGTATCACTTTCTTCTTTTATGTATATTAATATTTATTGAGCAGTACAAAATAAAACAGTGCAATTTATTAGAAGACTAATGAACAAAGAGATAATTCAGTTACTACTGCAAGTTATTTACTCATTTTGCTGTAGCTTTTTTGAATTGCAAGCTTGTTTCAGTGTTTTGCTTGACAGCTTACAATACTGAAACTTGGTAGAAATTCTAGTCTAGTTCCTCTTCCTAGGTTTTTCAATATAAATCACAAAAGATAATAGATTGAAATGTCTTATCTGTTGTGAAATGGCATAACAGCACAACAGAGTTTTTGATTAGCCTTGGGCATGGTTCCTGATGGGAAAACAGGTGTCACAGTCTGGTAGACTGAATTGTGTAATAAAGGAGGTATGCCTGTGAAAATAACATTGGCACTAAGTAGGCTGATTTGAAGATGAGAAACTATCAAATCTTCGTACACTGAAATATTCTAATCTAGTATAAAATTTTCATATGTAAAACACTTTTCTGCATTTGATATATAAGCAAAAATAAAACTGAGATCAGTTCTTTAAGTGTGAAGTCAGCAGCTCTCTCTAAACCTTAACAGTGACTGCTCCTAAAGTTCCGAACACTCTCAGCTGCTAAGCAGCATCACACATCTTCATGTAAGATCACACTGTTGCTCTCAGAAGTAAGGCCTTCAGTGTGAGAATTGCTAAATATATCTCAGATAGTAATGGAAAAGAATTGTCATGATTTTTTTCTTGGTTTTGTTCTATTTTGCTGATTTTTTTTTCACTCAGAAAAGAATAGTTTACCAGAACTGAATTTTTTTGTAAATAAATAAATTTTTAGGAGGACATCTCTCTAGTCGAAGATAAAACTTAGAGTGAACGGGAATAAGACACCAACAAGTCGACGATTAGGGCACTGTTTTGTAAAAGGGAAGAGCTAGTTGGAAAGACTGATCTCTCTCTGATACAGAATAGGAACTCTTGCCAGTCCTTCTGTGTCAGAGATGTCAAGTATCTCAGGCACCCAGCTGTTCAGGCACATCTGTCTTTCTCTTCTATTTGTTCACAAAAATATTCCTTTTTATTTATTTTTTTTTTTTACTTTTTGTTGAAAAGATAAATTAACTAAAATATTTCAGTTTTCAGGATTCTTGGTTTCCATCCAGCCTCAGTGTCAAGTCTTTAGGACAGACATAACGAAGCCATTTTCCAATAAGTGAGAGATGGTTGTGCTTTAGAGTCACTCATCTGTCAGTATTCAGCGTTGGGTATTTTATTAAGACCCACAACTGAGAAATACATAATGCTCTCAGTGTTACAGGAAATCAGATTGAGCTTATCTGAAAATTTGTAATGCTGGCTCTGCCTGTGCAGAGTGGCTCTGCTCCTTCTTCACATGCACAGGTGTAAAGCAAAAAAGATTCTCCCCAACACAGTGAGATTTATCGTGATTCTTTGTTATTGGCGATACAATGCAAATTTAAACTTTTACCTAAGTTTTCACATACCTGCCAGATGTAATGGGTGCAGTGGAGAGTAAGGTCTGGCTGGATATGATGCATGCATGTAGTGTGTCCTGCCACCAGAAATTATCCCAAGTACTGCCTCTGGAAAAAGATCAGTTCATTTAAAACTGTAGCATAAAAGGATGCCTTGACAGTGGGGCTGTGGACTCCATAGTTTTCCTCTTTCACTGGGTGATACATAAAGTAAGTTGGACATGGTTTTATCTTGTTTTCTCTGAAGGTGATGCTACACTAATAAGTTGTAAATAAACCTTTACAGATTGTTGTTTGTAAGTGTATCTCTTAAAGAAAGATTTGTGAAACTAAGCAGTTGAAAATAAATTAATAAGAGGAGCTCAAGAATTAACTGGATTAAAACATAATTAATATTTGTTTATGAATTCTTCTCACTCTGCTTGTAAGCATGTCTCATCAGCAAGAAGGAGAAGCTACTATGTTGTGCTGATGAGCTAGAGAGCAGGTCATGTGTCCATGAACAGGCAGGTGGATGTTTAAACTTGCTCTGGGTCACTGCTCGATTCCAGATGAGTTTCTCTAACAGGTAGCTTGCCAAGTGGTGTGCCAAGGTGACATTTGTCCAGGAATTGCCTGGATGGCAGGCTGCTTCAGACTGAGGAAGAGGGTCTTTGCTTTGATGAGGAAGTTGCCAAAACTCATATCTCATTAGTGTTTCCTAAGGTTCTTTGGAAGCAAACAACGGTTTAATTAAAGGCTGATGTAAACACATTTCTGCACTTTCCCTGCAGCATTTTATCACGTTAGAATTGATCAAAATTGTTGCCTTAGGCTTTCTTGAACAGATATGCATCTGTAGCACCATTTGTGCAAGCTGCTGCTGAACAGGCTACATATGCTATGCTTCACAGCAGCTCTTCTGCCTTCCTATCTAGGCAGATTTACCTTGTTGGGAGATAAGATGATCTAACTATTTTTATTTGCATAAGCCCTTTTTACTTTGATGTGATGCTTTAAAATGTATGACATGCCACCCGTTTGAGGTACATGCATGCTGCATCTCCAAAGAATTATAAGAATACAGGCAATAGTGATTTGGAACAGCACTGAGAATTGCACATTTAAAGAAAATTCTTGGCAGGACAGGACACGGTGTTTAATTAATGTTGACCTTTCAATGGCTTTGTCCAAGTGCTTTTGGCGTCTTTCAGATTTTTATCTGTATTTAGCATTTTTTTTTCCCAAAAGTCTGTTCTATTTTAATTCTCTACGTGGTAAGGATTGGAATCCCATTCCTTAAACTTTAATACAGTCATAAGAGCAAGTGGCTTATTTTTTGAACTCTGTCATTCATTATGTAATTATCAGTATATAGCTCTCTTTAGCTATTACACTTTATCACATGGTGTAGAAAAAGTAAGATGTGCTTTAAAATGAGAAAAGTATGTGCTTTCTATTATATAGAAACTACTAGTAAATCATACAAAGTCTCACTGCTGCTTTAACTCAACCTTTATTTAAGGATTCTGTGTGTGACTTGTGGAATAGTGGATCCCTTCCAGCTTTTGTGATTTTGTGATTTAAAGTGCTGTGTTCAAAGGCACTGTTTCTAATGAGCAAAATTAAAAGCACTGAAAAACTACTTTGTATTTTTTAATTTTTACCCAGCTTTTTCTTTTTGTAACTCTCCAAAGAAACATAACTTGGGTGTTTTCCTCTTAAATCTTTAAGCTCCTCTCTTAGTCAAGGAGGTGGCTGCAACCTGTCTTCCAAACCTATACAAACCATTATTGTTCTGTTTACCCTGTTGCCTTCATCTATTACTCAGCAGTGGCAGGAGCAGGAATGCACCCACATGATGGCCAGACACACAAACAGAAAGCCAAGAGGGCTGTGGAGGCAAAGGGACTAACTGAATTACTTCTCAATACAAAGTGCATTGTTTTAACAGTGAAGCTGATGCTACACTTTAGTTGCTTGAGCTATATATAACAAGACTTCTGAAGGTATGCCACAGTGGTGTGCTGGGCAGTGTATGAGCTGATGTTTTGGTGGATAACGAGGATTTTTTGCAGAAGCACTGAGTTTTGTTTTCCAGACTACCACTCACATTCACCATGATGAGGAGTTACCTGTGTGAGAAGTTCATTGAGTATGTTTTCTGTGTGCTAGCTACAGTTCTTACTTCTCTGGAGAGAGGAATAAATTACACCGTTTTAAAGTGAATGCTACAGTTATCGTAGTTGCCAATCACATTTTCAGTGGACTCTTCTCAGATTAGTGATGCCACTGGGAGGTTAATGGATACTCTGATTAGATTGCACTTCATGTCGCATACTTCCTTTGAGCAATGAAAATATTTTGATTTTGAAAAACACAACTTTTTTTTTGTGTCAAATGAAGTAGCAGTTACCAATCAAATTAAATCTCTGTTACATCCCAGAAATCAGAGCTGCTGATACATGCACACCATCAGGAGATAAGCTGCTCTTCCTTTCACGTATTCTTTTGATGAATGCAAGCTTTACAAAAGGAAAAGATTTTCCAGTTCCAGTCCACGTTTTTGTGTGTGGTTTTTTTTTTTTTTTTTTTTTTTTCCCCTCAGGGACACTTAAGTGCAGTAGTTTTAATTTGAAATAAACTGTACATTCTCCCTTTTGTGATAGCCTGTATGTGGTGGAGTCACCAAAATACTTGGTCACTGATAAATTCTGTGACAATTTCTCTTATCCATAGTGCGGTAGTCAGAGGTGGTGTCTGTAAGATATTAGACATTCATCCTTTTTTTTTTCAGACTGTAACATTGCAGCGTGTCTGCAGAAACAGATTGTACATGCACAGAACCACAGTACAAGGACAATAGCTGGTTAATTTTGTCCTGGACCTTTATAAAACTCCACATCTGTTGTGAAGTGTAGGAATTTTCTTGCTCTGATGGGTCTAGGGCTAATATGAAGAAGATAGGGCTATAATTTCAGCAGAAAGTAAAATATAGTGAAATGTTTAAAAATAATTCCAGGATTAATTCTTTTCATAATTTGCTTGAGCAAAACTCAACTTTAAAAATCTGGTAAGGCAATTTTTGATGAGGAATAAAATGGAGGAATATTTTTTTTTTCTTTAAATAGCCTAGCAGGTAGAACAGAAAAACTTGGCAAGTGCTTACAGCTCTGTTGAATATATTCTGCTAAGATAAGAAATATTTTTTTTTAATTGCCAGACTGATTTTTTAAAGACAACCGAAGGTGCCTCTGACAGCACTCGGTGTTTTTGATAACATTAGATTGCAACTGATCAGGAAATAAAATCATAACAACAACTTTTGACATCTGTTAAAACAGAATGAGTGCTGAATTGCTCTGTTGTAAGGAGTTCTTTGTTCTTACTGAAGGTTTTACTGAACTAAATCCTTTTCAGCAGCATTCTTGAAGATGTGAACTTTGCAGGGCTTCCATGCAATCTGGAGACTTAGTAGTCAGGACCAAAGAGGAGTGCAGGAGTTGCAGGGCGATTGGTGAAGGGTCACAACCAGAGTCTGCTCTGGGTCTGATGCCAGTGCCTGTGTAGGGTTTGACAACAAGATGGGGCAGAGCAGACAAGTGACCTCCCAGTTTCATGGGTCCTGCTCTAAGTATTCTTTTCAGGGTGACAACCCACTCTTAACCTTTAGCCAGTTCAGAAAGCATTGGTCCAATTTGGTTTCAATGTGATGTTCACATTTTGCAGGCCTGTTTTTGACTTCTGAGATAATTACATGCACCTCAGAACAACAAAACAAAGTGTGCCAATATTAAAAGTGTCAAAAATCCCTGTAAAACTAACATGGTCCATTGTAGGAAAGTCAGCTCCAATGTGGCTCCTGCCCAGTAAAGTGGTTAAGAACTGACCTTCACTTTAAATGTAGGTTAGTACCATTGATTTGAAATGGAACCCAGTTACAATACTGATGTGTGTCCTACAAAAATATTGTGATTAACTTTGAAATAATTTGGTGCAAAGTCCAATAAATGTGGTTTAGTTAATTTAACTTTCAGAAAGAATCCATTAATTTTGCTCTATGAAATATCAGTGAGCTTGCGTGGTAGAAATCATACATGTGTCCCAACTAATGGTTTATCTTCACATACTGAGATGTTTTTGTTGATAGGGAAACTGGAAGGAGGAAGTGGAAAGGACTTTCTTCAGACATGGGAAATATGAGATAGAAAAGTTAAAAGTATCCTTTGTTTAGAGGGAGGTTACATTGTATCACTATGGTTTTGGGAAAGGTAAGGGATAAATTTTAAAATAACACAGTAATAAACACCATGAACTGACATGTGTATGGCAGTTACCCTACATACCTGTGTGTAGGTGTTCCATTAAAAAAATGCAATAAAAATTAAGTGGCTGTTGAAGGAACAGATGATTTGGTGATGTTCTGGGGAGCTGAGAAGTGTCTAGCAAAGTTCTAAAGACATACATTTCTTCACTGCTTGACTTGTCTGGTAGGAAAGGAATGTAATTTCTGTTTTTCAGGACAAAAAGCAGTTAGTGGATTATTATTAATTCTCAAATTTGAAATCAGTACTTTAAAATTAGTTTATTGGTCAGTGGGGAGTTGGGTCACCAAACAATATTTATGCAAGAACAGTAAAAAGAAATATCTTCAGTCTACAAAATAACGTGTCCTGAGACAGGCTTCTAAGCTAATGTCACGCTTTTGTTTTTCTGTTACAGATATGTCTTCTCCTACAATGAAGAAACCTGAAAAGCCTTTGTTTAGTCCTACTTCTCCCCAGGATTCTTCACCAAGACTCAGCACTTTCCCTCAGCATCACCACCCAGGAATACCAGGAGTTGCACACAGTGGTGAGGGTTATGGAGGAGGAAGAAAAAACCTCCCAATTTATTTGGTCTGTTCTCCTTTCCTATAATTAGATTGTGATGCATTTTAGCAGACTTTCTTAGAGACCTAATCCCATTTATGATACTGATGAGAGTAAAAGTAGAAAAAGTTGGGATATCCTTACAGGATTGTTCATTAAACTGCTGGAAGTCACTGAAAAGGATTTAGGATTAACCAGTGAATAAAATAAACTGTACACTGCGTGAAGAAACAGAGGAAAAATGTTCCAAATTCTGCTCACATAGAATTTCTGGGAGTGGGGGGAAGTGAGGCAAAAATGACACACAATTAAGTGCTAAGAAATGCAAATTGATAATCACACTAACATTTTTAGTTTTCACTTCCTATGAGTTAGCCTGGACAAGAATCTAGGGATTCTAATCTGGGACACATTTTAGAAAGAAAAGCATGGAAGCACTCCATCAAGAAAGATGATCTGTGTGACTCTGAGCAGGTGGCTCTGAGCAGATAACTTGTAGGGAGTCATCCCCATCTTAAGCAATTTCTCCCACAGAATTATTACATATGCAAATCCACAACCCAATTTCAACCAAATGTGGAAGAAAAATGCAACTCTGTGGTTTTCACCTAAGTTTCTGCTGGTGTTTGAAAATGGGGAACTGGCTAGTATCCTCCCAAAGGACAAAGAAAATACATTAGATATTCAAATATTCATTTCAAAGAGACTCCCAAATTAATTCTAGCGATGATGAAAATACCCAATCTCAGTCATGTGTAGAACCATACCCTGCTGAAAAAAAATCACACAGAGTATTTAGTTCCCAGCATGGTGCCACCCTACTCCCACAGTGAGACCTTCCAGCTCAGGTTCTTCGCTCTTCTTTCCTGTCCAGAGCTGCACTTCTCTTCCTTGTAATCACATGCTACATAAGGTCCAACCTGCCATTTTTGCTGTCATCCACTCTACCCTTGATTTGCAGTCAAATAATTCAGCCTCACTGATATACTTTGTAAACATGAGGCAGTGCAGAGACAGTAAGGGAAGGTAAAATCCTCCTGCACATTTTCCCAATTCACCAGATTGTCAAGTGGAGATAACCAAGCTGTTTCTGGATTCACTGTCAACCCATGTCCCTGCTCTGTTCCAGATTATGTCTGAGATTCCTGCAGGATTGTGAAGACAAACTTTGTGCAGTTGTTAGGTAGAGTCAAGCTTAACATTTGAAAGTTAATGCAGAAAGGAAGGACACTCCTTCCTCTCCTTTGAGGGACATAGGGCCCTTTTCTGATTCTCATGGGCTTTGTGGAAGATTGTTGAAGGTTGCATATAAAGTCACACTTTACACACCGATACGAGTACCAGTGTTTGCCATGGTCACAAATGAAGGGATCATTGAGGTAGCAGGAAGTTGGTTCCTCAATCTCCACTGAGATGCTGAGACAGACAACACTTGGTACTAAGTGTACTTAGCACTCATGGTGCTCAATCAAATAACTCTGATGGGCAAATCACATACAAGGGACATTAATCTGTTCTTCAGAACCAAAACTTGCAAGGTCACCTTCAGTTTTCAAAGCCTCTGGACTTGGGTTAAGGTAACACCTGAGAAGATATGACATGACACAAAAAAACTGAAGGAAGCAAGTGTTTTGCCTTGATAAAATTATTGCACTCTTCAGCAAAATTGTTTTGACTTTTGGTGGCTGAGAACTCAAAGCATCTATTCAAGTTCCTGCTGTCTGCCCTATAAATTAATATAATAAATCATCTGTGAAATAAACCATTAGGAAAGCCCTTGTTAATTTGTATCAAAGTAAATGGTTATCTAAAACAGACACCACCAGGAGGTTTTTAATTAGTCTGTTGTCAGATGGGACTGGAAATGCTCGTGCCAGCATGAGACTAATTAATTACTCATCCTGCCACATTGCAGCTTCCTGTCAAAGCACAGGGTACTTCTCAAAATACACACCAGTGGCTGATTGCTCCTTTTCAGAGATCGTGACAGCAGCAGATGAGGGTCCGGGACTGGCATTCACTCACTCTCCATAGCAGTTGGGTTGAGGAGGTGTTCAAGCCCAGTGGCTACACCTGGGATGAGCTCTCTGTCTAGACAAGAAGGCTATGATGCTCATATCCTATGGCATCAGCTGAGCATTGCTTCCTGAATGCAAAAGGAAAACAAGTCTTGGGAAGAGGGCATTTGGTATCAACTGAAAGCCCCAAGGATGTCCTTACCCAAGGGTCTTTATTCTGTGACAGTGCACAAGCTGTTCTTGTCTGACTGAGGAACGGCAGTCAGGGAAGCAGGACGCACACCAGCTCCTCCTTTAGCAGTGTCTTCATCTGCAGGTGTTGTGAACAGACCTCCTGATAGCTGTCCTGCTGTAACAGGGCTTCTGGGAGCAGGACAGTGAAAGACACAGTGCCCACACTTGTGGTACACAGGCGACCTAAAATGCCATCAGAGTCTGAGGAACTACCTGCACTTTTCAGGAATAAGAGAAGAGCCTGTTAGCAATTTCTGTTACCGTGTCTTCCCTACCACCATGCCCGTGAAAGATGCATTCTTCAGTGGAAGCGAATTAAAAAATTTTGCACATATGCATTGGAGAGTGTTTTACAGCAACCTGCAGAGCAGAAAAGGGACTTACCACATTGCCTTCTCTGTAGCCTGGAGATCCCTTGACAGAGGACATAGGGTACGTGATACCTGATACTGCATGAAGACACAGGGCCTCACCTGAAAATGGGTTGTGATGGACTGGGGAGGGCCAGCAATAGTAAACACATTGGATAAATATTCACTGGGGCACTCTAAACTCAGGAGCAAGGTTAAAGCCCATCTGTCAAGGATGGTAAGACACATACATGTTTAAATGGAGCTGCCCTGAGTGGCCTGGGATGCCTCTGATTGAGGCAGACTGTAGGGGAGTTGAAGGTGGAAGAGACACAGGTTCGGCCATTCTGATCCTGTGCTCAAGGCTTGGTTTGCACCACCCCTCACTTCTGCGGCATGGCTGGAGACCTTCATGTGCTCTGCTCCTCCTCTGCAGCATATGTAGCAGTTTCCACAGTACCCTTCCCTCTTCTTCAAAGACACAGATCTGTTCTACAGAAAGGGTGCGAATTAGCAGTGTATTTACACCCACATTTGCAATCACAAGCCATTTGATATCCCCTGATATCAGCATGCAAGGTTTTCACCAGCTCTAAGTGTTGCAAGCACTCCAAGTGTACAGCGATAAAAACTTCAGTACCCCCCGGCATCAAATGCCTTGGAAACACAAGAACACCCTATTACACTGAAAAGTGTGTAATGCTGGCAAAGTCTTCCCCCATCATTTTCTTTTACCCCTTGTGGTTACACACCTCCTCATGTAGTAAACACCAGAATCTGTTTTATACCTAACGCATTCACAGCAAAATGAACACATAACCCTACCTTTAAATACGGCTTTAAATACGGCTCCCTGACACAGTGCAGTACCATGACTGACTCATGGTTGTCATCATCTCACCATCTGCGATGGCTTAGTTAGATAATGGATACTATGGATGCAGCTTCAGGAAAAGGGATTGAGTCCACAGAAAGGAAATACTGCTATCTTTGAAGCTGCCCTCACGTCATAACTGCCCATTTAGTCAGTAGGGCACTAAGGTCAACCAAGTACACATTTAGCCACTCTTATGAGCAGTGTCTGTACAAGTCAGCTCTTGATTTTTAGACAGCCAGTGGCGTGCAAGGGCCATGGTGATGGCACACGCGTTTTCCTTTGGACAACAGAACATATGATTTTTCCACACTCCATCACAGAGAGACCTTACAGCTACTACCCCTTCCCACCCATTCTGGGCACTCTCCACAGAAAAAAAAATTAAATCTTCTCAACAACCATTTCCTCACATCCTGCCCCCAAAAACTCCTCATGGATGGTCCCTGTGGGTACAAATTAAAACACTGTTTCTGTTGAAGGCAATCTCCAGCAGCTCACACTTTTTGCAAGGCAGCCTGGACAGACTTCTGTCACTCCCTCAAGTCTCTGGTGCAAACATAAAAAGGGGAATTGAACAGCATAAGCATGCTTTTGGTTTGATCCCCAGCTGCTCTGATTGCTGGCTCTGGGTATCAATCACTGGGACAGAAGAGCTGACAGATACCTGTATCATGGCTCCTCACTCTCTCCTGCAGCTTTAGAGAGGGCCTGAAAGCTCTTCACAGTGGCCACCACCAGTAACTAGCTGGGCTGAGGTGAGATGTGTCCCCTGAGGAGCCTCTGTGGCCCTGCAGCTGCTGGAGGGCATTAGTTGAGGAACCCTCTCTGATGTGCGGTGGTGACAGGTGAAGCAGCAGGTATTTCCCAAAAGCAGCAAGAAGGGGGGGCTGCCAGGGAAGTGTCTGAGAATTGAGGAGCTACCATGGGACTTCAGCAAGCTGCACTGGTGTCTCCAGCCATGTGATAGCTGATGGTCTGGTGAAACAGATGGTGGATGGAAGCCATCACCATTTCGCAGGGATCAGGCAGGCTGCCTCCTGAAAAAACACCAGTTTTCTTGTTATTCAAGAACACAGCTGCCCTGTGCCTTATGTCACATTGCACTTTTTCCCTCAGAGAACTCCTAGTATACCACACAGATTTCACCTTCTTCAAAGAGAGCTGCTTGCATCCCTTTCTCCAGTAAAAAAATGCCTTTTTGCCCTTCTCTCTCCAGTGTGCCCCTGTACAAAGTAATGAGAGATTGCTCACCCCATGGACGCACACATGCTCACAGTCATTCATCATTTTCTCTGCCATTAAAGAATCACAGAGTGGTTCACACTGAAAGAAACTTCTGAGGTTCATCTGGTCCAGCTTGATCTCTGATCAAGCAGAGTCATCTACAGCACGTTGTCCAGGACGATGTCCAGATGATTTTTGAGTAATTCCAAGGATGGAGACTTGACCACCTGTTTGGGCAATCTGGTGCTAGTGCTTGGTCATCCTCCAAATGAAAAATCCTGAGGTTCAGAGGGAACTTCCTGTGTTTTAGTTTGTGCCCACCACCTCTGATCATGTCATTCAGAACCACTGGAAAGAGCCTTCTTCTGTCCTCTTTGCAATCTCCCTGCAGGTATTTCTGTACATTGATGAGATGCCTCTGAACCTTCTCTTCTTCAGGCTGAACAGTCCAAGCTCACCCAGCCTTTCCTCATAGCAGATGTGCTCCAGTCCCTGAGTCATCTTAATGACCCTTCTATTGAAGGGTCCACTGAAGAATGGCTTCTCTCCAGCATGTTCATGGCTCTATAGTACCCAGGAGCCCAAAACTGGGCAAAGTACTCTAGGCATAGCTTCACCAGTTCTGAGTAGAGGGGCAGGATCATCTCCCGACCAGCTGGCAATACCCCTCTCCTCCTACATTGCAGCTCAGGACACCTTTAGCCTTCTTTGCCACAAAGGCACACTCCTGGCTCATGTTCAGCTTGGTATCCTCAGGTTCTGTTCTGCCAAGATGTTTTCCAGCTGGGCAGCACCTAGCATGTAAGTTTTTTTTTTTTTTTCTCCCGCTGTGCAGGACTTTGCATTTCCCCTTGCTAAATTATGTCATGTTCCTGTCAGCCCATTTCTTGAGCCTGTTGATGTCCTGGATGGTAGCATGATCCTTCGCTATCAGCCACTCTTCTTAGTTTTATGTTATCTGAAAAATTCCTGATTGTGTGCTCTGCCTCATCATCCAGATCATTAACGAAGACTGTTGGAGGAACCAGTATTAACCCCTGGGCTACACTGCTTGTCACTGGCATCCAGAATATGTTGTACCACTAAACACCAACATTTAGGTCTGCTCATTCAACCAGTTTTCAGTCTAATTCACTGTCTGCTCACCCAAGCCATCCATCAACTGCTTGTCTATAAGAATCTTATGGGAGACAGTATCAAAGGCCTTACTGAAGTCCAAATCAATAATATCCACTGCTCTCCCCTTATCTACCAGCCCAGTCATTTCTTTGTAGGTTATCAACATTGATCAAGCATGACTTCACCTTTGTGAATCCATGCTGACTGCTCCAGATGGTTTTCTTGTCATTCATATTCTAGGAAATGTTTTCCAGGATTAGCTGCTACATTTTAGCAAGGTGCAGATGTGGCACAAAATAATCAAGGGGCAGGCAATCAGGACTTTTATGACTGAGACTTCACTGCTTCTTTCACAGTTCACAATGTAGGATGATTTTTTTTAAAAGAAAGATTTGCATTGCTTCAATGAGCTACAGACTTCAATGATATCCATCCCCAATAAACTTTGATTCAAGTTTAGTTGGCTTGGGAAGTTCCAGAGCCTACAAGGAACATAGGAATACCCTTTAGATCAGCTCCCTTATTTACTCAATTTTCCTAAACAGAAAGGAAGGGTGTCAGCAAGCTTTAGGGAAAGAATTAGTCATTGCAAGTGCCCTAAAACATGGTTGTACATTTCTACATGATTATGCTTATAACTTTCAGCATACCCAACATTATTAGCTTCTTCTGTAGAGTTAGGTCAAGACAACCCGACATGAATTATTTTCCCTTTCTCTTTCTCCACAGACAAGCAACTCAACTAGAGACACCTTTGTGTTTGCTAAGTTCTCTGGGACAATGCAAGTTACCCATTATTCACCACTGTGTGTAACACACACTACTTGTGACTCCCCTGAGTTTTACTGTACCTTTTGAGTGAGTAATTTTTGATTGGAGAAATAAAATATATTTAATTAGATGTTTCCCAAAGGGAAAGAGCACACCAGGCAGAACAATGCACAATAGACAAAGTTCTCATTGAATTATGTGGGCTAATTTATTGCCTGACTACATAACTCATACAGCAGCCTATACCTCTTCCACAGCAATCCTGCTAAGTCCCTGAGGTTGCCTCAAGACAGATCCATGACTCACTCCTAGGGTTTTTGAATCTCACTACTCCTGTGAAGGTTCAATGACAAAGCACAAGCTTTTCAGGCATCTGTTATTTCCATTTTGTCCTTGGTTTATTGATCAGATGCTCTCATCAGCAGAGTCCTTCCACATCCAGCCAATCACCCAGCAATCAGCAGTCAAGCACAAATGATTGTCTACAAAGATCAAGACCCAGAGACTTTAGTAAACATCCAGAGTCCAAAAATCCTCCTGCAGGTGAACTTCTTATGCTTGAGGACATGAAAACACAGAGAACTGCCTGGGGCTTTGAGAGCAGTTCAGAGGCATGGATAAGTTCTAGGGTGTGGCTAGACAGACCTCCTAAGAAATCCAAAAAAGGTAATGTACCTTTTGGTACATGGTAATTTTGCTTCCTGTGGTACGTGAATCATTTTCAAATGGAAAAAAAAAAATCTGCTAATTGAGGTGTATGAGAATCACAGCACATAGCTGCACAACACAAAGAAATTATCCAGTATTTCCTTTTAGTGGATGTTGCCAAGAAAACACAATGTTCAAGTAGGCCTGGAGATTGATGTGGTGCATTCAGCATCCACTTTCAGCAAGGAGTACTTGCTATAGATAGGAAGAACTTTGTGAAGCAGCTCTTGAGAAGGTTTGAAGTGCCTGCCAGTGACCTTAGCAGTATGACTGTCTACTCAAGGTAATGGAGCAGCCCACATGTGTTCACAAGTGTGTAACTGTAAAAGCTTGAAACTTGAGCATCCCAGTCCACACAGAACTTGTCAGCAATACAGGTCTTGTGTTCCATATCCAAATTGTAGGTAGAACTTACATGATCCCACACTCAGAAGAAGTATCAAGTTTTAGCATTGCCACAGAGTTTGAAAGGTGAAAATAAGAGTCTAATTTTACCTGTTGCGTTATTAAGAACTTGTGGAGTCCTCAAATGGTATGGCTGAGATCTTACAGAAAAGCCAGCTGTGAGTTATAATACATTAATTCAAAACTCCATTTCCCAGATCTTTTAAGTTTAGGATACTAAAAAATATGCCACACACACTTTTCCATGGATTTTGCAGTAGTGCTTGGTCAGAGAAACCCTTTGGTTTTGCAAAAAGCCATTGATGGAAGCGCACAACCCTACCTGCAAAACAACAGGTTCAGAGAAATATTTGAGAACGAAGTGCCAGGAAAAACTACCTGTCACTCAGTTGTACCCTTTTCACTACTCCATCTTGGTCCATTCATTTTAATCTCTACTATCAGACCTACAAAAAATCAGAAACAATGTAGCACATCTGAAGCTGCTATCTAGATAACTGTTTTGGTTGTTCCATGGTAATTAAGAAAGGTCAAAGAAAATGTGCGCCTCTGATGAATGTGACTGGAAAACTGATAACAATGGATGTTGAGGTACTCAACAACTTTTTTGCTTCAGTCTTCATTGTCAATCTTTCTTCTCACACCTTGTGAGTGGACAGACCGCAAGATGGAGGCCTGGGGAGAAAAGTGCTTCCCACAATAAGAGATCAGGTTCATAACTATCTGAGGAACCTGAATGTACATGTCTATGGGATCCAAGTTAGGTACATCCCCAGAGTCCTGAGGGAAGCAGCTGGTGTAGTTGGTAAGTCAGCCTCCATCATATTTGCAAAGCTATGGCAGCCAGGAGAAATCCCCAGTGACTGGAAAAAGGGAATTGATTGAGTGACTGCATCAGTGGACAAGGGAAGGGCTACAGGTGTCATTTTCTGTAAAGCTTTAGACATACTCCACCACAACATCCTGCTCTCTAAATAGGATAGAGATGGATTTGACGACTGGACAGTTAGATGGATAAGAAACTGCTTAGATGGTCAACTTCAGAGGGTAGTGGTCAACCGCTCAGAGTCCCAATGGACATAAGTGACAAGTGGTGTACCTCAGGGACCAGCGTTATTTAATACCTTCATCAATTACATAGATGAAGGGATTGAATTCACCCTCAGCAAATTTGCAGATGACTCCAAGCTGAGTGGAGCACTTGACACACATGAAGGACAGGACACCATCCAGTAGGACCCAGACAAGCTGGAGAAGTAGTCCCATGGGAGTCTCAAGAGGTTCAACAATTCTCTCAGCCTTTCCTCATAGGAGAGCATCATCCACCATCTTGGTGGCTCTAATCTGGACTTGCTCCAGCAGGCCCATGTCCCTCCTGTGCTGGGGACCACAAAGCTGGATGCAGTACTCCAGGTGGAATCTCACCTGAGCAGAGAAGAGGGGCAGAATCCCCTCTCTTGCCCTGCTGACCACACCACTTTTGATACAGCCCAGGACACTTATGACTTTCTGAGCCACAAGTTCACATTGCTGGGTCATTTCCAGCCTCTCATCCACCAGGACCCTCAAGTCCTTCTCAGCAAGACTGCTCTAGTTCAATTCATCCCCAGCCTGTACTGATACAGAGGGTTGCACTGAGCCTTGTAGGACCTTGCACTTGGTCTTGTTAAACCACATGAGATTTCCATGGACGCACTTCTCAAGCTTGCCCAGGTGCCTCTGAATGGCATCCCATCCCTCAGGCACATCAACTGCACCACTCAAACCACTCAAAGCAGGTTGTCTACAAACCTGCCAGTGGTTCTCCATCACCAATGAAGACATTAATCAGTATTTGTCCTACTG
>JAWWEU010000091.1:41236757-41252726 GCA_035583155.1 Acropternis orthonyx
GCTTATTCAGTCGAGCTGCCTGTGTTTTAATTATTGTTGTTGTGACTGTGTTGTGTTTAAATACCAGAATAGGTAGGAATTAATAAACAAGAGAAGTCACAACCGTGTTCACCATGACACAATGAAATAAGTACCAGTGCTTCTATTTAGTGCTTGGTCTAAAGACATAGAGTCCTGATAGGTATTTTCAACTCCTGTTTTCTGAAAAACATAGTAAATTCATAGTAAAACTTCACTTAAAGTGTGAAGGAGATACTTGTAATGTGACAGAATGCATGTTGTCTTGAGGCTTTATCAGTAATGACAGGGAAATTGCAGCATCATAGTTTGTTTTATTTTAGAGGTGAGACTAACCCTGATTTTTCAGTTGAGAAAGTGGTACTCAGAAGTGTCCCCTCAGCATCCGGTTGTGTCTCCTTATAAACTGCATATAAAGGGTTTAATTTCTTGAGCAGAGCTGGGTGACAAGCAGAGTAAAACAGATTTGAAAACTTTCTTTTCTTTCACATACAGTTCTGCTTTGAGAATTTTCTGCATGATTTCAGGTTCCTACCATTACATTCATTTGTAAAGACTATTTTCCCGTTAACATCCACTTATTTGGTTTTATGAAAATGAACCTATGCTTATTCTAGTCTCTGTAAGGTTTTCACTACCAGCAAGTACTTAAGCACACAGATCAGAATACTCACACATCAGAGATATTGAGTGAAATGGAAGGGATACATTTCCGCTCATTTGTGTTTGTTTTGCATAGCTCTGACATGCCAGAGCAGTAACTAGCATTTTTTGTTTAAACTGATCCTGATTGGGCTGTGATTAAAATGAATCTGCCACAAAAGAAGTAATTTTTGATCGTATCATTATGTGTAGATCTTTAAATGTACTTGAGGGTATAATTTTCAAATGTACATACTTGAGTCATAACCTAACTTGCAGATGAACTATTTGCTTGCTCAGAAACCCCATCTTTGTCTTTGTAGGCTATTCTATTATGCCAGTGAGCAGTGCTGAAAAAACAACAAGTCCTTTAAAAATTAAACTGTAAAACCCCAGAGACATGAAAGGTGGTCCAGAAAAGCAGTGTTGGTGTGCTTGTGCATATACAGTAGGGAACCAGGAGCAGCTTATAAAAAACCTTGTTTATACAGACTTGATTTTGTACTTTTACACTGATGAAAATGAAAAAATCTTATCTTTTCAACATTTCCATTGAACTTAGTAGCTCTTTTTAATTCACCAAATAGGTGCTCTCTGGGTGTGTAGTGAGGGTGGAAACTGTATTCTTGTGCAGTGTGGAAGAAAACTCTCCACTTCCAGACCGACAACTGGGCAGCAAAAGGACATGTTGTACGTTCCTTTCACTGTGAAAACAGAGCTGGTTCTTTAGACACTGCACACAGTCTATAGCTAGAGAAAGGTATGCTTGTAGGGGATGGAAAGAAAGAGAATGCAAAGGGAAAAAAAAGTACATGATAGATATTTTCTTGTTTGTCAGAGGTAATTTTATTGGATGGATTGAGTTCCAGGCTCTGAAGTTGAATGTTCATTAGCTTTTTCATAAAGGTGAGCAAATATTAATGGCAATACTGCTGAGTAGATACTGTCCTGTCCCCAGATGAGGCAGGGAGAGTGCAATGCAATTAGGAATCACAAGTTGTTTGCTGGGGCTTGGTGACTTTTCTCAGTGTTGAAGTACTTTGAATAAAAGTGTGGGATTTATTTCTTAAGTAAAATATTTGATTTGTATATTTAGGCACCAGATGGGAAAACCGTGTAATGAATGAAATGTCTTTTATGCTGAAGAACTTTTACTGTTTAAAGAAAGAATGGAAAAAATATGATGGCATAACTCAGAAAAGCAAAACAAGATAGAGTATTTACAAATTTGAAACAGTTGCACTTTCCTGGGATATTATGAGGGGAGGAACTGTAAGTTTTTATAGAAAAATGTCATAAGGCAGGAGTGCAGTGTATTGATTTATAACTGACTTTTTATTTTTCTTGCTGTAACACAGAGGTGAAGAATATTAGAAGAAACAAGATGCGAAGTAATTTTAATTTTATTTTATCTTCTCCAGTCATCTCAACTAGAACACCACCTCCACCTTCACCATTGCCATTTCCAGCACAAGCTATTCTCCCTCCAGCCCCATCTAGCTACTTCTCTCATCCAACGATCAGATATCCTCCACACCTGAATCCTCAGGATACTCTGAAGAATTATGTACCTTCTTACGACCCGTCCAGCCCGCAGACTAGCCAGGTACTGTAAACCAATGCAAACCCTTCAAAAGAAGTCCTATGAGGGAATATGTGTCTTCAAGGGCATCTAGACTGGTATCTCTCCAGTTCTGGTCTCAGAGAAATCTGGGAAATGGTATATAAGTAATTCAACAACTTCTTGTCATCATTGTTGGATAAAGGGTGCAGGTTAATAATATCCACTTGCTCTTCCTCTGTCAAGTGTAGGAAAAATACTTTACTGAGTGAATGACCTGCCAGCAAGTAACAGGGCAGGTCTTAATCCTGCACTGCTCCCACAGGCTTGGTGCCTCTGTTCATGCAGGGCCACCAGAGGGAAAGCTCCTGCAGGATGCAGCAAGGAGTGCACTGATACGTATGTATGTCCAAGCACACACGTGGACATGGTGTATTTATAGACTGGCAATGAAAATAAACTCTGGCAAGGTAATGCTTGCCCAGTTCCATAGGCACCTGAAATTTTGTTGCATATTGAGCGCAACACTGACACACAAATTCTTTTTTCGTTCCTTTTGTAGAGAACATGCAGTAGCAGATGTATTGCTGCAGTGATTCAGATTTGTGTCTGGTGTAGGAAATTAGCATGTTTTTCATTAGTTAAGTATTTTATGAAGGACTTTGTGCAAAACTACTTTCCATACAGCATCAGCACACAGCGTTAACATGGGATATAGGATAAACTGCAGTTGAGACTTGGTCTGTCAATACCTGGAATATTTCCAATGTCAGTGTAATGTAATCTTTGCTGCTCAGGCTGTTATTTATTTTTGATGGCTTGTCTGAAAGGCTCTTGTGGAGCCCTGTTGCTTGTGCTTTATCATGTTTTTTGGAAGAGCCTTGGGAATGTAAACTGAAGAGACAATAGTCATGTTTTTCTGCTCCTAAGAGTTAGGTTCCTTCGGAAGGACTGTCTTATCAGGGATGAAGGGGTTGCTATGACAGCATTTTGTTTTGGACTTCGTTTGTTTGCTTTGTTTGTCTTGTTTTTCACCAATAATGACAGGCCTTTCAGCATTCATTTTGGACACAACACCAATAGAACTTGAGACTGAATCAAACTTTCTATGTTGAATAACAGATACAGACCCTTTGGTGGCTATTGTCCCCATAGGCTAATTCCCTGGTCCAGCTGCATGACTTTCCATGTGTTTAATAAAAAAAAAAAAAAGAAAAAAAAGAGGTGGGTCCAAACAATCAGAATTTACTTTGAAGGGAGAAATCCTAACTATGTGATTTTTGTTGGTTATAATATTAATGCAAATTAAACCAAAAAGTGAACATGAAGTATGTTGACTTTAGAATACAAATTGTGCATGAATTAAAAGTCTTTCAGTCAAGTATAGCATTTTTGCTGAGACTCAGCTGGGAATGTTGCATGCAGGACCTGATTTTAATTTGTGTAAAATTTCCATGAATAACAAAGTCTAATTAAGGCACCCATTAAAAGTCCTTACTGTTAATTCAGTGCGGAAAATCTCAGAGTTCTGTTGGATTTTTCTTTTTTTAAACTGATGTCTTAATTAGGCACTATTAAGGGGGAAAAATATGCAAATTAAATCACGCTCTTACTGTTATGCATTTCTTTAATTATTCAGTGCTTGTTTTACTTACATTTTGGTTTCTTATATATGTTAAAGGAGGAGATTAGGTGATAATCTCTCTGGATTGTTCCATGTTCTGCCTTAGATCATTACTGAAAAAAGTAAATCTAAATTAAATACCTAACTTTCTTCCAGACAGTTGTTTAATCTGCTGTCTTACAATTTTAACATTGGGGAGTATATTCATTGAGCTTTCAACTTTTTGTCCAATTCTCTTCCCTTACTTTGGGTTGAAAGAATAATCTTTGGACTTTAAAAAATAAAATTTTACTCTGCTGATTTTTTAAAAACACTCCTTGTTTTGTGGTACCATGAGGAATAACAGGCCTAACTGACCTAAATATACTACTTTCATCACCTTTTCTAACCTTTGTATCAGGCAATGTTTTTTATTTCATTCCATGTTTGATTTAGTTCCTGAGAAGAGGGGATGGGATTAAAAACACCAAGTATGTAATTTCAGGCACCTGCATCAATTATTCACCACATTTTATTATTGTTAATCACCATTATTAGTGGAATATTTTTAAAATTTCATTCCTTAAAGTTCACCTCTGGTATTTGCTGTACACTGGAGTAGTTGCATGCCCCGTCAAAATATCCCTAAATAGAACACTCAAAATTTACCTGTACAAAAAGTAAAACAGCAGGATTAATATTTTGCTTAGGAAAAGACGCAACTGTCTGTGAAGTTTCAGTGACAAAAGGGAATTGTTCTGATACAATGGCATGCTTTGAGCCAAACCAATTTTTATTTTCTAAGTAAAACATGAATTTTTATTCAAACAAATATGCAAAACTGCATCTGTAGGAATACCACATCAAATTTAATTATACTTTCCCACCTCCAAACATACTAATTTGGATTTCAATAAGAGGACTATGATGATAGTTTTAATTTCATCTGTAGAAATAGAAGGGATGGATACCCTGGCAGCATTTACCTAAAATGAACTGTTCCTCCACAACATATTTCAGTAATACGCTAATTTAGATTGTTACGACAGGCAACTGAGATGCCTTGTATCCCCACAGCAATTTTGAGATTAATTACGTTACTGTTGCACTGATTATAGTGAGACAGTCATGCTATTCAATGGAATACTTTAAGTAAAATTAGTTTAAAGATATAGAGCTCCCATAGGTTTCTATGGTGAGAAGCAGTGGGCAATTTTCTTGACATAATGTTAAATACTCCAAATTATGTGTGATGAACAGTCAGGAAGTTCAAACAGGCCCTTTGGCTGCAGTGAAAAAATGATTCAACAATGGATGATTCTAAACAAAAGGGAGCTGTGGCTGTCAGTTTCAAGAATATCTGTTTTTTGTCCTCTGCTCAATCTGGAGAATAAAAAAACAAATATACTGAACAGAAATGAACCATGTTAAATCTAGAGCTGGACTTGTCTCCAGGTAGTAATCTGAAAGGTCCCAGGGTTTTGAGACCTTCTGATTAAGAATTTCATCTGAGCCCTTTTTATTATATTTATTTCAAAGCTTTTCTTCTTAACTACACATTCATGTTACCAGTTGTGATTATGTGTGTGATGTGTATCTGTATTATGATGGGGTGCAGGTATCTCCAGCTGATGCTAGTTAATTACTGTGTTTCAGCAAAAACTAGTTTATTGATATGTGTCTAATCAACCTACAGTGTTTATCCATCTACAGTGTGTTGAGGTTTTCAAAGCTACCACAAATTTCAAACATGTATTCCCTTTTTGAATGATTCCACATGGGTAAATTTTTTAATCTTAGACAATACTGTCTCTATGTCTATATACATGCGTGCACACACACATAAATGTGCACACACTTGAAATGTATTAATACTCAAGAATGTATGAACCAGTATACAGTATCAAAATCAGACTTCCAAAGAGCCTGAACAAATCACCAAGCACACCACTTGTGCGGCTGAAATCAAAACCAAAACCTGTAACCTTAATGCACCATTGAGTTAAATGGAAAAATTTCCTGATTAAGGTGTGTTGAATCACAGAAGAAGGATGATCAAGTGTGATGAAGGAAACAATGGTAAAGTAAACAGCTGAGGTGAATCCTGCTGACGAATATCCTGGAATCAGTGAGGGGTTTTGTTTTTTTTTTCTGACTGAACCAAGCAAACAGAAGTAGACAATCTTTCAAGCTCTTTGAGTATGGATTTTAAGGACACAGTTTACATGTAATTTTAGATCAAATATTGTGATTTTTTTTGATGACAGATGCAGTTTTCAGTGACATGGCAAAACTGAGTCCAGTTTGGGGGAGTTAAGTATTGGACCCTTTTCCTCTTACATTAAATGGCTTGTGTATATGGTGTACTACAGTCAAGTGAACTGCTATCTGCATATTGACCAAAATTCCTGGGTCTGATAAAACATACTTTGTTGCCATGCGGGCTGGTTTGCAGCTTTATCTTTTTATCAGTTTTGTCTTTGTCTGAAGACAGAAAATCTGAAGTGCTTGACAAGAGTTACTTCTGGAAGCTCATGAGAGCACTTAATTTTTGCTCATAATTGATTCTGATGTTCAAGTTTTTGTTCAATGAAAGACAGACACACTCTTCAGCAACACCAGGCAGATGCTGTGTCATTCCTCAATAACTACAGTCATTTAGCTTTGAGAAGGGAATCTTGTGAGTCTCTGTTTGGGTTGGTCAAAGGATTTCCTGTTGGTTCTTGAGAGAGTACTAGCAGAAGAAGCCAAAAAAAGCAATATCATGTCCATGTGGTTTCTTTGGTATATCTAGCACCTTTATTTGTTGACATTTAGTAATATTCAGCTTCTAGGGCAAGTCTTTGTAATTTTTAAGAAATTACTGAAGATTAAGTAAGACAATGCAGTTTTTAATTATGATTGGAAGACAGAGAGTGAGAGAGTCCTAGCTTAATGCTATCTGTTTGCAACGCATTTTAAGATTAATTGCAGTTATAACTGATTACTTTGTATTTAGTCTGTTCCAAATGCATGTCTTCAGAGCGCATGAAATACTGTGTAACATAAAGATGTCTTTCGAACATTTATCTACAAAGATTTCCTTTCCCCATGCTTCTGTCACACAAACTTACCCTGTTGTTACAGCAGATATACAAGGAAAGCTGGCTATTTTCTTGTGCTCTGCCTGTTGACAAATAACTCAGATTTTGTGAGCTCAGTAAAATTGTGCTTCAGGATGGAGGCCTCTAGATTGTCTTATGTTATCCATGCCTGAACATGGATTGCTGAAACTCTGAAGCTGTTCTCAGTTTCAGCAGCATTTCACCCAGGCTTTCTCAAATGTATGTGACTAAGAGCTTTATAGATCAAAGTCAGCACCTTGATTTCTTGTAGAAAGTAGTACAGAAGAGATGTTGTCAGCCAAGAACTGGCAATAATGTGGTTTTTTTTATAAAGCTAATTCCTCAAGCAGACAGGTAGCTGAATGTCACACTGCATGAAGCTTTTGTATGGCATCTCAGAGTGAAGTCCGTGTAAGATGTGGTGTCAAAATGAGTTACTCAGATACCTAGTGTGGAAACTAAGGAGATTCATACTTAGGAAAACTGGTAAGGGGCACTATAATAAGGCAAAGTACATTTTTTTTTGCTAACATAGTATTCAATAGCAGAAACACACCCTGTATAGTCTTGCTTCTTGTTAAGCAAATGCTTTCTGGAACCCACTGGGTTCAGCTTGAGGGGCAACTGCCCTACAATACCTTCTGCAGTCACTGGTGGTATTCTAATATTGCCATTCCCTTATATTTAGCAGAGTCTCAAAGGCCGTATTATTATTATTACTATTACTCAGATAGGTAATAACTTGAGCATATGTCTTCCACACATGAAACTGTCTGCTATACCATCGAACTGTCTGTCTCCAGTGGGATAATAACATGGCCATTGGATTTTTAGAGGTGATGTAGCATTAGGGTGCCCTAGGCAAAAAGGAGAGGGGAAGAGTTAGAAAAATGAAAGATATTTTTGGTTTCTTTTACTTCTAGGTTTTCTGAAACATTTATCACCCTCTCTGGATACCACAGAGCACAATGATGTGGTATCACAGACAGAACTTACGATGCTCTCATACTATGATCTATGAACTGTGATCTCCAGGTTTACTCATGTGTCTAGTAGACAAATCTTAAAGTAAGGTATTTGGTATGGAACCAAAATGTGCAGAATTGGGTTTTGTATAACTTCATCAACAGAATTAATTCAGTCAGTGGTCTCAAAACTACACTGCCATAGGGTTTTACAGTGTTGTTGTCCACCATAGTATCCAAATTTTTCCATTACAAGTGACTGGAATTGTTGAGAGGAAATGGGTGACAGGGTATTTCTAAATACACTGTATTCAGTTAATCACCTGGCTATAACAAGGTAACCTTCCTGTGAAACAGAGAATTTTCATTAAAAACCTGTGTTTTGAGATGCAAATATATTATTCTTTAAGTGTACTAGTTAGATAGAATAATGTAGTTTTTTATTAAGCCCTGAAACTTCTCTCTGAAACACCTAACACAATATCATATGTAGCTGTATCTAGGACATGCACAGATTAAGATGATTTCTGGCCTTTGTTAATTATTTATTTGAAGACACTATGTATTTAAGATTCCAAGGAAAATTGGATTTATTTTATTTGGATTTTGGAGTTATAATTGCAATTGTTTTGTAAAAAACAGAAAAAATTGGCAGAATTAGACATCAAATATATTTGAAAATTTAAGTAATAAATGCTTTATGTGAATTGTTTAAGAGGTATGTCAAATTTCTGTTATGTTTAGATATCTCATCTGTAGATGTTAGTGGTTGCCATTTCACTTAGGCATTAGAAAGACTTCTGTAACACTGGAAGTAGTGATCTATATGACAAAACACTGTCCTGAAATGTAACTGAATACCAGAGGGTAAATGTACTGATATTTGAACAGAAGTCCAAAAGGAGGTTGGATTAATTACTGATTGTAAATATGTTAGTAAAATCCCAGCAGGCAAAAAAGGTATATTAAATCCCGACTTTAAGAAAGTCTATATTTATATCTCTTACAGGTTTCTGTTCAAACTTCAGACCTGAGAATTAACTGAAAGTGTGTACAGTGCACAACATCAGATAGGAACAGTCTGATATTCTGAGTTATGTTACAGCTATGACAGCAAATACAAGTCATCTGTGGCTTTGGCACATGAGTGAATTAATCTGTGGCAATTAAAGATGGTATGGAATTAAAAAACTGGAAAATATAACACATCTGAAAATCAAATTAGCCTCCAATCCAACAGCAGAAAAATGTATACCTGCATAAAATAGGGCTAAATTTGTCAGACCTTCATTGTGTTTCCTTCTTTTCCTCTCCAGTTTTCAAATGCACAGCTTGTTTATCTGATGCAGCTGCCTCTGTGGAATTTGTTTGAGGTTTATGCCTCAGGCATCATCTCTCCGTGAATCAATCACACAGACATTGATGCCCTATTTGATGGTAACAGTTGATTTTTCACCTGTAATGCATTTGTCTGTAAGAATCTCTTCAGGGAAAACTGGAATTAGAACCTAGAAGTTATTTTTATATAAGGACAAAATTAATTTGTATTAAATGATGTGCTGTATATATTTGGACTTGTCATTCAAGTGGATACTGTCCAAATAGATATGTAGTTTCCATGCCAAAATATCTTTTGACATAACTGTAAGAGTTAAAAGGAGAACAGATCACAGAAATTATTTCTAGCTGCCAGTTTTCAATAAGATTACAAAGGGATTGTTTCTGACCAGAGCGTTTCTCTCTTTGGACTAAAAACTTAAAGCAGATCAGATGACTTGAGACATCTGAGACAGCCAGTGTTCATGAGCTTGTACTGCTATTAACTACTACAGTACAGAATCTAGACCTTTATTTCAAAAACTTCTAGTTTTGTGTTTCCAAAGATAACCATAGAAGTGTGAATTGAAGATTAACCAATGCAGCACTCTCAACATCAATTCTGAAGACTGATCATAACAATGACTCTGAGACAATTATACGATCTGTTTATTAGGACTACTTTTATGATCTTAAACTGCAAACTAATTATGGTAACTTAAGCATCAGTCTGGTTAACTGTAAGAAAGACAAGTATGGATGTTTGGTGAAGGCTTCTTATGAATGACATACCTGTAACATAATTTGGGAGAGAATGAGAGTGTTTTTCATAAACTGTTTTCAAATGTAGTACACTCAGGAAAAACTCTGAAGTTTTAAGAAAATCTCATATGTACCATTTCCTGTGACAAGCTTTGTCAAAAGGAGGACCTTAGTTCATATCTCAAGGACAGCTAAGATTGCTGAAGAAGAACTATATTTTTAAAAGTCCCACTAGGCACGTGCTTACCCACAACTTTGGTTAGCTAAAAATTTAAATACAGGAAACTTTCAGTATGAGAGAAGATATTAGGTTTTTCAGACATGGTATACTAAGCTCTGTCTTATATGTACTTATCCTTTCTTGTGTTACCCTTTTTGCTGCACAGTAACACCTGAACAGGTATTGCAATATACACTATTTGACGTTACTGCTTAAAACAAATGTTCTGTCACAAATATGAAAACAGAAGTACTGGAAAAAGGAGAAGAATAGACATTAGAGAGCGCAAAAATAAAAGCAGAATAATCATAAATAGCAGTCAGAATATACTTGAGGAAATATGACAATATGCAATACAATTTCTAAGAGACAGGTAACTGGATTGCAGTTGCATTTGAAATCTAATGTGCAGAATCTGAAATCTTGGAATCATAAGAATTAAACTTACTGAAGTAACGAGTTTTCTGTTTTCTTACTTCAAAGGTTTTATTTTTGTGTTGGCTTCATTGGATTGTGTCTGCACTAAGTTTTTCATGTGAGACAGACATAGAAAAATGTCTACCATTTAAGAAGAAATTGGAGAAGGAAAAAAAGAAAAGAAATGTGGGGAAGGGATCACAAATTGTGTTTGCTAAAATCCCTAACAAATTCCCCGTGAATGTCAACAAAGACAGGATTTCACCTTCTGTTTGGATGAAATGGGGTGATATACTGCACTGCTGTTATGTATCGCACATGGGAAAACTTGGTTTACAAGCAAATAGGGTATAAGTATAACCTTTGTCTTATAACTGAACAGGGAAGGGGTTTGCTCATTTGGTCAATATGGACAAAGGCTAAGTTGGAGTCCATATGAGCCAATGGATTCCTGTTGACTGGGATCACTACGGGACAGTGTAAGGTGATATATTGCTGTAAATCTTCCGGTCTCATGCTGTGTCCTTCTAATTTATTCTAATTTATTCAAATCTGTCTTTGGAGACAGCTGCTTTTGTAAGCTGATGATACTGTCTGTTTCAATCCATATACTCCATGACATCTGCTTTCTTAGTTTTTAATAAAAGTTGATCTTTTTGTTAGGGATTCTCAACTGTGTTTGTGATGTTAGCACATTACATAAGCTAAGGCTCCTAAGATAGCCCTGTGGTCACAGGTCAGTGACTCCACCAAGGAGGTACCAGATATAACTGAGAGGTGATATTCACTCCATCAGTTTGTGTGGACAGCTGGGATGCCAGAACAGGACAGAGGACTTGCCTCTGCAGCAGACTTTCTAGAAACGTAGAGAAAATCCAGTCCAACATTGCAAGCAGATCTCACTGGCAAAAGTTATGTTTAGGAAGTGACCTTTTCTCATTTAATGAGGTAGTTTGTTGGCCACTTTTATTATGTGCATGTTTACTGTTACTTTTCATTGTAAGGCTTATGATTTTAGAGAGGGAAATAGTCTGCTAACTTCTTGATGTTCCTATGAATACTGGATTGGTTTCCATTTGCACTTATATTTTCTAGTGTTATCTGCTCACTTAGTTTTAGGTGTCCTAAACAAAACTCTCCCTTGAGTGTATTTGCAAAGTCTAGTAGATCATACTGCCAGGACATTTCTCCTGCTAGTAGTTTTAAATTTCCTCCTTCTCAATTTTATTCCATGACGCCAAGTATGTTTTTCCTGTATTTTCCAAATAATTCCTTTCTCTTCTATGTGTTTATACTCCTCACATACTTGCAGTAATTGTCTCAGTCCAGTAATTATTTCATTACCAAAGTCATGCTTACCTCTTTTAACCTTTCCTTAAATCAGTCGAATTGGGTCCTTTATCAGTCCATATCTTTAAATTATCTTAAATTTGACAAGATCCTTCTGTTAAAAAGATTTCCAGTATTTGATAATATGTATGGCTGTTTTAAAATACTTGTGATTCATAGAGTACACAATCAATTTAAGGCAGAATTTATCAGTCACTGTTGAAAAAATTATTTACTACTTGCTGATTTTTATTGCAAGTTATTTACCTTTGGAGTATTTACAGTTGTGCAGAATGTCTAAGGCATGTTTAAGTACTGAATAAACATATATATTTATCAATCTATTTTGCCAGCTTCAGATGTGTCTACATGTAGAAAGTACCATATTATATTATGACCTGCACCGTACACAGACTGCCTCTTGTATCTGTGAAAGAAATGTCGTTATTTATTATGCTCTTGGCTTGAAAAGTTCCCATTATGAAACACTTCTGTGTTTTTGGTAGGCTGCTTTTGGCCAGATGTTATGATGTGTGGTTTATAGTGCATCATGTCCAGACCTTCTACTCTATTCCCAAGCCTGTGAATTATTAGTTAGCCTTTCAGTATGAGTAATCTTTGTGGACAGCTGTGGTCAAGCCTTGGTTATCCTCCAAGCCAGAGTAGTATGGCATGTGAAAACAGAGGTTTTGCATCAGTTGTTCACTCCTAATACGTCATACATTAGGGCCTCTGTGTGGTCAGCTTACTCCTGCTATTGTGGGATTTAGGTTCACAGACACTGCATGAACAGCAAATATATTTTGAAACAATCTGATGCATACTACACACAGAAAGAAAGAAAGCTTACCAAAAAGTGCTGTTACTTAAGCATGTGCTGCCTCTCCAAGAAGAGACCTCCCTGATGACAAATGTGTCATAGAAATTCATGGCATTGCTAGAACAGCACATTCCAAAATGCAGGTACTACAATGATGGACATTTTGAAAAACCCTAAAATAGGTAGATAGGTTCCTTAAATACAATGTATATATTTCACAAGGCATTCTTTTGGTTTTGTTTTGTAGCCTAACAGCAGTGGTCAAGTAGTAGGAAAAGTGCCTGGCCATTTTACTCCAGTTTTGGCACCCTCTCCCCATCACAGTGCGGTGCGACCTGTGACCCTGACCATGACAGATACTAAACCCATCACTACATCCACTGAAGGTGAGGCATCTTCACCTACAGCTACCAGTAAGTATTTCTTTAGGAAACAAAAAATGTCCATCGAAGATGCGATATGATTTCATATTGAGGCCAGAAAAAGGTGCCTTTTCCTACTATTTGACCAAGTGGGTGCTTATTTCACATGGAGAGCAAAAGTGATCTGACTACAAAACTTTTCCTCTGCAAATTTCAATCAATGGATCATGTTACATGAACCAAAGTTTCTGACATGAAAACAAAAATGAAAGGGAAAAGCCCTCATATTTGACCACTGTTCAAGGAAAAGAAAATGTGTTTGTTTGTTTCAGGTGGACATTGTTAAGACATTGAGAAGCACACCCAAACAGAAAGGTTTCTTACAATGACCCACAGAAAGCATTCCAAACAGAGATTGGATCATTTGCTCCTCAATGAACTTTCCTAGAGAAATCAAACCTTATTACAATGCATACTGAATCCGAGCTATGACAATTGCATATTAATATAGGTTGTGTCATTTTTAGCAAAAAACCGCTGTGGCAAAAGAAAATTTTAGTTCCTTTTCATTGCTGGAAGGGATGGTAGATCCATTGTGGTTTTTTGTTTGGTTGGGTGTTTTGTTTGGATTTTTTACTAGAAAGTACCAAACTCTATCTTCGATGTTTCAAGCTCTTTATTACGTATAGGACCATGTTATTTATCCTATTATCTTCAATGGAATTGCGGTTTTGGGAGCAAAGGTGTTACTGTATCTAGGCTAATTTCTTCTTTTCCAAATACTCATGTTCAGTTATGCAGAATGTTGCATTTTAAGTATGTTCTGCATTTCTGTTGTCCTTGAACTTTTATTTGGACTTGAGATGGCCAGTGTTACCAGTGTTTATCAGAGTGGTTAACATTTTTAGTAGACACTTTGGAAAAAACCTTACCAATCTTTAAAAATATTAATCTCTTTTGGGTCTGTTAAATTAAAATTACTTTTCGAGACCTATTTAATATTTGAATTGCAAATCCAGTTCAAAATTTTTTGTCTGTCATTAATGGAGACCATAAACCGTATGGTTTTCAGGTGCTGCACTACTTTAAATCTTTTCATTAGATGTGAAGCAGGCATGAGACCCATACATAGGAGTGGTCAAGATGTGAAAAAGTGGTTAAACATTTACTATAGAAAGATAGTAGTAAGTTTTGGACATGTTTATGTATAAACAAATAATTATATGGATACATTTTTGGAGCATTTTAACTGTTCTTTCAGTATAGGAGCTTTGTTAAGAGGTGGTAGAGTGTATCTCTAGCCCCACTGGTGGTTTGTGGTACAGTTCTTGCACCTTTTAAGAAGAGTTAGTTTTAGCAGCAAACAAGAAGCTGTTGCTCTAAACATTTGGACCAGAACAGAAAACTGAGAAAACTGAGTTCATGTAGAGTTTCAAGTATTGATGATTTCTTTCTTCTTGCTATTTGTCATGATTATGCTTGGCTTACATGTCTGTGTCAGATGAGGTCAGGGTTTCTGATACAAATTGTAAAAAGAACACACACAACACCAGAACTATGTTGGGATGTTTTCTGGTAATCTGACCTTAATAGTCATCATTACAGGAAAGAATACCTAATCTGTTAATTGTCCTACTATTTAGGGAACAGTTTGGACTATATTTTCCAATTAAATCATCATTCAGTTTCTTGTGCATTTCATTGGAACTTGGGTAGCTGATTCCCATTGAACCTTAGAACATCTTGGCTTAGATACTTAAGTAAGGCCTCCTTGTGCTTCCATAGCAGCCTTCAAGTAACTTCCAGCCACTACAGGATATAAATAATAGTAGAAAAAATCCCTATGTACAAATTTTATTTGAATGTGCCAGTATGGGAATGGGAAAATCAACACTGAATATACTTTATGGTATAGTTTTACTTCTATTTGCAATAACTGATTGATTGGTTCAAAATATATATAGGTGTATATTTATATAACTTGCACTTGGCCAGCAAATCTTCATGAGTATTCAGTCTGATGAGAATTAATTGGCAAATGATTATCACTCCTTTTCATTATGAAGTGGAATAGCCAAACTCTTTTGAATAAGAACAGCAGGCTTTAATCATATTTGGGGAACCCTGTGGCCTCCACCATAATTTCCTTCTAATAACTGTTAATTTTATGACAGTTTTTCAATAAAGCCTGTTTACTGTATATAGCATTTTTAATTTTCTTTTTTTTTTTTTAATTAATGGATTTTGCTTTCTTGTATTTTCTGTGTGACTAATACTAAGGGCCAAGTAAGTACAGTAAGTACTCCCATCCAGCTTCTCGCTGGCATCCTTGTATGTGTCTGTCCATTTTTAGTGGCTTTGCTAATAAGTCTTTGCTATTTTGCCAAGAAGATTCTAAGCTATGATGCTACAAGTTGCAGTGTGGACATCACTGCACCAGAAAGTTGAGTAACACCACCTAACTAACTAGATAAGTGCCACTAAAAGCTATGAGAGGGTAATGGCTTTTAGGGATTGCTGGCAAAGACCAGATAGGAATGTGTCCTACAGGTGAATGGTTCATGTCCTGTAGCTAATCCCAGCATCACTTGTCATTCCCTTTCTCCTCAGAAATGGATTTCTTCAATCTTCTGTAGCAGACAGTGAGAGACTTCTTTAAATTTTTCCCTTGGGGAAACAGTTTTCTGATGTACTGGGGAGTGTAATATTTACTATAATATTGCACAGTAAAAATTAGCTCCTTTCTCGCGAAAATGCTAATCAGATTACATCCCGTTCCAAAGGCCTATAAAGATTCCTTTCATGCCACATAAATAAACCAGACCTTTTATTCTAATTTTTGTTGCTCT
>JAWWEU010000091.1:41260073-41272389 GCA_035583155.1 Acropternis orthonyx
GTGGCAGAGCTGGTGCAGTGAATAATTCTGTAGTTTAACTGAGTCTAGTGTAGGATGGATCTTCATGTACGTTTGCGTGTATGGGTCTACACCATATCTATAAAATGCATGTGTTCTATTACATTGCAGTATTTAGGTGTACATGCATTGAGGTACATATGACTGTACATAATAAGAAGCATGTCACTACATAACATTTATGAAATAGGTTTGAAAACCTTTATGGAGCTTTCTTAATGAGAAATTTAACACATTAACTTTACCAGTGGATGGTTTTCATACAGATTGGGGGAAAAATACAGTGATTTAGTGAAAAAGCTAATTTACTAAAATCTAATAGATCACTCCCCTACTGTTTTCTCCAAAATTACAAATACAATTATGTTCTATAGCAAGTTAAGTGCTTGCCAGTTTTTTGAGTTAGACCTAAGTGCATAAAATAATTTGTTAACATTAGATTTGTAATTTTAGTAATTTTTAATGTCTGGCTTGTACTTGCAGATTTTGTATTTCAAGAAAGAAAAAAGAAAACAATGTGGGTGGGTTTAACCTTTCAGTCTTCTGTTTCACCTGGCACTGAGTTTTTATAGTTAAATTATAAAGCTTTAAATTATGCATCTGTAATGAAGATGGTGACATTCTTAAAGATTATAGCAGAAATATGTCTACTGTACATTCAGTAACTGAGCTGGCATATTTCACCATGTTTCCACTATTAAAATCAGGATTAGAATACTGTTTTGTATAGTAACTAAATCAAATATTTACTTACCCATTTCTTTAAACATATTCAAAGTTACCTCTAGCAAACTTTTTGACTGCCTGTTTCCTTTTCTGGTTAATTTCATGTGGTTTAGTCATGCTTTTAATGGCCTTTAGAAGGTCCCTTGGAGTTCTTTAGATAACAAACAAGAAACAATCCCTATGAAAACATCAAAGACTAACATTTCCATTTCTCAGACCTTAACGGCAGGAAGCTTATGAGTCTAACAGCCAGACAGGGTTAGGTTTGCAATATTGTCTTGTCCTCAGCATTTGTATTTGTCAGGAAAAGACTGCAATTAATTGTGCTCCAGTGAAAACCCTTCATTGTAGTTTGTTTGCCCTAGCCTGTGCTATCTAAAGACTGTGAATATGGATAGAGAAAGCTAAAATGCATTGAATGCAATTAAACTCAGTAATATTATCTTCAGATTGGAGTGGTGTATCATATATAATGGAACTGCAATTTATATAAGCATGACTGTACAGAGGATAAAATATGTGTTTTCTTCACAAGCCAGATAAGTTCAATTTCTTAAAATTAAAAATAAACAACATGTCTTTTCAATAAATCTGCTAACACTGTCAGTCAGCTGTTAAATAAACAGAACCCTAGAGGATGGCTTGAACAATCTGTGAAGGCAGAACTGATGATTTGAGGATCTGGGAAGAATTTGTTTCAGTTAACATTTAGTGCATTCCTCATTATATTAAAATGCAGTAAAGTATTTTATATCCTACTTTTTCTGAGTATGCAGGAAGATTAGATTATTTTATCAACTCTTGCTAAGCAATACCATTTTCAGTAACACTAGATTATTAAACTTTAATTACAAAATACCTTTACTCTTCTTAAATAGCAAGATAAGGGCATACAGTTTGTTTAATGTGGGCAAATTTTCTATGAATTGCATGTCTTCTATCTTTCATGAAATGCATGCTAGAAGTTATTGATTGTATTTGACCTTTACTCAGTACACATTATATATAGCATTGCTTAAAAACTCCAGCATTTTTATTTCCTTCTCAAAGTATTTCATTATCAAATATTAACATTTCCTTTTATTCCAGCTGTTTGTAATCTAATAATGGCTAACTGTTATGTGCTACACACTAGTTACTCTTTTATACTTTATTAATAGAGGATCATATTAAAGTAGCATTATCTTAAGCAAATCTATAGGCATTTATTTCTCAAGTTATTTTTTCTTTGTATTCTTCTGTTTTTTAAAGTTACTTCTCAGCAAAGTAAGATTTTTGCCATGTACAGTACTAGCTTGCATGTATTCATTTAAATACTAAAAACTGTAGTATGCTCGATCCATATCTGACTGCTAGGTTTCAATTGACAGCTGAGAATTTGTGACTGGACCATGAATCAAAACGGCAGGCATTTATACCCCAGTACCAGTGAGGATACATTGGGAATTACTTGGCAAAGGTAACATTTTAATTATTTCCACCCCTACACCACCTCTAAAAAAGTTGCATAGAGCTACAATATCTGTTTTAGTGGTCCTCCAGAGTTATATGTGACAGCATTTGATCAAAGTATGCATGTAACATTTCTTCTATACACAGTCAGGTTATCTTTCATGTAAGCTGAATTTGAAAACTACCTTAATTTAACACCTGGAGTGATGATGTTGTGCTGTCATATGCAAAGGGTTTGTGAATTGAAGGGAATACTGATCTTAGGCTTTAAAAATGTCATTTGCAGTCATATTTTGGGGGCCTTAGTGGTTAACACAGAGAAAATAGTGCTGTTAGAGGTATAGATAAGTATAAAAATAAACAGTTGGGGTGGTGGTTGTTTTGAGCAATGAATAACTATATTATTCATAGAGACTTTTTTGAGTAATTGGCTGGTGTAGATGTAGATCACTAACATGCACATGAAGGTAAGATATAAACCATCTTATTTCTCAACTAAATAAAACAATAATTAGGGGTGATTTACCCAAAACCAGAGTTTCTTTTTGTATGAAAAAAGCCCCACAATCAACCAAATTATAAGCCCCATTAACCTTTGATATATTATTAATATATTATAAAAACTATTATATAATATATTTTGCATATTTTGATATATAATGAATTATGGTGACAGTAGAAGGTGTATATATGTGCCTAAATAGGTGTATAAACAAATTAGCATACTTTTGATACATCAGTTTTCACGTTTTTCATGTGCAGGATTATCTGCAGCACTCCATACTTAATGGGGGTTGTACTTGTAAAGCTTGGGGGTTGGGAGCCTGTCAGATTAGGTATTAGCCACTCACTCCTGAAATAATGTTAAATACTTTTTTGAAATTTATGTGTACATGAAAATATATGTACTTCTGAGTAGTTCATGTAAGTGTGTGAATGTAATTGTGCATATGCTTTATGTACAAAATACTTTTTCATACACTGTATGGTACTGTAGATTGCTAGAAGTTTGTGGGCTTTTGTGAATTGACTTGAAAGGGCAATTACTGAATTTGAAAATTGATGCTGTTTACAAATCTGAGTTTAAATTTTTTCCCCAATTTTTCTGAAATAATGTTTTAAATCTGTAAGAATTGTTGTGTAAGAATAAGGTCTTGTCATTTCTGTCTTTGTAGATTAAATGGCACAATGGAAAATTAGCTAATGGATTCACCTCATCTCCTCAAGGGCTGTGATTCACATTATAAATCCCCATCATGCAGTAATTGTTTTCAGTATAGTGCAGGGAGTGAATCCAAACTGAGCTAGTATAGCACAGAGAGGGTTGATTTATTCTCCCACTACAAAGGGTGTTGCTTTTTCAGGGCATTGATAGCTGTTAGGAAATTACATCACAACAGCCTATCTAGGAATATACTGAATGGTTTTACTCAGTCATGACTTGAGCCCCCTTTAAAGTTATGCCAGTTATACTGGCTGAAGCACTGTCTTAGTGTTTGCTGAATTCTGCTTTTCAGTACCCATCAGACAAGACCCAGAGCAGAAATCATGAAAAGAAAGGAAAGGCAGGGCAAAACATTTCTACTAGTGACCATGAAAACCTTGCTGGTGAATACAAGCATGCTCCGTGATCCACTCACTGTTATAGACAAAACTGATTTGCAGATTGCTCCCAGAATGCTGCCTCCCACTTTGGCCCCACCAACATATGGAAGTGCTGCCAGAAGAGTTTGGGCACAAATACTGCCATGGGCATTTCTTTAGAGCCCTAGGCTACGTTACTTAGTATTGGATTCTTGAAGGACAAGGAAACAAACAGTTCTCCCTAAGCAGATTGCTTTTAGGATTTGGATTTTTGGAACACAACATTCTTCAAAGCCCACAGAGGTGAGGATCTGAGAAGAGAAATTACAACGGCACAGCCTAAGTAGCAGTGAGCCTTTCTGACACTAAAACTAACACTAAAAAAAAAAAAAAAAAAAAAGAGAAAATGTATTGCAAAAGGAATTGTCACATGTTGGTGAAGAAATATATCTTAGTCCAGACAAATTTCCACAACGCAAAATGGCTTGATAAATGTTTGATTGTGTGATTTCCTCAGATCTGGAGTGCTCATTTTGACCATGCTTAAACTGACCTTTTACATTAGGCTTTTGTGGTTATTTTAAGTACACTGATTTTTCAGAAATATTTGTGACCTCAAGAAGGTAAAAAAGTTGGCAGTTCTTCTGTGTTAGCTGTCCTGTCTCTAATGAGATCAGGTAGCAGACACAGTCAAGCTGGAAGCTTTGTCATGGAGCATTATTGGTGAACCACACCTTGGAAACTTGGTTAGAATGAATGATAAAACTTCTGTTGTTTTTGTGTTGTCTTATTAATAGTTCCCTGTCATATCTGATAGTAGATTTAATGCATAGATTTCTAAATATGATACATAGATTTCAAAATATATTTTCTGCAGTTCTGTTTCCATATAAAATTATGTACCTGCTGGCATTTAAAGACTCAGGTATAAGACAGCATTAGTCTATGTGCAAATACTGAACTTTGTAAAACAAAGAAGAGAATAAAAATAATACAAGATAAAAAACCAACACCAAACTGTGAAACTTTGAAGTCATTGATACACCATTTTCTACAAACCAGAAGAACTGCAAGGAATAGTGATAAAAAACTAGATTAATACTTTGCTTCCTGAATTAAGCTTTCTATTATCTTTAAAGAAAATATATTAAATACCCTGTGAACATCCTAAGGAAAAAAACCAAACAAAACAAACCCGAGTTATTTGGTAAGATATTTGGAGGTAGTAATTTTTATTTTCCTCTCAATACCCTAACCATCTACAATTTTATTTTGTTTTGGGCTTTTCCTGTTTACTTAGAGCATTCATTGTACATATTAAATATTTATTTATATAATATATTTATATATATGTCCTTATAAATTTATGTGTTTTTTATATCTATTTGTAAATGTGTTTTATTATGTTTCATTAACTTTGAACAATATTTAAACACATCAACAGAATTAAGTTATCTAGTACTTTTAAGGTAATTAAGGTATGTTTTTTGGTGTAAATATAAAGAAGAATACTAATACTCAGAAGCACTAAAAACACCCAAACTCTTCTTTATTTACTAACTGCAGTTCTGTGATAAAGACTGCTCTCCTAGGGACATAAGGTAGGGGGAAGCTGTGAAAATCTGTAAGGCTCATTTGGGAAAATACTGTCTCAGTCACTACATGAGGGCAACAGTACACTTAAGACATGAGTGAGAGTGACAAGAATTAGGGAGGGTGTGTGAGTCTGATAACATGAGTTTGACCCTGAATCTAAGCCACTATTATACCATTGATAGTATTTTCAGTATAAATAGTCATAAAAGCTGGTATGACAACTCGTTTTTAGAGGAAGTGGAGTATTTGCAAGTCTTTCACAGCTTGTAAGCAACTTTTCATTGCCAAAGTGTACATTTTAACTCAGCTATTGACAAATGTATTTTTATTTACAGCAATTCTTTAAACAATCATTCTGTGTTAGTTTTGTGGGTTAACTTTAACATTACCTTTACAGTATCCAGGCAAATGGACTAAGCTAGCATTTCCTGCTTGCATTCTGTTATCTTGACACATCAGTACAGTACAACAGCTGGTTTTTCCTGGAGATCCTGATGAGGGGAGCTCTGTTCTCAGAGTGCTGAATTTCCTTCTCAGCTCTAGCTGTAGGGATGTTCATCATTCCAAGCATCATTTTCCCCTCCTAGCACCACTCTGTGTTTATAACAACGCTGATAAGGCAATCAAGTGGGATAATTTGATTTGTGAAAGAAGTTGGAGGGGAAGTGAGAATGAGTGGAGATTGCTTTTGTAGCACAATACCCTGTCCGTGTTTCATACTTAGCAAACACATAGCTAAAGTAACACAGCAGCATTGCTGTGGCAAGCACATTTTGACAAACACAGACACCTGTTAGAGCAGTGGTTCATACACTTTGACCCCTGCCCCTCCCTCATCCCTCCCTCCTGCCCTGACCACCCTGGTAGCATTTTGGTGTCGAAGTAACAAAGCATTATGATTTCAGGAAAAAAAACCGCTGAAGTATCCTGGTTGTAATAATATTCATTGAGAGAAAATATAATGATTTTTTTATCTTTATAAATTTAAATGACCAACTCTAATAGTTTTACCCAACTCCATAATGCAGAAAGATGTGCAAAACATTATGTTTCCTCTCCATCTAGGCAAATATCTTCCAAACACTTCCTAAGAAATTAGTTGTATTCAAGCCAGACTTGCATGCTGCCATCCCACAGGAAATGGGTCAGCAATCCATTAAGATGCCATTAGATAATCTAATTTGGAACTTAATCTCTAAATTAACCATGCTCCATACTTGAAGCATACTTGAGAGAAAGAAAAAAAGTTTATGTTTGAATCGATAGGGGAGCTGAAGCGTGAAGAAGGCTGTTTGTTTTTTCTGTAGCTGTGGTCACGTCTCAAGCTGTCTGGTAACCAGGAGAAACCAGACATGATGTAATTCCAGATTGAACTTGAACTTCAGGGACTTAGAATGGGGGAACAATGGACCATAGGAATCAATAATGTCCATTTTCCACATGATTATGTTTGGAGCTTGAAGTTAACCTTTATGGGAGAAACAACAAGAACTGCAGTGTGACAAAAATGAATGAGATGATCTAGAAGCAAGATGTAAAAGTAAAGAAAACAACTTCAGTAATATTTTCTGAGCAGCACTGCAGATTCCAGCAGGATTAGAGAAGTTCTTGCTCTGCAGTGAACTGGTTGCCTGTTCTGAGCACTCTTTGTTCACTTAGGTGGGACAAACATAATCTTATGTTTCCTGTCAGATGATTTTTGGCAGCTGCTGGGAAAGGAGGAGCATATTACAGAGAATTCCCAAGTGTAAACTGTATCTTTAACCCCTTGGTTATTCCATTTTTCTACTTCTTTGTCAGCTTACCTTCAGTTTATTTTGAAGCAGTAGAACTACACTGGTTTGGGTTTTTTGGTGCTGTTAGTTTTGTCTGTATTATAATACAGTCATGCTAATTTGATAAATAAACTCAGAATTATATTTTTTAAAAGTGCTAATATAGAAAATCTAATGGTTTAAAATGGAAATAGTATTTGAAGGGAAAAAAAGTAGCACAGATGTGTAAAGTGGAGAGTTAGTTTTTCACAGCTGATCCAGTGGTCTCTGGTAACACAAGCACATATTCTCCATGGCTTGGTTCCACTTGGTCATAGCTTTCTCTGTGCAACTGCATGTTTGCAAAACTCCTTTAGCCCCATTCTTGCGCCAAATGCTCTTCACGTGAATGGTCCAAAGCACACCAGGGACATGCACCATTTATTTTTTTTTTTTTTTTGGTTACAGTGTCACAAGAAGGAGTCTACAAGGTTTAAAATAAGTAGTATTCTTATAGCAGAATTTTCTTTTCCATCTTCGGGGCGTACATCGGTAGATCTTTACCTCCTCCTTTTGCTAGATGGGTGGTATGTGCCTGCTAAACTATAAAAGTCATCCTGAATTAACCTGAGATATACTTAATACATCTCTTGAAAGAAGTGCTCACCTTGGAGGTCAAATTTGGCAGCTGTTTACCTACAGATACCAGTTGAGAATGTTAACAGAAGTACCACATTAAGTAGATGTTGGAAGGGTGGTTATTCATTTGGCAGAAATGCAAAAATGGGAATTTAGCCAGGGCACTCAGGTTAGCAAAATTGCATTTCTGAAGTTCTTGCAATCTTAGTAATTTTAAATTATGAAGGTCCCTGTACTTGTGTGGGTGGGATTTTAGTACAGAAATAGACAAACCGTGCTTGGGGACTTGTGGTTGCAATTTCTCTAAAAATTGATGACAATTCTGCCTTTTCTGTCCAAATACTGACTTGGCAGGATCTGATCCTGTAAGGTGGTGGGTTTATGTACATGGTAGTAAAACCTCAAGAATAAAACATTGTTTTAGATGTACTGTCTGAATGATAAAATACTCTTACAGACTTCTGAATCTGTAAAAGAAAGAAAGTAGTAACTGGTGGAAAATAAGAATCTGAAGGTCTTCAGATTTACTCAGATTAGATTTATTTTTTATTGCATTTAGTTAATTATTTAACATCATTATAGTCTTTATATTATTATAACCTCTTAAGTGGACTGTATATATGTATAATGTAAGTACTACTTGTGGTCCATTCCAGTAATATTTTAATGAGAGGTTCTTGAAACAGCAATTATTATCTTTAAGAGGAAATCATGGCAGAAATCTTCATTGAATTAACATCTGGAAACTGTAATAGAAACTGTAATGGAGAGTGTTAACCCTGTAGGATGCCTGCAGAATTTTTCTATGCTGTTTTATTACATTTGAACAGATAAATACATTATACTTCCTGTGGATAGAGAGGGAACTGATAGTCTAGCTATGGTGAGGAGAGAACTCTTGCTCACAGTGAAAGTACTTACAGGTATAATGCTTCAGGAAGGTGGTCCTGCAAATAATACTATCACACAGCCTACTAGTCCGAATCTCACAGCAGTATCTGATGGTGCTTCTTGTGTTATTTTCTTCAAAACTTAATCTCAAGCAGTTTTTTAGGTCTTGATTCATATTCCAAGGAAAAGGCATTTGTATTATGACCTCTGTCAGTGCACGGATCACAGATTTCCTCAGGAGCAGTACACTGGGGAGTGGGGTAGACCTGCTTTATTCCATTCATGCATACAAAGATTGTTTATATGAAGAAGTCGTGCTGGGCAGAGGGGTATCTTGTTGACTTCTGCAAGGACAACCTTGCCTGTATCCTGGGCAATGGGAAAGCCTTTTGACTTCCCATGTGTTGAGGTGAGGTGCTTAGTGGACAGAGGCAGAGCATTGCCTCTGTTTTTGTGAAGCTGAGGACTGGAACTTTATGCGAGACTTACACAAACTTCTGGATAGTGTGCTGAAGAGAAAGGTGTTTTTCCATTTCCTGCTGTTGCCATCCATGTGGACACCCAGGCAGAGTTTGTTTTGCAGCCAGCAGTAACTGTTTTTTCTGTTAGGAAAGTCTGCAGGGGAACCATGGTTTCCATGGCAGAAGCTAAACTCTGCAATACTCACAGAGGTTCTTTCAGACCAGGCCAGCGAAAGCTGACAAGAGGACCTTTGGACCAGCTCTTCTGGCCTGTCAGTCTGGCTTGGCTGCACATTGGATTTCTGGAGAGCTACAAAGCACAGTGTGGCTCATAGGATAGCTGAAAGTTTAACTAAATTGCCATAAATATAATGTGGAGTTGTGGAAATGTTGTTGGAAATACACAGCCATGCATACACAATACATGTTCTGATTTTGGTTATTCATTTTCTCACAGCTGTTCTCAGAGCTCTGCACTGTGGTTAGGGCTGTTCTCCTCACTAACTTTCATTCAGTTTCTTCCTCTGTCTGCAGTAAGCACCTGGTGGTGGATCTAGGACCAGGGTGGCCCAAGACAGACATATCACACTGTAGTATGGAAAGGCTATGTTCTAAAATACAGCCAGAACTCATCAAACCTTGGAGATCATGACTCTAAGAAGAGCAAGCAAACAGAAGGAATGGCTGTTCTTTGCAGCTGCCAGTGCAGCCAGACACTGACCAGTGGGTGTGCGTAGACCAGGTGTTCAGCCATCTCCAGAGGTGTGGGAGTGGTGGCTGTTCCAGCCCTGCAGGCAGACTGTGTGTAACTCTCCAGTCACACAGGTACTCTGCTGCCTGCACAGCCATCTCTGAAAGAATGCTTGGCATGAGCAGTGCAAGGGACTTTGAAACCTCTGTGGGATATACAGTGTTAATATGGGAGATTTATTACTCCCTCAGGATTCATAAGCAGTTGCTGATGAATTTGTTGCAGTCTGTGTTTTTCTTATGGTCATAATATAATGTGGGAGGCTTGAAATGTTTAAATAAACACCTATATTAAATCTGTAGGTCATACAGCAACAACAGTCCTATTAGGCACTTGCTGCAACCTATTTTTATTGAGCACTTTCCACAAAAATCAAAGTCTCTGTCTAGTATTTGAAGTAGCAGATAAAAAAAGCTGCTAAATATAGTTATTTGGTTTTAGTCACCACTGAATTGTTTTCTTCTCCAACTGCAGTTATTAGAAGGTTGGCAACTTTAAAAGAAAGGAAAAAGTCACATATATATGTGTCCAGCCACTGAAGTGAACTCTAAATCTTCCAAAAGATAACCTGGAGCCTGACTGTTTCACCTCTGCCACAGAAATTGTGTTGACCTCAAACAAAACTTGCATTCTTTCAGTTAGTCTTCTATTTTGTTTGAAGTCACTAAGCACTTTAAATCATATGTTACAGAACAGCAAAGAACCATACACTGAAAACATAATCAAATGGATCCCACGAAACAAATCTGTTTGGCTCTTTATCTTTTTATTACTAGTTCCTATTTTTGCAAATCCTGTGCTTGGAAGCAGTTTGCTTTGTGTCTGTTATTTCAGAATTTGCTTCTTAACATCACTGAAATCCAAAGAAGAAGAAACAAAAAATACATTTCAAAGTGAATTGTGAAGGAAGATGAAGAATAAGTTGAAACAATTAAACCTCTTAAATGAAATTTTAGTGTTGAATTTTTTTTAAACAATCTTTGCATCAGATCATATTGGAAAAATGTTTCATTCAAGATTTGTGGTATAACTGTGATTTTTAAATTTCAAAAAGTTGGAGTTTTTTGCGTGGTAACAGACCTTTTTTTTTTTTTAAACTAGTCAATAGAATTAAGAGGGGAAAAAAGAGAAAAAAATAGATAAATGTATTAGCTGACCTCAGCTTTTGAAAACAGCATTTTTTTTTTTTTTTAAATTTCTGAAGAGGTTAGAATTCTGTAGATTTTCAGGTATTGTTCAAGAATATGCCAATTGAAAACCAAACCACACCACTCTATTGAATAATATTTGTACTTCAAGCATTGAAAACATAAAGACACTCATGTTTCTTGTATTTCCTTGATGAAATAATGTTGGTCCTGCATCCTTCAGAATTTGACTATCATTGAAACAGACAGGTCAGGAATTACTTCTACTTTTTTAAGTGTGTAAACTAGTCCACATGTAATTAATTGTTAGGAGTCAAAACAGTAAATTAACAGGTTTAGAGAGATAGGTAGTTTCAGACAAGAGTAAATGACAAGCTGTTTGTATTATTTTTAGTATGAAAGACCTGAGGATCATGTCCCCTGGATTTCACAAAATAAGTTGATTGTGTTTGTTAATGTTCATACAGCAGCAACTGAAAAATCACAAAAGTCTGCAAAAAAAAAAAAAAAAAGTAGTTATTCTGTACACATTTGAAATAGATAAAAAGGGCCTATTTTCCTCTTTACACCTAGCACCACAGAAGTGCATCTGCTTATTCAGTGAGAGAGCAGTTCAGAAAAGGGACCAAAGACAGAGAGGGAGGAAAACTTCTAGCATGCATCCTCCACAAAGCATAGTTGGAGGGTTTAGTCTTCAAATGTATCATCCTGAAGCTCCTCAAAATGTATTTCCAAGTAAGCAGTTATGTTTGTGGAAAGATCTCTAGTGCAGAGAAAAACTCGATACAATGAAATGCAGAGAAAGGGTGTGTTTGCATACCGTCTGTCCAGTTCTGATGTTAGTTCTTTGGCAGGGATTACTGACATAATGATGCTGTTTTTCTTCTAAATAAATGTGACAATACTTTCTTTAAGGTCATAGAACCATACAGCATAGGATAATTTGGGTTGGATTTCTGGGTTGCCAGAATCACTTCTAAGGAAAAGGATGCCCAGGGTTTGTGCTGGGTACTGAGTATCAGCAGCTGAGGCCTGTCTCTTGAGTATCCATCCTGCAAATACTGTTGGGTACAATACCTATTACTAGTTGGTGCCTGTTGAACATGTGAATGCCCTTGGGACTTCAGCTCCTTAGTGGCAGAGTGCTTTTGAAATGATGACTTAAGTAATTGAATTGTCTTTGAAAATACCTTCTTGCTCAGAGGTTTGTTGAAAAAGTTACAGTACTCATTGCTACTACCCTTGACTGAGATCTACCTTTGGCTGCAAGTGTTTACATGATTGGGTCTTGTGTTA
>JAWWEU010000091.1:41305010-41315246 GCA_035583155.1 Acropternis orthonyx
TTAGTCATCTACACAGCAGACAAGCAAGTAAGGCCTGTCAGAAAGTGGCTGCTGAAAAAGACTGTATTTGAAGGACAGTCAAAACTGGAAAGTGGATACCTCTTTTTTCTAATTTCTCTTCAGAAGACGTATCTAGAAATATATCTGCTTGTCAGTGAGGCCCAAAAGCATTTTTGGAAACCACTAAAATATATTGTAGCCAGTTCTTAAAAAAAGGGGTTCAAAACATGCAAATGATGGCCAAGAGTGTGATGGTGAAGGTGAAAATCAGCTATCTTGTCTCTGAAAGAGCTGTGCACAGGACTTGGGAAAATCTGTGAAATCTGTGGTTCTCAGTTTTCTTTTCTGTTTCACCCTGAATTCATTGGCTGCTAGTGGAATAAAAGAAATCATAAAGTTGTGACTTCTCTATCTGGTTGTTATAAACATATAAATTCAGAAATCAAAAGAAGCTGTCAATAATTTTGGGATGGAAAAGATGATATCAGTAAAGTATTTGTAGTTTGTTCAACTGTGAAAGGTTTTATGCTATTGTGAAAGTCTCTTGAACTAAAAGATGTCAGCCTTGTGTTGATGACATTTGCAGCACCAATTGCTTGATATCGATGGTGGTTCCAGCAGGGAGCATAATGAGTTTTTGGCAGCAGACTCAACATTTGGAAAGTTGATTTTCTGCTCACTGGTCAGAAATAAGGACACTTGTGTTGGCTTACAGTGATAGACCCAGTTTAAAGCAGAGCTTCTACTGGTGTATGTTTTTGCTTGTTTTACATATGGTAGAGTTAATTTTCTTTGTACTAGCTGTAATGGAGCTGTGTTTGGGATTTGTACCAGAAACGATGTTGATAATGCAGGGATGTTTTAGTTACTGCTGAGCAACACTTACATAGCCTCAAGGACTTTTCTGCCCCTGGAACTGCACCACCAGTGAGTGGGCTGGAGATGCACAGGTTGTTAGGAGGGGATACAGCCAGAACAGCTGACCTCAAATGACCAAAGGGGTATTCCATACCACATGGTGTCATGCTCAGCATACAGAGAAGGAGGAAGGGGGGCATTCAGACTTGTGGCATTCCACGCCACCTTTACACACAGTGGAGCCCTGCTTTTCCGGGGATGGCTGAACACCTGCCTGCCCATGGGAAGCAGTGAATTGATTTCTTGTTTTGCTTTACTTATGTGTGCAGCTTCTGCTATACTTATTAAACTGTCCTTATCTCAACTCATGAGGTTTCTTTTGCTTTTACTCTTCCAATTCTCTTCTCATCACTCTGTGAGTAAGTGAGCAGCTATGTGCTGCTCTTTTGCTGGCTGGATTGAACCATAAAAAAAACTTGGGTATTTCTCTGGAGTTGCATGCTTTAGACCTACTGAGGATCTGCCAACCATAGAAGAGCTATTATGCTGCAAAAATGGCATAGGTAGGTTGAAACATGTAGAAGAAAATACTGAGGAGAGATAACAATTAAAGCTTTGTGGAAGTCACTGGAACACTTCACTCCACTAGACAGACGTATAAAGCCATAATATTTTTAACCTTTAAAAGAATTGTCTGATGTTCTGTGTCTATAGTTCCTTTATTTAATGTGTAGATGTGATGTCTACATGTCCATGTATCACTGTAGAGACATTTATTCCCTTAACTATAGGAGAATGCACTAGGTCTTCTAGGTGGGTTGCAGGGGATGAGAGGAATACAGTTTAACTGCAGTATGGCTATTTCTCCTCCATTTGTCTTAATCTACAAACAAAGCACACACAACATAAAGCAAGGAAACCAGCCAATCTTAACCAAACTGAGCCTGACAGCTTCATTACTGCCTTAGTCATAACAAGGACAATAAAGATCCCACAGGAGGAAAGGATGGTGTAATTTTTGTTGTGAAAAGTTCACATGGTAGTCCTGTCACTAGCATTGTTACCCCTTTTTACTGCAAATTGCTAGTGGATGTTTGGGTGTCATACTGCAGCATGGCAGCAAGTCTGCCTCAATTTGTCTACATGCTCTGCAGCCCACCACAAAGGTGTGGACAGGCATCGCCCACTGTTAAGCATTGCAACATGCTACTTTCTCAATCCACACAGGTAAGGTTACAGTAGCTTGGGAGATGCATGCCAAGCTCTCATCTAAAGGAGTAACTGGCACTAATGCAGTTGTAGGACTCAAATTGTTTAGGGCTGGCTGAAGCTTTTTGTTTCCCTCTGGATTCAAGCTTATGAATGTAATTTGTTTATTGCAAAGATTGCCTTAGAATTTACAGCCATTTTGTTTCATTTTTAACAAACACAGTTTTCCTACAATATTCTCCAGCCTTAATTCAAAGTATTGGCTATAGCAAAAATATTCTTCTTGTGGTGGACTGATTAGCTGGTGTAGAAGCTGAGTGAAAACAAAAAAGTGAAAATAAAACCAGCAGCAGATGGTATTGGAAATTTGAACAAACATCAATGGGAGAAACAGCATGTAGTCTTCATCAGTCATCATAAGAGATTTCTCTGTGAATAGCATTTAATTTAATGATTTCACAAGTGGGTGGGGGCAACTCCATCAATGTTTGGTCAGGTGACAGGCTCATTACATTTATAAAAGCCAGGACTTGATCCTGTAAACCTTACTCACTAGAGTGAAAAATAGTTTGAGGAAATGCTGCTGTTATGTGCAAAAAAAAAAAAAAAAAAAAAAAAAAAAAAGAGAGAGAGAGAGAGTGAGAAATAAACATATTTTTCCTCCTTTTTTTTTCAACTTTCCCATCAACAGAATATTTCTGAAGCTGATGAAGGGATGCTCATTCCTGTCTACTGACACAAATCAAGCTTCTGTTTTTTTTTCTGATGTATGCTTAAGGTAAAAAGCAGAATGACAATAATAAAACCAATAGTGCACAATTCAGTGGATAGGAAGATTATTAGTTATGCAACCTGTAATGGCGACGTGATAATGTGAAGGTAACATAAGCAAATACTTACACCCTGTAAAAACAGAATTAGGACACTCCAATATCTTGCAATGGTGGCAATAGTGTCTTTTTTCTAGACTCTGCTCCTCCATTTAGTGGTTAAGAAAGGGAGAAGTAAAATTCAAAATATCATCAGGCTGCCTGTGCATGAAGTGTCTTGCTGAATGCCCTTCTCTATATGCTGCAGGCATAAGAGTTGGCAGCCGAGCAGCATATAGTGATTCTAGGACTGTAAGTCAGTGATCCTGAGGAAAAAACCTCACCTTCACAGCTCTATTTCTGTCCTAGACTGAGAAGCAAAGTTTAATGACGTATGTAAAAAAAGCAAATCAACATTTATTACATTTTCTTTTGAGCCTAAGAGTATTTTAAAGCATTTTCATGTCGAAGGAGACCAAAACTGTTTGTACTTATCTGAGAGCAGACCTCTCCAGGGATGTGAGTTGTCCTATGCCAGCTCCAATGTTGAGAAAGAAGTTAATGGGAAGGAAAGGGGGAAAAGAAAGACAAGGAAAGGGGAATGAATATGGGACATAGGCATAGAGGAGTACAGTTGAATTGGGTCAGAACATCGAGATTAGTAATCTTGGTATAAAGTCCCCCTAAGTCTTACATAGGAAATAGACAGTTTTGCATGTCATATTCCAGAGGGAAACTTATTATCTAATTCTGAGAAACAACACATGATGTCATGAGGCATACTGTTGGGTATGTATGGTATAGCCTACAAAGCACTCTTTTGTGCAAGATCAATGCAATAAAGATGCATGTTAACTGAAGAGGCATTGTGTTAGCTTTACTTTATAGCAAAAACTTCTTTTTTAATCAATAAAAAGACTGATCAACTTGTAAAGTTTAAATCTATTCTGATTAGTGATCACTTCATCACTTGAAATACTAGAGCAGGCAGGAGTTAGAAGGGAGGGAACTAGCTTCCTATTTGTCTTTAAAATAATTGGCATTGGACACCTGGCAGTCCATAAATACTGTGACACTGTATGATGGCAAACATGGGCACAATGCAGCACTTATTCTCAGTTGGAATCCATCTGTACACTACAGTACTAAGACAAAAGAGGATTGTTAGCACTTAAAGGCACCTTGACACAGTCATACCATTTGAATGTTTTATTAATTACCCCATCTGTTAAGTGAGAACTTTCTGACATAGGTTGGTACACGCTCTTAAACCCCTTGGTCTGCTTCCTATTGGTTCCACATGTGTTTGTATTTGTTCTCAGTAGGCAGAGATTCCAGAGAGAAAATGAACCACTGCAGATCGATTGCAGTATCAGTCATGCAGAAGACATGGTAATACATGCCATTTCAGTCTGGTTTGCTGTTAACCCCTTGAACACAGAAAAGTAGTGGGTGTGGGGTGGGGAGAGAGAGAAAAAATAGTAAGTTGCCAGAGTCTACTGTGAGAGACAGGACTGGTATCATGACTTCTAAATTGCTCATCTTGTTAGCGGCTCTCTGTCTTCTAATAATTCTTTGCAAATTACATTTATACTGCTGTCTGTTTTAGAGCTATGTACTTTAATACATCCAAGCCAGACAGTATTAGGATGATGTGAAAGATTACACTGCTGTGCTGAGCACTCCTGCCCATTCTGCACTGCCTGGCTAATTCTCTGACAAAATTATGGTGACAATGGCAGTGTCTGAGACCTAGAGTGACAAAAGCCAGAGCATTAAAGATAAGGCTATGATTCCCACCAGCACGAATAAAAACAAAAGGCATAGTATTGTTAAGTGTTTGCAGGTGTAAGCCTGTTTCCCATAATTTTTGGTGGCATTTACAGCATTGCTTAGAATTATATTCTAAAACATGATTTTCAAAGCCATTAAGGGAAAAACTGTAGCTTGAATATGTAACAGTAATTTGAGGCATTTCAATTTGTTGAGCAAGTGGGATTAAAATCAAAAGACCACCTTTTTTTGAACTAGCAGGTAGAAAATCAATATTCTTATTAATTAAAAAGAATTGTCAGTGTGGTACTTGGCTGGGGTTCTAAAAACTTAGTGAAACATTTCTGAACTTTAAACATGACTTCTGAGAATTACACACATGTATCCATACAATGATGCTTGAAGGAGGCAAGTAGGACCTGTTTTCTCAAAAGTCAAAGGCAGCAAAAAAATCTTGTTTTGTTATAGTTCTACAATTGTGTTGACTGCATTACCTGCTGAAGTCTATACTAAATACAAAGGTCCACATAATCCAGTCATTTCTCATAGAAGCATTAAGGAAAGGAAGCACTGAAAAACCTTGTAAGATCATCAAGTCCAACCATAAACCTGACAATGGCAAGCCCACCACTAAATCTCATCTCTAAGAACCACTTCTACCCGTCTTTTAAATATCTCCAGGGACAGTATATCAACGACTTCCCTGGCAGCATTTCCAATGTCTGACTGCTTTCTGTGAACAAATGTTTCCCAATATCCAATTTAAACTCTTCCTGGTGTAACTTGAGGTCATTTCCTCTCATCCTGTCTCTTGTTACTTGGGAGAAGGCAACAACTCCCACCTCACCACAACTTCCTTTCAGGTAGTGATAAGGTCTCTCCTCAGCCTCCATTTTTCCGGGTGAAGCACCCTGACCTAGTTACAGGGGCTGGGACCAGTTTGTGCTATGTGGATGTAACAAAAACTGTATATTCTACACCCTCTATGTAATTTCTGATGGACTGTTAATAATGGATTGTTTGCAGCAGCTGCCCAGGGCACACCTGACACCTCAGGCTACAAGCTGGGTGTTAAAGAACTCTGTGAGACAGGAGTGTTTCTGTCTTCACATAAATGACTCAGTCATGATAATTCCCCTCTGGAGTGGCATTAGCACCTTCACAACCAGCCTGAGGGGTCATGTCTGCTAATGGGCCATCAAAGATTCCAAGAATATGCCATGAATCACAGAGTAAATCATCCATTGTGAAACTCTTTGCTCTGAGGGAGGTACTGGGCACTCCCACCTGAACGTAAGCATATATAACTTTGTGGTTTGGGGACTTCTGGTACCACTCACTAGATCCAGAGGAGGACCAGAACCTCAACAGGACTACAACTGCCACTCTCAACAAGACTGCAACCATCATCCTCACCAACAGGTTTTCCTTTCCTTTTACTTTGTACTCAGGGGTACCACGTGGTGCTCAGCACAGGGTCTAATGAACTCCATTCTGTTCATGCCCCAGAGTACTGGGTTATACACCTGTTCCTTTGTGTGTTTAAACCCAATTTTTCTCTGTATCATTATATTTATTGTAATCTTTTCAGTAAATTGTAACTGTGACTTGTAACCTCGCTTGAGTTGGGTTCATTCCTCCCACTGGTTTACCTTTAAACCAGCACACACTCCCAGCTCCCTCAGCCATTCCTCATAAAACATGCTTCAGACCCTTCACCAGCTTTGGTGACTTTCTCTGGACTTAATGCAGAAACTCCACATCCTTCTTGTCATGAGGAACTCAAAACTGAACACAGGATTCAAGGTGTGATTTCACTGGTGCTGAGTACAGAGGGATGATCTCTACCCTTGTCCTGCTGGCCACACTGTTTCTGATACAAGCCAAGATGCCACTGGCCTTCCTGGCCATTTGGCACACTGCTGGCCCTTGTTCAGCTGCTGTCAACCAGCACCTCCAGGTCCTTTCTTCCGGGCAGCTCTCCAGCCTAGCCTGTAGCATTGCATGAGATTGTTGTGACCCAAGAACTTGTTACTTGGCCTTGTTGAACCTCATACCATTTGCCTCAGCCCATTGATCCAGTCTGTCCAGATCTCTCTGCAAAGCCTTCCTACCCTACAGCAGAACAAATCTCCTGCCCAATTTCTTGTCATCTGTGAACTGACTGAGGGTTCACTTGATCTCCTTGTCCATATCATTGATAAAGATATTAATAAATAAAGATACTGGCCCCAATACTGAGCCCTGGGGAACATCACTTGTGACTGGCTGCCAACTGGATGCAACTCCATTCACCACAACTCTTCAGGCTCAGCTATCCAGACAGTTTTTAACTCAGTGAAGAGTGTACCTCTCCACAACATGGGAAGCCAGTTTATCTATGGGAATTCTTTGCAAAATGGTATCAAAGACTTTACTAAAGTCCCAGCAAATGTTACCATTTTTAGTACAGTTAAATGAGAGAATTACATTACAGTTCAAAAACAAACACAAAAAATGCATGCATGAGTCCTTTTGACCTGTAGCAATTACCAGGTTGTGCAAGTAAAAAGGTGGGAGATGATATTACATGTGACTCTTCCTTCATGCAGTGCCTGACCTTCCTTAAGACAAGAATAGGGAATGGGCTGATCTGGCCAACCAAATTCTCCTCAATGTGATTTCCTCATACTGATGCAACTCAAACTACCAATAATGATGCAAACACTGGGCATATGCTTCATTACACAGTGTATTAGCTAGGTAACCCTGGCGTTCTGAAAAGATAAAACTGCTAAAGATAAGTGAAGTTAAGCACTGGATAGCACAAGGTCTGGTAGCATGTTCTATGAATGAGCTGCTTGTCCTAGACTCTTCTTAGCTTCTTCCAGTCAAAAGGTAAAGATTGTGCAGGTTGTGATTGTTTGACAGGTTGTTGGAGAATATGAAGTGGGAATAATTTTAATAAAGATCAAGGCTTTGTAAGTGAGAAGGGGGAAAATCCCATTATAGGGGAATCCTGATATTGAGAGTATGTAATAATCCTTTGGCCCATTCTTGTCAGCTGTCCCAGATGTAAGCCCACCCAGCTTCTTGCCAATCCCTCCCCATCCTCACTCTGCCTGCCTCTTTTTCAGTTCTTCCCATCAGGGATCCCTTCAGGTATTTATACACATGTAAAAGACCTTTCAGAGCATTTTTTTCTCCATGAGCACATTTCTGCCTCACAGTCAGCTTGCTGTCCATCAGGCCCTTTTCATCAGAAAACTTGACAAAGGTATAGTCTGTTCTATTGTCAATGTCATTAATGAAGATGTCAAACAATACTGGTCCCAGTACACAGCCTGTAACAGGCCTCCAGCTGGACTTTGTGCCTCTCATCACAATCCTATGGGATTAACCATTCTGTTGTTTTTTAATCTATCTCACTATGCACTTATCTAGCCCATATCTCATCAACATGTCTATGAGAATGTTAAGAGAAATATAACAGTGTTGAAAGCCTTATTGAAGTGGAGGTAAGTGACTTTTACTGCTCTCTGTCACAGAAGACTGCTGGAAATTCACTTTTGTGAATCTGTGCTGACTACTCCAACTGACCTCCTTCATAAATTTGGAAATGGTTTCCAGGATTACTCACTCCATCTTCTTCCTAGGAATTGATGTGAGACTTTACCAGCGTGTTTTTCTCTAGATCCTGCTGGTCACCTTTCATGAAGAAAAGAGTGACATTTGTTGTCTCCTCCAAAGCCTTTCCTAGTGTTCACAGTCTTTCCAAGGCAACTGAGAGCAGCCTTGAAATGACATAGGCCAGCTCTGTCAGCACTTGTGGCTACATCTCACCTGGGTTTGTGGAAGTGTATATGTCCAGTTTGTTCTAGTGCTCCCTAACCTGATCCTCCATCATCAAGGGTACAACAGGCTCCTCATGAGCTTGTAGAACTGTAATCTTAGTGGCCTGGAGTTTCTGAACGCAAGTCTCACCAGTAAACACTGAGGTAGAGGAAGTGTTAAGTACACCTGTCTTTACTCTGTCCTTTGCCATCAGCTTCCCTACCCCATTTATCTGTTGGCCCTCATTTTCCTCGGGATTCCTTTTGCTGCTGAACTCTCTTTAGAAATCTTTCTTGCTGCCCTCCAAACTAAGAACTTCAGACTGTTCTTAAAACTATCTGAGGGAAAATCATTGCTCTCTTTTCTTAAAAATCTCTAACTACATATAAAGGAAATTTGTAACGGTACTGTGTAAGTGGAGGCTACATTAAAGTTGATTCAAATTGATTTTAATTAAGTTTTTAGATAAAATTTTAGCTTTGCCAGTCAGAGAATCATAGAATAGTTTGGGTTGGGAGGGACTTTTTAAGAATCATCTACTTCCAATCCCCTTGCCATGGACAGGGATACTTTCCATTATGCAAGGTTGCTCAGAGCCCCATCCAATCTGGTCTTGAACACTCCAAAAGATGGGACAACTTCTCTGGGCAACTTGTTCCAGGGCCTCACAACCCTCATAGTAAATAATTTGTTTTCGTAATATCTAATATAAACCTGCTCTCTTTCTGTTTAAAGCCATTCCTCTTGGTCCTGTCACTACATGTCATGCTAAAAAGTCCCTCTCCATCTTTCTTGTAGGCTCCCTTCTGGTACTGCAAGATCACAGTTAAGTCACCTAAAAGCCTTCTCTTTTCTAGGCTGAACAATCCCAGTTCTTCCAGCCTTTCCTCACAGGAGAGGTGCTCCATCAGTCAACTTGATGTCTGTCCTCTGGACTTGGTTCAACAGGTCGATGTCCTTTTTGTGCTCAGAATCATTCTAAAAAATACATCAAAACTTTAATCTCATAGTTTATGTGAGATGGACAGTTTATGTCCATCGGAGGGCAACAGATACTCTGCATAGACAGAATTAAGAGTTGACTGATGATATTTCAGTCATCTATTTCTCTTTAAAAATATGCATTTTCTGAAAAATGTAAGGGTTAGCCAAGCATTAAAATATCCAGGTATGCATGAAGAGTATGTAAATTTACCCACTGGTGCAGTGCCTCTTGGCAGAAGACCACATGTGCATCTTTCTCATAGTGGACTGTAGAAAGGAGATGTGTCAGTTTCCTAGTTTTGGAGCATTGAGTCAAATTTTCTATTCTAACATGATTGTTTTGCATGTGTAGAATCTTTTTGGCTCATTAATGCATGCCTTGATGACTCAAGGGAGGTTACGCTAAAATTGGTTCTTGCTCAATGTTCCCTTTTATAGATGCTTGATTGTAACTGGAAACCATCTTAGTGTGTGGTCTTGTTGAGAGGTATCCAGAGGTGATCTTGAGGTTTTGCCCTTATTCTTAAGCTGAGAGATCACATGGAAAAAGGTTGTGAGCACTGGATCATATTTCAAAGTGTAACTGCTATTAATATTCTGCTTTTATTCTTTGAAGCCCAGAAAGAATCTTGACTGGTAAAATGTTAATATTTCATTTACTTGTATTAGCTAATTGTTCTCTTTTCTTAGCTATTACTGTAAAACTTAAGTTATTTTTAATGAAAATGTATGTAGAAATATTTGCTGTGTTCTGTTGCCGAGGGGCTAAAATAGAAATAAGAAACAGTTA
>JAWWEU010000091.1:41317801-41332677 GCA_035583155.1 Acropternis orthonyx
TCTCTTCCGTGGAAAGTAACTTCATGGATTTTGATGGCCAGCAATTTCAAAGAGAAAAGATAGATTCTGTGGAGGGGTGAGGAAAGAGCTGATTCATTCCTGAAAATACAATGAAGGTTATGGAAGAGCTATTCCAGTTTAAGATATCTTATGCTTTGGACTGTGGATTGTAGAGAAAAAAACTCTGTACCAAAGTACCCTGGATTTTAGCCAGAATGTTCTCCAAAGAATACCTTTTCAACAGGTGTGAATGAGAAGGTAAGATGAGCCACACAAAGTCTGCAAGGTACATTGGAAACAGGGTAAGAAGCAAAAAGAGGTGCCAGTGTAAATGACTAAATAAAACTTGTAGTTGGACTTCATAGCCAAGTGCAAGTCTGCTAAATCTTCCTGGGAAGTTCTCACCCACATCTCTGGCACTTCCACAGCAGATAACCTAAGCTGACATTCACATTGGCTGTGTTACAGAAATAATATTTTCAACTGAACAAACTGTTGTTGCACAGCAGCTCTATTGAATTGCTCATGCTTTTCTTTAGCAGGCATGCATGTTTTCTTTTCCATAGTAGGCCTTTTTTGTTTTTGTTTTTTGTGCATACTAAGATACTCTCAGTCCCCCTTTCTACTGTTCAGTCTTGTTAGGTTTACTTCCAGAGTGGTCAGTGTATCATTCATTTACAGTACTTTGATGGGAAGCAAACCATGATTTGACCAATTTTGTAAAGCAGTTTTGTAAGTCTGTAAGAAGTAATTGTGGGGAAAAGTTATTGCTCTTGCAATTTTACCTTCTAATTTTTTTAACTTTAGAGAGAAAATGAGGCCTTCATGGCTCATACAACTCTGTAGAACCACCTCTCCTGACCTGCAACAGGCAAGAGCCTAGATATGAACAAGAGGAATTGCAAAATGTTTGCACAATGGGAACTTTACTTATAATAGAATAAAAATTATTAAATTGGATAAGAAATCATTCCGTTGCCCAGCTGCCTCTGGAAAAAATGTTTAGCGTTTATCCTCCCAAAAAACTGTAACTCAACACTGTTTTTCTCTCTTCTCCTGAGAAACAGGATTCGTCAGACTTTGTGAGCCAGTGGTGTTTAAAATATAAACAAATTAAATGAAAAAAAACCAACCACAAAATAATAGGTGTTTTTCTAAAAAGGAGGTATTAATTTGTGCTTGGCTTTTAATAAAAAAATAAATAAATAAAACCCCCCACCAAAATGGCTAACCTATGTAAAAACTTCCTTGTGCAAGGGAACATCTATTTTTTTCCCCATAAGCTCTCAGCTTTTGATTGGTCTACTTCTCAATCAACTTGGTCAGTAAAATGTCATAATTCTAGCTACTTCATTCTGCTCTGCTTCTTGTTACACTTCATCCTTTTGATCTGTTTTCGTCTATGAGTAGTCTAAAATTAGTGGACCTGTATGAGTAGTAAGGTAATAATGTGCTAGGCAGATTATAGGATTTGTCCTTTTGTCTGTGCTGTCAAATACAGTTAAGCATTGGTGAAAGAGTGTAGAATTACAACTCTGAAATATGTTGCAACTCTTTTATAGTCAGCAGAATAAAACAACTATAACATCTCACACTTGAAAACAGCTAACAAAAGTCCTTACATAAACCCATACTGTACCTACAAACTTAATGTTCTCTTTCATACGAACAACCTCAGTGTCACAAACACTCGTGGACAATGGAATATACTTTTATTTTCATGTGTTAAGAATGGTGTGACATAACTTACCTGGAGTTTCATTTGGCTGTTCCTTGGTTAGGACATTAAGTTTTTGTCGTTAAATGGAAATTGCCCACTACTATTGGTTCATCCACTAGTCTATAAATGTAAACAGAGGGACAAAAACAAACTAGAGCCAACTTACATCCATGCTTTGGGTAGATGGCTGGAATTTTCAGTCGATTACTAGAAAAACTCATAATGATTTTTCAGTTCTCCTCTATCTGGAAGGGAATTTGAACCCTTCAACCTTGCAGAAAAGCTTCATTTCATGAGCTAAAAAGTCATTAGAAGCCCTTATTTTGGCAGAAAGACCAATATATCTTGGTGAATAGTTCTAGGAGAAGCAGGAACCTTGCTCCAGATAGTCAAGACTCTGTCTTAGATGTTTTTCGTATAGGTTGTGCGGTATTCATTTTACTGCAATGAGCTGAAAAGGTATCAGCAGAGGTTGTTGAGCACTGTCTATTCTGTCTTCTCACTGATCTCCATTTCTGTTTCCTCACTGAAGAGAGTCTATCTGTCTGTGAGTATTCTTGTGTGGTTGCTCAGTGTCAGCAATGGCTGTGGGACCACAGGCCACAGGGGAATGCATCAGAGAGCCAGCAACTGTAGCAAATAAAGACATGGACCCTATGATGTGGTACAATGAAAATCGTTTATCGCCTAGCACATGCATATATTTATACCCAACTTAGTTTTGGTTTCTATTACGGTTCTTCAATCAGCATGTGACATGCAAGCACACTTCCTCTAACTAGCATGTAGCACTCCATGTGTCCTCTCCCACTAAGCAGCTCTGAAGACGAAGTGTTCATGCGCCTGGCTCTTGACACTGATCATTTTCTTCCACCCTGAAGACGTAGCGCCAATGGCCAACAACATAACACTGACATCCAGCAATTCTCTTCCATCTTGGCTTTATCACGACTCTCCACATCTCCCCCTTCTTTGTTTAACAACCGCAGGGTGAGCACTGTGTTCAGTTGCATAATCATGACACAATTAAAACTACAATCAAATATTCATTGAACACAGGATAACAAACAAGGAATACATATCAAAATCAAAACAAATACTCCCCATACAAAAAATCCCAACAGAAAAAAAGTCTAATCCAAGGCCCAATCCCAAGAACTTTTAACTAGCAAACCACCTCTATAAATAAATCACTTTAATGTTAATGACCCAGGGTTTATATACCATCTGCTTTTATCTGGGAGTGGTTAAGCAAACAAGGTAGAATACATCTGTAGCTACACATTCACACACACTCACATTTGGGCAGCTGCCACTCACACACACAGACCTTGCCATTCGCACTCCATGCACTGTGGTTGCAAACCAAGAGCTTAGCTCATTCCTAGTCAATAAATCAAAGCTTTAGGTAAAACAATACAAGGTCATCTTGACATTTCCCAGGCCTTCTTGTTATTCTTCTTCTTGTTCTCATACTTGGCTCCCTGTATTTCCCCCCTTTTCCGTTTAAAAAATTAGCAAGTGTCAACCACGTTTCCTTGGTCCAAGACACCTCATTTGAGGGGCATTCCCGCTGTTCCAATGAAAAGGCAAAATAGGGCTGCAAACTGTGGGAAGGGACCCATCTTAGCTGAGAACCTGTAGAAATACAAGCATATCCCCTCCACCACGTTATGAGATCTACTGGTCCTGTCTATTGTCCTGATATCACTGGTGGCTTGTGAGAAGCCAGGATCTTAGATTCATGCTAACGCTCATAGCCGTCATGCCCTGTCTCCTCACAATTTAAAAAATTCAAAACATACAGTGCCTTCCACAAGTGTTCCTGTGGAGTATAGGTGGACTCTCTTTTGTTGTAACAATATCTGTTTCAGACTACTGTGTGCACGTTCTACAATGCCTTCTCCTGTGGGTGAATGGGGAATGCTGGTAGCATGAGAGACACCCCATTCACTGAGAAATATACGGACCCATGCTGAACAGTACACAGGGCCATTTTCTGTTTTGATACATTTAGGCATACCCAAAGCTGCAAAGCAAGTAAACCAAAGTTTAACAGCATCTTGTGCTTTTCCTCCTGTGTGTGCAGTGGCAATGATATATCCAGAGTGAGTGTCAACAATGACATGTACATATTTTAACCAACCAAAATCACATATATGCCTGACATCTGTTTGCCATAACTCATTGGCAATCAAGCCCTGAGGGTTAACCCCTTCTTTTGATGGCAGAGGGGTAAACTGTTGACAATCAGGATAGGACATAATAATATCCCTGGCTTGATTCACTGTCAGGTGAAACTGGCACTTTAAAGAATACGCATTCTGGCAGAAAAAAGAATCTGAAAGCTTAGCTTGCTCAAGAGTCTTCAGAACAACCGCTGTCACAGCAGCAGCGTCTGCTCATTGATTACCTCCTGCTACGGGTCCTAGGAGATCTGTGGGAAAATGCACATGTAAAACATAAACCCCAAACCTTCTAGGGTTAATGAGAAACCACAAAGTGCATAATTCAGCAAACAAAAGAGAATTGGACTCTTTCTGAAGAAATGAGGCCTCTAGTCGTGACACTATACCTGCAGCATAACAAGAATCAGTGACAATGTTAATAGGTTCATCACAAAACAATTCAAAAGCCATACATGTAACAATCAATTCCAATACTTGTACTGAACCTTGGTCTATGACCTGCATTTATTTTTCCCATTTAATTGTAACAGGGTTTATCCATATCACAGCAGCCTTCCTTGATCACCCAGAGGCATCTGTGAAAACAGTTAAACCTGTCACTGGTTGTGTCTGACAGCAGTGTGTAGCTGTCAGAGGTAAATTCCCAGTTTCAACCCAAGGTTGATGTTTTGGGAAAGGGATAGATAAGTCACCAATGTAGTCTGCGAGAGCTGTTTGAAGTCCTGTTTCTTCTGCAAGCAACCAGTCCAAATAGTCCTTTGTGGCTGGAAAATATATCACTTCAGGATCACATCTGTCCAGGGCTTATAGTCTCTCTCGACCTTTAATAATAAGCTTAACATGCATTTCATTAACAGTTCAAATAGTTTTAGATGGTGAATGTGGTGAATAGCCACTCTAGAACTCACAAAGGGTCTGATGAGGATTGGTCCCACTGAAACAAAACTGCACTTGGTTGGTTGAAATTTGCTTGCTACAATGGCTAGTTGAATGGGTAAGTCTGGATGTCATTGCCAGCCTCGTTTTTGTTCAAGAGCATCAGAATATTTTTGTAGTGTCTGTTTTGCTTCCTTTGTTAAAGTTCTGGTGGAATACTGTCAGTCGGTCAGAAACTAAACAGACCTAGCTTGGGGGTAGAAACCTGAGACATTTACTGAATATTCATGCTACAATATATAGAACCAAGGGACTATAGAGGAGGTAAGACATGTTAATAAGGGGGATGAATTATGTTAACTAGGGGTGAGGAAATCCAGTCACTGTATTTCATCATAGGGTCTCCACACTCAGACCACTCGGGGAGGGGACAAAGGGCCTCCGGATATTTTGCCCATTTTGTAAAGTCCTTCCATATCTTGTAAAAGGAAACAGGGCTAATACAGATAGCTGAAAACAGTCCTCATCCTCAAAGTATCTTCTTGTGACCAGGCTCCTGCTTTATCAAGGGAGGAACCTCTCTCGGCCTCTGCTGCCCAAGGCCTGGTGCACTCCTGTCAGCTGTTTTTCTGTAAAGTTTAGATCCCAACAGAAAACAAAGCAGATTCACTCTTTAACAGCTCAAATAGGGCACGTATATCTTCTGTAGAAATGCCCAGACTAGGTCAGAGCCAATTTATGGCAAATCATTTAGTGTCATGGTGTCCTGTACCTTAAGTTTCAGTGGCTGTGGTGTAATTTCCTGCTGTGTGATTCGCCACCCAAGGTAGCTCCAGGGCTCCATTTTTCGTATTTTTTTCTGTTGCTATTTGAATTCCTGCCACTTGAATAGCATCAGTTAAGGCTAATATTATGATCTGTATGTCTCTGTCTTGAGCAGCAGCTGCCAGAATACCATTCATGTAATGGTAGATGACAGCTGATGCATAGAGTTTCCAAACTGGTTGTATTGCAGCTGCCACTATGGTTTGGCAAAGAGTAGGGCTATTTCACATACCTTGTGGCAATACAACCAATGATAATGCTGCATTGGTTCTGCCTGATTTAGACTAGGGATAGAAAAAGCAAGTCTTGAGGCATCTTCTGGATGTTAAAAACCAGAAAAAACAGTCTTTCAAATCAATGATCATTAGAGCCCACCCAGCAGGTAACATGCTGACCATATGTTCATGTATCCATCTATTGTGTTATGTCTAAATATCAACCTTACTACTCACTTGCCCTGGGGACATGGAGTTTCCTCACAACAGTTGGCCTGCTAGATTCAGCAGCTCTCAATACATACCAGTAAAACCTTCCACTATTAGAACATAGACCTGTGGACCTTGAAGTAGCATTCTTGACATCTTACACTGGGGAAACCTGAGGAAGAAGGATGAAACATAATCCAATTTACCTAGTGGTCAAAAGGCAGGTTGTCTGTGGATTTGACCTGCTAAAGGCGGGTTGTCTGTGGTTTTGACCTGCTGGAAAAGTGAGAGTAATCTCTCAAAGGCAGTGAATAAAACAGAGCGTTTCTGAGCTCAGAATGCTCTAGGCAAAGAGGAATATAGAGGCACAAAAACCTTCCATCTCAGCTAGTAATGTGCCTGTGAAAGGAAAGAGATTGCAAATGTCTACCACACCTCACTTCAGCAGGCTGAGATTAATATTTTGAGAAATATTCAAAATGAAGGCATCATAAGTTTTACTCTACTTGTCCCAAATAAAAACAAAGAAATGAACACAACCAGGACACTTCTTTTTAAGAGAGTGTCATTGGCTGGCAAGCTGTAACACATAAGGTGTAGTAAATACTATAATAACATGCTTTATCATGTCTTGTTCTTTAATTGTTTTTCACACTGTACCGTTTTCCATTCTATCCTTTGCCTTGCTCCAAATCTAAATATAAATAAACCACATACTAAAGAAAGCATTTCTAGCATTTAGCATTAAAGTCTTTGTGACAGACCACAGTGCAATTAAACTATTGTGTTGCTCAAGGTGCAGAATAACTTGACATGTGGTTTTTCTTATATTTCACACTTGACATATCAAGAAACAGCACCAAATGGCAACCTGTGAAGCCTGTAGGTGGTGGCTAAATATATCTTACTGTGGCTAGTCTGCAGATCCAGCTTCCTTTCTTCAAGCATGACAAGCTTCAAGCATCAAGCAAGCCAGGAGCTATGCAAAGGCAGGGCACCTGACTTGACTTCCTCTGTGTCTGACAGAGATTTCCATCCTAAGCTCATTAGTTGAAGGGAAACTTGTCAAGACTCTGAGCATTTTGGTCTGGCACACGTGGGTGTCTGGTGTAGGAGACAGGAGGTAAATCCTGATGTGAACTCTTTTACTGTTGGAGAAAAATATTGTAACTGTTTGGAGACTGTGCTACTGACCATCTCCGGACAGCTTTCTTTGAGTGAAAGCCACCTGGAAAATCTTCCTGACTCAGCTGGAGTATGAAAACAACTTGCCAAAACATCAAATCTAGCTCAGCTATTTGCAATACTAGTTATTAAGTTGTTATTGGAACCACGGAGGAAGAAAGTGAATGTGTCAGGAAGTGTAAGACAGGGGAAGTGGATGCTGTCTTCCCTTCTTTTTGTTACAAAGGAACAGTATCATAAGCTTCAGAGCACCACTTCTGTGCTTTTTGCCTTTGTGTGTACTATCAGATTTTTTTAAAAAAAGGTATATACAACTGCATACAAGATAAAAATACATAAGCTTGAGTGTGCATATATATGTATATGCTCTTCCTGTGTTTGTGTATGAACAAGATCTAGTGAAGAGCTTGAAGCAGTCTGTGTAATTGCTTGCATTTCGGTAGGAATTGTTATGACATTATAATTCAATCACAGCAAAATCAAGGTTAATTTTTTACTGTCATCCAAGTCTGTCTTCAAGTCTGCCACTGGAAACAGACATCCTCTTTGGAGGCAAACATGGCCCCTTCTATCTTCTGCATCAAAATCCTGTGACTTTAAGAAGGGGTACTATAATGACAGTAGGACTGCAATTTTCTACCAGATATTTCTGAGGAGTTAAATGGCACTTGGATTTTATCATTCCAAATCTCATTCTATGTCTTAGTAATGACAAAGATGAGTTACCACTGTATGGAGAAAATAAGAGAAAAAGTGGATAAGGCTCCTGTTTGGGAGAACTGTGAATACAGCCTAAGTATTTTTTTTTCTGACACTGGTTAGCAGGATCTTTGCCAAGCATTCACATTCTTACCCACGACTGTTTTAGAGGAAGTGAATTCTCCATATCACCATAACTGGATTGTTGCAGTTACTGGGATACATGTGTAAAAGTACATACATTGAAAATAACTATACCTATATGGTGCATTCAAATAAAAGGCTGAGGAATAATGCTGCTCACTTAGCAGCAAACAGAAACTAAATGAAAATGATTGCAGTTCTGCTACATGCTATGAAGACAGACATTTCTGTACTTCAAATGATGGTTAAAGGGACTAAGAACACTTCAGGTGTTCTCTAAAGCTATTATGAACTTTTAAACCAATAGCTATTTTAGGAAAGACAAGTTAGAATCTTTAATTAAGAACAAATTGGTATAATTTCCCAATAAATGAGAACAGAATTATATGCTGCTGTGTAGAACTAAAAGACAACACTGTTCCAAACTGGTAAACAGCTCTAGCTGTTTTAAGGGCAGACCGTGGGGAACAGAACTGTATATGAGTTCATGTGTGCCTGTTCCATGCGGTACTGTGTTGGTTGACCACTTGGTGTTCATAATGGATCACAAGACACTCTATTTTACAACAGCTTTTCAGACTAAAAATTTTAAGATCTGTGTAAGTGATGCATTTGCTTCCACAGTATGTATATCAATAAAGCCTCCAACAACTTCACATTACTATATAAAGAGAGATAATGTTATTGTTTGAAAATGTTCCATAAAAGTATGTTTCAGCTTCCAGAATTTATTCAGGCATAAATATTGTTATTTTTTTCCTTTCCCTAAAAAACCATGCAAATTTATTTCACTACTTTACTACTGACCTGTTTTTCCAATTGTTTTTTCCATTTTGATTAATTTGCTCTGACATAAAGTGTGCTCATATAAATGCACACTTCATGATGAATTCACTCAGAAATCATATTTATTGTACTGTAGCTGAAATGAACTGCTCTGATAGTACTTAACTGTTTTCTCCAAGTTTACCATAAACAGCCACATTATGGCATTTTTTTAAAAATCTGGGAGAAGGTCAATCATGATTAATTTAATATCACTAAAGAATGCTGGAATAAGGATAAGTGAATAAGGATAGATGAATAAAGATAGAGTGTGAATTATGAAGAACAGCAATAAAGGTATGCAAATGAAAAAAATTAATTAAGTCTGGTTTTCAGTGAATTTGAGTACAATTTCAGCTTCCATGACCACTCCATCACAACCCCAGTTCCCACCGTTAAGCCTATTTGTACCTCAAACTCCTTTTGCATCTCCAGTACCCTTAGAGTGTACAATCCCTACCTGCATCTCTACCTGGCTGGGTGTGAGGGAACAGGTAGGGGCACTGGTCTGAATGGGGATTCATGCTAGTCTGCTGGGACAGCTCTGATCTCTTTAAACAGAAAGCTGAGCTATGCCCATTCCCCTGAAACAGACACGAAACTGGGACTCTCTCCAACTCAGATTTTACATGTATTTGGAGTTAATAGATACTTGTTCTTTAGTTTAATTTTTGGGTGAAAAAATGTTAGGTGTTTTTAAATACCTTTTGCTTACCAGTACTTAAAGATAATTGCACTATAAGGGGAAATATAATTATTTCATTATCTTTTCACTAAAGGACAATCAATTTAAATGACCATGAATATCAGACTCAGAAGCAGCTGGAATGGTCAGAAAGGATGTTGAGGGTGTATAAAAAGACACCGGTGAGACAAAACCATATCTGTTACCAAAAAAAAAATAAAATTACTTCAACAAACTTATTAACGATTGCTGTAGAGTTCTGGGTGGTTCTTCTGAGGCTTTGAGAGTGTATTTGAGATATGTGCAAACAGAGGGGCTGAAACGTGCCGCCAGGAAATGTCATAGTATGTAGTACTTTGGAGTTTTTGGTTTGAGGGTGGACTCATAGGAAATTGTTATTCAGACTTGGTTCTTGAACTGAGTACTTTTAAGAAGGAAGCATCTGTTGTTGTACAACAGCTGGCTCATCCACAACTGCAGGTCAGAGGGCAAAGGTGCTAATGGCCTGTCTATTAGTGGGTATTGTGATGTGAGCATCCAGAGTGAAATTTTCCATGAAAGGAGCAAAAATTCTATATGATAGCTGTGCCCAGAACAATACAGCACTGCTGTCTCACTGAGCCTTTCCTCTATACACCATACTGTCTGTAATAACAACCTTGAACACGAGATTTCTCAGCTGAAAGGCTCAATATTATGGTAGAAAAAGGGTCATTGAGTCTGAACTACTTCCAACAAAGTCTAACTGCTTAACAAAGATCTTTTGATGAAAGTTGGTTTTAAATGGAACTGGATCCCTTTTCATTGCCTCTCTTCTACCACCTGCTCAAACGAACAAGACTCATACACACTCTGAAAATAAAGAGCTTTGCACCTCTGTTGCTGTATAATGAAGGAATTCTTATTATTTCAGTATGAAAGCTGAAAATTTAATAAAAAAGATAAGGGAAATCTTTTCTAAATGACATGTATGTGTAAAATTTGTCATACAAGTGTACTGAGATGTTTAAACTGGACAGTCATTCCACAACAAGGCTACATTTTAACATGTTTGAATTGGTAATAAACAGCCAAAACCATTTAGGTAGCAGGTAGCTGTGATATTTAGGAGTCTGTGTGTTTGAGTTCAGCAATCAGACATTCTTCCTACATAGAAGAGAATGTGATCCTGCACTGAAAGCATTAAATGGGAGAGGAATGTTTTCATTAAAGAAACTCCGAGAACTGACTTATGGTTCATCAGCTGCATCTCATACCGGAAAAAGGAAACCCTGTAAATAAAATTGCTTAGAGGAAGTTCAATATATTTTCCAAAAGGTCATCTAAAAAGTTTTGTTTAAAACAAAATAAATTCAGAACAATAATTTTAATTTTAATCCTAGCTGCTCTTCCATGTTTTAACTGCTTTGTGACTGTATTCCTCTGATAAAACTTTCTGCAGACACAAATTCCTAATGAAAAGACAGATGCTAAAGTGATATATCAGATATGTAAGGAAACACCTGAAAGTGTCAGTATTTGTAATCTCAGTATGGTCTGAAGATTTACTCATAAAGTGAGATAGTGTTTTACTGAGTACTATTTAAACACATTGCTGGTCTTTGGGTGGTTGCTAGTAGGGGATCAGATTTATATTAAGTAGTGATAATGCAAGAAAATGTCTTTAAAACTGTCTTCTAAATGGCCCAGAGATATGAAGAAGTGAGTGAAGTGAAAAAAAAATCGACAGCATTTTATGATATCATTACTTCAGAAAGAAGTCTCTCATATCCAAAGACAACCTATGACACAGTAATGAATTTTGTATATCTGACAAAATTTACTTTTCATGAATAAATTTTTTTCATGTAGTTATGTAGTGACATAGTCTGCATTTCTCTTTTCCATATTAAGTTCTGCTTCTAAACAGTTTATCTTCCTAGCATATGTAAATGGACACCTTGTCTAAAGTTGGTAATATATGGAATAAAAAAATGGGAAATTTGTATATACTTACAAACCTGTATTTTATCCAGCAACAAATTAGTTAAGTCAGATCTGTAAGCTGTGTTTTGGCCCCCTAAGGCAATCACTTGAGATACAAGATCGAGGTCTTGCACCAAATACTCCCTGTATTTGGAGAAATTCAAAGACAGAACCAATCTCCTCTACTGTTTCTTTTCTATATAACAGACTAAACCAATGCCTAAAAATCCACACCCTCTGCCTAGAGTCAGAAGGTAAAATTAGTGTTGATGGGGAATGGACTGGACAAGTCTCAATGCACCATTCCAGAAAACGTAATCTATGGAACATGTCCAGTTCCTATTTACTAACCAGAGAAATAGCCGCAGCTGTTTATTATGATGGGTTGTGCCAGTTTTACAGTTGGAATCATATTTGCATAAAGACAAAAGGGAAGGTGATAGAGAATAGAATTTAACCATGCTTTTACCATTAATTAAAGGTAATTTCAGAGAAATTATATATAATTTGTTAAAGAATTCTTCCCAGCAAATGTTAACTCTGGTTTCACAATTACAAGACCCTGCTTGCTATGGCATTCAAGGCAGGATGACACACACCGGAGGAGATAGTGTCCCTCACTAGACAGATCTAATGTTGCTGTGAAGACAGGTGTTTTGTTAGACTTTCACACCTGCAATGCCTTTACAGCAGTGATGCTAATGAAGATGAAACTGACATGAGTGTTACTATAAGATATCTGTGAGCCTTTTATTTGTCTCTCCAGAGGGGCTTTGAGACCTGCCATAGAGTGCCTTTTCAAACTTCTAGTGTGGAAAGAAGCTCAGGCCTGGAAGAAAGTTCAGTGGAACAAACAGGTAAGGTCAGACACAGAAGATGTCAACATCCAAGCTCATGGCAAACAAACGTGACTATGTGTGGAGCAAGCAAACAACCTGTAGTAAAAAATGTAGTGCATCAAGGATATGCAGCTGTTATCTATTCTTTTCATACTGGGATCTGAGGCAGGGACCTGAATGTCCAGAAAATAGCAATAAAATAACTATAGAACTGCACGATAGATATCAAAATAATGTCGTATTATTGACAGCTGCCAAATAGTCCAATTGAAGGGCCCTTATTACCTTAAAGTTTGAAAGTTTGCTGGTTAATCTGGAAATTAATAATGGAGGCCTTCAGCAAGATTTTTTTTTAATAAAACCACCAGCTTTAATTGTGATTGCATCTACATAGTTTTAATATTCCATTATGGAACATGAAAATTTGTTAAAGGGAATTCCTAACAAAGCAATCTCTCCCACTTCTTTTCCTTTGCATTTCCATGTGTTAGTTTTGATGTTGTCCGCTCCCTGCATTTTATAACAGTTAAGAAGAAGTTAATAAAGACTCTGAGAATGGGAAAAAAAGAAACTTATTGAAATGGAAAAGAAAGTGTAAAAAGTCTACATTCTCAGTAGGAGCTTACTTAATTATCTGACTCCTTCCCACCCACCTGTGGTATATGACACTACCTCAGCAAAAAATTAGCGTTTCTACACTGAGGAGAAAAAAAAAGGTTTGGCCAAATACCACAATGGGTGACATAGTTCTTAACTCTGGAGTTCAAGTTTAGTTAGAGCAGACCTGAAGGACTGCAGATATTGGGCTTGCCATTTTCTCTTTGGTTTTAAATATAACATTCTTACACTGAACCTGGAGAGTGGGAGCAGACAGGGAAGCTTTGTGTAAGGTGGAGTTTCGAAAGGCTAGGATGTGGTGCAGTGCATGTAATGAATCCTGTTGTGTTGCCCAGTTTTTGAATCCTCCTGTACCAAACTTTGATACAGCAGAGAAATGGAATGACCCAACATGCTTTCTTTCCCTGCTCATTTGTTACTGACTTTACTTTCTGTTTGGGGTGTTTGAAGTTCTTGGCCAAAAGTTGCTTAGGCCATAACATATTTAAAGAATTTGAAACCAACAAATCAATCTGCATATATAATCTGGTCATTGTGGATCTACCTTTTTTTCCCCGTAAGTCATACAGCCTCATCTTGATACCTGGGAAGGTGATGGAGCACCTAGTCCTGAAAACCATTTCCAAGCACACGAAGGATGAGAAAATATGAGAAAATCATCAGGAGCATGACCCACCACAGGGAAGTAATGAGTGGCCAACTTTATAAACTTCTACAATGAAATGACTGGCCTAGTAGATGATACAAGAGTAGAGGATACTACCTACATGACTTTGGTAAGGCCTTTGACACTGTCACCTGTAAGATCCTCATAGACAAGTTGTTAATGTTGGGCTGGATGAGTATTCAGTGATGTGAGTTGAAAACTGACTGAATGTCCAGGCCTGGAGAATGGTGATCAGTGGATATAACACTAGTTGGAGGCCAGTAACAGTCATGTAACTCAGGGGTCAACACTCGGTCCAGTTCTCTTAAACATCTCCATTATTAATCTGGCTGATGAGGTAGAGTGTACCCTCAGCAAGTTTGCTATTGACACGAAACTGGAAGAAGTGGCTGATACACAAGTTAATCCTGCTGCCACCCAGAGGGAGCTCAACAGCCTGGAGAAATGGGCCAACAGAAACATCATGAAGTGGAGCAAAGTGCAAGATCTTGCGCTTAGGTAGAAATAAGCTGATGTACCTGTGTATGCTGGGGGCTGCCCAGCTGGAGAGCAGTTTGGGAGAAAAGGACCTGGAGGTCCTAACGGTCCCCAAATTGAACATGAGCTAACAATCTGCCCTTACAGCAAAGACGGCACTTGGAATCCTGTGCTACATCAGAAGAAGTGCTGCCAGGAGGCTGAGAGAGGAGATCCTTACTCAGCAGCAGTGAACCCTCATCTCAAGTACTGTGTTTAGGTTTGGGCCCCTCACTACCAGAAAGACATTGAGGTGCTGGAGCACGCCCAGAGAAAGGCAACAAAGCTTCTGAAGGATCTGGAACACAGGACTTATAAGAAGCTGCTGAGGGAACTGGGATGGTATGGCCTGGAGAAAAAGAGGGATGGAGGAGACCTTATTGCTTTCTAGAACTGCCTGGAAGGAAGTTGTAGTGAGGCTGTGTTACAGGGAGGGTTCGGACGGCACGTTAGAACTGAAACTCAACACCGTTGTGAATGTAACTTAAGCAGTATTTTACTACAACAGGTGGCCAAGTAAGATAGAAACCCCAAGCAAGGGAGAGGGAGAACAAGGAAGAGAGAGAGAGAGAAAGCCCAATGCCCCATGTAAGGACCCCTCCAGGTGTTACTTAGACGGATTTGTCTTACCAACTTTAGAATGCTCAATCCTCCAAAGGCAGAGGCAGCATCCCCAGAGGCTGGCCCGCTGGCAGGCG
>JAWWEU010000091.1:41340335-41353583 GCA_035583155.1 Acropternis orthonyx
TGATTTGTGCAGCAGACATGGGAAAAAAAAAAAAAAAAAAAGAGTAGATAGGTCTGCTGGGAAACCTGACTAGTTGAAGGGGCCAAACCCCCCACCTCCAGTCTCCTGAGAGTAGCTTTTGAGCTGACACACCTGCTAGCAATACCTCAGAGCTGGACAGGCATGATGTATATATTCCTGTTTTTCAGTTGCTTTCCTGCTTGGCTGACTTAATACAGAGGATTTGTAAAGGGATGTTTTTAATGGCAGGATTTCATATGGTAAGAACGTCATACAGGAAACAAAATTTGGCATGTTGGCAAAGGCATTCAGCCCATCTAGATGAATGAAAGCCTGACCTGACCATGATGATACTGTGTCTTATAATTTTATCTTAAAAACTTAAAATAGTGTACTGTTGGGAATGTTTCTAGGGATACAATCTCTTTTCCATGTTCTGAATGAAAGCTGACAGTGACAACTGACAATGACATAAGTGTGAATTTTAGGTAGATCAGAGTCCCTTCTGACAACCTCAGATAGTTTACTATACTAAGCATTTGGAAAATCAAAAGTCCCAAAATAAACTCTGAAACTTTCTGCATATGTTTGAAATACTGTATCCAAATGCCTAGTGAAAAGACTTGTTTGCAATACATTACACTTACTGTTTGAATTTCATAAGCCAGTTTATACCTATTGCGTAGATGTCATCATTGCATTAATTCTGAATATCATCCTAGCGAAGTGTTTTCAATCTTAACTACTTTATACACTAATATAAACTTGGTTTTGTCCTTTTTCTGCAGTGTTATGCAGCAATATTCTAATTTCAAAATACGCCTTTTGATAACTCTCTAGATAACAGCAATTAACAAGCTTTAAGTCTTCTTCTGTTGTTCATGTTGCCATGCTCATTTAAAAAAGAATAATGTGATCAGCTTGCATTTCACAACAAACATCCCTTAAGAAAACCCTTAAAGCTGTTTTAATTTTTTCTTCGTTTCCTAGGAGTGAAATTGGAAAACTTGGTGTTTTGGTGCTCATCTGTTTGGTTGTACCTTGGATTTGTTTTTCATACCTCTTTGGTTACAGTCATGGTAAAGCATGGAAAATGACAATTTTTGGACAAGTTTATGAATACACTACTGTATTCCGTTTTGTCAGCAAGCTGTTGTAAAGAGGGACGATTACACAGCTTATTGAATTTCCCTGTTACTCCCAAATATGAAAAGGGACAAGGCAGCCATAATGTTGAATAGAGAACCAGATTACCTTAAAATTAGAAGAATTAAAAGAAGACAGGAAGGATTTATTTAGGATCCGATGTGTATGTCAAAATATTGTATGAAAATAATATTGCACTTTCATTTTTCTATGCTAAATTTTATAAGTTATTAACCTGTTTTGTTTAGAAGATTTTTACTGGATTATGAATATCTTCCCTTTTAAATAAGCATGTGTGTGTGTTTTACTGTAGGTTTTTAGCAAAATATATAGTTAAAGCTCAGTTTGTAGCCAGAGAAGTATTACTTAATGCTCATTGCACTTAATTCAGTTGGCTAAATCCATCAGCATTCAAAGAGGTGAAGCCAAATTTGACCCATTTCCAAAGAGATACCTTGAATCCTGCTTGAGGCAAAGCCCTGCAGTATGTGTGTGCCTAACAAACTTTAATGCAAGGTCAGTTGCTTAGATTTTTTTTTTTTTTTTGCAGTAGTTTTACACCTGAAACTGAAAAAAAACCTCACAAACCCCTGTTTGCTTAATATCAGAACCTTTTCTTGTAACAGAAATTGTTGAAATATGTTGAAATATTCTGTCAGACTTGGCTTTTATACATTATACCACCACCATATGAGGGTTAATTATAATGAAAGAAAAATTTCTGAGATTTTTTTGTTTTCCATTGCATTTAAAATGACTAATTGCCTTTGTTCTGATTTGGAAGATGAACTGACTTGAAGATACTGGAATTCTGAGTGGAATGAAACCTGTTTGTTAATTCCCCTTGTAACACAGATCCTGAACCAGGCCAGCTGACATGTTCTCATCTTGAAAGGCGTCACCACATCTCTTGGAATGCTTGAATGATCTACATGTACAAATAAACACTTAGATCTGACACACACTGGGATCAAGCTCTGCCTCGTCTTGTGGTCTGGCAGCTGTAATATTCCCTCCCATCCTGTCTCCCCACCCGGTTTTGCTGAAATGCCTTAAGGATATCAAAGTGGAGTAAGCCAGGTGCATCCATTGACTTTTACTTGGTGGATAACGATGTGTGTTTTTTGTTACTGCCGTTTTTGTAATGAGATGTGGGTTAACTAGATGGAAGTGATAAATTTCATGTCAGGGTTCTATAGACATTCTGTAGCAATACTGTCACAGTTTGAAGCAACTCTGCTTTCTACTTCAAAAATGGTTTTTTCAGTGTGCCTTGCCCGTTCTCTGTTCCTCAGGAGGTGAGAATGCTGTGACAGGCTCAATCTGTTCTTGTATTTTAATGTGTCTCCAAAGTTCAAAGGATCTAATGCAGCACCCTCAGAGGCATCTCAGTCGTATTCCAATTAATCAATTTATTGTCAATGTGCCATTAATAAAGTGTTATTAGTGGATCAGTAAGGAAACCCTCAAAACAGACAATTTAGGAGTCAATTGTGAGTGTAGACATTTACTACACAGTTAATCTGAGTGATTGGCATGCACGTCTAACCTGAATTAACAACCAGGACCACAAATATTCCACAACAAAGCCCCATCTCTGATAACACAGCACTGTTCCTTCTACTCTTTTTCTGTCTGGGCTTGAGGATATAGCCTTTACCCTAAGACATCCCAGTGTTTTCCCATGATCTTTACAGTGAGTTTTTCTGGAGGAATTGTGAAAAGAGAACTTGATGACCAACACCAGTTTAGGGATGGGTACCATTTAATCCTTCTTAACAAAGAAATGCTTGGACACATCAGTCTGTATAATGTAGCTGATATTATCCAACAACCGGATGTGATTCTGAGAGTTTTCTAGATGCATGACACAGAGATAGATAGCAGTTGAATGCAGATTTTCTTGTCTCTTACAAAGGAAATCAGTTGTCATAGTTAAGTGAAGTGTTACGAATCTTTCTCCTTTCGGGAACCATGCTTGGTGGTATATATTTTCATGTTGCTTTTTAACCACTCAAATATATTTCAATGACTGCTGCAGCACCTGAAGCAGACAGAGATACAAGATATTCTCTAAAAAGGGTTGTTTGGTCTTACAGTAGTTCCTGTGGAAAGCCACTATTTCAGCTTTGATTTGAGATTTAGACTTACTGCTAAAGCCTTAAGTTGTAAGTTCCTGCAGCAGGAAGTTGGACAAGAGCTGTGGAAGATGGTCAGGTATAGAATGCTGTTCTAAGAAGAAATATCACTTCAGAAATGGGAAGCAGGAACTGGGAATAAAACACAGATTTGTGCTCTTAGAGTAACACTGATGAGTTACCTTTTTGCATCATTAGGGAAGGCAAGGAAGACTTACCAACTCGGTGTGGAAACCCTAAAGTCATATTTGCACAGTGTTACTCAGAATTAATAAAATTTCTATGTTTACAAGGTGATTAACTTTACCAAATGTCCATTTATAACACAGTGAAAGCAAACCTGTGAGAGGATTTTGAGTGAGAAGTGACTCAGTTCTTCCAAAAGGTTTTCCTGCCTCTCAAATGAATATTAGTCAACTTCAACGACTGTTGTATTGGGCAGTATCAAGCAACTGATTGCAAATATGAAGTTGCACAAGCTCATTTGATTAAATCACTGATTTTCTTTATTACTATTGTTGTTAAAGTTTCCTGAGTCCTACATTCTGCAAGGAAGGAATAAAATAAAAATATTTACCTATGTGATCTCATGTTGATCATTTATATAGTAAGGGATACTATAGTATAATTTGGGAAAATGAGTTTGAAATGTTTTTAATATTTTATTAATTAACTGCCTAGGAAATTATTCACTGAGCTTTCTTTTCTTTAACTAATCTGCTCCTGCTGGTTCAACCTTTGACTCTTGGGATTCAGAATTGCCCTTTGGGCAGACTAGTTCTTCAGTACATGAAAATGCATAGGGTGTTTCTTGTTGGCCATGGATTTTCTTTCTCTTCTCTAGCAGTTATCAGTGGATTATAAGCTTCACTTCCCTTCTAGTTCCGTGCCACAATCTATGATACTATGATCTGTGGATATGTATGGGAAATAGAACTTCTTTCTCGGTTAATTTTTTTTCCCATCTGTTTCTTCTTAACTGAGTGACCTTTGGGAGTAATTGTCATATGAGTGCCCTGTGTTATTAATTGTCTTAAATGACAAAAAGATACACTCACATTTTCATTTTCTTCCTTGTAGAACTCAGTTATACTCAAATCCAGTATAAAACCAAAATAATCTCAATGTGCTTTATACATTCCAAGTTTTTGCAGGTAAGACCACACCTACCTGTCTGCTGTTTCTTCTTCTTCATGGATTAAATTCCTGGGCAATTACAAAGCTTTTTAAAAAATATTCTCAGTTTCCTCTGTCCTGGCCACAGGACTTTTCTGCTCCATGTGGCATTCTGTAGACCCCTTAGATTCAATTTAACTTTGACTTGAATCATAATGTTTTCTAATAGTTTCTAGGACAAAAGCTGGAAATAGCAGACACACTGTCCAAAGAGTGCCTCACTATCTCAGCTTACATTTCTATAATGACTTTTATTTCAGAGGAAATCAATCAGACTTTTAAAATTTTAATTCTGCTTTAGAGGAGAAACTCTTTCACTACAGCCATCACTAAAATGCAGCCATTATCAGGATGGAATTTCATTGTGAGAAGGGTATTGCAGTGACCATATAGAGGAATGACTTTGAATGCACAATTGAACCATTGTACTTACACAAAGTGATGTAAGATTTTAAATTCATTTAGAAAAGAACATGTCCCTTAACTTTTATGGTAGACCATGCAAAAATAATTATAAGCATTCAAGAATTCCTGTTATTTACCTTGAATTGAACAAATAATAAGACACCACAGCAGTATGCTAATAGGAATAAATATTAAGGAAATGAAGATTAATTGAAGGAATTGAAGATGGAGTAACCGCATGAAGTTCAACACAGAGAAGTGCAGGATCCTGAATTTGGAGAATAACAACCCCATGTGCCACTATATGCTGGGGACTACCCAGGTGGAGAGCAGTTTTGCAGAAAAGGACCTTTGCGTTCTGATGGTTCTAAGATGAACATGAACCAGAAATATGGCCTTACAGCAAAGGCAGCAAATGGGATCTTGTGTTGTAATAAAGTACTGCCAGCAGGTTGAGGGAAGTGATCCTTCTCTCCTCAGCACTGGTGAGGCTACACCTGGAGTACTGGGTTCAGTTCTGGTCTCCCCAGAGAAAGAGAGACATGGACATCTCAGAGAAAGTCCAGCAAAGGACCACAAAATGATGAAGGAACTGCAGCATCTCTTCTGTGATAAAAGGCTGGTATTGGATGATAATGTTTAGGAAAGTTTTTCTGTTTAATCCTGCTCAGGCTTGAAGGGCTGAGTGCCCTTGGCTGAAGACAAGTGCTTCTTGCATTTTTTGTTCCAACAGTTGCATTCTCCATCTATTTTCACATTCTTTATCTGTTTTGATACATTTTGTACAAGCAACAATTTTCTAATTCATACAAAACTATAGTTCCTTTGAGTAAAGGAGCAACTTTGGTCAAGCTTTTTTTACTAAATTTCAGAGTAGCTTTTTACTGGATAATATTTTGCCACCACAAAAGTGAAGGCAGCTTTAACTCTCAGTTAGCCCTTGCTGATCACTGTACATTACTTGCCTCTACCTCTCAGCACATATCCTATGCTGATGACACACAATTAGATGATCTTCCTGGTCTGCAGCTTAAGACATTTGAGAATATTGCAATTTTCTCTCAATTCATGGTAAACTAGGCTGTGCGTACTTTCAGCAAGACATTCTTACTACAAGTCACCTTGGAATCCTTGAACAAGAGACGTGATGTGTAAATATTTACACTTACATGTCTCACTTATGTAGCAAAGGGGTCATAACATATGTGGTTTTGAGATTTTTTTTTCTTTTGTTGCCTCTTGAATTGTTAAACTACAACCGTTAATACTCAACTATATTACCTCATCTAGCTGAAATTCTCATAATTGATGTGAATGTGATTAAAGAAATTCCTTACCCCTGAGGCTTTTGAGTGAGTTTGTTTCATTTTTCTGACTGATAAGGGTTGTCATATTTGATCTAAGATAAAAGTGTGGAGAGGAAAAGCAGAAGCAAAGCAAACTATATTTTTTTTTGACATTGAGTAGGAAATGTGTAAGTTAAGTGAGTACAAATAATTATGCCTCTTCACACTTGTTGAAATGTAGACATTTTATTCCTGGGGGATTTTGAGCAAACCGTTGCCACCACTGGGGTGGATTGCTTCAATGGGTGGCCTGGTTCCATGAAAAGCACATAGCCTCTGGGTAAAACTGAAGGTAACAGAAACATTAATTAATTTACTTTAATTACAAGGTACAGCCATTTTCCTATCCTGGCTGTATTTAACAGTTATTTCTGAGCACTTTAAATCATGAAAACAGAAAATAGGGATTTTCCCCTTTACAGTCACGAAAATTTATTTGCTTTTTTCCTTGAAGCCATTATTTTTGATTATGGTTAGAGATGGATGGTAGGTGGATAATAACCATTTAAAATATATGGGCTAGATTCTCACATGGTGTCACTTTGCAATGGCTTGCCATGGTAGAGGATCTGAGTTTTGCGACATTAAATCAGCTGAAGGTAATGGAATTATCTAGCCTCGTCAGCTATGCCAGCTCAGAGCATGTACAGTAATGTTTCTGAAAACAAAGAAAAATACACAAACCAAACTACTCAAGAGGTTTTTAGTGCAGATGGATTGAGGTAGATGGTCCAGGTACATGTTTATACTGCAGTGCAAGCCAGCAGGATTTCAAGAGAAGACTGGGAGTAGAGATTTCATATCTTCACGGCTGGTTCCTTGCTTTATTGTAATTAATTATGACTACAATGATAGGACCTAGAGTCTTTAAAAACTAAAAAAAAGTATCTCAAAATTACTCTGAATTACATGTTGTACAGAAGAGAGACAAACAGGACAGAGAGTAGACTCAACTGCAATAGACAGCATGAACAATGCAACAAGAGCAGAGGCCACTGGTGTGATGAATGGGGAGGGAACGTTTGTGAGGTCAGAAAGACTACTTAACAAAAATGGGATGAAGGAAAGAAAAAGACAAGATAAAATAAGAAGTAGATAGAGAGGTAGTTGTAATTAAGGAGAAGAGGAAAGGAGACCTGTGCCCAACTGGTCACTCTTACTATTCCTGAGAGGTCTCATTTGCACTTTTGCAGCCATTCTTCATAGATCTCTCCCCAAGGTGAGTTTCCCAAATTTAATGGCATCTCTCCAAAATATTAAGGGTTCTGGGGAGAAAGATGAACCTTACACTGACTGCTTCTCATTTATTCTTTTTCTCCCTAATTTTGCTTCTGCTTCTTTTAACTTGTCAGCTTATCTAATCATGAGTCTCAGCTTCTCCAGGTGTGAAAGCAGCTATCATCTGAAGATGAAAAGTGCTATAAAAATTCTCAATCATTCCTGTTCATGTCGGGCTTTGCAATGAAACTAGTTTCTCACTTGTCACCTGTCTATGCTTGTTCTTCATAATCTTTTTAATGAATCTACTATCATCAAACTGAGCTCTGGAATATATATTATTGGTTTAAAAGAACTGAAGGTGAGGATGACTTTATCAATGGAATGTTTTTTAACAGTTATTGTTTTGGAGGGGCTTCTACGGCTACTGGTGTTGCAAGCTTTAGGCTAGACTAATCAGTGTACAGCTGCTGGTCTGTTGTCTGATCTTATCTGAAACTACAATACAATTTGGATAAAAAAGACTCAGTCATTTTGAGACAGATGAACAGTCCCTTAAGTTCTTTAAGTTTTTCAGTAAAATACTCATAGTTAAAAACTTCTTTAGTCTTTTGGCACAAAAATAAAGTGGGAAAGTTTTCTGCATAAAAACATGTGGCAAAACCTTTCTATGTACAGGAAGTAAACAATCACCGTACTAAACATGCCTATGATAAGCTGACACTTGAAAATTAATGAAATGTATCATTAGTTACACAACTTTAAAGGAACCTACATGTAAAGGCTTATACCTGGAAACATTTGAAAAAGTCCCTTTTCCTATTGTAGATGGGCTGAGATTTTTTTGAGCATGACTTTTGTATGAGACAAGTGCCCCACTACTAAGGTTAAATTTAAAATTGAAAGAAAAGAAAGGACACTGGTAGAGGAGTTATTTTAATTGCTATGATTGTTGGAATTTTCCATCCTTTTCTTCCTTGAGTTTGATGTTTTTCCTATGTTGTCCTCTAACTAATCCCAGATTGTATCTAAATGTACTTTTTTTCACTTCTCAACCCAAATCATAGTAGTTATGAGAGGAAACTTTTATATGTAAAAAACTTCGAACTTCTATTAAATTTTATGAAGTATGTCCCTTTCCTCACCATAAGCCACACACTGAGATTACTAACCCTTATATTCTGTTTCTTTATTATGCAGGATCTGAGCTAAAAAAATTATGGTACTCTAATAAAAAATGTTTCAGTAACTTGAAAAAGAAGTAGACTTAAGTGATATGAATTTTATAGTTTCTTTGAAATGCTGCCAGTAGTTTTAATTTTCAAGGATCATGATGTGCATTTATGATTCATGATCTGTCACATACAATCAATAATTCAGAAATATAGCAGTCTTCATCATAAAAAAAATTAGTTCTATCTAGCTGGATTTCTGTTGGTCACTTCAAAATTCCTGCTCTGGGTCAGCAGCAATAGTTCTCTGACAATGTTGTTGGTATGAACAATATTAAGTGTGTTGTTTCAAGGCTGAAGAAACTGAAAAACAGGAGCTCCTGAAAAATAGCAATTCTGTCCTTCTATTTTCTGTACCACCCATCTTTCTTGGATGAATAATCTATGCTTTTCAACAAGACATTTTGTCTTTCATACCCTAAATGGTATTTATTGCTGGACTCAGATGATCTGTGCAGTATTTCACTCATATTGTGTTACTAATTGCATGCTGACCATGTATCAGGGATCATTCTCTGCACATACAAAAGCAGGGAAAATAATGATGAATTTCATTCTCTGATAGAAGACCATGCTCATCACTGTGTCTTTCATTCACTTTGCTGCCATTAAAAGCATGCACGTGAGAGAGCATGAGCCACTGGCAGTACTGTGAAACATTGGGAGTGGAAGCAAGACCAAACCAAGTTCTGAGCACTGTCCTAGTATTTAGACATAACTTACAGTGATTAAAACCCTTCTGTGATTTACTGCTGATAGAGAAAGGATTCTTTCCATATAAATTGTTCTTTTGTCCTCAGAAATCTTTGGGGGATGAGTTCTGAAGAGTATATTTAATGATTGCCCTCCGCCCCCGCCCCCCTCCCCACCCCGCCATATTTCTTATACTGTGTTTTTTATTGCTATCATGAATATAGTTGCCATGTGGAAAAACAGGTCCACTGCTTGTTGTTGATACAAGGTATTGCCATGCAAGAAACACAGCATCAGAAGAAACATTTCATTGTTTTCATATTAGTTTTCTGCAGAGTCCTGGAAGTCTGCTGGAAATTTAAAATATACAGATAGGGGAAGTTGCTGTTTGTGTGCTGTTTATGCCTTTTCCAAAACCACATAAGATTTACTTTGCCTTAGACTCTGAATAGTCAGCTTGACTGCTCTTTTGTTGAAAATCTTTTGTGGTACCAATGGAGATACAGTCTTGACCTGAAGATTTTTTCTTCCTGTATGTATTTTAAAATACTCATTGTGATCAGTACTTAATAATCAGGCTTTCTTCATTCAAAGAGGATTTAGCTTGCATTGTTGTTGAGTAATAAGCCACTGTGAAATGCTCCAAAATCTAAGTAATCAGCAAAATTATGTTAAGCTAGAGAACTAGCAAAAATGAATCTGATATTTTTATAACAGCATTGTGTCTCTTCCTCTTCATAAAACAGATAGCATCTCCAAGACCATAACTAAGCACCTTGTGCACATCTAGGAACATGAAGGCATCAAACTTGAATGTCAAAAACTTGAACCAATAAACTTCTTTTTCTAAGGCATTCTGAGTATTGTGTATGTGTAACTTACGTGAAAGAGACTGTGAAACTGGGGTCTTGGTCATCACAGCTTCCTGAGCATATTACTCTAGGACACCCATAGAGTAATGGAATTTTAAAAAATTATCCTCTGTGTACTCAAGCTCTTCATCTATCAGTTAAAAAAGTGTAGAACTGAACTTTAATAAATGTGATATCTTGCATTTTCATGACTGTAATACTCAGGTCAACCTTAATGAAATCTTGAAGAAACACATTAAACTTAAAATGCACATTTTAGCGTCAGTATTGAAACCATCCAACAACATGCTACTCTGTTAATTTAAAATATCTTCTGATCTGTATGTCCTCAAGTTTAAATACTTTTTCACTTCTGTTTCCTATCTTCTGTTTTTAATGGGAGTTAGTGCTTAAGTGTTAGACTGAACTTCCATAGCACTGAGATAATCTTGTGCAATTTATAGACCAGAGATACTCATTGCATGCAGAAGCCTAGAATAATTGTGCATTATTGATGCAGCAGAGTTTCTTATCAATATGGGATGTACAGTTAGTATTTCTTAGTTGTCATGTGCCAAAATATCTTTAATTTAAACGCAGACGTAATACTTAGCTGGAAACAGGACTTGAGGAAAACTTTTGAGAGATCAGTGTTTCCATATATGTAAAAACTAAATGATTCAATTCACTGAAAGCTATTTACACATCAGAACTTGCTGTCCTAAAAGTGCCTGTCCCATTGGAAATATGATTCAGATGCCCCAAACTGAATAAATGTTTTCCTTTTTCCTGTATAAAATATGAATCAAAGTATGACTGAAAACAACCTCATTAAAGCAGTTCCTTTGTCCTTCTTAGACAAAGTAAATTGTAAAGGCACATGGCAGTTTCCCTGCGTAGGTGGTCTATTTTATTTGTTAACCTCACAATGACCTCTGAGATATTGATGGCTTCCAAGGATTCTTAATCTGCTGTAAATCAACATGTTATGCAATGAGAGATATCAGGTTTTCTGTCTATTAGAGTCTAAGTTTAGAAGTGCAAGATATTCCTATCAAAAACATTGCTTTTCCTTGGCCAGTTTCACCTGTACTTGAGCTAGGTGAGTTTTAACCAGGATGATTCTTTCGTGTAGGTCTGTGTTCCCCTAACCTTTCAGGAAGGCACAAGTAGGTTTCTGCAATCAGTTGCAGCGAGCTGATCTCATCAATGTGTGCATGTGTGATCTTAAAATATGCTCCCAGACTGACTACCAGAGGTGTTTCTTTGCATATTTAGTAGTCTTAGTACATTTTACCATCTTTTTATTATAGGCTGAATATATGAAGACAGGCAAGAGAATCTTCTTTGGGTGAGGAAAAGTGGATACTGTGGGCCAGGCTCTCAGCTGACATAAATCATGCCTGCTCTGCTGAAGCCACTGGAGACATACCAGCTTATTTCACAGAGGAAGCAGCCATGTGCTTTTTGTGACTTCCTTTTTTAGAAGCATCTTTATAGAGTTGCAAATGTGTTTCATATCCTTGGTCCTTGGAGGAGAACAAGCCAACACTTGAGTATATTACAGCTTTTTAAATACAGCAATTTAATGATGCCTGTTAATCAGTCAGCTAACTTGAAGGAAAGTCTTTACAAATGAGAAAACTGAACTTTCAGTTGTTAGACTGTTAGAATGAAATTCTTTTTTTTTTTTTTTTAATATCCTCAGTGTCATTTTTTTTTCAGTGGCAAGTAAAAGCAGAGGCATACCCTCTAAACCTTCCAAACTGTCACTACCCATAGCCTGAGACAGTTGTGAGAGACGAGCTGAACTGCTTCAGGGTTTAATGTGGTCTCTCTGAGGGCTGGGTCTGTCATTGCCCAGTGATGTGATTTCATTAGTTTGTACAAAATAATGGGGCTGGTACAGCTTGCTTACACTTACTTACATTCCTACTACCTCTATAGGAAAACAATTTTTAGTAGCAGATAGAAATACAGGGTGGAAATGTTCTTGCTTAAACTGGTGTCACATGGCTGCATCAACCCTTTTAGGGGTGAGCCAGGGGCAGAAACTCCACAGTCTTTCATCAGTCTGCCATATTTATAGTTGACTGGCACACAGAAATACTGCCAAATTAGCAATAAATGGGAGGAAAAAATATCCCTGAAGGTATGCTTCTGAAACTTGTTTACCTTAAACCTATTTAATAGCCAGCGAGAACAATTATATCACCCCTTCTCGCCTCTGTAAAACTTCTTTAAGCTAGGCCTATATGCAGCCCCAGAGCTGTCAGAGGATTTAAGCATTTCTGCAGTCTAAAAGCAGCAAGGGTGTCCAGAGAAGGAGCAGGAAACATGCTGGTACTGTCGACACCTGAAGCTCTAGACTTTGCAGTGTGTTCTGTGTATGAAAGGTTTCTCCAGACAGCCTCAGGACATGAACCAAACTCCTCTTTGCAGAGTAAGATTTAAAAACCTCCACAAAAACAGATTTGTTAGTCCTTGTTAATCTAGTATCACAAGAAATTTTCTCTTCATCTCTATGGATATGAAAATGTTCCAAGTGAGAGCTTGGGGAAAGGACCTTAATACAGCAGACTTATAACATGTCTACTAGGAAGAACTAGACGTTTTACCTTGCTATAAAGCATGCCTGGACCACTAAGCTGTTTTTGTCAAGGATTAACATAATTTCTATAGTATGGCAGCAATAGATATGGAACAGCCCACTTGCACCCAAGTGGTGTTCCAGCTCTTCCCCAGAACAATGATTACTGTGATTGGACCATGAAAAACTGCTGTCTGATAGATGTATGTGTATGCCACGTGAAGGACAGAAACATGAGCTTGAACTTCAGGTCAGCAGTGACAAGGTTGAGTGCCTGTGGACCAGAATCAGGGGGAAGACCAACAAGGCTGACATCCTCGTGGGAATCTGTTACAGACCGCCCTACCAGGATGATGAAGGAGATGAATTATTCTACAAGCAGCTGGCGGATATCTCAAAATCCCCAGCCCTTGTTCTTGTGTGTGACTTTAACCTGCCAGATATCTGCTGGGA
>JAWWEU010000091.1:41409633-41430955 GCA_035583155.1 Acropternis orthonyx
TTCTGAAAGTTGAGTGTGTAAGGGACAAAGTAACATGTTCATGGCTGAAAGAAAGGCTCTGATCCAAGCTGGGAGGCTTGCTCTATTCTAACAATAGAATGCAAGATTAGATGACCCTTGAACATGAAACTTTTTGATGTAGTTAGATGAAGCAGAGAAAAAGACAGGGATACAATAATCTTCAGCCTGATAAGTAATTGCCACTGTAGAAGCCATGACGACTATTTATGTCTAACATGAACCAACTGAAACAAGGTTTCATCCTTCTGACTGATGCACCCTGCATACCCGGAAAACTGGAGTGTGCTGGATTCATGGTTTTGTATACCAAAAATAGAAGTGCTGCTTATTTGCAGCACTTGAAATAAGATAGTATTGGTATTCAACACAGACACTTAGTACTTCTCAGGTCTTCCACAGCCTTAGTAAATGGAAATGGCTACCTGCTACAGTGATCAGGCTGTATTACATTTCTAACTGCAGACGCCATGGGGAAGGATATATCTACTGGTTTGAAAATGATGTGTGAAAAATAATTTCATCATGTGCTGCAAACCAAACCACCAAAAAGAATCAGCTTTTGTCACAGAGTTTGCTTTTACCCAGTAAGAAGCACTATCTGAGAATTCTCATCATGACCTCAGAAATTGCATTTGTGTTCATACTCTTGCCATTCACCCATGCCTGAGCTACATTGTCAAAGATTCATACAAGGTCATGTACTGCTTTTGTGTTTCTGTGATTAAGATGCTGTGCAAAAAGTTACTCCTTGCATTTTTTTTTCTTATATATTTTCTTTTTCATTTAAGGGACTTTTTTTTTTCCCCCAAAACCTTCATGACAGCATATTTAGCAAATAATAACAGAAACCATAGAAAATATAAGTGTGTGGGATAACTATTTTTAGCTTGTCCTGAAGATATCTTCAGTTTTATAGGTGAAGAGAGTATCTTGATAGTGAGGACATAAGATTCCGTGAAGGACCACATCCCAGCAGAAGTGAGTACATCTGAACTACTCCTGAAAATTTGATCTAGTGAATATTTATGTTGTGAGTACACTGTTACAACCCACTCCAGATGGCAAGGTTACCTAGGTTATTAATTCTGAATGAATGGTGTTTGGAACTATAGATCTATGCAGGGTTTATTTTAGAACAATTTATTTGCAATGGAAAGCAGGTATGTAGTAGTTTTGGTTATTATTATAGTAATATGACAATATGAAAGCATAAAAACATCATTTAAGAAAATGTATAAGGGAAAAGACAGAAAGAAAGAAAGAGAGAGAAAGGATAAGAGTAAAAACTTATCACCACCTGTAAACCTCACAGTGAGACTTGATTTTTACAACTTTGATGTCTGTTGGTTGAAGTGATAGTCTTGATCCATCTTGATCCATCGGGTGTGGGGGAAAAAATTCCAGCAAATACAAGGTCCAGTGGCTTATTATACATTTAGGTTTAGATGGGAACACTCAAGCACCTCCCCTGGGGAGGGGGAGTTTTCAGTTCTCTGGTGGAAGGCCTCAGAAAAGAGTATGGGGCACTTTGGGGGTCTTTCATGGTTTATGACACCATCTAAGACATGGCAGCTGCCTTTCACATCAGTGCAGTTGAGCCAGTTATATTCCATCAGACCTTAGCCGTATGGACAGGATGGTGAGGGGGCAGGTGATGGAATTTGACAACTGAGTTTTGTAAGGGAGGACATTACCACGACAAGAAGCACCATCCTACCTTACAGGTCTGCCTCAAAGCCTGGCTTGTAGCCTTCTGCTTTGGGAAGGCAAACCTGGCTTCAGTAAAGCAACCTGGCACCTCCACAATTGTTTTGAGTCATTAACCATTAACAGTCCAGTCACTCACATATACTTACTGTGTGTGCAGTAGAGTTGAGATTCACTGAGAATTTTCACTTAAAATGTGTAGATGCACCACTAGGTGTCCCTTCAAAGAGAAGCACACTGTAACATCGACCTAGATAACAGTTATGTGGGCTGTAAAAGGCTGTATTTGGACTTCACAGAATAATGAACACTAAAGCTTTTTTTTTTTTTTACAGGGATTTTTTGAGTTGTTTACTATACTGTGAAGAGTATGAAGTCAATATTTTAATATATACATTTCTTTTTGTTCCACAACATTAATAGTTCTTCTGGTTATGAGCACTAGGCTAGCTAAAGCTAGAAAAAGCTAAGGTTGTTACTGTGTCCTTAACTTATCCTATCGTGCTTTTTTTTTTTAATTCTCCATAACACTTTGAATAGGGAGGTGCAGCTCTAGCCTTAACTTCGGATGTCCTAGACTTTCACAGTGCAAGCCAATTCTTGATACCTTTTATTATTTTTTTTTTTTTTTAATATTGGATTCCCCACTCCGACCATTTGTATTTAAGGTTATTTTTAGCTGAGCTGTCGTGTTAATCTTGGTGAACATCAAGGGAGCTGAAAACCATTCAAGTAATAATAGCTTAACAACCTGCTGCCCTGTGGACAACTCTTAAGAATCTCTCTGGAAAAGATCATTTTCAGCTGCAATAGAGTTAGTGTTCTTCTGGTAGCTGGTACAGTGCTATGTTTTGGATTAGTATGAGAATAACATTGATAACAATAGATATTTTTAGTTGTTGCTAAGTAGAACTTACTGTATATCAAGGACTTTTCAATTTCCCATGCTCTGCCAGCAGGTAGATGTGCATGAAGAAAACAAAACAACAACAACAACAACAAAAAACAAACAAAAAACCCCAAAACATTTCCCTTTCTCTGAGTCCATTTGGATTTTTTTTTTTCCCCAGGAACAATTCAGCAAAGGAAGCTGTAAAAATGCAAACAAACAAAAAAAAAAAGAGTCAAAACAAAGGCTACTGCCACACTAATTAACCAGAACTCATTCTTGTATGAACTGGGTCACCTTCTGCAAAAGGGGAAGAACTAATACAAGGCCTCATTCCCCACAGTACCCTTTCATCTTCAGGGAATTATGTTTTTAAATATGATGAAAATTAATTCCACTTTGTTTATTACATTCTGTTTCCAAACATGAGTCCTGTAGAACCTGCCAAATGTTAACTTCAAATTTAGAAAGCTGAGCTGCTTTCCAAATGTCATACTCTCAGAGGCAAGGGTTGTTCTCATGGTCTGTGAATTGCCCTGCATGGGAAATATTATCAATCTGCTACTACACTTCTTCAGAAAAACAAGTACTCTAAGGAATATATGATGAACATGGAGTAATATGTCACTATCTTTTGGGAAGAAAACATGTTCCTATTTCACTTGTCAATTGTTTTAAAGGAACAATAGGATCATTGCACTATTTTCTTTTTTCCTCTCTTCATTGTTACCCACATAAGAGGAACAGATATATAGCACAGAAATAATTCAAGAAAGTTTGTCAAATAAATCAGAAATGTATAAACTTGCCTGTGGAACATCTGTTCAATTTAAATAGAAAATAATACTGCAAAGCGTAGGTGAGATTATTCGATTTTTCTCTCCCTTTCTTTCTCTGTTGTGATTTACTAGTGTCCACATGTACATCTACTTAGTGAACATTTCTGCTCATGTAGGTTATTTTAGTAGACCACATTTTGTTATTTTATCTGATTTATTTTTAAAGATTTGTCATTTTATTTTCTGATGGCTGAACAACAGCATAACTCAGCCAAAAAAAAAAAAAAAAGCAAAGAAAGCTAGGAGCAAGAGTAGTAGTGAAGAGAAAACTTAACACAAGCTTTTTTCCTTGGGTATGGACAGAAACTCCATTTGCATAATAGGAGAAAAAAAGATCATGTTTATAAAAAAATCAAGGAAAATATTTTCAAAATAAATGTTCCACGCCAGGACTGGACAAGAGAGGAGGTTAGATTTAAGGCTTGCATTCAAAAATTGAGTCAACTTTGGGCTCTAGTCATCCAGATAGTGTTTTGAAGGTTCTGCTGTGGGTGGGGTTCATATATTTGAAAATCTGTCATACTTTCGTGCTCTTATCTATTAGCCTGAATTCAAACCTTCACTTAGCCTCTCTTATTTGGTCTGATCATCTGCTCAATATAACTCAGCAATATTTTTGCCTCCTGCTTCTGAATAAACAGTGCAAATCTGCTTTCCCTGGTCAAGACACAAAGACTTTCTCTCTGAAATACACATTCAATTCACAATAGAGAGAACTATACTCCACACCACAGTGCCTAAGGAAACTGCTGTGAACACAGAATCAAATGCTGTTGCTAATAAAATTGTCATGATACAGAAGAGCTTATGATTTACACATTCTGGAACTTTTGTGCTTTTGCTGAAATGACCACAATTGCTAGCTAAATGAGGGTTTGTGTGTCTGTGTGTATCCCTGTTTATTTTTAATGAAGACTAGTTGAACATGTATTTTGAGAATTTGAGACAAGTTACAGTTTTCGTGTCTTGGCTTGTTTTGTAGAATCGAGAGACGTTTTGCTGGAGTGGAGGAGAAAACTTGAGTTAAAAACAAGGCAAGCTGTCCTGTCTAAATTCTGCTGATGTTTTAGAATGATGTTTACATTGCAAAGAGTTCTGATCAGAGATGTAACTACAGTACCCTCCTCATATTTCTTGCCATGTTTCTGCTTACAGTAAGAGTAGATTACTTCTTGCTGCTGTTCAAATACAATGGGAACTAGAATCAAATACCAAACCCTTTTGTTCTATTGGGAATGGGAGTGAAGGCTAGGGTAGCACATGTGCCATTGACTGCCCATCCTTAACTGTAGTGGAAAACAAGAGAATATACTGCATATATTACAGTAAATATGAGGAAGCATGTGTGTCTTTTTTTGTTTGTTTGTTTGTTTTGTTTTGGTTTGGTTTTTTTAATTCTGCAAAGCTGAGAACCTCAGTGCTGTGGTGTGACTGCAACACCCATTAGTTCTTTCAGGGCCCAGGCTGGCCACAAGCTTTGTCAGCAAAGTGAGTCTGTGGCCCTGCATATTAGCCTCATTAGTACACAACAGCATGGGAAGGTGAAGCACAGGAGAAGCTTTGAGATATCCTAATCTCATATTTAATTTTAAATAAAACATTCCTTTATTCTAGATCAATGTTCTGTGAAACTCAGTCCAAAAGCTCAGTTAGGTATATGTAGTCTACTCAGCAAAAAGTCATCACCAGCTCAAAAATGTATAATAAAAATCCCATGGAAATCAACGTTCACCATAAAACTGTTTCCTTCTGGTCTGATTCAGCCTGGAAAAAATATTAGAGAAGGACAGGTTTATAGGGTTCAGTTGTGCCTCTGATATATCAGTGAATTTGGACTTCAGTGAAGCCTCTCATGACTGGATCCTATATTTACTTAGGACATTATATCCAGGTTCTCAACTAAATCTACAGTGAAAACATTGAGAAGAGACAAAGGGTCAAGGGAACTATCCCTCAGCAGGAGAAAGCAATAAACAGGGGAACAAAACATTCATACAACTGATGGTCCACTTCTGAAGAAATTTTGAAAGGCAGAATGCTTTGTGAGAGTTATTGTGACTATATTCAACACACACTCTAATCTTCTGTCCTTCCCTTGGATGAATAAACATACCTGTTTGATGTACTGGTTAGAGCTGTATTCCAGTAAAATAAAGATTGTGAACATGTATCTTCTATGGAGAAGTTACCATTCTGTATAACCAACTTTCCTCAACCCAAACACACAACCTGCCACAATTAATCAAGGACTGCTAGGGAAGTCTAATGGTGTGTGTTTGGGCTGGAGGTCAGCCTGGATGAACACAGTGATCCCCCTTGACCTTACAGCCTATGGACTTTTTGCTGAGTAAGGGTGGGGTTGTGTAACAGATTTATTCCCTGGCTACACATTAATCTATGCACATGTATAATTTAATATAATTGAAAACAAAAGAATGCTGGGTGAAAGAAAATACAGTTTTTTCTGTTTTTCTGGATGGAGTGCTGTCGGTGTAATAGAAACCATAATTTCCTTTGTTTCACAAGAAAGCAGAATGTTGAGTTTGTGCTCTCATGTAATGAATAATAAAGGAGTGTACATGTAGAACCTGGTCTCTTCTTTATGAGAGCTGTGTAAGTGTGCTATACCCAGAAAATTAAAGACAAAAATTGATACTTGTACAACAAAATAAAGGTATAAATTGATGCTGATTGTATGAGACCCTCCTCCCCTTTTTTTTTTTTCAGATGGACCAGGACATCTGCAGAGAGTCAGCAAATATGCTGACATTTACAGAGTAAATTTTAAAGAGAACTTAGAGTTAGATTTCCCCCCAATTCTTTTAGTAGAACATTCTCTAGCACTGGACATCTGTACTGCTTGTCTGAAGTGGCTGTGCTTGCTAGAGTGAAAATACCTCTCCTTTGAAGAGCATGCTGTTTTCAGGACCTAAGGAGTGTACTGGCATGTTGGTAACATCCTGTTCACAGCTCATATCCAGATATGAACACACATCTTTCTATTCCTTTGGTAATCAAAAGATCAGTAGTTGTCCTTTGTTTGAAAGAAAACAAAGTTCTGATTTACCTACAGGAAGGTGATTCCCAAAGACAGACAAAATGTTGAGTGAAATTAAAACAAATAAAGCAAAGTAAATTCAATAAGTTTAAGAGAAAGTTTACTTAAGAAAAAAATTCTAAATAATTTGCTATGTACTTGTTTAAGATTGTTGAAGTTCTGCTTTTGCAGTAACTTCATTCATACCTTAAGTCCAATTTTTCTAAATTTCCAGAAACTACACAAGTTTTTAGGATTTTAACTGTATCATATGGAAGGAAACTGTCTTTCTCAACATACCATATTTTCAATTACAAGACAGTACCTATTTTGTGCTGCACAGATTTCCTAATTTTATATGTGGAAATATCTGTCCTATGTAAATATCCCATAGGAAATTAGAATTCCAATCTGTAATGTACTGCTATACACACTTAAGGATGAATCATTGTCCTGAAGTTTAAATAAATAAAAGGCTAAATTTATGGTCTAAATTAAAGAGAAAATAAATAATGTCTGACAAAGAATTGCTCCTATTTTGCAGATGGGAAATGGAGTCAATGAAAGATTAAAAGATTTGATGTGACCAGGGTCATGCAGGCAACCTGTGGCAGCTATTTACATTGAATTGCTGCCTCCTGACTGCCAAGCTTAAAAGCAGAACCATCTTTCTTTCTGTGATACCTTCTCTCTTCTTAACTCTTTCATGTTTTGCTCTGGTAAGTGGATGTCATAGGGTGGCATAATGCCTGGTTTATCAAGCATTTTTGATTAACAACATATATTACAGCTACAGTACTTCTACTACTTTACCCCTTCAATGAAATCTCATCTACATACTTCCCACACAGGTTTCTAGAAGAAATAGCTGAGTATCGAACATCACACTCACTTCTTCTCCCAACCGTTTTGCTAGACTTATGTTTTCCTTTCTGTGGTAGGAAACCTGATGTTCAGCCTTTGTCTATCATTCCTAGACAGATGTTAGGACTGTAAGGAAGAGTTCCTCTATGCAACACTGGGTCTTTTGGTTTGTCTTTACAAAGCACAGAGAACAGGTCACTTCCATGTCAGAATTTAAGTAGTACTTATAGCAAACTTAGTTACATTTTGCACAAGAAGAAAGAAGTAGTAAAGCTGGCTGTAGAGCTGCTTGATGCATTTCAGGTAGTTGCTTTCTGATGAAATACATTATGCTCCTGTCTTACAACAAGGCTTGCCTGATGGAGTCCTACATCCTACGTAACCAAACTCTGGACTATTCAATGAATTGTTAAAGAATCATGGTTGCAAGTTAATAGAAATAGTCTTTGCTGTAAGCACAGTAGCTCAACACTGTCCCTCCTGATATGCAATGTGGAACACAGAGCAGTGTCAAAGGTTTAGGGAGCAGAGCCCTGTCACTGATGGAAATATTATACTTTAGATCTGTAAGGAAGTTACACTGATTAGAAAAAGGAATGCAGTGCAAAACAATGTTATCATCAGCACACTGAAGGAATGTTTTTACTTCCTATAATGTTACAGAGGGGGCTGACCTCAACCTGTATGCAGTAGTGCACAGCAAAGATTTGCATTAGCTAAACTTTTTTGACCTTTTGTCTGCAGTAAAATGGTGTTGCTCAATGCTGTGGAGAAAGATGGAAGTTCTCTTCTAGTCTCCCCTGTACTTCTGGCACAGTTGGTGCTATTATGCTATGGAGGCTTTTTATAGTATTATAATATATAGTTTATACGAGAAGTGTTCAAACAAATCCAAAAAGAAAGAGGGAAGAATATAGCTTCTTTTTTAATGCATACCCCTTTCTAGCACTGTGTACCTAGCTGCCCTGTACACTACATCATCAAAGTCCAGCACAAGTGAGAGCACAGAGCATGAAATAGACACCTCTTCTGTACTTGCTAGATTTCAGGTTCCCAGGGAGCACTGGTATCAGTCTGGACAGTTTGATATAACCCTACTAATGTAGCTGAAGCTATCTGGGCTCAAAGATTTATTAGTTGTGAATGTTCATTTTTGTTTTTACTGGGTTAGTGGCAGTAAATAAGTCACCAAAACCACTAGCTGAGTGTCATGTGATAGGAAAAGCCTGGGATCACAAGTAAGCCTTCTGTATTTTAACAAAAAAAAAAAAAAAAAAAAAAAGGTGCTGAGGTAAGCAGTGTCAAACCCAGCTGCAACAACATGATGGTGGGAAGACAAATGAGAGCTTTCACTGCTGGATACAGGGGATAGAGAGCCCACAGCTCTGAAAAGCCTCTTCATATGCCAGAAACAGCTGTCATAACTGAAACTGTGAGGGACTGCTTCTTAAACCACGAGCTTTGATAAGGAGAATTCTCTCGCCAATCCTTTCTCTATATGATAAACACACTTCTAGCATCACAGCCCATCTGAAAGGTGACTAGAGATTATAACACCTTTAAGGTTTCCACCCCCCTCTTTTTATAACCTCTCCCAAATACTTATGTTGAATTCTCAGCTGGCATTTCTGAAGTATCTATCACTATAGTATCTGGCTGCTTAACCATATGAGCTCAACAATACCATGTAACGTAACACTTGGTAGATTTTTTCCTATGAGAGGCTGAACTTTACAAAGTTAGATCTAACATTTACGTTTTTATTGGCAACAGTGAATCATTGAAAGAGACACAGTAGAAGCGACATGGGGTCATTTTAGAATATTCAGGCAATGACAGATTTTAAATACTCTGTTGGCATATTCTGGTGTGTATTCTGGAAACAGGAGGTCACATGAAGTCAAGGGTGATGAAATGCATGTGCCCCTGATCTGACCTGCTACAGAGTGTGGAAGGTATGAGCAACGAGCAAGGGTCTAAGCTCTGCATGTGCAAGTATGTATGTGTGTGCACGTGTATGCAACATTTGTGCAGGGGAAAGAATGGGGAGTCATGAGGTGGGGGAGGGAGGTGTTTGGTGCCAGTGGTGGAATGAATTCCAGACAGGGACTGCTTTCTCTCCCCAGGGCCTGCCAGCTCCCTGTGGCTGTTGCCCAGGCAATGGCTGGGGAATTATGAGGAATGCTTGGAAACTATATCCTTCTGTTGGGCTCATGGATAGCATAGAAGGGGGTGCATGGTTTTTTTCTGTCTATTTCTTTTTCATATTCAGCAGATTAGACAGACAGGTTGCTGTGGTGACAACACGGAGGAGGTCTCCTGCACACCACACCTGCACCACAAACAAGGAGTCCTGTCAACACAGACTTAAGGGAATCCAAAGGCATCTTTTCTGTTTTTAATGGTTTTTTTTCCCTCTCTTCTTTTTTTTTTTTTTTCTTTCCTATAGCAAGTGCACAAGAGGAGGGCGAAGGGCAAAATAGAGGAGGATGTGGCTGAATAAGGAGGAGGTAAAGATGAAGAGAAAGGCACATCAGTATTCAATCAGCTTAGCTGAGCAACATTGACTGTGTATTGTGCAGTAGGGTGTGCACAAACAAGATTCACAAACTGAGCGAGTTGCCTTTAGAAAAGAGAAAACAACAAGTGTTATTTTGGTTTTACCTACTGAGTGTCCTGTATTGCATGATGTCTCTCGTGGAAACCTAAATAAAGTAACTACAGAAAGGGCAGAACTCAGGCACAGGACACAGAGATGTGGTTGGCATATGTAAAACTAGAAACAGAAATTACTCCTTTCTATCTTGATAGGGTAGATGCATTTGTGTTTGTGCCTGCATGTAAGACTCCACTTCCTAGAGGAATCCTTCCTTCAGGGAAAGCTGCCAAGCTGTGTTAAAATTAACATTATATGCCTACCCTTTTGCTTAAAGAAACTATCTAAAGGAGGCAGATGTGGCAGACAGGAGTAAAGGTTAAAAAAAAAAAAAAAGGAAAACAAAAAGAAAACCTTTATAACCAAGGGGTCCTCAAGAAAAAGGTGTTGCTCCTTAATGCCGTGGCATTTCTCCAGCTTCTTGTAATTAAGTAGTCAGCTCCCTGCAGAGATACTATCCTTGTCTCACCTCTCCTGGACATGACCCATCTCCTTCAAGGCTGTCTCTCTCCTCTACCCCTTGTCCTTTTTCTCCCACTTATCCCTTTACAATCTCTTTCAGTAATTATTCTCATCATCTTTTCCCTACATCTAAAATGGCTGTTTGCTGTCTACACCACTATCCAATGTATGTGCAAACAAATTACATAAAACTAAAGATGTGCGTATAGAAACACATAGATAACGTACAGACGAGCTTTTGTATCTGCATATGCTGGTGGCTGTTCAGAGACTTGTTTCTCTACTTTGCTGTTGTGTCTTGCCACTGGAAGGATGAAGGCTTCTTCCAACTAGGATGTTTGAAAATAGAAAAAAAAAAACAACCCTAAATTCTCAAAATATCTTCCTACAGATAAAGCTAGCAAACATCTGGAACCTGCAGTATGAGTGGTGAAAGAGGAGGGAAAAGTGAAGATCCAAAGGGGGCAGAGACTTTAAAGTCTCATTCTTGGATGCAGCAGGTGTTGGGAGTATTTTTCAGACTGGCAGGGAAAAGAACATCTTTCTGTTCTCCTTACTGCCCCCCATCCAGTTGGTTTTTTTCACATGCATACTGTTTACTTAGAGAAGGGTGCAAGAGTGAGCTTTCTGAATGTAACAGTGGTAATGAGCTTACAAATTAGAGTTTGGATGACTCAAATGTAATAATGACTCAAATATAATGAAATTTGGTTGTTCTCATGACCAGTACCATCTTTGTAAAGAGTTTCACAGTCTATTTCTGAGCTTCTCTGCTCAGATATCCTTAATATTCATGGAAGGTTATTCACATTTATGGAAGGTAATGGCTTGTTCAAATCCCATATATTTTTCATTGCTGTGGCATTGTCTATGTAAATATTTATAGAAAAAGTGCTTTATGGGTAATTAAAAACTACCATAAATGTAAAATACAGCCTATTGCTCATCAGTTTATTCAGATTCTGAGTTTAGACTTCATGTCAATAACATTTGGAAGAAAATCTCTGAAAGAGTTTGCATGTGTTCTCTTCCAGAAAAACTCAGTGTGTAATGCCTCATTTTTTCAGTCAGAAACCAGTGGGGTTTCACACAGGGACATTTTTTAACTAGAGAATGACTGTGGATATTTTAATGTTTTCTGTTGTGGGGTAAGTGACATCCCATGCTTACCTATGTTCTACACAGACAATTCTAACGAAGCCAGGAGGGAATGTGTATGTGATCCTGGGTCTGATGGCAAACATGAACTGATTGTCCAAAAGATCATACTTTGGCCTTTCCAGAGCTGGCTGAAGTCAGTGGGAATTTTTCTTTTGGTGTTAGTGGATTTCTGTTCAGGCTTTATACATTCAGGGAATAAAGCCAAGGGTTTTACTCTTCACCCTCTAAAACCAAAGCTTCACCTGCAAGAAGTGTATGCAAGAGAAAACCAATGTGCAAACCATGATTACATGCAATGAATGGAAAAAAACCCAAAAGAGGTAACAAAGCATGGGAAAGAAACGAAAATTCTCTCTTCCTATAGCTGGCTTCTGTCTACTGTGTTTAATTCTCCCATTTACAGTTTTCTGAGACCCACCTTGACCTGCCAAATCTACCCAAAGCAAAATATTCAGAGAACAGTAGTAGTCCTCTTGCTGAGGGACTGTTGGGACTATCTGTAGCTTGCAGGTTTCCTGAGCGTGCAAATGTCTGTAGCATGATTCTGCCAGTGCTGGGATGATGAACTGAAAGATATTGGGGTTTTATGAGGCGATAGTCACTGGTCAGGTAAAAGAAAGGAAAAGAAAACCAAGATCTGTAGAACTGGAAGCATTCTCTGGCATAAACAAAGCAGATATTATTTCTAGGATCTTATCTAGAGGGCTAAAAATACCAGGTTCTAAGTCATATTCCAGTCAGATGCTTTGCAAGCCTCTATTCATGTTAAGGGAGTTACTCCAAATGTACAGGAGAGTAACTAAGTGGAAATTAGTCCCTGATTATTTATCAACAATACTTCTTGCTGACTTTCAAAGTACTGCAGTTGACATTGTAGTCCAACAGTATTTTAACAGTTAAGCAACAACAAAGATTGAGACAAGTAATTTTAATGATAGTAGTATCAGTCTGCTTATATTTCTACCTCCTTGCAAACCTGTGTTTTCCCCGTCAAAGAAGACAAGTTTTCCTGTATGTCAGTTTATAATTGTGTATATGTTTATTTATATATATATATATATATATATATATATATACATATAATATTAAAAAAAAAATTACAGAGGACAAGGGTGTTCCTCCTTCAGTGGACAGTACCGCATCAGAAAATGTCAACAACAAACAAGATACCAGAATTCAACTTCCCTGAAGTGGTCAGATGAAAAAAGATTTAGAATAAAGGGTGTCTTTTATTTACATGTCATAAACACATAGAGAACAGTCCACTTTCAGAGAAAAAAAGAGATTTTGATTAAAGGAGCATTTGATCAGGGAGCATTAGTTTGTTTTAGTGACATGAAAAAATGATGGACTGCATATTTATAATGGAACTGACCTGAACTTTCAATTGTCCTTGAACTGTCCTTTAAATTTAGAAGAGTAAGATTTGGAGTAGTCTGTGTCTGACACAGAAATGCAACAATTCAGAAATCTGCATAAAACACCTATTAAAGGTAGAATATCCTGGGATCCCAGCAATAAAAGATGATACACCTTCTCTTATAAAATGCTGCATAAACATGTATGGTGTTAACATTTTGCATCCTCTGGTACTTCCCAGAGAAGGAAAAACCAAAGGGAATACAAAATGCATTGTGAACCCGCCTACATGCAAAGTGAGGTTTTACAGGGCCCATAGGACTCTGCTACAAGCTGTTTAATCTGAAAGCTTTTAAAATGCCAGATATATACACCATTTTTATTTTTTTTTTCAAAGGGTTAGAGTTGTTGATCTAGAAAACTATTAACATCCAGCCAGAACAAGTATGGAAGCAGGGGATCTAGGAAAGGAACTACTTTAAGCTGCTTTCCTTGCTTTTCATATCTCTAGATTTCTTCACAAGAAGAATAAGAAGCTGGAAATGGCCTGGTCTGTTCTTAGGAGGCCTCACTTCTCTGTCTGGAGAGGAGTGAAGTTGGTGGATCTACTGCACCACACTAGGGGTAGTTTGAAGAGGACTTTATGGAGTAGTCTGCTTTTCTTGTTGGCAGCACAAGTGCAAAAGCATGTCTGAGTGGAAGCGGACAAGGGACATACAGTAAAAATCAGGGTAGAGCAGCATCTGGAGCCCCACGCTGTGAGCTGCTGTGAATTCCCTGCAGATAGTATAGGAAAGGAATGTGGGTTCTCATTACACTCTCCCCATGCGTGGCCATAACACCTGGCATACAGTGTTCTTCAGAATCTCAGAGATGTAAACAAAAGTTCTACAGCTGGCTGACACCCTTCCCCCTCCTCAACCGCATGTGGAAAAGGGGAGACCTGTTTTTGTGGCTCCCCTTAGACTGACTTGTTCTGGAGCTGTAAATTGCTTCAAGGCTCTTCAAGATGCAGGACTATGTAAATGTGGGGCAGTTATCAATGTAGACGGAATGCACATGCAAAATAAATACTGTAAATGTGTTTGGAATTAAATCAGTGTGTTTTTGCTTGAAAACCTGGCATGTGATTAAACAACTTGCTCTGAATGCTGCAAATAGTACTGATGTATATTGCCAAAGTATTTGAGCAATTTAGTACCCGCGTAAGGTACTCAACTAGGTCCCTGTAAAGGAAACCCACTATTATATGAATATTCTCATGAGTCTTCTTAAAAGCACTGTTTTAAAAATAAACATTGCAGAAACCATTATATTCTACTTTAAAGCCTGTTCTGGAGCATAACTACCTCTGGGCTGAGATCTGTCAGCTATTTAGCAGTGCCCAGTTAACCCTGCCTTGCATTTTAAGCAAAATTCAAACCATAGAGGTTTTTAAATGAAATATTGCAATTTGTATTGGACCTTGACAAAAAAATTAGAAAGAAACCTTGATTCTATAGATTTTCATTCGAATGTAGGTAATATTTCAGGGTTAAATAAATTCATTGAGCATCTAAATACTGACAAATATTCTATCTTGATTAAATCTTTCATTCTTTGTAAATATTTTGTTTTCCAAACAACATTTAATTTTACAAAATATGGTCATGTTACATACCTGTGTTTGGGTTTTAGTAATGTCTTAGCTTAGTGCTTCTTTTAGAGGCAATTTAAGCCTTCATTGCCTTTTCCAAATATTTTTAGTTTTTATCTGCATGAAGGCATGCATTTTTGAGCAGTGACAAATTAAGTTTAATTCTATATGTGCTGATTCTTTTAAATACCACTCCTTTTGCACGCTGTTTTTCAGCTGTAAAGTGTTATTATCTGTTAATGCTAACTGTTATTACAGATTCCCTTCCAAAGCATTTTGGTAACTCAGTGTTTATCTGGAAACTGCTCTTCTCTGTGTTTTTCTTCTGCCAAATGTAACACTTGAGGATTAAAGACTCAATATTCAAACCCATGACAATAAATTTGATTTATAATTGTTGTATATTGACTGAAGTGAATATATGAGAAGCCCTGGAAAACTGTTTCACCCAATGAAGTAATATCTTCAGTAATGAAAGAGATAAGATTGTTTTTTTGAAAGACTTTTAAAGGTCTTTTAAAAGCTTTGTCAATAATTTTTTATATACGTGCATATTAATATGACTGTGCCTGATTTTTGTTTTCCTGTTAAATAATTCCACATATCCCATATGTACAGCATGAGACCAAAATCAGAAGAATAGGTAATAACATTCCATTGCCATGGTATTTTTCTGTGGATTGTGCCTGTGTGGTATTTCTTTTTTTCCATTCCTTAGCCTACCATGCTGGAGCCTTAACTGATTGCTTCCTCCCTTGTGACTTTTCAAAGTCTAGGGAATTTTACTGGGAACATTCTGTCAAATTTCATTAAGGTTAACTGGCATTCACAAAAGTTCTGTATTCTATTTACCCAGGATAATTTTACCTTCAGCTATACTCTGCTTTACTACAACAAAACATCTAGATTATTAGCTAGATAGGGAAGATCATCTTTTCAGGCATAGAGCTACTACAGTTATTTTAGACTGGAATTTAGATGTGACTGATTGTACAGGCAGCAATTTTATGGAGAAAATTTCAGTGTACAATGCCTTAATTAAAAAAGAGGAAAAAAAAGGTGGGGGGGGAAGCACAGATGCAGCCAAACTGCTGTAGTTTGCTATTGTGATCATACAGTTAAGGTCTGCAAGCATGTCTTGTACAGCTATTGAAAAGTATCTTACTCTTACAATTGTTATTAAAGATCTTCATTTCTTGACCTCACCAGAGGTATTCCAGATAGACGTGAATTCAGCTGTGGGCTTTATGGGCCGATAGACCATTCCTGCACTGTGAGATCAAAAGCAGTCAGGAGTGTAAACCCTACTATACATATGGTCAGAAGAGATCAAAATAGTGTGAATTTGGGAAACGTGATCCACATGGGGTTTGCAGAATTTCTTTGCTGGTCTTCTGTTCACAGAGGTTCGGAGGTCTGTCATTTCCACTCAGTATTTGAAGCTGTTCTGAGCTAGAATAAAGACAACATTTCTAAATAAAATTAGTCAATTTTTTTAGATTTTCTGTGATGTCTCTGAGTTTGCATGAAACTGTTTCTGAGGTTTATCTAGGACACCAAACATGTGACCAAGCACTCCTGGTGCAAAGCTAAACTTGAGTCAAGCCCATATTTTGTTATGAAATCTATTCTTATTTTTAAGGCAACAAGACAACTATATGCTTCATCTGTCTTACAAAACAAAGTTTCTAAAACCAAGAGGATATCATACTACTCTACTCTTCTGTGTCAGCTACATCTCTGAAACATATATAAGTGAAAATTATGCTAGAGCTCTACTGCTCCATCTTATTTAGTTAAAGGATCATATGATGTTTGTCAACATTTCCATTTTGGTACATTTTCTGCCTTCTTTTTTGCAGTCACCTTGTTATCTTAGGGTTAATGGACCACGGATTTGGATTTAAATTCAAAGCTGCAAGCAGAAATATATTTAGTGATCTCACTCTACCTCTCCGTTCTTGTGGCCCAAGCACTTGGCCAAAAATCAGGTTTTTGGAGGTTTTTCTGTGGTACAGAGCCAGATATCTTTCTTGTTTACAAAAAATATAGATGCATATTCCACACCCTTTGCCCCCTGCCCCCAGAATATGGAGAAATCAAGCAGAAGATAGCTGTTTCCTCATCATTTCAAGCCTTTTCTACCTCATAATAAAAACTGTTTAAACTTGATCTTTTTTCTTCATTCTGTTTTGGTCAGTCTTCATATACATGCCTTCTTTTTTTGAGATTTTTCTGTTTTCTTTGTTCTTTGAGGCAATTGATCCTTCAGAGAATGAATTCCCCTCAAATGACTCTGTACTATCAGTCTAGGCAGCAGAGAGCACTTGCATTGATTCAAGGACCGTGTTTGTTTTAGCTTTAAATATACTTACCAAAGTTCAATGGCTTCTTTGCCTACAAGGTGGCTGTTGTGTTCATCCTAATACTATAACGCAGACCCTATCATTACCTTCTATCTGAATAACCATTTTTTTAACATAAAATAGGGAGAAAATCTCTTAAACTATTGCAGTGGACACATGAATATTAGCACCCAGGGTTAAAACACAGAAAGACACATGTCAAGTCCGGTATATCTGATTTCTAGGCATCAATCTCTGAGTCACAGTTTCTCAAACACAAGTGTGGGTAAAATACATGTTACAGAGTTTCTTTACTCATGCTTTGATTAATAATGTGGCTCTTCACTGACATTGTATTTTTGCAAGCTTTCTCATACCTTAATAAAGAAATATTAATCTGGATGAGTAGAACAGGCTACTGCTCACTGGTGTTAACTACCCAAGCTGTTTATTTCCTTCCCAGCCTCCCGCCCAACACTGCTTTTATTCCTTATGACCTTATTTTAACTCTTCTCCAACATCTCTTTTATTTACTCAAAAAGTTAGGGTATGTTGCTTTTGTAACTCCTTTCCAGAAGGACTTGGTTCAGTCTTGGTTAAAGTCAATACAAGTCTTTTGATAAACTGGAATAGGCTCACATCTTATTGAAAGAGAACCTGAGATCAAAAGTTCCATACGGCTTCTGGTTCCTGTCCCATTCCAAAATGCTGCTGCAGTGAACTTTTACTTTTTAAGCTATCCATGCTAAGAGCACTGAGACAACTCTTTCCCACCCTGAATTATCTGTAGAAAGAGTCTGGAGTACAGGGAACAGCTTCAGTAGTTCAGACTAGGCAAATAACATTCCTTATCTCCCCTGATGTCCTAGAAATAACTTTCAGACAATACACATAATACACATAAGCTTTAAATTTCCAAACAAAACATACAGTAGAGTTCTTGCACATCTGTGGCACTTTCTCACTCTCTGCTGAAATGATGCAGTGAATTGAAAAATGTCCTATTGGGGCGAATTTTTTATCCTACCACACATAGAATTCTGGACTCAGCCTAATGGATATCATGTTGTTAATAGCTCTGAATTTACACTGGGGCACTGGAGATCAGACTGAACTGTGATCACTAAGACAGCACAGTAACAGTCCATTTGTGTTTAATAGTTAAGCTGCTTGCTACCTTCTTTGTCTTCCTTTTCTTCTATATTTCTTTTTTCAGGGCAGCACTGTGGACTTGGAAAAGCAGAAGAGAAAAGATACAAAGACAACAAAATAACTCCAAGGTCTAGCAGCTTAGCTATCCCACCATCTGTTTAAAAAGACAAAACATTAAAATAAAAAAATCCCTTGTGGTCCAACAGCTATGTCTGAAAAGATGAAACAGTGCTACAGTTGAAATTCTATGCAACCCCCTTTGGATCAAAATATTGAGACAATAGATAGCAGTGACCACATTTAATGGATACTCAGCTAGGGCATGACTCAGACTCCTTACTGTTGTGTGGAATTGAAACCTGAGAGCAGGGAAGTGAGAAGGAAAGAAACCTTGTGTTATGCTGGCATGCACCAGTGAATAAATGGCTGGCATTTGCAAAGCTGCATTGCAGGGGAGCTTTTAACAGTTTGCCACTGCCAGCTGATGTCTCTTTAAGCATCACTGCCAAGAAGCCAAAACTGGAAGCAGGTGCAAGGGCTGAGGAACTGAATGCGGAAAGGGAGAGAAAAAGAGAAAGAACAGAACTTCTGTTGTTAAAATTCTCTTGCTTTCATTAAAACCTAAACAAAGCTTTACTTTAAACTTGAATAATAAATTTTAGTGTGATAGACTCCTGACTATCCAGTTTGACAGCCCTCTTACATTTGTACACTGAGCTAAAAGATTTTTCTTGAGGTTTTTTTCCCTCCTGTAAAGCTTTGGATTGACTGAGAGAATGCTGTATACTGATTATAGTAGCTTTCTTTTGGAGATTGAGAGCATCTGCTTCTTAATGCCCCTTGTTCCACCCTCAAGCAAAATGCTTTTTACACACTCCAACCCCATTAGTCCAGGGCCTGGGAACAGAGCTATTTTGCCAGCTCAAGTCTGTCTTCACTGTGCCATGTCACTAGTTCAGGACCTTAGTACACTGCTGTTTGATAAGATACATTAGGTGCTAAGAATTTACACTCTTAAAGACACTAATGCAATGGGCTACTAATGATTTTGTGAAATGTCTTCTTTTTGTGAAGATCAGTTATTAAAACTAGGGAAAGACTGGTACAGGCTACAGAGTGGGGTACTGGTAACTTCTGCAAGAAATTTTGTGAGAGGTCATGGCTGCCTTTGGGATACCTCAAAGTGGAAATAAATTCCCAAATCATAAGGAACACAAGGGCAAAAGAAAAGAAGTGTTTAATAATGTCAAACCCCCAAAACCTTGAAATGCACATAGCAGGTGGGAAGCTGTTCTTCAATTATTTGCTAAACCTTGATTTATAATAATTTAGTAGTTATTGTTCCCACATTACAGAGTAAATGAAAAGTTGTGCCACTTGCTAGTCAGAGCTCTGAATTTGGGGGTCTTTATTGTTTTCTATCCTGCCAGGAATTCCTACTATTGTCAGGTAAAAGATTTTCTTTTCTGTTTTGCTTTTGCTATACAGTAAAGACAGTAGCTAAAGCCACACTAGGAAAACTTAAACAAAAAATCAACGTAGATGAGCATTTCTTGTGGGCCTTGTGTTATAAAGTCATTCACTTCCCAGATTCTAAATACTATGATTTTAAATCACTAACTGTACTTTAGATTGTATTTTTTGTATTTTTTTTTGTCAGAAGGGATTGTTGAAACTAATTTGATGACTGCCTAACTCTTTAGAAGCAGCACAGTCTTGACAATGCTTTACTTTTCCAATTATACAGATTGTGTATCCTATTTTTTCAGTTTATATTGTGTATTTAAACACTTTTGCATATTTACTGACAGTGAACTCTTTAACTTTTACTTAATATCCAACTACTTCTTACTTTCCTTTTTCAAAATGCTCGGGGAATTAAGAACTGAGATACAGATGTGTCTATATTTCCATCTGTCACTCATCTTTATAATGGCATCTCGTTTTGAGGGTGCTAAAGGACTGCTTTAAAGTAGCAATATTCCTCTGGCTCAACAGGAAACTGATAGTCTGCCTCAGGATAAAAAGTATACAGAACACAATGTGGTGCAAAAGAGAATTTACAAATCAGCAATAAACTCAGGCTAAGCATTCATTGCTCAGTAAGAGGGAGCAGTCCTTCAATTAATGAAATTGATGTAGATATTGCAAGATTTTCAAAACACCTAATCTAAGCTTTCAAGTTGTTGCCTTCCCCTCTTACAACCTGGAAAGAAACAGTCTTATTCTGACAAAAGCTGAAATTCTCAAAATAATTACTCTAGTGGCTAGAGCTTTTTAGAAAGACACAAAAATGTTTGGATAAGAATGGAAGTCTGTGATCTTTTCAAAAAGGGAGAATAAACATAATTAAATCTATTGTTTTATCTGTGAGACACCATTACATGTGAGACTGGTCTCATATCTTAGAGTATTGGGGCTTTCTTAACATACATGACTTGCATGGCTGAGTAGAGAACTACTGATCAAACTAAAGAGAAAGAAGCAAATGCACATACAGTGGAAAATAGGTCAGGTAATCAGGGAAGAGTATAGACGTGAAGCTTGGTTGTGTAGGAATGTGGTGAGGAAGGTCAGGATGAAGCTGGAACTGAACTTGGCAGGCGAATAACAGGAAAACCTTTTACAAGTATATTAACCACAAAAGGAATGTCAAAGAAGGTGCATTCCTTCTGATAAATGATGAGACTGGTAAACTGGTAGCAATAGATAAGAGGAAGGCTGAAATACTCAACCAATTTTTTGACTCAGTCTTCAATGACAACCTCTCTTTCCACACCTCTTGAGTGGATAGACAGCAGGATGTGGACTGGAGAGCAAAATCTTTGATGTCTTTTTCAGAACAATTCAGAGCAAAGAAAGGATGTCAACCTGTTGGAGTGAGTCTAGAGGATGTCCATCAAGTGGATTAGACTGGAGGAGCACCTTGTCTGTGAGGAAAGGCTAGGAGAGTTGGGATTGTTCAGATTGACAAAGAGAAGGTGGTCTAATTGGGGTCTGCCAGTACCAGAAGAGAACCTACAAGAAACACAGAAGGTGACTTTTTACAAAGGCATGTAGTGACAGGACAAAGAGGAATGGCATCAAACTGAAAGAAAGTTTAGATTACATATTAAGACAAAAATGTTTACTATGCAGGTGGTGAGGCACTGGAACAGGTTGCCCTGAGAAATTGTGGTATGTCATACGATCCT
>JAWWEU010000091.1:41445751-41461780 GCA_035583155.1 Acropternis orthonyx
AATTTTGATTAAAAATTGCTTGATAAAATATTAGAATAAAGTTTATGCATATTGGAAGTCTGTCAGTTATTTCAACATGAACAAATATTGGAGTGTTGGTAGTTGTTAATTTTTTCATGTTAATATATGTATATTTTCAGACTTCTAAAATGACACACAATTTTAATAACACAATCTGCAGTATCTTTGAAATATTATCATAGAAAATAATAAACTAACTCCTTTGCCTGTTTTCTAGCAACTACATTTAGCTGCTGATTCCCTCACCATTTCCAAGATCTACATCCCCACACAACTGGTTTGGAAATTGTGCAGTTATGGTCCAGACATGCAACTGAGCTGTTTAGGAGGTGGACATGATTTTAATTCCCACATCTCCCTTTACAGGTAAATGACCAGTCCATCTAACTCTTGTTTTTTACTGGGAGTGGTTGACTTACTCTTCCCTGTTATTTCAAGAACCAACATCATCCTGTGTTTGCAGTTTCATTCAGACAGTCACATACTTGTGGGAAAGTTTTTTTGTGTGTTTTGTTTTGTTGACTTGTGTCTTCCTATAACAAATGGTTTTGTCAAAAAATGGAGAACTTATTTCTTCATCAACAATATTGGCATTTGGAGAAGAGGAAATTTCTAGTTTTAAAATCATAGTGTAACCAGACAAGTTAGTGCTGGTAGCACTTAGTTATAGCCAGAATACCTCTGCTTAAGTCCTACCTACTGTAATAATTGTGGTTCTGATTTACCACATCATAAACCGTGTTACATGGGGTTTTAAGTTAGAAACCTGCATAAAGAATGATCAGGATATAAATTTGATAATCATATATAGCACATATCTTCTATTTTTAAAATAAGCAATAACTGATTATTCAACAGAAAGTGCCCCAGGGACTGTGAGATAAGACAGTGAAGGAGTCAAGGGAGAAGGAAAATAAAGCCAAGCCAGCTTAAGTCCTGAGGTCCAAATTGCCAGTAAAACTTCTGCAATATCTTAGGATAGAAGAGACTTGGAAAAATGCTTTCATAAGAAATAATTTATCAGATGAAAAAGAAACACTTCGTCATATGCTAGATGGAGTAAGACCTGTTCCTGGAGCAAAATTATGTGAAGGAAAGATACCCAGAGTTGCTGGAGCACTGATTCAGGCTCAAAGTAGACAGCAGACTACTTCATTCCAGTTTTTCATGACAATGATTTGTGTGCCTCCTAAATGCAATGTTGTAATGTCCTACTTGGTTCTCAGTATGGCCACAGTATTGTCCACACGGGTCTTGGGGATGTGTTGTTTAATCCTAATCAGGACTTTGCTGTCACATCAGATAATACAGGTGACAAAGAACTCATGTTCTGTTTAGTTTGGTCATATTAATTTCTAAAATGGTCTTGTTGATTGATTATGAAAAACTGTTTACCCTACAAAACTATTGAAATATCTGTTTACTTGCTGCCAGAGCCAACTGTTATTGCTGCTTATCAGCAAACTAAAACCTGGTTGTATGTTTAGGATGTCTCTTCATCCCAGGAATGTCAGAATATCTCTTTAGTTATACACACTTTTATGAACAGATCTTTCTACTCCATTTTAGTTTTAGAAAGTCTTAAAAACAATGATAAAATATTTTCTTTATCTTTTCAATCTAAACAAAGAATTTTACTAAGATGATAAAACAGTTAAATTCCTGAAACCAATCTCTGCTAAATCTCCACTCTGTCACTTCCTGCTTCCTTCCCTGCTGGTTTGCAGATTCTCACACACAATTCCTTGCATTTTTCCTTATTCACCACTTTTTCTCTCTCACTACCACATTTGCTATTTAGAACCACATTTTAAACCACATTTTCTATTTAGAACATTCATTGCCATGTGCTAAAACTGTAATATCACGCCTGAAATGCCAATAACTTTCTTAAAGGTATTAATTTCCATCATAACAGCATTGGGGTGAGTAGTACTACTAACAGAATCACATAGAAATTGTATTTTCTCCGAAGCCTGGATGGGGCATCAGGTATTAATTTCACCTGTCAGAAAAAGGGACCAAAAATAGGAGTTACCTATCAGCTTGAGTGTTCATATTTTATGGTGTATGAAGTGAAATCGCTTTATCTTGTCTAATGGGGCACAGTATAGGAATCAGATATATTAGGTAGGAATGCTTGTTTACAAGCACACCAGTTGCCAGACAGGTACATTGTATTTGGAGAAAAGAACTGAAAATGCCTAGTTGTTGTGGAAAAAACCCACAAAGCAACAAACAGAATACCACTCCATCTGTTCCCGCTTTCCAACACCTTCTTCACTTAGAAGACCTGTGAGAGTTTTTCTGCCTTGTGGGCAGAAACAGTCTCTCATGTGTTGGTGGAGCAGTGAACCTAAAGCTATATGTAACTCCTATCTCTCTGTGCACTAGGACACAACAAATCCTTCCCTCAGAAGCAGAAAAGCATATACCTCTGTCTATGTTTGATACAAACCAGGGAGAGGTGGTTAAACTTTGGAAGAAAAATGATATTTCCTGACACATAGACAGGAAAAATGACATCCTATATTCTCTTTTCTTCAAGTCCAACCTACCCTCCTTACCTAACTGGTAGAATGGCAAGCTTCAGTCTGCTGGGACATCCTCCTTACAGGATCTTAAGAGGTTCTTTAGGAGTCTGCTGATTTTAGGGTTTTCTTTTTTCAAGTGATTAGAAACAGCCATCTCTTACTGGACACATCTTTGTGACTTTATTAAGAAGCTTTTTCTGTGATGGTTATTGTCTCAACAGGTCTAAAGAACCTAGAGCTAGAAATTCAAGCACTCAAAAGCAAGAGAAGTATCTTTCTGTCAGCTGGAGGAGGAGAGGTGGTGATAGGCCATCAATAAGGGCTGCCTTATCAAAGTAAATCCAGAGTTCAGTTAAAAGGAAGGGGAGAGAGAGAGGTACAGAGAATGGAAAATGTGGTTGTCTGGATAGAAAGGGGTACAGCAGAATGAACAGGAAAACAGGAAGAAAGGAGAGACTTTGAAAGAAACAAATGAAGATAGCAGAAAAAGTGCTGGGAGAGACATATTAGTATGAGGGACTGGCCAGGATTAGAAATAGCCAAGTGCCAAGAGAACAGCAAAGGTAATGTCAGTTTTTTGAGAATGAAGGAGAGGAAGAACATTAAAATAGAAGAATTTGAAAGAAGGGAAAATTGTGATGGTGATAGAAAATGGGGGTGGGGGGAAGTGTCAGAAATGAGACATGAAGGGAGGAAGGAATCAAACCCCATACTTTACACTGGCTTTAATATCTCAGTAATTACAGTGGGATGGTATTAATCTGGAGTTCTTTTCAATAGAATGGAATACGTCAATGAAGGACAAATTAAACATCCGATATCTGGAAATCTTGCAAGTGGTGAATTAGAAAGTTAAATATGTCTTGTGCAACACTGATGGGTTTTCGCTTGTAATACCCCACCAATTAAACAGATCTTTCTATTCATGAAACACACTTGTGTAAGCATTACCATCCTAAATAACCCATTCTTCAGAGATGACAAAGAATACATTGTACAGGGCTTTATAAAACAATTATAACAGGTGAAAAACTTCTGCATTCCTTTTTCATTATGTCTTAGGCACTTCTGGGAACAAGAAAGGTACTGAGCTGCTTACATTCTTAATCAGTGCCATGCAATTTTGAGCCTGACAAGCTAGCTGGACCTCAGCTAAGCTGAGGGAGAATAAAGTCCTCATTGTTAAGCCAGAAGAAAAAACTTGCAGCTGCTATAAGTGTAGGTAAATACATAGAAAATGGAGATGATTTTATGCACCATGAAAGCCGTTAGTTTATGCATTCTGCTGTTTCTGGTCACATCAAACTACACATGGTGTGAAGAAGTGCAGATTTCAATTTAGGTAATGTATATGCAATTGGGGTAGAGCAGGGGACCATGACCATGACAATCTATCTCCTGCAGATTAATGTCTGGTGCAGGCAGGTATGTCATAAACTATGGTTTAATATGGAGAACCTCTCAGTTTTCCCCTCATTTTCACTAATGCATTGTATGTGCTTGTAAGAGATTCACAGTAGATGTAGGGCTATTGCTTTTAAATGTTGCCTCTGACCCAGATCATGTCAAAATGTCTGAATGCAGGCTATGCTCTTTTTAGAGAGAGCACCTCTAATGCAATGCAAATGCACATTGTAGGGAAATTCCAGCTGAGAAAATGAGGCTTTATATTTCTTAAACTATATACATGTCAATAGCCCATTATTCTCAAGTTTTAAATGTAATTGCAGCCCAGCTTGGAATGAATTCCTGAAATAATAAAATACACTGAGTAGCAGTTACTGAGTCTTCCAGTTATTTTATGCTCCCCCCTGCCTTGCAAAATGAAAAATGAGAAAAAAAAAAATAGAAAAAGAAAAAATAAAAAAGAAAGGAGGAAAGTGAAGAGAAAATAGTGGAGGAGAGAATGGAGTGAGGAAGGGAGGCAGAAGATAAAAGAAAGTGTTATCCTTTTCTGTAATGCATTATTGGAACACTTTGTGCAAAAATATGCTGGGCTCCTAAAAGGCATTACAACATCAACACATCTGAAGCTTTTGTACAAATGTATCTCAGTTCAATTTTGTATGACAAATTATTTCCAGGCAATTAGGAATATTTATAATTGTTTTCTTTAGTTGGTACTTTCTTCTATTTCCAAATTTCTTTTAAGCTAATGTTTCCTATAAAGCCTGAACAACCGTCATTTTGAAAGAATTCAATCTTAGTCATGTGTACTGCTCCTTGCGAGGATCTTTTTCTGATAAATTTAACGTGTGCATTCCACAGCCTTTATCTCCAATATTGGTAGATTTTAAGGTATCATTATTTCATTGGAGTTTCTTCCCTGCTCCCTTTTCTTGAACAGGCTCTAAGAAACAATTTATATGATTAAAAACAATGTAGATGAACATTGAGGTGGTGCTGAGCTGCCATATTTCTTTCCTTTCCTTGCTCTCTTTACTTCCCTCCCAGATTTCCCTTCTTAGCATGAAACTCTATACTTCTCAGTAAATGAAACATTAATGGTTCAATTGCCGACTTACTTTTCTGGGGTGGAGAACATACACAGGGATTCCTGAAAAAAACCCAGTATTTTAGCAACTGCTCAAGAAGCTAAAGGATTATTATATAGTGAATCCATGGCAAATAGTTCTCTGAAATACTAAATCTGAGATACAAATGTGTGTGTCTTTGTAAATGCCTTCTGACAACTCAGAAATGCGGATTTAGTTTGTCAGCAGAGGTGGTTTTGTGGAAATGAGCAATTGCATTAAGAACCAACTTTCCTTCTCAGTTTCACACAAAGAAAGAAGTAGCTGCTGATAACATTCAGCATTCTTTATTCCCTTTTCAGTCGTCTTTTCCCCTTCAGCTAAGGGTATCTGTGGTCTTTCTATCTGACTTATAGAAGTGCTGTTAATTATTTAAATATTTCATCTTACTTTTATTTATGTCATAGTGTAAGCATAAATTTCAGTTTTTATCTGTTTCTCATCAAGCTGCATTTCTGTCATTGTAAGCCTGAGGATAGACAAAACTGTAAAATTAACTGTGCTTCACTCTTTGAAAGAAAAAAATACAGATAAAAACAACCTCCTCAGGACTTAGTGCCTCTGGTAGTTGATTAGTCCCTGCAGTAGGGAAAATTAAATTTTGTGGTTGAGACCCAGCATGCTTGGATGGTTTAATAATGCTGTGGCCATCATCCAATGGCTGACAACCAAGAACTGAGGTACTTTCTGTTCTTTAGTCCCTCATGCAACACCTGAAAATCCTGGGGCAAATCAAACAGCAAATTAAAGCTCAAAACACCCCTCACCTGCAAAGCATGAATAAGGAACTCATTTTAATGCTTTCAAGCTGAAGTCATTGGGATAGCAGCCCAAAAACCAGCGACACAGGTATCTTGGTAAGTTCTTAAATCGCCTTTCTCAATTTGTTGTAGCTCCAACTGTGCTTGCTGTTTTAATCTATTTCTGCTTCCAGTGCAGTTAAAGCCAAGTAGCAACTAAAAGCAATCAAGTCACAGGAAGCATTTCAAAAAGCCAAATCAGTGATTATGACTAAAGATATAAATGAAGGATGTGGCTTCTCAAAAGCAGCTTGTGTGAGGAATTTCCTCATGACAGCTAAGCCCAGTCTAGGACCAAATATATACTCAAGTGCTGCATCTTGATTAACTGTCCAGGATGAGGGTTTGCCCAACACATACACTGCCTGTGCATTGGGCCTGTCCCTGAGGATGATTCTGTGGTGATCTTGTCTGCTAGGGGAAAAATGGCTTTGGTAACTAGCAATGAAAAGTCAGCTGTAATGACATGGACTCTGTTATTCTGAAGATAAAAAGCAAAAGTATGATGTTGGATTTAGATTATGCTATGTTAAGAAAATTCTTGAAACAGAAATAATATGAAATTTTGAGAGTTTTGTCCTCTATAAGGCTTTTGCTACTTTGTTTTTACTAAAACAAACAAACAAACAAACACCAAACCAAAATCCACAGGAAATTTGAATGGAAAGAAAACAGCCATTTTATGCTTCAGTGCTGAGAACATGGTGGATATTTTTCTTTCCAGGGCAAATAGCTTTAGATTTACAATTTTGGCAAGTTCTGGTTGGAATTTTGCTACATTTACTCTCTAATAACACATTTGCTGAGGGGAACGTGACGTTTCTTTTGGATTAGATATATTGTCAGAATAATCTTGAAGAAACAGCTCTCAGCTTTGTTCTGGTTCAGACAGAGGCTTCAGGCACAAAGAAAGCAATTTCTTTTTAATCATTCACTGCAGTAATATCAGAAAGCTGCAGTACAAGTGCTGAGTTCAGAACTATACCCCGGTGCAATTTCTTTTTAGTGTTTTTCTCGAGCAGGATTGGGTGGAGGAGAGAAATGAGACTATGTACTTTACTGTAGTTCTTCTAGTCAGATCTCTATGGCCATGGAAATTGTTTCCCACCTTCACATTCTTTATATCAAGAGTGCTTGGGAAAAAGCCCCTGCACAATCACATTGGTCTGTTTCTTGGTCTGCCTTAGCCATCACATCGACCAATTTTGAAGGTGCTGGTCAACTCCTGAAAATTTGATAAAGACTTCATCCAGTTTTATGTCTAAAGGATAAGCAGTTGCAAATCATTTCCCTTTCGATACTGAGAGGCTGCCCCATGAACAAGTTTGCCCAACTAACTGAAGTCTGAGACTACCTTTAGTGTGCCAAGTCTGTCTAACCAACTTCTAACCAACCTGCAAAGAGACACAGCAAAACTGAGAAAACCGTGCATGTGGAACATCAGAAAAAAGATAAAGGTACTGAGATGTTTGTATTTCTGAATTTAAAACATAGACTTACATAAGGGTTTTGGAGTTTTGTAAAATTGTTATTTGAAGGCATTTCTACACCATACAAATTGATAACCCTTCACTAGGAAGTAACTGAAACCTGAACTCAGATTTTACCTTCCAAAGCCTTTCTGCTTTATATCCTTAGGGAATTGAATACCCAGACTGTTGCTCAGCAGGTCCCCAGGTTAAAATGCTTAAAATCTCAGTTTGGAGATGAACGTTGTAGTTTAATCCTATTTATTATTTCCTGAGATAGATATTTATCTTTAATTTATATTTATACTATATTTATTCATTTATTTATAGTTATATTTATATTTATTTATATTTATACTATTTCCTTGTAGCAAGCTCTTTGTTCCAGCAAATATCCTCAGAATTCCTACTTTATATTCACAAGTAAGACCATCCCTGTTTTGCAGGGGGTGACTCAAGAATGGGACACTATAAATGTTGTTCTCAAGATTGTAAAAGAGACACACAACTCAGATTTAAATGTCTGCCCTGAATGAAAGTCAAAAACTCAATCTGATGTCCCAGTTTTTCTGGGCCAGTCAAACTATTTTGTGTGGTGACTTCTGCACCCAGGAGTCTGGTACACTGATTAGAAACAAAGGACTCTCACAGAAAAGTAGAAGACATCAGCTCCCAGGGAATTCAGTGTGTAAAGCTATGTTTCCTTCCCATGTGCATCTGTACCAACGCACACAATTTGAAAACCACACAACTTTCCCCTATCCCCTTTTTTGATTGTATTAAAGTGCTGGGAGTTTTAGTTTAATTCCTTTGTTCGTTTCACCATGAGTTTCTATAAGCAAGAAGTAAGATTTCAATATTCTGTTCTGACATGTTTTGCTCAGTTTAGACAATATTCTTGAATCATTGCCCAGCTTTCTCTTTGTTTACTTTTTACCCTGAGTGGCAGTTTCTGCCACTCAGAATGGTTGATGTTGTACACTCTCAAAGGCATTTGCTAGTGCAGTCATTCCTCGAACTCTCAGACCTATTGGTAATGCTGTTTTCACAAGGGTGATTTGCATTCAGTCTAAACTGAAGTCTAGTACATGCCCACAACATAAAATGTGCTTGTTATGAATGAATTATATGCAGAGCCTCTTAAGAATTCACCCAACATAATTAGATACACCCTGGTTCACCTTAATGTTATCCAAGGGCTAAATATATGAAGCTTTAATTGAAAAAGCTCATTAACTTTAAATACAGTTAAAGTTGTTGAAAAAATCTCAGTGGAAATAGTAGATTCTCCATGAAGACCAAAAATAAAAGCATTTGAGTCTGAAGCAATTAATCATAAACTTGACTTGCATATTTGTGCTACTTTTGAAGTAAGTCTGAGTGCTTAATTTAAAAAAAAAAAAAAAAAAAAAAAGGAAAATTGTTTATGCAACCCAACTAAATTTTGGTACTTTTTTTTTACATGTCCAGTGGATTTCAAGTACTTACAGAGCCCAGAATAAAAAGAACTGCTAGATGCAGGAGCACAGTAGGCAGATCTTAAGTCAGCTTGAAACAAACTGATGATTACATGCCATATTTGTCCACAATGTATTAAACCAATAACTATTCCTATGGAATATCACATTAGCAAAGAAGCCACCATCAGAACATTCACAGTATGTATATATGAAATTTGTTATCACATCCAACAGAGTTTTGTACCCAGAGGTAAACAAGCCTTAGTAAAATAAGTAGTCTAGTTTGCAATGGTGAAAGCAGAGAATGCTCTTATGACAGAGCTTGTATCGACAGTGAGCCTTCACTTGGAACAGAAGGGAGGGGAGAATACCAGTTAAAGTGAGATACTAGTGGGATTGACAAACTTGCATAATATTTACATGTGCTACAGAATGACCTGGCTTAGCTGACACTAACGACTTGAATTTCAGAAATATTGATGGGTAAAAAACCACCCTGATTACTTCAGAACTTGCTGCAAAGTTGATATTGATGTAATTGGCAAAGAACAGAGTGTGTTCCTTGTGAAATACAAGCAGAAATACAGTTTTCAAAGTTTCTTTTATTTCTTTTTATCCTTCTCTCATGAATTAAAGTAGAAGTGAAAATCAGTTGGTGTTGCTACAGAACATGACATGAAGGCAGATTCAACACTATAGCTCTTTATTTTTTAACTTTTCAGGTGTACATGAATTACTCTGGAGGCACAAACCACGAAAAGTAAATAATTAAAGTTAACACTATTGGTAAAGTATAAATATGCATTAATCTGTCTGATAAATCTGGACGGGTATTTCACAGGATTTTAAATTAATTTCTCAATATCTGAGAAGTATTCTTCTAACCAACTTTTACGTGTCAAATTCCTGAATTATGACAGTGCTCAAAATTAATCTAAAAATTACTTTATCTTAACCTAAATGATCAAGAGCCATTACTTTCAAACAATTTCCATGGGAAAGAGTTAATATAGAACCAGGTTTCAAATCACAATTGTCCTTCTTAAAAGAAACAATCCTTGCCATTAAAACAAAAATAATAAAATTGGAACCCAATCACCCTTTTCCATTCTTTTCTCAAAGACTTATCTATTAGAAATACATTTTGGAGATAAATGTATATGTAGTAGGTCATTGTAATGCACTGTACCATCATTAATTAGTAAAAAATGAAAGTAAAGATAATAATTTTTGGGAGTTTCAGCTTTAAAAGCACTACCAAATGTAGTGAATTCATAAAAATTAATAGTACTAGAGCAGTGTCTTTTGTTTGCTGATTTTTTATGTAGTATTAATACCACAGAAGAAAGATTAAGACAAATTTTGACTTTTGCTAAACTTCATTGTCAAATTTCCTAAATGAAAAGAGAAAGCATGCCTTCAAAAAAGGTTTTAACATAAACTAATAAATTATAGACATGTACAAAGTATTTAACAAGTATTAACGTGATATTTGTTCTTAAGGTAATTAAACCATTCTCATGATTTTTAGAGAAATAACAACTTGAGTCATTTGTTCTAAAGCCCTCAATTCTACTGCATCCTTCCATGCTATTATTTTTCACACATTGAAATTCTCAAGAAAATATTGTATTTTTTTAAGAATAGTCATACACAATTCACGGCTTAGTCACATGCTGTGAAAGTTACAATTTTTAAGACTGCTAAAAATCTACTAAATAGATTCAGTGGCTGCTGTTTAGTAGCTATTTAGAGACATTTAATAATTACTAGATACCTTAAGAATGTGTAACTGATATTGTATTTAAACCTGTCACATAGAAACCAAGGTCAACATTTATGATGGTGAAAACATACAGTTAATCCTTAGGAATTGTTCAAGTGTGTGGAGAATTAATGGACTTCACCACAAATTTTGGATGCTTATAACATCTTAATTCATGCTGTTACTTTACTGCCCAAACAACTTAATTAGTGCGTACTTAGAAACCTCCAATTTGAAAAGAAGAATGAGCAAATTTATAGAGATTGTGAAATGTAATCTGTGGTTCAGAGAGGTCCCTTTTAACCTCCTTCCTAGAAGGTTTTTAGTTAATTACTCATTAAACCAGTCCCCTTCATGAAAATATATGAAAAAAGACTGGTATTTTCTGTTGCTTTAGGTGAAGTCCTTAGTTATGTCTAATCTTCGTACATGTTATTACTTGGTTGGAATGTGACCAAAAAAGTGAACTTAAAGTCTATTTGGCAGTTAATAAATCTGGCTTATATCTTTCTCTTTTTGGGAAGCAAATTATGTATTTTTCAATTTGGGGTTCTTGTATATAGGCAAATCTAAAACTCTTTCCTGTTTAAAATGCAGGGGGAAAAATCCAGGTACGAAAAATTTGCTTTAATGACTCTTTCCCACTCCAAAGTGGGTATTCATCTCTTTTCTCTTGGAAGAGGTTTTAATTTCGTTGGTTGGTTTCACTTCTTTTTTTTCCCCCCGCTGTTTCTGCTTTGGAGTGTCCCAACTGGAAAACAGAAAATACACCCATTAAACTTTAACAGGACTAAATACCGGATTCAAGACCAAATGTTTGCAGAAATACTGGTCTTAAATGCACAAATGTTGTTCTTCCTCCAGGGGAATTGATTTAGAAAAACACTACACGGGTACATTTAGAAAAGGTACAATTATGCAGCACACTTCTACCATCATGTTAAATTTGCAATCAATTTACAAGGAAACTCCCCAGATTTAATGACTGCTTTGATTCAAGAGTGGTTTTATCCATATGTAGCTAAAGTGAGACAGTATTTGACTTAAGAATGGAAAATTACTTATACATTACCAGCCCTGAAGATACAATTTTCAAGTAAACATCCAACCCTCTTCCCACCTGAAGAATGGTTTATTTCTTTTTCAGTTAATATTCAGATTGCAAAGGAACTAGGTGTGGTATTTACATGCCTCAAGGTGTATGTATTAATACACCTAAACAGTTTTGCTGAAAGGTAAAGTCTTACCTAATCAAACCAGAAATCAAACCCTCTATATCATATGTTGGAGTCTTTTAAGACACAGAGAGTATCCAGAAAAGTCTTTCCTTAGACAAAGACATTTCCTGGGTACTTCGTAATTGTCATAAAAAAGTTCCTGCTCCTCTTTTTAAACAAATGTTAATATAAAAAGTGCTTGAAATACTGCATGAAAAGGATTTTTCTGCACAATCCCTAAGTTACCATGATTTGGATTTTTTGGTTGTTTGGGCTTTTTTAGTGTTTTATGAGGTTTGACGCACATGCTTCAATCAACAAATACCCTCTTGAAACCTGAAACTGTCTTTGGAGGCAGGATTGAGATAATAAAAATACAATAACAATAAATTTTTCCTAATTTTAAAGTGAGCTTTGAGAAAATGCAAATGAACAGAAAAGGTAATGGATGGTCTCAAGTATGTTTTATACTCTGTGCGACTTTTATACTGGTAAGACTGTCACTTGGTACTGTTAAGCAGGTTGCTGAACTAATGTGTGATCAAGCAGTATTAGATTTTTTTCTTGTGAGCTTATCCTGCAAGAGTTGAACAGCAAGGAAGTATGTTTCAGATTAGCTTTCCCTGCCAGACAGACTGAACTCCCTCCCTTGTCAAAGAAATAGGATGTGAACTTTGCACAGCAAAGTGTATTGTTACTACAGGTCCGTTGACTTTCAATACCATATTTTTGGTTTAAGTGTTCCTGGTCTGAAGGCATTGCTAGATAACAAGAAAAAACTGGTCTCTAGAACTGGATTAAAGTTCTACCAGGATTAAACACCAGGAACACTGTTGTTAGTCTAAAAGACTTAGAAGAGTAACAAGAATACTCTAAACAGCCCTCATTAAATTATTTTTTAAAATGGAGTTTGCCCTGAAAAACAATACAGTGAAAACTGCCCCTCTCACATTTCTAAATTAGATTTATTTTCAATCCAAAGCCACCTGTATCTACACTTTAATTGTTAACCTTAAAGCAAAAATTTTATTGTTTAATATGTATGTGATTTTCAACAAAAGTGACAGTCTGTCTGTGAAACAGAAATTGAAATATAAGGATTTTTTTCCTAACTAATATCATTCACTTTTCTGTATTAAATAAAAATCTGTGACTGTAAACACTTAACAATTGTGTTGATAATGCATGAATCATGAAAGAAACAAGCTTATTGTCCCCTAGCTGGATCAGTTCTGTGAAATAAAGAGGGAAAAAAGGTCTATTTATGTTCAGAAAACAAAGCGTATGTAACTCAGTGCAAACATAATACAGTTCTGTTGCATACACACCATTTCTACATATATTCTTCTGAACATAAACACAATTTAACATGTAATTTATGGGGCAAACACCACTGTGTAATCAATGAAACAAACAAACAAAAGAGACAAAATACAACCCTCTTGCTAAATTCACTGAGTCAAATTTTGCTTCAATAGACATGTACAATGGGAGCTGTTTCACCATCTGTGAAGACCAGAGATGGTCTTCATATGCAGCTGTTGATAATCAAAACCAGGTGATGATTTCTTCTCTAGCGATCACCTCTTCAAAAAAATCCCTTTTTCTTCCGTCATTTTTCTGAAACAATGGGGACACGAACGTTAACAAATATGAGAAAGAAGAAATAGAAGCAAAGAATATAATATTGATAAGGAGAAGAAGTGTTTTTAATCAGAGGTGTCAAGTGGGTGACCTTTGAAGCAGAGAGGAAGCCATGGAGGCTAATTAGCTACCTTTTGCTTCATGTTGTACTATTGGGAAAGGTAACAGAGAGTATTTGGTGTCAGACTACAGCAGCTAATGCAATTTTGGTCATTACTGCCTCTGGCTCTATTCACTACCATGGGTGAAGACAGAGCCAAAACTATCTCTAATAGAGATGCTCCTTTCATCTTGATGTACAGCAGTGTAAAAAACAAACAAAAAAATGTGGTTACTGATTGCATAGAAGGCGTCTTTTATTGCTTTGAAAAAATCCTGGAGATCTTAAGTATTGGTTTCCTTGGGTTCTTTAACTTTTGATAGGGTCGTATCTTTTACACAGTCAAAAATAGAGGTCTGGTAGGAGACAGAGAAAGCAAACAGGCTTGGAATGAGTAGTCAAACAGCTCTGACTTACAGTATGAACATAGACAATTGAAAAGTGATATCCTGGGACAATATTGGTCTGTTCTCTTAGGATACTTGGTCCTGGAACTGAAGATGTCTCTTTACAAGAACTCATGGTTTAGAAATAAGTGAGGGTCCTTAGCTATTGCTTTCACAGTCCTGACTGCTTGAGGATCTGTGATCATTCGAAAAATCACCCCTGCCATGGGCAATGGCATTGGCCCAAATAATCTCCTGTGTATACTAGGTAATGGAATATTCCAGTTCCAGCAACTATGCCTAAAGTCTTTAAACCAGGATAACACTTCCCTGCCTCAAGACCATGTGGTGAGGATAAAACTGATTAATCATTACTACCCTTTTAAATACTGGAAATCAGACAGTCCTGTGAAATGAAATGAACTAAGCAAACTGCAGAAGTGCATAAACAAACCTAAAAACATTTCTAAATTTCTACTTGCATAATCATCTATGTTTTCATAAATTCTGTATCTATACCCAGTATTATTTCCATAGCTTTGACACTGACTGATTCACTACAATATCCTCGTTAAATCAGGGAAGTGGTCACAGAATCAGGCCTGTCTGATGATTCTAGGACTTTGTACTGCTGTCCTCATTTTTCACCTGTGCTTCTGTGTACTTCCCATTGTACACAGTTTGTGAATTATACTCAAAACCATTTGATTTTATGCAGTGCATATGTGAGGGCATGGTAGACATAATAGTGTAAGGCAGAAACTTTGCAAAGGCTACAAGGACATCAAGATGTAACAACTGTAATCCTTAGAGTAGGTCTTGCAGTTGTGGTCATCACAGAGAAATATCAAACTACCCGAATGATGTCTGGAAATTACTAATAGCTAGATATGTTCAGAGATAGAATTCACAGTTACCTTTATCCATCTCATAATTCTTGTATGTTTTCCTCGATTCATAGATGCGACTTCTGACTGCTCAAAGTATTACAGAAATATATACCCCTATTTCAAAACCTGCATATAACTTTCAGACTCTGACAATTCACTGGTAGGAGTGTGTTTCAATCACACTGAGAACACTTGTCTATTTCTTATTCAGATGGAAAAAAAAATGGGTATCAGTATGTGAGACTGAATATTTAGTTTGCAGAAGTATATACTCCTTAATAAATACATGTTTATAGTCACCAGATGTGATTAATATCTATTTGTAGACAACTGCACTTATTTAGAAAAGAAAGAAAAACCTAAAAAATCTGATACATAATGCCTCTAACTTCCCTGAAGTAACAGCATGAATGTACACTTGAAAAAGCTGCAAGATCACTCTGATGGTCTGATTCAGATTTTGCAACAGTACAAATCAGATGTTACTCTGAGTATACTGACCATTGAATGGTTTTCAATTAAAAAAAAAAGAAAAAAAGGAAAAAAGCCCCACCTTTCTACTAATTTTTAAATTTTTGAACTTGAGGCAATTGCTTCTGTTGAAAAATGTTGATTTCTTATGCAAATGTGTACTGGTTTATTACAGATTTTTAGAGCATAAGAAAATGAGCAGAAGGGGAGCAAAAGATAGAGCAAACATGTTTGGACCAGCTCTAAAAATGGAGCCATGTCAGTCAAACAGAGAATAAGGAATCGTGTTCCTTTCAAACCAGAAAGCATGATTGTACATAATGTTGTTGTGCTAATAATAATGTTATTGTAGAAAATGACCCCTGAAAAAGCATTCTTCATGCCTCTCAGTTCTAGAGGTTTAGATACTCATGTGTTAGTAAATGTCTTATGAATACTGAGAAAACAGATGATATAGCTCCCTATTGAAGAGTAATACCTTTATCTTTTCTGATTGTACCAGGATGGTGTTGCTTCTGTTACTTAACCTCTGATCACTCCAGGATTGGAAGCAATCAGTCACCATGAGTTTGGCAGCTGCAGGATCCAGATGTGCATCTCCTGGAATGAATCTCTCTGTCAGTGGCAACTGGCTACTGCTTTCCCTTTTCTGTTTTTCTCAGCAGATGTGATGTGATTGTGCTTTGCATCACACCATTATTCATTTTAACAGCTTTTTTTTTTTTTTTTTTTTTTTTT
>JAWWEU010000091.1:41503580-41515394 GCA_035583155.1 Acropternis orthonyx
CACTTCTTTTAACTGAAACTCTGTCACATTGGAAAGTGGTTGGCATTTTGCCAAGAGTCAAACCAAAACAATAACAGTTACTGAGCTATTTATCTTAATTGAGAAGGTTAGGAAGAAAGCACTGATGAAGGTGTTGGCCTCCTGAATTGTGACTCAAGACCTCATCAGAGACTGTCTGCAGGGATATGGGAGCATAGGTTGAGCAGTAACTCAGTATTAAGACAAGATGGAGATGATGAGATCATTAAAATGGGAGTTTGATGGAGCCTTACAGTCCTGGTTTGTTGTATTATCCATGCCTTTCAAAAGAATTGTGTTGTCATACTAAATAATTTCATTCCTAGGTTTAATAAAGTGAAGTTCTTGTGAGTTTTAACTGCAACTGAAATTAGGGGGCTGGCCAATTAACAAGAATTTTCCTCCCTTGGCAGTAAAAGAATTGCATTTCTAAATTTTTTCCCTCCTTTCTACTACCTAGGTTTCTGCATTCATTTTTAATTCCTGAACAGCTAATTCCCAGTGATGGGATATATAGGGTAGAGTTGGAGATCTTCAAATACCCATATGAATTGTATGCACTGTGACTACTTCCACTGAAACTGTGCAGATGGAGTAAGACTAAGTTTATCCAGGATTTGAAATGTAAGTTATAACACTGGGCATTCTCTAGAGAAGATTTTGTGACTACATCCTCTTTCACACATTTTTTTCCTACTAGGCAGCATGGTAGAAGGAAAAAAAACCCATATCTCAGCTCCAAAACCAGTTTTAGAATATAATTCCTTCAATAGCTGACATCCTGTATTAATTAAGACACGCTCATCTTTCAAATCACCTGTTTTCCCAGCTCTGAATTTCTTGTCTGAATGCTTCATTTGCAAAGACACAATGTTCATAGAATCCTAGAATCTTCTGTAATTTAAAATTAAACAAAACAAATATCCCACCAAAACTAATTTCCTTAGTTTTCTATTGGCCACACTGCTATATTTCTATAGAATTACATCTAGTCCAGAGAACAAACTATGCAGCAGCATTTTTTCCCAAGCATTCATAGCTTCTCTTGTCTTTGGATAAAATTTTCTCTTGTGCAATGATCAGCAGTATTCTGATAATTTTCAAACTGTCCTAAAGAGATCCTACTCACACTAGGAAAAGAAGCTTCAATATTCATCCTTTGAGAAGCGAGAGCTTTACCTCCTGCTTCAAGAAGGACTGTTATGTCATCAGAATAGATAGGGACAACATTCCTCTCCAGTATCCATGGGCATTTTACATTAATTTTGGTTTCAGTGTTTTACTTTGCTTTCAGTTTTAGATTACTGCAGGAAGCTATGCATTTTAAGTGAGCACCTCCAGTTAACCAAAAAGAACTTAACTTGTAAATGTGAAACCTTTTCTGTGATGGTGGGACACCATAAGCTGGACTTACCACATTCAGCAGTGAGAGTGTGGCATAACATGAAGGCTATAGATGCAAGAATGGACATTAGACATAAACATTAAAATACATCACTGTTCCTTCATCAGAGTGTAAGGGTTGCTTTGATGAGTATCACAGTATCATAGAATCATTAGTGCTGAAAGGGACCCCTGGAGACCATCTATCCAACTTCACTGCTACAGCAGATTCACCTAGAGCAGTGCGGTTTGATGGTCCCTGGTTTGGGTAGTGACTGTCAGGTGAGATATTCCTTTCTATTACCCATAGAAAGCTGAGTCAGACATTACCACTCTTACAGTATGACTTCAAAGGCAAGTGAAAGTGGGTCATCATCAATGCATGATGCATGGGATCTGTGATGTTGCTAGAGGCCATTCAGTCACATACGCTCAAGACTGTGAAACCTGGCAAGCCCTGGTTGTCTAACACACACTAATATGTTTAAGTGGAGAATTTGGAAGTGAGTTAGCTCTAATATTCCTCAGTGGAATCAATGCCTGTACATCGGACAAAAACTGAATAGGACAATCTGAACTTCACATTGCTAAAGTTACAGAGGGCCAACTACATGCTGTCAAGTGAAGTACAAAACAAGAATTAGACACAGTAACAATTTGGGGAAAACTTTTACAGAAAGACATATGATTGCAGGAATTTTATGAATGGCTAAAGTAAGAAAATTTGTCAGATGGATGTTTTTCTAGACAGTATTTGCTTGTTTCTAGTAAGTCTTATAAAGCTCGTCAGTCCCACACTTGCTTTCCAAGCTCATGTTGTATTATGGACCCACAAAGAGACTGAAAATGGCTAATGTCTAGCTAGTTAGAGAGACAGATGGAGCACAGGCCTTTTTCTGCCCTTTTTTTTTTTTTTTTTTTTTTTTTAATTAGGAAAATGGGTATCCAAATTAAGTGTTCAGATTACCATGACCAACTCATGTATGCTATTTGCATGACTTGATAAGGCTTTTTCACATTTCAGGAAATACATTTGCCTTTCAAAATGGAGACTGCAGTGCTCAAATAGAGTGCTTACCCTTCAACTCAGTAGGTGCTTGATGGAGCTGAACAGCTGCACCAGCTTGAAAAGAGTGCATTGTGCATTGCACATTATGGTCCTGAAAGCAAGAACTGACTGCTGCCAACCCACATGGCTCTCCACATTCACCACTGGTAAGTACCCTCCAGTTGAGAAACTAAGGTTTCTGAGTATTTTTCCCTTGGCTTGCTTTCCCCCATGGTGATATAATTCTATGGACAAGCCTTTTCTCCTGCAAATCCTGGAGATAGCAGGAGTGTGAGGGGTGCTGTTATGGGTGATACAGATGGATGACAAAGTGCTGATCTCTGATACTTTGTCACTAACTGGGTGTAATCACATGATGACACCCTTGTCTAGGTAGCATTAAATGTTCACCATTTAGTCCATACTACAGTGCATCAAGAAAGAGAAGGACATTTCATTACAATGGTTTACTCATTTTGAGTGCCAAGCACAATAGTCCTCGGCAGAAAAAAAATAATGCTAATATTCAAGTGCACTCCATGTAGTCTTCCCAACATGCTCTTAAAGCAATGTATTCTAACTAGGCAGGAGGCTCATATCTGATGATGACCAATGCTGGCTTCTTGCTCTGCTGGCTGGCAGGTGTGGGTAGTCCTGTGGAGGCAGCATAATCGACCCCTGTGGAGGAAAGGGTCCTTCACACCACTCAGTGGCAATCTCTCCTGCCAATTAAGGAGATTTGTGGATGAAATCCAAGGGGAATTGCAAACATTTGCCTTGGCTGGGAGAATGAAGGCTCTGATCTGTGCAGGCAGGGCTGCAGGCAGGGAAAAAAGGATAATGCTGTTTGCAGACAGCTCCCTTTTGGGAGACATAGATGAACTGGAGGTTATTTTAAGCTTAAAACAGAAGTGGTATTTTTAAAAGGACAAGGAGAAGTTTTTAACCTTTCATCTCTTGTCCAATTTTAACTGTTTTAAATAAAAGAGTAATGATATAAGATGGATAGATGAGAAATTGCTCCCTCCAAAGAACACTCCTTCCTGAATTGTATCAAAGTAAAGTACATTTCTCAGTGATGAACATTTGTTTCTGGAGAGGTAACACCCAACAGAAGCAGATAACTTCGTAGAGTTGATGTTTCAGTGTGCAGATATTTTTGCAGAATCACTAAATCCCAACACAGCTCCTGTATGTCCTACTAAAGCTGGCAAAAAACAATTCTTTGCCAGCTGGTATGGATCAAACTTTCCACTCTTCATTTTACTTTGAGCTTCATATCATATGGCAGTTGATGGTGTGCTTAAACGTAAAAGAAGAACAGAGCTGAATCCAGACAGCGAAGATGGTCCCTCATCTTTGCCTATACATTATATTTCCAGTGATTCATCCAGTCTTATTTCACGTCTAGCATAAATGTGAGGGTTCTTCATTGTGCATAGAATAACATCTTTAGCACTAACTGATGATCAGAAGCTTTATTTTATTGGAAGATTTATTGTTAGAAGGTCTGCATATTATGTGCAGATTCTTTTGTTCTTGTTTGGAATAGGTTTCTTCATAACTCTTCAAGCTCAGAGTACTCATTTTTTACCTTGTCCTAGGCAATTCCTTATTTTTAAAAGATATTTGTTTTTAAATATAAGTCCCTGTTTCTATATAAAATTCTTATCTGGAGAAGATGACATTTTGATGACAATATTCCCTGAAGCCTTCCTTTTTACCCCAGTAAACTCTACTAGCATGGATGGGAGCCAGATATACACATATCTTCTACTCTGCATTGATCTACTCCAGGAGGTACAGCCTTCAAAACAAATTCTGTCCTCATATCTTGCCCACTATTATTTTGGATTCAGCTAGGCTATTCAACATTTTTTTTGCTTATCTCAGAGAACTGAGAAAAGTCCATTTCAAAAAGGTCAGTGATGCAACTTTTATTCAACACTGCATTCTGATTTTGATGACTGAAACTGTTCACTTCCACATGAAGGACTTTTCAGGCTATCAGTTTTACCAAAACTTTCCATTAACATTCAGTCAACATGTGTCCTCCTACTATTCCCACAAAAGTACTTTATATTTACGTCCAAAGACTACAAAACTAGCATTATTAAGTTTTAGTGTCAATTTTTCAGGTAGTGATGCAGGGGTTTTGCCTCATGATGCTTATTAAATTTAATAAGTCATATGACAAAATCCCTGCATAAAATCAATTTAACATTTAAGGAACAGTGAATTAAAACAAAAAACCCCCCATGCATCTGGAACAAAGAAAACTTACCCTTTCTGGAGGGGAATCAGTCTAGAGTGTATTTAAGTGAACTGGACATATAGAAGTTCCTGAGATCTCACAGGATGCACCTGTGAGCCCTGAGAGAGCTGGTCCAAGTGACTGTGAAGTGACTCTTTGTTATTGTGCTGGTTTACAGGTAAACCACCAGTAGAAATGCACCCAGTTATAATAGAGATTACAAGTCAGAGTTCCAATTTAATAAAAATATTACAATCAATACAATGATACAGAGAAAATTGCTTTTTAACCTGCAAAAGAACAAATGTATAACCAGAACCCTGGGACACAAACAGAACAGTGCTTGTTAGCCCCTGTGCTGACCAGTACGTGGTCCCGTGAGTACAAAGTAAAAGGAAAACCTGTTGGTGAGGATGATGGTTGCAGGCTTGTTGAGAATGGCAGTCGCAGTCCTGCTGAGGTTCTGGTCCTCCTCTGGGTTTGACGAGTGGTACCAGAAGTCCCCAAACCCAAAGATTATATATGCTTAGGTTCAGGTGGGAATGCCCAGAACCTCCCCCCAGGGCAAGGAGTTTCACAATGAGTGATTTAACTCTGTGAGTCATGGAATATTTTTGGAATCTCTGGTGGCCCATTAGCAGACATGACTCCTCAGGCTGGGTATGAAGGTGCTAATGACTCTCAGAGGGGAGTTATCATGGTTATGTCATTGGTGTGAAGACAGGGCCTCCCATGGTTCTCTAACACCCAGCTTGTAGCCTGACGTGTCAGGTGTGCCCTGAGCAGGCAACAATCTGCTGCCAACAATTCATTATTAACAGTTTGTCAGAAATTACATAAAGGGTTTAGAAGACACAGTTTTGGTTACACTCACACAGTGATAAGGTGGTACCAGCCACCGTAACGAGGACAGTTATCTCTGCAAGGTCATGGTGATCAGGAAAGATACCTGGTGACTGGAAGAAAGCAAATGTCACTCCTGCCTTCAAGACAGGCAAGAAGGAGGATCTGGGGAACTACAGTCAACCTCACTAATCCCTGGGAATACTGTGGACCAAATAATTCTGAAAATGATTTCAGAACATACTGCGGACAAGAAGGGTATTGGAAGAAATCAGTATGGATTTATGAACTGAGATCATGTCTGACCATTCTCATAGTCTTCTACAAAGATACAACTGGCTTTATGGATAAGGGGCAAGAAATGGATGCTATTAAGCTTGACCCAACAAGGCTTTTGTCACTATCTCCCATAACATCATCACAGACAATGCTGACAGTCCTGATGCGGTATGGACTAGATAAGTGCCCAGTGAGGTGGATCAAAACTGTTGAAAACTCTTTACTAGGTAAAGAGTTGCAAAAGTCAGCACAAAGTCCAGCTGAAAAACAATCACTACTGGTGTACTCCAGAGGTCAATACTGGGTCCGACAGCGTTCAAAACCTGCGTTAATCACCTGAATGATGTGACAGAGTGCACTCTTAGCAAATCTGCTGATGTTAAACAAGGGGGAATGGTTATTGCATCAGCTGTCCTTGTTGCCATTCAAAGGGACCTGGACACGCTGGGGAAGTGGGGTGCCACAAAGTCCATGAAGTTAATTAAATAAAGGGAAAGAAAGGTCTGCATCTGCTAAAGAGTAATTCCAATCACCAGCAAAGACTGAGAGACAACCAGCTGGAAAGCAGCTTCACAGAAGAAGCCCAGGGGGACCTGTTAAGCCCCAAGCTGGCCATGAATCAGCAACGTGCCCTTCCCACAAAGAAATCCAATGATGTCTGGGACTGCATTAGAAGTGTTACTAGAAGGTAGAGTGATGTGATTCTTTCTCTCCACTCAGCAGGTGAGAACCTGCCTGGAGTGCTGGGTTCAGCGTTTGGCTTTTCAGTACAAGAGTATTCATATACTGTGGAGGATACACAGTAAAAGGTCACTAAAAAGTTAAAGGTACTGATGCATCTGCCACATGAGGACAGGTTGAGACTTCTGGGACTGTTTAGCCTCAAGAAGACTCAAGAGACTCTTATCTATGTGTATAATACCTGATGGGGTAACTCAAGAAAATGGAGACAGAGTCTCACCAGTTGTCTTCACTGACAGGATGGGAAGTGGTGGGTACAAACTGAAATGCAGTAAATACTGCTAAAATATAAGTAAAACAATTTTTATTTATTTTTTACTGTAATGACAGTCAAAAACTGGCACAGATCCCAGAGAAGCTGTGGAATCTCCATCGTTGGAGACAATGAAACCCAACTGGACAAACGCCTGAGAAACTTGCTGTAGCTGACTCTGCTCTAAGTAGAAGAAGGACTGGGCATTCTTTAGAGGTGTTGGCCAACCTCAGCCACATTGTGGTTCTGTTTCTTCTAGTGCAAGGTGCCCCTGCCCACGCCATGGAGGTTGGAACTAGATGAAATTTAAGGTCCCCTCTGATCAAAACCGTTCTATGATCTTATGATTCTTTGACCGAGATAATTAAATTCAATGAAAAATAAGTTTTATTTAGACTTCTAATAAATAAAAGAAAATGGAGTTTAAGGGCTGGAGTAGCTGTGTGATTAAAAAAAATGTTTCACAAGAGATGACATTCTTTTTGAAAGTTGTTTCTGATTAGGTTAATTTCAGTGAGATAGGCAGTAGTGAGTAAATTGTAATATTGACTCCAAATGTTATCTTCTTATTGCTTTCATGAAAAATGTTTCATTCCATAGAAACTTCTTAAGGCTTTGCAGTTCTGCATTTGAGATCAACAGATAAGATACCACATGCAAAATAGAAGAGATACTGTATGTCTTTTTAGTGATTCTTCACAAAATGTTTGTTGAACTAGATTACATGAGTCTGGTAGATTACACCTGGGCTAATGCCAGCAAACTGCACATTCCAAGAAAGGTGAAATTTGCCTCAAACTACAGTGACATTAATGCTGCCAAAACTGGCTTGAATACTTTACAAGAGTATTTCCAAATAAAACTTCTCCATTACTCACTTGGGTGCCAGTAAACAGGTAACATTTAAACTTTGGAACTTTAAATGCAGTGAAATCCAAGATCTCATTTACTACATTTTCATGACTGGCAGGACTTTTTTCTTTCTCCATTTGAGTATTAGAGGACACTTTCTATATTAAGAAAAATACTGCTTGTCCTGGTTTTATTTAGATGATCATCTTTTTTGTTATCTTATATAGAACAAAAAAATAAGAAAAAACTTGCTAATATTAATTGCCTTCTCAATTAAATTGGTGAATGGAAGGACCATGACTTTGATCTAGACCACTGTAACTGAAGAGATGATACATTTTTCATTTAGAATTTTATTGTGAGTGAATAGCAGCCTAGTTATCCCTATTTTTTTTACCTAAATAGTGAAAGTTGGTCTAATGATGAAATGTTTAGTAAATTAACACTGCCTGTATCAAATCCAGCTTGCCAGACTCTTGAGTGTATAACTATGTAATTGGAACATCCTACTGAGTAAATGTAACAATAAAATACACTAGTATAAATATGAATGATATAATTAGGAAAAAAGTAACCATGCATGGAATTATTTTTCATTTTTAACACTGATTTTAAATTCAGATCTCTTATGGGTCTTTAATGTCCATCAGAACACTCTGTGCTAGTTTTCACTTTTGTGTTGTTCTGTTGACTGGTGTGAAACTACTCAGGGATATATGTGGTTGCCTATGCGACATCTTTGGAGGTGGGGGCAGTTGACTTTATACAGTCATGCACATTTAGCGGTGAAATTTTCAGATATGCAACACTAAATCATATTATACTTGTCATATATACATGCATATGGTATGTATGGGTGTTTATGGTACCTGGTGAAGACCAAAAGGCTTCTTATTGAGAGTTCTGTACACAGGGAATGCTGGTAATTTTCTGTTTCAGTCTGTGTATACATACTGTTTTCAATAAGTAATATCTTGAAAGGCATGTTAATACTAAATACAGTGAGACTCTGAAGACAAAAATATGGAAACTAAAGAGGAGGGACTAAGCTGATCTGCTCTCAAAAATGGAATTGAATGGGGAAAAGGTCTTCACAGAGAAACATTCTGTAAAATCTCAAAGCCCTTTGGAGAAAAGGCTGATGAAAGACTGAGAAGAAAAATGACTCACTAATATTTAGGAGGGGAAAAAACAAAACAGACTTAAAACCCCCCAAATATTTGGGACAGAAAGGTAGGACAAAGGAGAATGTTCATAATAAAACTAATTGTAAACATGAATTGAATAAAAAATTCAGAGGAATAGCTAAAGGAAGGACAAGGAGTGGGGGGTGGGGTGGGGAATCAGGGACTAAGCTTTTTATAACACACATAGAGCCTGCTATTGATTTACAAAATGACCACACAGAAAAATCTCTGTGCTTTGGATTCCACCAGTGAAGTGAACCTGCTAGAGAGATCTGAGAACCACATGTGTGTGATCTTAAACACAGCTAGATTTTATAGAATTTTCCTTCTACTTACCATATTCTTTTTATACTCTGTGGATGAACTGGGATTTTAGCAACACCAGAAAAAAAAAAAGAAAAAAAAAAAAGAGGAAAAAGGTCCTGAAGTGTCTCTGCTGTTTCTTGACCTTTACCCTTAGAAAGTGCCAGTATAGCTTTTTGAAGGGCTGAGATGAACTCTTATATGGAAGTTTTCTGACTCACTGTAACTGTGTTACAGAAGAAAACTCTGTTTTGTAGGAGGAGGGGGGAAAAGGTAAGGAGGCAAAAGTGTGAAAAAACATACTTCATGCTGTGCAGAAGAAGCTTTTGGGGTCTCAAGCAGTGTCAGCAGAGAGAATTCCCCAACAGTATCACTCCCACTACACAGAGCCAACCATGCACTCTGCTGGTGCCACATCTCTGCACCCACAACCACTTTGCTACGTCACTGCTTTCCTTTCTGCTAGCCAGACTCTGATCTAGAAATCCTTATCCTGATAACAGAAAAGGATCAATTCCTTCAGCTCACAGCCTAGCTCCAACCAATTGCTCTCTGAAACTCTTGTGGAAGCCTGTCCCTTGCTGCCCAGCTAGGAATTTTCAAAAGGACATCGTTTCCAGTCTGTGGTAAGAATTCTGATGCCAGCAACACTATAAAATATCCATGAAAGTATCTGGAGGACAAAGGATCATGGCTGTAGGAGGAGGAAATGGGAGTGTTGTCAGGAGAGAGTGCATGTGGGGCAGGCAGAGTGTGGACAATGCGGTTAACCACGGGAGGAAGGCCAGAAAGAGGAATTTTGCATACTCAGGGGCTTTGCTTTAGTAAGTGCAGTGCTGCCATATGCCACAAGTATTTTCTTACCTGTTTGTTGCAACAATTTTCTGCTGCTTTTATACACGTTTTGATTACAGCTGACAGGACATACACCAGTGTGCTAGGATTCTGGTGGCTTTATTCATTTATTTACAGCTACAAATTCTCAGGTAAATACAAATCAGTTTTTGAAATAAAACTTAAGTATGGTTATGACTTTATTTTTCCAATATCTTATAAATCTTCTTCAAATAACTGAGCTTCGTATTTCAAGATATAGCGGGGCACTAAATTACTCTTCACATAAAGATTTTCCTGACTTTCTTTCCAATTATATTCTCCCTGTTGTCTGTGTCTGAATGCTTGTCTCTTTCAATGCTTTAAGTGTTGTATATAACTTGTGTCTATGAAAGTCTGTGGGGTATGGAAGTAGTTTGTCAGACCTTTCTTTATCATCCACTCTGTCTTGTGAATTTTTCTTCACAGGTCAACAGAATCAAAAGTGAAAAACAAAAAAATGTTTGCTCCCAGTACATCTCATGCAAAAAAATTAAAGTAATTAATCTCAAATAAAATTATTTTTATTATTACTGAACTCACAGACAAGTTCTAACTATAGTACAGCTTTATGGAAAGATCATTCAGCTATCATATCAGTCATACGTTTCCACATACAGCAAGCATTGAAAACATAAAGCCAAGATATAAAAAGAGCTATCCTTGCAAACCCTTTGTGTTGCTCTAGCATCTGTTCTAGGCATGCCAGCCAGCAAAGACCTCTAGAGGCTGCTCATGGCTTCATCCTCCTGTGCATTGACATCCATCATACAGGAGGTGCATCTAAACACTCCACCATCTGTGGGGCAGCCATTTGTTCTCATGGTGCATACATGAAAGTCCCACAGCTTTCCCGTTCTGGACCATATGCTGCTCTCATTTATATTCCATGGATTTGGAACTGAAGCATAATGTAAATGGGAAAGCCTAGTTATTGGGATCTGCTATTTAATTTATGCAAAACGGGGGCAATGTCATTCTGCAAATCATATGGTTCACATTTTAGGAATCCATCATTTACATAAAGACGGGGGTGTCTTCTAAAGTAGTATGTGTATAATGGCCCACATCTGAATCACAGAATTCACATCCAGACTTCTATTACTACCTCACTTCTAGACTCTGTGATATTAGTTTCTAACTTTTAAGTTAGTTCATTACAGACACAAAGACAAAGTTTGCATGTTGGCTAGGTTTCACAATGCCTACAATATTTAGTTGCATCTCTAGTTTTCAAGCAGTCACTCTAGTTAAAAAAGCCCTTTTCCTCAAAATTCCATGAAGACTCTTGTTTCTGTCTTTTAAAAGTACATTTTATTCATTTTATTTTTTCTTTTTTTGCGAATTAAAACATTGAGTTGGCTCTACCATGGACATAAGCCATATAATTTGTGTTTCAAGTCACATAATGTGGATTTTTTTTTTTTTTAAAATGTATTTATTTATTTCATTGCCTAACGGTTCTGGTAAACATGAACAGTCAAACTCATTGTATTGCTTCCATCAATGCACACTCGTATGGAATTCTATCACTTCCATGACACATATATTCACTATGTTTGATTCCAAGTATTTTAAAGGGTTGTGAACCAAGCTGCTGGGACCATAGCAGTGCAGTCCTGAGGGTACCACTAAGTAGTGTGAGAGCAAGTTAAACTTTGACTAGGCTAACCTTGCCCATCCTTGTATGTGCCAGTCTTGATTAGATGGGCATTTAGTACTGTGCAAAACAAACAAACAAACAAACAAACAAAAAAAAAAACACCAAAACAACACCACT